>OX463755.1:165078508-166278508 GCA_949824845.1 Rhingia rostrata | reverse complement strand
GCTCCATGAGTTGCTAAAAGGAAGCTCAGAAAGACTCCTTGACGGGACACCTGAAGATTTGGGAAATAAAAGTTCGAATACAACAAAGTTTTCCCCAGAGAAAGAAGATGAACTTCACAGAATTATCAGAGCGTTCAAACCGACTTTTAAACGAAGATGGCAACGCTGCAATTGTACAGAAAACCTTTTCTTGGAGAAATAACACAAAATTTTCGCATACTTCCCAGATGGTCTAAAGGTCGCTCAAGCTAAGAATTCGGTTAATCAAGTGACCGAACAAAGCGTCGAATAACAGTAGAACTTCGATGTACGCGACACCGATGAGTCAGAGAGCAGCGTTAAATATTGATATAGGAAAAGTGATGCAGGATGTTACCAAAATTCCAACCAGGTCTATGAAGTCCATCAAAGCAGCTGCGATTGGCAGTAAACCCCTGAAAATCAAGAAAAACACACCTGAGAACGCTTTGAGAATAAATATTCGTCAAAGCTAATTTAACTGCTAGGCCCTCGTATTGTCTAGCCTAGATTCATCAAATTACCAACAAACTTATGTATATCTTTACTGTACCTACGTGTATAAAGCTAAAAAAGATTGTTTCTCAGCAAAAAGCGTCAGTGAGACAGTTGTCGAAGTGAAGCTCCAAGATAAAGTGGATCACACAACATCGCGACCACCTGAGTCACCATTGCAGGCTGAAATTCCACCACACATGGATGAACTGCAGACATTGCTTGGTTCAAGTGGAGCTGATTCTGGCAAGGCTTCCGTGCACTCGTCGTTCACACAACATAGCGTTTGTGTAAATATTTAGAACTAGATCTCCAATAGTGTCTTGAGAACATTGAAACAGAATTAGAACACATCGGGTGTTTTTTTAGTGGTATAAAACTTTGAATTGAAATAGAACACAAGAAAACCATTTTAATGTGTGAATAATTTTATGCCATTAATGTTTAAATATTATTTCGGGCATGTGGCCGCTGTGGCTGATTCGAATAAAGCCAAGTCTTGAGGTCCAATTTTCAACCACTTTTTCGAGCATTTGGGGTCGAATGTTGGCAATAAAGCCACGAATGTTGGCTTCCAAGTCCCCTAACGTTTCTAGTTTGTTGGTGTAGATGAGCGACTTCACATATCCCCAAAGAAAATAATCCAATGGTGTCAAATCACACGATCTTGGTGTCCAATTGACAGGTCCATTCCGCGAAATTATGCGCTCATCGAATTTTTTCTTCAATAAATGGTTATCATGGCTCTATACCGGTCTCCATTAACGGTAACTGACTCTCCAGCATCATTTCGGAAGAAGTGTGGTCCAGTGACTCCACCAGCCCATAGAGCACACCAACCAGTCAGTTTTTGTAATAGCATCTCAAAGGTCTCATGTGGATTCTCTTCATTCCAAATGCGGCAATTTTGCTTGTTGACGTAGCCATTCAACCAAAAATGAGCCTCATCACTGAACAAAATTTTGCGATGAAAATCAGCATCGAAAATCACAACGCATTGCAGGGTCTCGCGGCTTTAATTCTTGCACAAGCCGGATCTTGTAACGTCGTAAGATCTTTGCGCAAAATCTTCCATTAAGTTGATGGCAAGGCTCGAATTGCTGTGCACGGACGCGTATCGATTAATTCGGGTACTCATCAACACCTTGATCTACAGCGGCAATAATTTCTTCCGAGCGCACTGTTCGACGTCTCTGCGGATGCGTGTTATCACATAGAGTAAACGATCCAAACGAATTAATTGCTCTGATGGACGATTATAAAAAAAATAAAATCACAAATAGAAAATATGGATTGTACCAAAAACACCTGAGCCATCACAATTACCTCCATAATACCAATGCTTGAGGAAACATAGGAAGCTTGAGGAAGCATTGGTATTATGCATACAAGTAGGCATATAAAAACCATCAGGACATCTCCAAACAAAAACAAACAATTTCAAATCGATTCATTTATTAAGTCATAATCGTATTGCTTAGTGCAATTTAATGTAAGCAGTTTGGATGTCAAGGATCCATTCGACGAATGCCGAAACACGTGTGTAGACAGATGGCATGTTGGCCGATCCGCAAGGAATGTATCCCCAGGAAACAATTCCGACTAACTCAGTTTCCTGTACCAATGGACCACCAGAGTCACCATTGCAGGCTGAAATTCCACCACCCATGGATGAACTGCAGACGTTGCTTGGTTCAAGTGGAGCTGTTGCTGGCAAGGCTTCCTTGCACTCATCGTAAGCTAGGACATCAGTTGTAACAGTTTGCAAGGTCTTTGCAGCAGTGAAAAGCCACGCCTTCGTTTGTCCCCATCCGTACAAAGTAGATTGTCCTGTCGGAACACTATCGGGAGCTGGGATCAGAGCTGGCTGAACTGAGAAGTTGAACTCGAAGGGTTCCGAAACGTGCAACAAGGCAATATCGTATGGTCCCACATTGTTGTTGTACATGGAATGAACCTTACCAAAGTCAACTTGACGATGTTGGGCAGTTTCAACGTCGGTTTCCAAACGCTCATGGAGTCCAGCATAAACACTCATACCAACGGGATTTGAAATGCAGTGAGCAGCTGTAATAACCCATTCCTTGCTAATGATGGTGCCTCCGCAAATGTGAGAGTGTTTGTTGAAGTTGGTGCCCAACGATACGATGAAAGGTGCCGAATTCGGCCTAGCATCTTCACCCTTGATGACGAATGGAGTTGCGAATGCCGGTGTAAGTTTCTGGAGCGTTTCGATGATCGAGGCATTGGCACATGCCAAAAATAATGCTACAACTACTACCGCTTTCATGATTGCGTTAACTGGTTGAACTATGTGGTGTATTGGGATTCGATGACAATTTATACGAATTGGGTTTGACGGTGCAGTTCTCGTATCTGCATTTAATGCTTGATAATCAAAGCGATTGGCTAAATTTATTGTGGTATCTGATAGATTGCTAGTTTTGTTGATAAATATTTACCGCGTCATGAAGGTGGTTCATAACAAGTTGCTTGTATCCTATCGTTGACATATTGATTAAGGGCATTAAATTGAACCTTTGAAGCTAACTGTTAATACCTATTGTAAAAATAACTAGGAACAGTTTTGTCAACGATTTGTGAATCGGTTAGCTTTGCACTTCGTTACCTAAAGTTATATGTATTGCAGTCTTTACGAGATATTTTATCTGTCGTCATTAGCTTGAAGCACTTTCGCGAATAGGTAATAACAGCAAGAAGTATCCATCCAGTGCGGAGTTTTTTTTTTTGACCAGGGACATGTTGCTGTACAGCTCGTATAGTTCTTGGTTAAATCTTCGTCTCCATAGCCCGTCAACGCAAACGAGACCGAAGATTTTCCCTCTCAAATCGACCAAGGATTTCTTCATCCGCTTTTGAGACGGTCCCTGCTTCAGCGCCGTAGAGCAGGACTGGGATGATCAGGGTCTTATTTACGATTTCCTTAGTAGTTCGAGTGAGGGCTTTACTACTAAATTGCCTATTTGGTTGCTGCTGGCAAGAGTAATTCTTCGTTTAATGTCTGGCGAGATGTTGTTGTCAGAGTTAATAGCGGAGCCGAGATAGACAAAGTCCCGTACTACCTCAAAGTTATATCTGTCAATGGTGACGTTCTGTCAAATTCGTCAAATTCGACGTTGTGTGTCCTTTTGTGTTGACTTCGTCTTGTCCTCATTTAATGCTAAACCAATTTTTGCCGCTTTCTTCTCTTAACTAACAAACGTGGCTATGGCATCACGTTGGGTCCTCACAATGATGTCAATATCGTCGGCGTATGCTAGTAGTTGTGCCGATTTTTGGAAAATTGTGCCTCTAGTGTTGGCTCGTGAGTTTTGCAAAATCGCCTCAAGAATCAAATTGAAGAAGTCACATGGCAACGTATTGCCTTATCTAAATCCTTTTTTGGTATGTGTCGGTGAGGTTATTTCCAACCCGGATGGAGCAGCGAGAATTCTGCAAAGTCATCCTACACAAACGGACGAGTTTGGGCGGTACAGCAAAACTAGACAGGGCTCTGTATAGTTCGTTTCTATAAATGCTGTCGTATGCGGCTTTGAAATCGATGAAAATGTGTTGGGTATCGATTTGGACTTCCTGGGTTTTTTCCATGATCTGGCGAAATGTGAAAATCACTTTAGTAGTTCATATGAAAAATTTGTCACTAAATTGCTTCCTTACCCCAAAAGTCCCATTCTACCTCAAAGTTATGGTTGTCGATGTTTACGTTCTATCTAATTCGTCGATGCTTAAATTTCATTGTTGGCACACAATCGGTCTTAGTCGACGAAATGCTCGGTGGTGCGATTTTTCGACAAAAGCCTTCATTTTTCTCCTCTGATTTGCATATAAAACTCAATTGCAGCTATTTTAGGATTTTTCGTCTTCACCTTCTGGCCTAATTTTTAGCTGTGATCACGTTTTATATTTTTTTTGGTGGTCCACTTTAAAGGCTGTCAATGTACTTCTAATCCAGGGAGTAAGTGTTTTCAATCGGTCTTTTGCGATGCAAAGCAACTTCATTACTTGCTTTCCACTTTTCACTTGACTTCATCAAGTCAGTATGAGATGAAGACAGTGAATATCTGAGGTAGTTATACAAATTTTTGGCGCAACAGGCTCGTTAGTACCCAGGGCCGAGTTTTCTCACAACCAATCATGTATACATACATGTGTACTTCTTGCACGATGATGGGATCTCCTGTTTTTTGCCGATTCCGAACGGCGAATTTGATATAAGCTTTTCTTGACAGTTAGTACTACTCGGATGATTTGTCAAATCATCACGAGAGGAGGGCCAGTAAAAAATCATTTAGGTGTTACCACGACTGGGAATCGAACCCAGACCTTCTGCACGGCAGTTCATCGCACCAACCATTGCGTCACTGAGCCCTTCTGAGGCAGTTAGTTGATTACTGGTTCAAGAAAGAGCGGAAGAAATGAGGGAGTTGAAAAGTCTTCTACGTTCACACGTCAGTTAAAAATTATTGGTGTTTGACACATCTGACGATAGTGTACTTCAACCTCTTTCCATAGCGTCGAAAATTGAAAAGTATACCAAATGAAAAGCAGTTTTAAAGTACCATAACCTAGAATCAGAGCAGAATGCTCATTTTTGGACGTTCTTGAATTCAACCATAATTGTGTGGAATATGACAAATCCCTAACCGAATGCTAACTATAACATGGATGGAAATAACTATCACATTTCTTCATCCTCCTCTTGCCCATCCCATTTCATCGTATTTCCTGGATGGCAGAAATGTCTACTTTGTACGTTAGGCTGCACATTGCCAGACATACATAAATGGCTACATTGACTCAGCTTTAGGATCTCCGAAAGGGTCTCTAATTGAGTACCAATCAAAACGTATATTGGCTAGGCTGTACACTGTAGACAGATTAGTCAATTAATACAAATCGTATGCTTTATTACAGTTAGTCAAACCCTGCATAGAAGTCTGCTTTGTCAACATTTAGCTTCGTAAGTGCAATTAAATGCCTGTAATCACAAAAAACATTTTTATGAATTAGTTCCACAATAGCGACGTTGCTAGATCTTTCTAGCAGATACCACCGCAATTGTAATAAATCTGACCAACCGCTTAGATTAGCCATGCATGATAAGCTGAGCAGTTAAGATACGAGGTGTTTACACAAATAAAAAAAAAACTAATTCATAAAAATTCAGTAGTAGAGCTAGACACCAACGAGCTTGAAGTGCGCAACCTCTAGCTAAAGACCGAGCAAGTTAGAGAAACATATTGTTGGTTTAGAATGTCTATGATGTTTATTTAGAATGGACACCAATACTCCAAGCCGCAGAGTCTTCAATTCTCAGCTTGATGGTAGACACACTTGAGGAAGACCAGATCTAAAGTGGCTTGCACAAGTGGAAAACAACAACAACCAGCATAACGTAAGCAACTGGAGGCAGTAAGCTAAGCACTGAGCTAATTGGTGTGATATGTTGTTAGTGGACCAGGTGCATCCCGGATTTTGGCGTAATAAGGTAAATAAGAACGTTTAAGATGGCTGGGTTATATAGCGCTAATGGACATCCCTTACAAAAGTTTTCATTCCCAGCCAGTTCGTAGATGTTGTGTAGTGCGATGCCGATCTTAGTGAAGCATTCATGCAGAAAGGGATCTTAACCAACTTAATATGCGCAACTGGATGTAGCTTGCTAATTGGAGAAACATGTCGGTTGAGAGCCAGGTTCGCCAATGGCTGTAGCATCACGAAAGTAAGTAAGTAGACATCCCATAAGGGTATACTTGTTTAGACATTCAGTTTGTAACATAGAGACATAATTTGGATAGATATACCTCAAGGCATATGGATCGACTCACAATCGTAAGCTGAGTAGATCTAGCCACATATGTCTTTCCGTCCGTGCGTCTGTCTGTGTGTCACCGATTTTCGGGCCTTAAATTTTTAGCTAGAGTGTTGAAATTTGGTATAAAGACTCTCTGACCGACGCAGTAGAAAAAATGTAAACAGTTTCAAAATCCTTCAATTTTGTTTTAAAAAACGTATTTTTTGAAAAAATTATACGAATTTTTTTAAATGTGTTTGGGCAATATAATTAGAAAACCCGGCCTACTTTGATTTCTGCCACTTAGGCCCGGTTTATCAGTGCGAGATCATCCTTGTTTTGGAATTAAACTGCCGAACTGTGAAAATTTGATCGGTTGTGGACTTTCGTGACCTAAAACCACACTGATGAGGGCCGATCAGGTTGTTGGACAACGGTTGCAGGCGTTCACATATTATGGCAGATAGGATCTTGTAGGCGATGTTGAAGATACTTATGCCTCAGTAATTGACGCAGTTTAGAGGGTCTCCTATGTTGTTCCATTCTTCAGGCATACTTTCATCCGACCAGATTTGGCTAATGAGTTGGTGGATGTTACTTACCAACTCATCTCCACCGGCTTAATATAGCTCGGCGGGAAGCCCGTCATTTCCGGCGGCCTTATTAAGCTTGCGTTAAGATATTGCTATCCTCACTTCACTCAGGTCGGGTGATTGGCAGTTTTCGTTGTCGTTGCCAATATTGAATGGTTCGTTCTGCCTGACACCGGAATGTTGTTCATCATGGCCGCTTAACAGTCTGCATAAGTCGTTCTTAGCTGCGAGCGTCTGTCGGCATTTCTCATAAACCAGTGGTTTCTTGCTGGTGGGCGCCAGAAGCCTAGCACATCAGTTGCGGCTGATCCAATGACTTCTTTCCATCGTTGCCAGTGTTCTTCGACATTCGATGCTGGTGGTATGGTGTTAAATCGAGAACCCCCTACCTGGAGGGCCAGTTCCAATTTATTAGATACCTTTAGGGCACGGGCCCATTAGTATCCACTACAGGATTTAGCGCTGTCGTTGCCCTTTCGTCTAATCCGCCACCATTTCTGTTCAAAGGGCCTTACTTACCCTTGAAATTCCTAGACGACCTGTGGCATAAATATGTCGAAGCAGATTGTCTGAGTTTGCCTGTGACACCATTCCGTGTCGTTCTGACGTGGCTGTTTATAGTGTCGCTGTTTTTCGTATTGTTATCAACACTCGCACTTTTCGTTTAGCAAGTCAAATCCTGTTAGACGAGGCAGGTATCCGGTGGTAACCAGGTTAAACTAAGCACATTTTGTGCATAACGACTGGGCATTGCTAAGTTATAGCCAATCAGAGTCTACCCTCGTTCTAAAGGGTGATCCATTTCGAGGTTCCCTACTTTTTTAAAGAAAAAAACAAAGAAAATTCAAATTTAATGGAGACTGTTTATTATCATTTGAAAGAGCATTCTTTGGCATTTATTTTTTGAAGAATATGTCTATCAAATGTTGGCCGTTGCTACGTCGCAGATGGTCCATCCGTTGAGTCCAATTTTCGATCACTCGTTCGAGCATTTCGACTGGTAACTGGCGAACGGCACGCGTGATGTTTTCCTCCAAGGACTGAATCGAAGCGGGTTTGTCGGCATAAGCTTTTGACTTTACATATCCCCACAGGAAAAAGTCTAACGGTGTGATATCACACGATCTTGGTGGCCAATCGACCGGCCTAAAACGTGAAATTATGTGCTCACCGAAATGTTCTCTCAATAAGTCCATTGATTGATGCGATGTGTTGGAAGTGGCGCCGTCTTGCTGAAACCAAATGTCGCCGAGATCACGAGCTTCAATTTCAGGCATCAAATAGTCGGTTATCATGGCACGATAACGGTCGCCATTGAAGGTTACGTTCGCACCGGTATATGGACCGATGATTCCACCGGCCCACAAACCACACCAAACCGTTGTTTTTCCTGGATGAAGTGGCAGTTCTTCAATCTCTTCAGGTTGCTCTTCGTCCCAAATGCGGCGATTTTGTTTGTTTACATACCCATTGAGCCAGAAATGGGCCTCATCGCTAAACAAAATTTGCCTCGAAAACGTCGGATCTTCTTGGAACTTTGCAAGAGCCCATAGAGCGAAGCGATGTCGCTTGGGAAGGTCGAGCGGCTTCAGTTGTTGCACAAGCTGTATTTTGTACGCTTTCAATTTAAGATCTTGACGTAAAATGCGCCAAGTCGTTCCATACGTCAGTCTGAGTTGCTGCGAAAGGCGCCGAATCGACTCTCTACGGTCTTCGTGTACACTCTCAGCTACGGCCGCTATATTTTCTTCGCAGCGTGCTGGACGTGGTCTATTCGGTCGAATATTATCCAATAATGAATGCTGGGTCTCAAAATGGGTGATGGTGTTGCGAATAGTACGCTCAGTAGGCCGATTATGTTGACCATAAGTTGAGCGAAGTGCACGAAACACATTCCTCACAGAACGTGAATTTTCATAATAAAGTTGAACAATTTGTAAACGTTGTTCACGCGTAAGTCTTTCCATTATGAAATGCCAAACAATACTTAACAAAAATAACATGACAGCATGACACGACTCACACGTGATCTGTCAAAAAAGGCTATTGAAAAAAGTATCTCTACTTGGATCACCCGTTACAACACCCATCCATATAGCGCAAATGGATACCAATAATTCCCATCCCAGAGGCATACAGAAGTGAATACCGAGCTCAATCTTCTGGAACTCCACAAAGTCCAGGTAGCTATCCAAATTAACTTACTCACCCATTACTTTTACATAAAAATTAGCTCGTCCATGAAATATTAAAACAAATGAAATAAGTTGAGTTTAAATTGAATTTTCAATTTTTTTTGTGTTTTTTTTTTATTAATTACTTTAACAAATTTTAAGAATAGAATATTCTTTCTTTATATTAATTTATTAACTATTTCATATACAATTGCATTATAATCTAATTGTTGTTTGTTTTGTGTTGTTTTTTTTTTATGGAAAACTACTTAAATATATATATCTCTACAATAAATATAAATAATCTACATTTTGTTTGTTTTGTTTATATAATTATGCAGCATATAGGTACAGGTATATAACTACGAATAAATACTTAACTTATATAAACTAATCAATAAAATAACTATTAATATCTATTTAATAAATAAATAAAAAAAAATTATTGTTTTCAACAGAGTTTTAGGTTTGTTTTTTGTTAAATAGTTTTTTTTTTTTTTAATACTTATACAAAAGAATCTACACTATATTTTACTACCTAGTTAGGAGCTACTTAAATCTACGACTTAAGTCTGTATTAAGTTACTTTTGTATGTGTGTCTCCATTTATTTGATCTTTTTTTTTTTTAATTTTCTATGACATTTTAGAGACGTACTACGTGACTTATACGAATTGACATGTGATTTTGTTTGAAATACAAATTTTACTTATTTTAATTTTATTGTTAATTTTTTATTTTTTTTTGGCACGAAATGTTTCTAAATTTATTTTTTTAAGTAACAATTGGGATGGGAGTTATTAAATTTCCTTTCAAGTTATTAAGAAAATATTTCGGTCGTGTGAGTTTTATAGGTGATACGGCGTTCTTTGACATTTATCAACCGATTGATTGATTAGGCATGTTTTTGAAATTTCAATAAAGTACAGACTTAGCTATCTTTCACGCCGAAATTGTAACGCTGTTCAATGAAAATAGTCGTTCAGTTGTGTTAAATGAACGTACCTTTCCGTCGGTGTCGAATTTTGTGAAGCACGGGGCAGTGGGATATCGCCGTAATGCCGTTCATCAAGGCACGACTTTCTAAAGAACTTGTTGAATCAGTAAGGGAGTGGTTTGCTTAAAACCCACATGTTTCTCATTGTCCCGCGCTCAGCATTTTGGCGTCAGTGAAACCATCTTGCGGCGCATTTTGAAGGATGATTTGCATTTGTTTCTGTATAAAATGGTTGACATTGAATTTGAATTTTTAGAGCGAGTTCTGATGACAGACGAATTCTGCGTTCAGAGGCTCATTTCACTCTCTCTGGCGCTGTTAACAAGCGCAATAGCATTATTTGGGAATGGAGAATCCATACCAGATCCATTTAACACCAAAGGTTACTTTTTGGGGTTCTATTACACACAAAAAACATCAAAGGACCATTTTTCGTCGGAGAAGGCGAAAAAAGCGGTGGAGATCTTGGTATTGGTGGATGTCGACTTATTATGTTTGCCTACAAATGTTTGAAAATTTTCTGGCCGGTTACTTCCTTCAGCACAGACAATGTGGCATGATATACTGCAAATCAAACACAGCAGTTTCTGCAATGAAAAATCCCTGGACGTCGAAAAGTGGCGACATTGACCGGTTATCCATATCTCCAGATTTGATCCCCCCGGACTTGCTTTTTTTTGGGGTTTTTTTAAAAACGAAGTATACGCCAACAATTGTCAGCCCATTAACGAGCTCAAGGCAAACTTATGCGTAGAAATCATATCAATACAACCAGAGATGCTCAAAAACGTAATCGAAAACCCAGCAAGAACGCCAGATTTTTTGTGGGTCATGCAAACCGTTTGCAAATAATGCCCGGCCTTAAATCCGAATGCGTTTTGGAACACACCCATTTTAATAAGGTCATGCAAGGGATATAAATGGGACTAGAGACGAACTATACAGACCCTTGTCTGGTTTTGGCATACCGCCCAAAATCTTCGTTCTGTGTAGGATGACGATGGAGAATACCTGCCGCTCCATCAGAGTTGGAAACGACCTCACCGACGCATTCGATGCAAACAAAGTATTAAGGCAAGGCGATGCGATGTCATGTGACTTATTTAATCTGATTCTTGAGAGGATTTTGCGAAACTCCCGAGCCAACACCAGAGGCAAAATCTTCCAAAAATCAATGCAACTACTAGCAGAAGCCGACGATATGGACATCGCAGGTAGGACTCAACGTGATGTAAGGCCACGTTTGAGAGAAGGAAGCGGCAAATGGGTTTAACATGAAGGTCGACGAATTGGACAGAACGTCACCATTGACAGATATAACTTTGAGGCAGTACGGAACTTTGTCTACGGCCTACCTCGGCTCCGCTATTAACTCCGACAACAACCTGTCGTCAGAAATTAAACGAAGAATTACTCTTGCCAACAGCTGTTTCTTCAGGCTTAAGGCTGAACTATAATAGTCGGAAGCGATCGGAAACTAACGTCAAAATTCTACGTTAAGTTTTCTTCAGTACTGTCAATTTCTCAAAACAAAGACTTTTGTGAATGTAAGCGATTGTCAGAGTGAAAATCGTTTTGCCAAAAAAATGTCGTTGCTTATGAACTTACAAATTTAAATACAATCAGCTGTTGAAGTGAAATGTCAAATTTTTGTATGAAAGAACAAAAGAAAGAGAAAGAGCGAATGAAAAATTGAGCAAAAGTGAACGAAAACTGAACGAATCGAACCAAAAAGCTATAATGGTCATATAATATAAATTGCCTGTGTTTGCACAGTTACGGAAGTGATCGTCCACAACCATCTTCTATTATAGTTCGGCCTTAACAAGGCAATTTAGTAGTAAAACTCTCACTCAAATTACTGAGGTGATCCTATATAAGACTCTGATCATCCTAATCCTGCTCTACGGCGCTGAAGCATGCACCGTGTAAAAGTGGATGAAATCCTTGGTCGATTTGAGATTTTTTCTTCGAAAAATCTTCGTTTCCTTCGCCCGTCAAAGATGCGACCAAGAACCATGCAAGCTGTGCAGCGAAATGCTTCTAGTCAAAAAAAACTCCGCATTGGACGTTTAAATGGCTAAAGCATGTAGAACGTATGGCCAGAACGAATGGAAACCTAAATATTTCTCTTTGTTTTTAGCGACTTCGAATATGCAGTATAGGTATAAACGAAGGAAGTTACCGACATACATACTGAGCATTGAAATTTATTCGGTTTCCCATCCATGGATAAAGGCTTTTAAGACAGTACTGCGTTTTGGTTGCAATAAAATCCTCTCTATTAGGCTTACACCGTTAAATTATGCTGTCAAGGTAGGAACTTAATAAAATTAAAGTATTTGTCGTTTTTATTCAACTTTCGAAGATGGACTTAAGAACGAATATGCAAAAAAGCAAAGCAGTGGATTGGTTTCAAAATTGCGGTTCTTGGGACATAGTAAAATTGCCTCAACTTTTGATCGTGAGAGAATTTGACAAACTGAATGTGGGCATTACAGTCATTTCCGGCTCGTTTAAACTTTATTCGGTTTTCCACGGCAGGATTGGTTTGATATGATCAATAACCGAACTCTCTTAACCCAACAGCCTCTTTGCAGCTCGAAATATACCACCCGTTTCCAGCGAGCCAACGTTGATCTGCGACTGAGGTGAAATCAACCGTTGACACTGACTATGATCCACACGATGACAGCAGGCGAAAGCAGATCCACTGCTGCATGGACAACTCGGGCAAGAACTCGTGCATCCTCGATCAAGGATTTGTCTGTCGCTGAAGGTAAGCTTTTTGCCGAGTTTTTGAGTTGTCGCCAATCCATCTTCATCGTCAATCTGATCGGCCGACTTGGAGCTGTTTTTCCGTTTCTTGTTCTGCAAGGACTTGGAATGGCTGGCGGCCGATTCAAAGCTATCGTCGCTTGAGTCGTCGTGGCTGTTCTTTCGCATTGGTAGTCGCGGAAAAGTCACGAAAACTTGACCCATCCGACAACATACCACCCGTTTGCATTCGGTTTTATACGCTTTATGCTGTTTGTAATCGCATCAGCAGTAGCATTCACGTTTATTTCACGGAATTCAAAATGCATGTTAGACTTTGATTGCATTTAAGAAAACGGTCAATGTTTCCAAACCATGTTAAAACCTTTTGAAAACAATTATTTGTCAAACCTATCCTTCCTTAATCTAACGCAAATATTAACGAGAACATTTAATAGACATTTTGTTAAGATATTGCAAACATTTTGCGAACATTCTATTTTCCTAAACACAATTCAAAATGCCTTCCAGACTTTGATTGTAAGCTTTTAAAATATTTAATAACCTGTTTTGGATAAGGCTATATTAACGTTGAAACAACTTGCGACTCGTTTAACTTTTCAAAACATAAATGTTTGTCGAATGTATACACTATGTTCTCAATCGTTTTATAATGTTTGAAACATGTTTTCACTAATCAACATCAAGTCATGAAAGAAACACAATGAAATACTGTCACAGATTCTACACAGTTACTTGAAAGGATGCACTTCCTTGACAGGATCTCAAGTTGCTCCATGTATTTCACCCTTTATATCCCTAAACACTACTCTCATTATTACCTGACGTCGAGACGAACGCGTTCACACTGCCCGGTGATCCGTTGCTGCTCCCACTGAACTTACTATTCGCCGGATATACGGAACTCTTCCGTTTAACAAAACTCGGTGATGGTGACGCTGATGATGTTCTCTCCGATAAATTGGCCAACAATGGCAGTGACTCATTCCGGGAGAATATTCGTTCCTCGGTGGAGTTACGCTTGCGCAGAAGACTGGAACGCTTTTGTACTTGTGCTTGTATATAGTTGTTGCTGGTCACCTGCGGTACGGGTGATGATGCCTGTGAGAGGAGTGAAGCCTCCTCGGAGGTTGTGTCCGTAACAACTGGATCATATACAGGGAAGTGTGATTCCAACACTCCAGGACGGCGTTGATCCGCTGACGTAGCAACAATATGACCATTCGACGCGGGTGGCGTTTGTGGCGCAGGTAGCGGCAGACGGATATGACTTTGAGGCGTTGAGAAGTGATCTAGGGACGAATTAGCACTGTAGTAGGTATCCAGCGAGCCAACGTTGATCTGCGACTGAGGTGCCATCAACCGTTGACACTGACTATGATCCACACGATGACAACAGGCGAAAGCAGATCCACTGCTGCATGGACAACTCGGGCAAGAACTCGTGCATTCTCGATCAAGGATTTGACTGTCGCTGAAGGTAAGCTTTTTGCCGAGTTTTTGAGTTGTCGCCAATCCATCTTCATCGTCAATCTGATCGGCCGACTTGGAGCTGTTTTTCCGTTTCTTGTTCTGCAAGGACTTGGAATGGCTGGCGGCCGATTCAAAGCTCTCGTCGCTTGAGTCGTCGTGGCTGTTCTTTCGCATTGGCAGTCGCGGAAAAGTCACGAAAACTTGACCCATCCGTTTGTATTGGTCCACATAGCGTGTGTCCTCAGCGCAGGTTGATAGGTTCTCGGTAAACTTGGGCGCCCGCCGTAGAATCTTCGGAGTATGCAGCTGCGATTCGAAAATTCCTTCCATCAGTTCCTGGTTGCCATTCTCGCTGATGGTCATATTCTGCAGATACCGCTCTATACTGTTTGCCAAGCTCATGGCGGCACTTGTGCGCGACGAAATACTTGAAATTTCTGAAAGCGTCTCAGGACTGGCGAGAGGCGCCAAGCCAAACCAATCGTCGTGAATCAAATCCACGGCTTTGGGACAGTCAGAGGCCCGCCTCAGCGGAGCTAGGGGCAAACTTGTCGGCTTTTTACCCGCCCGCGCGGATTGTTGCCTATGGAGTATACTCCTCGGTGGCATTTGTGGGGACGGTGACTTTGCGATCGCAGAATAGTTTAGCGCCATATCGAAGGCGACCGCCTTTGGCTTGTGCAGGGTGGGACAATCCGGCGGTGGGCAATCAGTCATAATGACCGTCGTTGCTTCACTGGGCACAGATGGACTTCGTCCGTTGGTGGCATTTGTGCCATTTGTTGCCTGACTGACGTCCAGCATACTTGATATGTCGTACTGCTGCATAGACGAGCTCATCTGACTGCGACCAAACAGACTGCCCGCTATGGATGATGCTTTACTTGAACCCGGTCCGCAAGAAAGTGGCAGCGACGGATGCATATCGATGGGACTCTGCAGATTGGTGAAAGATGTTTCGAGACACAGCTTGTGGGTAGTATTGGGTGTCGAGACGGAATTCGTGATGTTCGAGATTGGACTCTGAGCTCGATTGCTCGAGCAGTAACCGGTGTTTGTTGCCGTCATGATGCCATTCAATGAGATCGGCTGATCCAAAGTCACATCATTGGAGAGCGTTGAGAAGGCGTTCGATGTTTGTCGCTGGGGTTTCCTTGGACCACTTGTAGTTACAACCTATACATAGGGGAAACAGATGACTCTTTAGAGGTTAGCAATAATCGTAGGGGGATTGGGGATTGAAACTAAGACTGCAACGGGCTACAAATTACAAATTACTTAACAAAAACCAACAAAAAATAAATAGAAACAAATAAAGAGGGGTATGCTTAAAGTGTAATCAAAAGAAAATATACAGTTAAAGGACATTGAGTTTCAACAAACGCTGGTAGGTAGAGTATTCACACTGAGAACTATGTGCACGCTAAGTGACTTACAAAAATAAAGCTGCAAACGGTCTGTTTTAGAACACTCTAAAGATATTCGATAAAAGGAAACTACAAAAACAGCGTGGAGTAAGCTTACAAAAAGTGAGTCTTATTAGGACATCAAGCAACTACAAAACTAATAAATACAACTGATTTGAGTTCCAAATTGCCTTGTGGTTGCAGACTAATTCCACCTACATAAAAACAGGCTTAACTCAGATTTTAAAGATGTGAAAACACTAAGGAACCATCATTTACTTACAAAAATCGACACTTTTTACATAATTACGCTAAAGAGGCCTAAATGCCTTCATAGCTCGAGTTAATACGAACCCTAATAGCTTATGGCAGTGCTACCATGATATTTTGAGGTTTTGAGATCGCAGAACTTATTTTTCAGAAGGTCTTCCCATTGACGGCAGGCCGAAGTTAAGTAAGGTGACCAACTATTTAAATCCTTGCAACACATTCACAATCGTAAACCTGCCTCGAATGTGTTCATCCAAATCGTTGTGTTGAGAATATTGAAGCTCAATAGCGTTGTTTTAAGAATTATAAAACACAACAGAGTTTTACGTGTCGACCAGGAACACCCGAACATAGCAATATGGAACATATGTCAAAAAGGTTTCAAGCCTATGAGACCTATATGGCTTCATAGTTCGAGTTAGCACGATTCCCAATAGTTTATGTGGCTGCTATCATGATTCTTGAGGTTTGCGATTGCAGAACTTGTTTTTGAAAGGCAGTTCAAGCATATCTTCGTGTTGACAAGAATGGGGTTCAGCAGGGTTGTTTGAATAAAATAAAAATGTCACATATGGCGAAAAGACACCGCCCCGATAGGAACTACTTATCCTATGCATCGTATGAATCCTGGAACGAGCAGAAAAGAGTCTTTCAGAGCTTCAGAATTTAGTTCGTTTTACATCACTTTTAAAAAAAGGCTCCAAATTTTTTTGCGTTCCAATTGTGGCGTGCACATATTTTTATCCAGGAACTACCGAAAAATGTCACAACACTGGAATATGGATCATGAGAAACCACTATTCAAAACGTCGCATACGTTTTTTTATTTTCTAGTGATAGGCGCGCAGCTTCTAGATTGTGCAATTAGTGTATGTGGAAACGGAATTCATAAACAGAGTGAATCGCGTTAGAATCAGAGGTCCTGTTATGTAAAACGCCTATCGTTTAAATAACCTCGTTATCGTAAAACATTTTAGGTCTTAAGGTATTTATTTTCTCTTAGGTACGATAATGACTTGACTCGAAATTCGCATAGTTTCGTTGGAATAATTGAATTGTGGTCTTTGTTTCCAGTACGAAGTGATAACGAGAAAAAGGTTTGTGGACCTCCGAAAACAGGATTCAATGACAAAGGCTTACAAGATCTTCGTCTCCATAGCCCCTCAACAAAAAAGCGGACCGAAGATTTCCCGAAGAATATTTCGCTACCTATGATATTTATATCTGTTTCTGAAAAGGTCCATGCTTTGGAACAGAACAGGACTACGGTATAATAAGGTTCTTATATAGGATTTCCTAAGGTAATCGAGTAAGTGCTTTGATACAAAATTCATTATTAGCTCAAGAAAATACATTTTGGCAAGAGTAATTCTTGGTTTTATTTCCGGGAAGATGTCGTTCTAATCTTGCTCTCGCTCTAAAGTTGAGCGACAGGGACGCTCTTGCCGCTCTTTTGACATTTCTCTTCAGTAAGGTTTGCCATTTCATGATGTAAAGATATACGATCCAACAACATGTCGAAATTATTAAAATTTACAACCGAAATTCGGAGTCAGTGGCCTCAACGTTAAGAGCGCTACGTCCAATTTGTGTGACAAAGATGACTATTGACTATATTTTTAGAAATATAGTCATGGCCAAGAAAAGCCATGAGATGCGCCGCCTGTGGTAAACTTCTTGGATGAAATTTGTCCAAGAATGTCGAAATTATCGCTCAAAAATTCAAAAGGACACACAAAAAAGAAACATAATGGTTGATAAAAGCTTTAGAGAAAATAATTCGACATGTAATGTTGATCGATTTATAATTCTAAGAAAAACATAACAATCATTTATATAAAGGATGTTTTTTAAGAGGCATAGAACTTTTAAATGGAATAAAACCAAGATGACTTTTTTAAGTTGGCATGAAATTAACTTTATTCGAAGGATAATCTTCTGGTATTATAATTTAAAAATGATTTCTTGCATATGATCTCCACGGCTGGTTCGAACGCAGTCTATTCTAGAGGTCAAATTTTCGATTACTTTTCCTAAAATTTGTGGCCGTATATCGGCAATAACGCGGGGTTATAAATGTCCTACAAGTGGTCAATCGTTTTGGGCTTATCGGCGTAGACTAACGACTTCACATATCCCCGCAGATAACAGCCAAGCGGTTTAAAGTCGCACGATGTTTGAGGCCATTTTACAGGACCAAAGCGTGAAATTATGCCCCCACAAAAAGTTTCCTTCAACAAATCATTTGTGGCACGAGCTGTGTAACATGTTGCGCTGTCATGTTCAAACCACAGCTCCTGAACATCATGGTTGTTCAATTGAGGAACAAAAAAGTCCGTAATCATGGATCTATAGCGGTCACCATTGACTGTTACGTTTTGGCCAGCATCGTTTTTAAAGAAGTACGGGCCAATTATTCCGCCAACCCATAAGGCACAACAAACAGTCAGTTTTTGTGGATGTAACATCACTCAAAATACGGCAGAGATTTGTTTATTGACGTATCCATTCAAACAAAAGTGAGCTTCATCGATAAACAACGGAAATCTTGTTTTGGGCCCATTCACCGTATCTACGCCGTGCTTGGTGATCCTGTGGCTTCAATTCTTGCACGAGTTTGATTTTGTAAGCATGCAAATGAAGAACTTTTCGCAAAATCTTCCATAAAGTGGATGGAGTTCCTGGGGTCGAAATACCATATATCAGTTAACGAGTGAAGTGAATACTTTATGGAACGATCGAGTAACTACATTGGGTTGATCACATAAGAACGGTCGCGTATCGAATGCACGTTGAAAATTGTAACAGTCGTACTAGCACAATTCTGCTACATTGATGTTTGATGGCTGACAAATGTCAAATGAATTGTTTGTCTGTGAATGTTTGGAAAGTAAATTCGTATATTTAAAAGTTTTTAACATACACATGGAGTATTGGCTGTAGTATCTTTTTCCGAGTCGGAAGATTGACATTGTGACTAAAAACGCACTAACTACCGCGCCACTGAGCCCAGATATTGTGACTCCATTGAACGAAAACGTTTAGCAATCATTTGTCTTTACAAGTGAAATTTAAATTTTCTTGAAACATATTTCACAACTTAAACTTAGAAGTGTTTAATTAAAAGATGGAGGATGAATCATGTTTAAAATGGAGAAACTTAACAAAGTGAAGATATCTTAAATTTTTTCTCACAAAAATGCATTCACTCGACACCACAGACCCTACCGTGTGAAAATATACTCGATCACTGATGACAGAATACCAAAATTCGATACTCGATACTCGATTTTAATGAAAGCGTTTGACAATTCTACGCAACAAAATTCGATGATCGTTCAGTTGTCAAAATGTACATTCTGAAATTCGAAAATATACTCGATCACTGATGACAGAATACCAAAATTCGATACTCGATACTCGAATCTCGTTTGCGATCATACCATATCAACATTTATCAGTCACTTATGACTCGATAACTGATGTGGTAATTCGACCCCTGTGCACAGCAGCAATGACTTCTTCTGTACGCAATGCGTTTCTTTTAGAATGTGGTGCGTTCGATACTTAATCAAATTAATTGCCCTGCTGGACGATTATGTTGACTGTAAAATGGACGTAGTGCGCGATACGTATTTCGAACAGAACCATGATTTCCAAAATAAATTTGCACCATTTGAAAGGCTTGTTCAGACATCACTCTATTCATTTTGAAATGCCAAACCAACTTTAAAATACATCACTTGGCAGCTGACAAAATGGTGTTAAAATAGTGTTGACTGAAAGTTTAGAGGTATAGAACTTTCAGATCTATAAAATAAAACCTCAGGAAATTTTTTCGAAGCCAAAGAATAAACGTTCACTCCTTTATCGATAAACCTATAACTATTCTCGATTACAAAATCGCATTCAAACAATTACAAGGCAATTTCAACGATAAAGGTTTTACATAAAACAGGCCACAGTTTTATAATTGTGAAGATCCTTTCTATGAACACTTTTACTCCCAATACTGTGCAGCTTCAGCATTTTTGCATTTTACAACGAAAAATTGCCCATATTTAGATGGGAAAACTGTCAAATACTCATAAATAACTTAAATACACTTTGACATCTTAAATATGGTGAAATACATAAGGGGTGTTCCATAGATAACTCAACTCCAGAAAAATCAGCTCTGGTTGTCAAGGAAAAAAGGATTACAAAGTTCTGCCGAAATTTCAAGAAACTTTGAGTTGTTATTTTTGAATACAGATACAGATACATAGGCAGAAATTTCACAGGCAGAGGGTGTTGAAAAGAAACTAAAATCGAATAGATTTTTTTTTTTTAAAGCTATTTCCAGTTACTTATCTGGATATTAATCCAGAGCCATATTTTAAGATTTGGTTTCCATTTTAATTGTGAAACTCCCAATAGCCTAACAAATGATTTCTAAAAAATTGTCAGAGTGTACGTTTTGCGAATTTCTCATGGCGTTTTGCATAGGAAAGCATTTTTTCAACAGGGACGCTACAAAAGTTGAGCGACAGGGACAGAGACCGACGCCATATTTCTTGCCGCTCTTTTGACATTTCTCTTCAGTAAGGTTTGCCATTTCATGATGAAAATATAAACGATCCAACGAGTCGAAATTATTAAAATTTGCAACCGAAATTCGGAGTCAGTGGCCTCAACGTTAAGAGCGCTACATCCAATTTATGGTCGTCATAATCGTCCTAGCAGATCAACAATTGAGCGTCTAGTGGAAAAATTTGAATCCACAGGCACAGTACAAAATGTTCCCGTGCCAGTGAGACAAAGAAGTGCCCGTAGTGTCGAGAATATTGCTGCCGCTGAGGCTTCAGTTGAAGAAAGCCCAAATGTGTCTCTCACACGTCGTTCTCAAGCGTTGGGCATCTCTGTGACGTCGTTGTGGCGAAATTTGTGAAAAGATCTTGGCCAACATCCTTACAAGATTAAATTGACGCAAGAACTGAAGCCGCTTGACCACCAGAAGTGTCGTATGTTTGTGAATTGGGCTGAGCAACAACTTGAAAATGATTCGAATTTTCATCGAAAAATCATCTTCAGCGATGAGGCTCATTTCTGGCTGAATGGCTTCGTCAATAAACAAAATATGCGGCATTGGTCCGGCAGAAATCTGCACGTACTCCATGAGTCATAATTGCATCCCGAAAAATTACGGTTTGGTTCGGTTTATGGGGCGGCGGCGTCATTGGGCACGTTACTGTGAATGGGAATCGCTACCGTTCAATGATAATTATTTTTGGCCCCAATTGGATGATATGGACTTGGAGGACATGTGGTTCCAACAGGACGGCGCCACAAGCCACACAGCGAATGCCACAAACAATTTATTGGAAACCAAGTTTGGAGAACGTGTTATCTCACGAAATGGTCCAGTGGCTTGTCCGCCTCGGTCGTGCGATTTGACGCCGTTAGACTATTTCCTGTGGGGCTACGTCAAGTCTATGGTCTATGCCAACAAGCCAGCGACGATTGATGAACTTCGTACGAATATCGAACGTGAAATTTCAGCAGTATCGGCCAAGTTATGCTTGTAAACCGTCGAAAATTGGGTTCAGCGTCTGGACTTCTGCAAGCGTGCCCGTGGCGGCCATGCAAAAGAAATCGAGTTCCATACATAATGGCATCGAACGTACTTTCACAGGAATAAAGAATTTCATAGATATCCAAAACCGTTTTTGTTTTATTTCAAAAAACTTTTGTAGCGCTCTTATTGAAAACCCCTTTATTAATTGTCAAAGCTTAAATTCTGACAATTCTCAGGAGAGAATTTCACTTCTAGATTACAAAAATCAGAAAAGGCAAAAAAGGTTTCCGATAACCCAATTACCAATGAGCAACGCAATTAGATGATTCAATAATTTTGAAGAACTCTTTCGATTGCTCAGAATCGCGATTGTTCAGAATGTACGTATTGACAGTTAAAGTTGCTTCCTATAACCAAAAGATTGGTAACCAGCTTCATGGGCGGTGTGCATGTGCACATATGAGAAATGATATCCAAACATATGGCGGGCTGTGGCAGTACGACCCGCCATAGAATAATTTATATAACTTTATAATCTTTGCTATAACGCCTTTGTTTAATTTCAGAAAAGCAAAATTATTTCGATAACTTTCTTGACCCTTCTCGATAATATTGGAATACAAATTAAAAGCGCTGGTGCAAAAAAAAAGTTGGGCTTTCGTAAGTCTAAAAAGATTGTCGGTAATCCGTGTATAGTTGCATAGTTTAACATAATAGTAGCATCGGTTAGTCGAATAGGTCATAATTTTAATTTTTAATTGGGTATATTTCAATTTCAAATCGATAGTAAAGGAGACATTCTGGGAACGTACCGTGGGAGATTGTTGCAATATGCTGAGACTAATATTTTCCGTGTTCCGGATTTAAGATTAAGTGAGATATATAAAACTCTCATCATCCCAGTTCTGCTGAAGCATGGACCGTATCAAAAGCGGATGAAGAAATCCCTGGTCGATTTTAGAGGAAAATTCTTCGAAAAATCTTCGGTCCCGTTTGCGTTGACGGGCTATGGAGACGTAGATTCAACCAAAAACTATACGAGCTGTGCAGCGACATGCACCTGGCCAAAAAACTCCGCATTGGACGTTTACGATGGCTAGGGCATGAATAACGAATGGACACCAATACTCCGGCTCGCAGAGTCTTCGATTCCCAGCCAGACATCGGACGCAGAAGAGGAAGACCTCGCCTTAGGTGGCGCGCACAAGTAGAAACCGACCTCAACCAACTTGGAGTGCGCAACTGGAGGCAGTTAGCTATAAGGACCGGGCTAATTGGAGAGGCATGTTGGTTGAGGCCCAGGTTTATTCCGGACTGTAGCGCCGCTTAAGAAAGTAAGTAATTATCTAAGACTGTTCTTTGTTGTCTTTGGTCAACCTTCCACCAAGAAGAACAGAGCTTCATCTAACATATCTTAGTAAATCTGAAATACGGAACACGACCATTTGTTGTAATCTTCTCCTTACTCTTTCTGACAAAAGAGCACTGCTATGAAATGTATTCGTCAATATTTAATTAATTTTTTTTTGTTGTTCCACTTAACAAACAAATCTCCTTGAAACATCCAACAGCGGATAAAAGTCTCTGAGGGATCCGTAAACCAAACACGCCCATTATAAAAATAATCTACTACTTTTTTTTTATAATCGATTCCAATGTTATCGAAGGATTACTTTTTGTTTGAAATGGGTTGTTATCGAAATGTGACATATCAAAAGTCAGCTAATTGTTTTCTTTTTTAAATTCGTTTATGTCAACGAAGTTAAAAGTGAGTCCAGGTACAGCGGTCCGTGTAGGTAGATCGTTGGACTTTTAGCAGCGAGTCAAATCCAGCGAGTGGTAACTTTTGTTTTATTTAATACAAAGGAATGAATGTCGAAAATTCTTTATTTCTATCTTTGGGCGACGAAAAAAAAGAATCAAAATTGAAAGCTCATACATATTTTTTCCTTGCTGTTTTGACATAATATCAGAAGCATATGAGAACTGTTAAATTTTATATTCCGAATAGAATTTCCCTTTTGGATTTCAGTTCAGAAGAAAAAAGTGCTTTCGATAACATAATTTTTCATCATAGCAATGGATTAATCGTCAGTGTTTTAGTGACAGCATTTCGACAATTCCGAAAGGAATTTCGCTTCTGGATTTCTGTTCAGAAGGGACGAATGCTTCCGATATCAATATCATAGTTTTTCATCAACGAAATCACTTAGTGTTTTAAATTTTTAATGAAAGCGTTTGACAATTCTACGCAACAAAATTCGATGATCGTTCAGTTGTCAAAATGTACATTCTGAAATTCGAAAAGGAGTGCAGCTTCTGGATTTCAGTTCAGAATAGAAAAATGCTTCCGATAACATAATTTTTCATCAAAACAATCGATCAGTGTCTTAACAGGACAGCATTTGACAGTTTTATCTGTTTTATGAAGCAAGAAAAACCGATGATGGAATTCGGAAAAGAGTATCGCTTCTGGATTTCTGTTCAGAAGGGACGAATGCTTCCGATATCATAGTTTTTCATCAACGAAATCACTTAGTGTTTTAAATTTTTAATGAAAGCGTTTGACAATTCTACGCAACAAAATTCGATTATCGTTCAGTTGTCAAAATGTACATTCTGAAATTCGAAAAGGAGTGCAGCTTCTGGATTTCAGTTCAGAATAGAAAAATGCTTCCGATAACATAATTTTTCATCAAAACAATCGATCAGTGTCTTAACAGGACAGCATTTGACAGTTTTATCTGTTTTATGAAGCAAGAAAAACCGATGATGGAATTCGGAAAAGAGTACCGCTTCTGGATTTCTGTTCAGAAGGGACGAATGCTTCCGATATCATAGTTTTTCATCAACGAAATCACTTAGTGTTTTAAATTTTTAATGAAAGCGTTTGACAATTCTACGCAACAAAATTCGATGAACGTTCAGTTGTCAAAATGTACATTCTGAAATTCGAACAGGAGTGCAGCTTCTGGATTTCAGTTCAGAATAGAAAAATGCTTCCGATAACATAATTTTTCATCAAAACAATTGATCAGTGTCTTAAAAACAGCATTTGACAGTTTTATCTGTTTTATGAAGCAAGAAAAACCGATGATGGAATTCGGAAAAGAGTATCGCTTCTGGGTTTCAGTTCTGAAGAGAAAAGGGCTTCCGTTCATCACATCAATCGATTATTCGTCAGTGTTATAATGACATCATTTAACACTTCATGAGTCAACAAAAGTAGATGATCGTTCAATATCAATTGTAAAAATTTACACTTCGGCAATTCGGAAAGGAATATCGCTATTAGATTTCAGTACAGAAGCGAAAACTCCTTCCTATAACATAATTTTTCGTCAAAGAAATCTATTAGTATTTTAAGGACAGCTTTTGACAGTTCTATCTGTTTTATAAAGCAGCAAAAAGCGATGATCGTTTAATTGTCAAAATGTACATTCCGAAATTCGGAAAGTAATATCGAAAGTAGTGACAGCATTTGACAGTTCTAGCTATAAGCATTGTTAAGCAACAAATAACTCAATTGTTAAGGTGGCAACACAGTCGTTGAATTTAATCGCAGGATTATCGTCGAAACGACGTCTTACGAGAGTTTTCTGTTAACAAAATGGGAGTCCTAGATCTATTGACCAGTTCAGTTGCCCGCATTATTCATTATTGTTTTTTTTTTTTGCTAGTAGCTTTTCTAACTATTGTACTTATTTGTTCGGGTTATAAAATTATCATAACATTCATTAATTCAAAAAGGGATTTTTTTAACATATAGCCACACTTATAAGGAACAAAAATGGACAACTCAGGGTATATCAATACAAAACACCAAGGGAGGTCATTAGCAAAATACACACATTAAGATATATTTTGACGAATTTTTTTTGTCTAATAAAAACCAAAAAAAACAACAAAAAGTTATTTGAATACCTGGTGTCATAAATGGGCTTTGTATTCAAATCAACATTAGGCGTCGATTCACTTTCGTTGGCATAATGTTTTGTCTGATCTTTATGTAACACGACCTGTAGAAGTGTGTTAATTTTTTTTTTTAAATTAAACAAATTTTCATTCGAGTGTATAAATTAGATAACTATTTTGTTTAACTAAATTATTATTATTTTTTGTTTAATTTATAAGCAGGATTTGTTTTAGCAATATTATTTTTTTTTAGTTTAGACATTTATAACACCATTAAGGGGTTTCATTTCGCATAGTCAGTACTATGATTCTTTTAAAATGTTTTTACATTTTGTGCAAATAATGTCAATTTTATGTGCAAATAAGGGAGAATACATTTTATTTAGATTTGGTTTTCTTAAAATCACACCAATTCAATGCCAGTTTAAGCTTTATGTCGGGCTTAATTTTTTCAAAGAGACAGAGAAAAGGTCTATAAAGCTGGAGAGTCATCAGGCCCAAAATACCAGGCGAAACATAACCAAAAATAATTTAAAACAAAAAAACGTATACCAACCAAAAAAAAAAATAAATTGAGTATTACTTTTTTTTTATTTCAAAACAAAGGTGCATTTATTTTTACAACAAATCAAAGCTTAAAAATAATAATAAAATACATGTATATAAATAAAAAATAAGAGATTAATAAATGTCCATTAACAAGATAAAACAAAAATACGCTTTACGTGTGCAATAAAATCATACAATTTCCGTCCTGAGTGCTTGTTAAACTAAAATATTTCCAATAATGTTATATAAAAAATAATTAACAAATTATACATTCGTAAAAAAATAAAAAAAAAAATATTAAAAGCATTTCTTGTTCATGTCGCTTTGCGGATGGAATTATAAATAATAATTGTCAAACAAATTACTCTCGTGTTGTACACAATAAAAAGCGTACAAAAATTTTATAAATTAATTTTAAAATAAAAATGTTTTTATATTTAAACAATTTCAGACGTTTTCTCCACAGTAACATCACCAATTACCTTTTTTAGTGCGGCCAATAGACTATCTGGCATGTGATCCTGCAACATGACAGGTGAGATTAATACTTCATCAAAGTCGGTCGTATCGGCCCAGATGGCTTGATAGACCGGTTCACGATTTTTTAACACATTCCTAGATTGAGAAGAGAAAAAACAACGATTTTTGTTAAAATATCATTTTTGTTAAGGAGCGTTTTTTTTTCTATGTAGAGACAAAACGAACATGCGCAACATATGAGTGCGAGGTTTTATTTATTTTTTTTTTTATTTAAATTTAGTTTTTAATTTGATGTAAATGATTTTTTTTTGTGCCCAATCGGTAGGTTTGTTAGTTTGGCGAGATTTAATTTTGAGCATGCAGTCAGTTTTTGAAAGTTTAAAATTGGTTTGATTAACGTTTATGAGCTGATTAATGGTGACTTTTATTTTTTTTAAGGAACAGGGTAACAAGTCATGCTGTGGATTAATTTTGATGTTAGTGTTAGTTTTTTAGAAACAAAATTTATTTATGTTGCCAACGAATTCGGTAGGGTTTAGAAAAACAGGAAACATTGAACATCAATAATTAACGGGATAATAATTCCAGCTACGGATGAATGTTCAACACATAAAGGAAAGAATTGGAAGGAATTTTAGTAAACAAATTGTTTATAATTATTACAGTTAAGTTACGAAATAAACTGATTAATTATCCCCCAAGAAATAATAGTATAGAAGTGTAAAAAAAAAAATTCATTTTGCTGCAAAATTTAGGAACTTAGAAGGAGCACTCAGGTTTTCCCGTTAGGATTTAAGGAGAGAATATGAGGGCCGACATATTTAATGGTACTGACAAGAATTGTAGATCCTAAGCCACTGAAAGCGAAGTGCGCAATGGTGGTTAAGGAATCATACATAAAGGGTGATCCATTTCGAGGTTCCCTACTTTTTTAAAGAAAAAAAACACAGAAAATTCAAATTTAATGGAGAATGTTCATTATCATTTGAAAGAGCATTCTTTGGCATTTATTTTTTGAAGATTATGTCTATCAAATGTTGGCCGTTGCTACGTCGCAGATGGTCCATCCGTTGAGTCCAACTTTCGATCACTCGTTCGAGCATTTCGACTGGTAACTGGCGAACGACACGCGTGATGTTTTCCTCCAAGGCCTGAATCGAAGCAGGTTTTTCGGCATAAGCTTTTGACTTTACATATCCCCACAGGAAAAAGTCTAACAGTGTGATTTCACACGATCTTGGTGGCCAATCGACCGGCCCAAAACGTGAAATTATGTGCTCACCGAAATGTTCTCTCAACAAGTCCATTGATTGATGCGATGTGTGGGAAGTGGCGCCGTCTTGCTGAAACCAAATGTCGCCGAGATCACGAGCTTCAATTTCAGGCATCAAATAGTCGGTTATCATGGCACGATAACGGTCGCCATCGAAGGTTACGTTCGCACCGGCATAATTTTTAAAGAAATATGGACCGATGATTCCACCGGCCCACAAACCACACCAAACCGATGTTTTTTCTGGATGAAGTGGCAGTTCTTCAATCTCTTCAGGTTGCTCTTCGTCCCAAATGCGGCAATTTTGTTTGTTTACATACCCATTGAGCCAGATATGGGCCTCATCACTAAACAAAATTTGCCTCAAAAACGTCGGATCTTCTTGGAACTTTTCAAGAGCCCATAGAGCGAAGCGATGTCGTTTGGAAAGGTCGAGCGGCTTCAGTTGTTGCAGAAGCTGTATTTTGTACGCTTTCAATTTAAGATCTTCACGTAAAATGCGCCAAGTCGTTCCATACGTCAGTCCGAGTTGCTGCGAACGGCGCCGAATCGACTCTCTACGGTCTTCGTGTACACTCTCAGCTACGGCCGCTATATTTTCTTCACAGCGTACTGGACGTGGTCTATTCGGTCGAATATTATCCAATAATGAATGCTGGGTCTCAAAATGGGTGATGGTGTTGCGAATAGTACGCTCAGTAGGCAGATTATGTTGACCATAAGTTGAGCGAAGTGCACGAAACACATTCCTCACAGAACGTGAATTTTCATAATAAAGTTGAACAATTTGTAAACGTTGTTCACGCGTAAGTCTTTCCATTATGAAATGCCAAACAATACTAAACAAAAATAACATGACAGCATGACACGACTCACACGTGATCTGTCAAAAAAGGCTATTGAAAAAAGTATCTCTACTTGGATCACCCGTTACAATTCATTTTAATGCAAAATTTATGAACTAAGAAATATTACTCAGGTATTCTGGTTAGGATTCAAGCAGAGATTGTGAGGACCGACATATTGAACGGTACTAATAAAAGTTGAAGATCATAAGACACAAGAGTTGGTTAAGAGAATTATCACAATTTTTTTCTGCAGGACAATCTTTAAGAAGAACAGCGCGAAGCTACTAAGTATCAAGAAAACAGAAGCTTACATATCGAAATCTTGCTGTAGATGCCAAATATGTAGGATCTAAAAAGGTGCCCCAACGAGTTTAAAAAAAAAACAGTAAGAGATGTAATTTCGCAGTGTTCTGCCAAATAATACAGCCTAATGGAATCATTTCACCAAGGTGAAAAAGTTTTCGAGATTGGAACAGCAACAAATGGTTCAGAAGCCTATTTCCCAGCCTCGACCAAAGCCTTAGTAATTTAAATTTTCTATTACCAGCACGCGCTATAGGTTTTTTTTTGCTTTGCATTTGTGCAGTTGTTTCTAAAACAGCGGTAAAATAGTGAAGAGCATGAGAAACTCCTTCGATGTTCGAACGAAACTATGGAGTTCGCTATAGTTCAGTCTCCTATGAGTTTTATCGCACGCTTTTGTATACTTTCCAATAGGAACGGATATATTTTTGCTGCACCTAACCTGATGTTGAGCTTAAGTTTAAGACATTTGTACGCTTTATATATTGAGGCCAGATCAGAAGGGGTGAACTAATTCATGAATAAGTTGGTGTTCCAGCAAAGGTCTTTAAAAAACACACACCGAGAATAAAAAGTTTGCAAATTGCATAGTGCAGATGTGGTTTAACATTTATGGCAACATTGAGTTTTGGAAGCATTAATATCTATTTAGTCATTACTCCATTTAATTATGCTATCACCGTCAGAATTTAATAAAATTTACACATTTGAATATTTTGGTTTCACGTCCAAAGATGTAGGGTGAAACATTGAGGAATGATATTGTGAATCTGGATGTATTGTCATCAGCAAAGGAACGGATTGGATTAGAAGTTGAAGACAAGAAATCATTAATAAAAGTTCAAAAGAGTGTGGGACACAAAACAGCGCCTTGGGGAACACCAGCATTAATTTGTTGAGTAGCAGACTTGAAACTGTAAAAAAACGACATGAATTGAACGTTTCGAGACTCAATTTTTAATCTATAAGAGAAGAATTTCATTGATTCTAGAAGCATGCATTTTTGAAAAATGGGCGTTATGTCAAAACCTTTTAAATGTTTTTGTCACTAAAGTGGATTGATTGCTTCCACTTTTCTGTAAGATATGACATCAAATCACTATTGGACCAGTTGTACGAAAACCATACTGTCAGTCATTGAGGAGTTATCGTGATTCAAGATATTTCAAGAGCTGACGATTTATCAGCGTTTCATGGTCATAAAAGAAGCGAAGTAAGTGGAGTTGGTTAGTAGTTGGAGAAAGGGAAATATTTTTCTTTTTTTAGAGATGGGCTGGGCAAGTGCTTTTTACCAACAACTTGGGAAGAGTCCTGATGAATTTATTGTCAATGTCATCATTTAAACCGTATATTTGGCCTGGTACAAGTTTTTTATAGTCACAAATTTTCTGTTTACAGCGTTCATGACTAAATGCCGAAAATCTTAACTTCATTCGATCGCTTGACCTGAATGGTTTATTCCCAAGATCAGCACCAATGCTAAGTATTCACCGTGGACAATAACCATGACAAGGGGCAAATTAACTAGAAACCTCGCTAGTATAACCGTCAGTATACCATTTCATTTGAATTTATGGTGACATATATTCGCAAGGTACAATAAACATTAAAATTTATTATTGTCTAGGCTCCCAAATAAGTGGACTGAACTAAACACAGTTTGATCCTTGTTTGATGTGTTTAAGCCGATGAGACTTACACCAAATTTAGACTAAATTCCGGTTATTTTGCACGGCGTAAAAATAGAAAATGGTTATGAAAACTAGAAGTTATAATACAAGGTTAGGCACTCGCCGCGAACTACACAACTAAGAGTGTTCGTTGAAAGCGAGTAATCTAAATACCTCGGACCATCTATTTCCAATCAAATTCCTCCTTTTCTGTATACAGAATGTAAGTACAGAACAACATTTCTTCCCAAAAGGAATATTAAAAAGGAGAAACAAATTCTCTATGGCTATGTTTACATCGTTTAATATATTTGGGCCGAGGCAAAATAGTTTAGTCTCAGAAATTTTCGTTTACACCGTATACGACTAAATGGATTTTTCCCAAGATTAGCCCCAATGGCTAACTTTTTACCGTGGACTGTATACTAACCGTTTAGTAACAGTTAGTACACAACTTCAGTTGAATTTATGGTGACATCTATGCGCACGGTGGAAAAAAAAAACAGTTTAGTCCAGATCACCTAAATAAGTGGACTGACCAAAACAGTTTAGTACTTGTTGGATGTATTTACACCAAATGTATGTTTTGTCCTGGTTATTGTCCACGGTGTAAACGTAACCGATGACTTTGTTTGACGCTATATCATCTATACTTTAGGCCCCTGATACCTCAGAAGCCTTCTAAACTATGTGGAGGAGGAACTTCTAGAGATTCAAAAAGCTACTAAATTCATGCCATAGCTAGGAGGTCAGCCACTTGTTTTTAGCTGAACAATGTGTGAAGCCCGGTTATATGCTAGCTAAAGACTCAACCTCTGTAATGACAAATTTCGGTCAATTCAGTCTCCGTAAACAATATAAATATAAAAAGACTCGACAAATGGAAGAACCAATCAGCACCTAATGGAGGAGCAGATTTGTTGGGGAGACACAACTCATGTCAAGTTTCAACACAAGGAACACGCTGGAAAGAAAAAAGGTAGCTGAAAAGATCATAGAAACGATCTGAAGCATCTTTTCACCATAGGCAATTCCAATGATTCAGTGACTGTTGAAGGAAAAAGATTGAACGGCGATTACCAACAATTTTAAGGTAGATATATAAAAATGAAAGATTCTGATCATATATCGCTAATCACCAATGGTCAAGGTTTCAGGTCGCTGTTGGTGACCAATGGCAATTAAAAACATATGAGAAGGCTACAATCCGCTGTGGAGATCGTTTCATACTCTTTCCCATCCCATCCTTAAAATTAATATCCTCAAAATGTGGGCTTTATGGCAACGAATAATGAAAATAAAATTATCACAACATATTGTGAAGACAGTTTATCAAAAGCTTGTATGGTTCGACAAAAAACAACGGTTTTCTACTGCACATGGTATGGGGTAGGGTATACAAATGGTTTTTGTGGGAAAACGCCTCCAAAAATTAGGCGTAGGTTCAAATGATGTATGAACGAAATTTTTTATATTATCATATCAAATTTTCCCGAAAACCGATTTTTTCTGAGAACCAAAAAGGGGGTTTGTATCAGATTGTGTAAATTTGTTTTTAAAACACTTTGTCACAATTTTTAACAGTTTGGACAAAAACTAATGGCGTTTTCCATATCGGTAAAAAAATTAATTTTTTTTTTATCTAGACCTGTCAAAAACCCAATTTTGACAGTTGTTGTGTTCCATTGGGCAAAAAACTTGAATTTTTTTTTTGATCTCAGATCAATTTTGCAGATCTGGATTTTTCGGCAGATTTACCCCTCGCTGCCCTAACATTTATACAAATGATAGCTATCAGTTTGACTAGGCTGATTTAAGATTATTTCGGTTGTGAAAAACTGTTATTAACCATTAAAACTGTAGCTGTACGAGGTGAAATATAAATTAAATCAAAGCAGCAACACCGACACCAGCCTCACAGACACGAAATTACAACAATACAACCACAGAAAATCAATCTGAAATCGTGTTCCATTGGTAGCAAAAAATATCAAATTTCAGAAAATTCCAGATTTGCCAATGGAAAATGCCATAAGGAAGCGTGGCAGTGGATGGATTTCAAAAATGTTCACACTTGTCCTGCTGGGAGCAACAACGAGCATGTGTACAAAACTTCATCATTCTCGTTCAAAATTTAAGGCCACAAAACTGGTGACGTACGGACATCCGGAAGATCAGACGCAAAGCTTAATCGACTCAGCTATCGATTCTGATTCGATTCATAACACTTTGAGGTATACCATGCCAAATTATTTTCCTACGTTGCAAATCGGAATTCTGGACGGTATGTCTGCTATAAAAAATAATTTCCCGCTCTTTGAATAGCCCCAATACTAGCAATTGGTCGGCTGCAATTAAAGCAATGTCAACAGTCGAAATGAAATCAAAGCTCGTGAATCACTGCCCAGAAATGCTAAAACATCAACTCGTGTATGATTAAAAAAATCCACTAAAAGTAAAAGAATGATGGTTTTTAAAGGAAGCTAGAACTTGGACCCTTAGTAAGCCATCTTAGATGAAACCCGGTTTTCATTGCTCAATCTATCAATTTCGTCACATAACATTTGAGGGTAAAAATCTTCGCCTGAGTACTCACCCGCGGTTTACACATGGTGTCCGCCGGGAAGGTATACTAGTTTGTTTTGCCGCCATTTTGGTAGACATTAGTCTTGACAGTTCATATTTGGAAGTCGTGAAGTAGACACGTTAAAAGAAAATCTTTGGCCACAGTTTTGCACAAGGATTTGCATTTGTTTCCACTTAAGATTCAGTTGACACAAGAGCTTCTTCCACAAGACCATTTAAGCCGTCGTTCATATGCCAATAGGATGTTACAGTTACCCATGACAACCCCGACTTTCATGAAAAATTCATAATGAGCGACTAGGCACATTTTCATTTGAATGGACATGTGAATAAATAGAATAGTCGGTTCTGGGCAATGGAAAACCCTCAAATTATTTGTCAGTCACTTTGCATCCATCCATTAAAAGTTACAGTCTGGTGTACAATTCGGTCAGGAGGAATCATTGGACCTTACTTCTTTGAAAATGAACACGGCGTAACGGTAACTGTGAATGGGGAGCGATATCGTGATATGATTGAAAACTTTTTAACACGACAACTGCGTGCTTTGGGCTTGATTAACATGTGGTATCAACAAGACGGTGCCACATCGCATACAGCCAGGATTACAATGGAATTACTGCGAGACCTCTTTCCACAACAAGTTATTTCAAGAAACGGTGATGCTGATTGGCCTCCACGGTCGACTGATTTGATTGCTCCGGACTTCTTTTTGTGGGGATATCTGAAAAGCAAGGTTTATGCAAACAAACCAGAACTGCTTTAGCGGAGAAATTAATGAAATACCGCGTGAAATGTGTGAGAATGTAATGAAAAATGTGCTCAAAAGGGCTTGCATTTGTGAGACTAACAGATGCGGACATTTACCTGATATTGTGATCCATACATAATTGTCGACATTAAATAAAACATTTATCAATATGAGATCCATTCTCCTTCATTTAATCAAAAATTATAAACAAACAAAGTAGTATACCTTCCCGGCTGACACCCTGTATTTAGGATTATTCTTACTGCCAGAATGAATTTAACTTCCATTATAATAGAAATGTTATAACCGGCGGAAAAGTGACAGATATACGATAATCGAAGAATGTACTAAATGTCAAATAGACACTCATCGGAGATGTCGACGCACTCCTAAGCAAAGTGTTTCGAACAATTAGCTTGCTAGTAAGAGCCATTGTGAGAGTTAAGTTAAATACTCCCAAATTTAAACCCCGCGTCAGATAGGAGTAAAACAGCTGAAGTTGGTGCTAATTTGTCATGAGAGCGTACTTGATTTTAGTTAAAACAACCTATAATGTGGGTTTATTTGACAAAATTTTATTCTTATTATTAAGGATAACCATTTTCAATATATCAAAGTTAAAATACACATAAAAACATATGAGAAGGCTACAATCCACTGTGTGGATCGTTTTATATCCTATCCCATCCCTTAAATGTGGGTTTTATGGCAAAGAAATATTAAAAATGAAATTGTAGCAAAATATTGTTCAGACAGTTTATCAAAAACTTGTATGGTTCGACCAAAAACAACGTTTTTCTCCTGCATATAGTATGGCGTAGGGTATACAAATGGTTTTTGGATGAAAACGTCTCCAGAAAGTGGGCGTGGGTAAAAATGATACATGGAAGAAGTGTTTACATTACCAAAGCCAATTATTATTCATCAAATTTATTTTAGAAATTTTTAAAATTTTACCAAAAAACGTTTTTTTACTGAAAACGCGCCCTAAAAAATTGGGCCTGGCAAAAAAGTTTGTATAGACGAAATATAGGCATTAGGATTGTCTAGATATCTTGTTCAGAAACTTTTTTCAAAATTTTGAACGGTTTGGAATAAAATTAGTTTTTACTAAAAAGGGGGCGTGGCAGTTGGCGGATCTCAAGAATGTTTTCACTTGTTCGAACAGCACGTACAAGGATCAAATGTACCAAATATTATTATCCTAGCTCAAAATTTAAGGCCCGAAAACCGGTTAACTACAGACGGACGGACGGGCAGACATGGCTAGCGATTCCGAGTCGATCCATATACTTTGAGGACTACCTAGCTAAACTATTTCACTATGTTACAAACTATGTATCAAAACTAATATACCTCTATGGGATAGGGTATAAATATGAATATAAAAGAAATTGCAATATAAGGGTTGACTCAATTTGACGTTTACCTAGGCCCTCATTCCTTAAAGTAGTAACTGTTTGACATCGTTTCACGTCACATCAATAATCGTTTTTCTAAACAAAAGTACATCTCATAATTTTGTAAGGTATCAATAGCCTTCCTATATGTTTCTAATTGCTACAAATCATTATTTCTTTCAAATACCAACATTTAAAATTGATTTTGTATTTAAAATACATAAAACCATTTGTAACCTACTCTCATTGGAACATTCTAATAGTAGAATGTAGGTCATTGTAATTTTATCATATGTTTAATGTCAAATTTAAACATTTAACAAAGTTTGCAGAATATTTAACTAAACTGTCAATTTGCTTCGCGACAACCGACCTATTAATGAAAAAGTATTTGTATTCATCAATTACTTACATTTTGGATTTTTTTTATGAAGTTTTGCACCACCAAACACAACAAAAACAATAAAAATTTGATGTAATGACAGTTTACATGACGTCTAATGAATATTTTGAGAAGTAAATACAAGGTGGCGCAAAAGTAATCCTCCTATCAGAAAATGCTATAAATTTTGCGATTGGCCCCTAATGTCAGTTCTATTTTGACATTTGTGTAGTAAACACATGCGAAATACACGTTAATGAACAATGTTACGCTACACTGCTCCAGAACGCGGAATATTGGTGACTATTTATTTGAGCAATAATCGGTCGGTGACTTTGGCACAACGTGAATTTCGTCGCAGATTTCCTAGCCGTCCAACGCCTACTGGTGAAACACTGCGACGTTTAGCCGCTCGCCTCGAAGAGACTGGCACAACAAGAGATGCTGCCAGGCGTGGCAGACCCCGGAGTAGCCGTTCTGCAGAGAATATTGCTGCTGTAGCCGAAGATGTCATGGAAGCACCGTCGACATCGACCAGATGGCGTGCCACGCAAATGGGTACAGTCGACGGTCTTTACAGCGAATTTTGGTACTAGAATTGAAGATGTTTCCTTACAAAGTCAAGACGGTGCATCAGCTGTTAGCTGCTGACCGCCAATCGCGTCTAACATACGCTCAAGCCATCCTTAATCACCACCAAGAGGAAGATGATTTTTCATCAAAAATAATCATGAGTGATGAGGCCCATTTCCATCTTAGCGGGTACGTAAAAAAGCAAAATTTACGCTTCTGGGGCACTGAAAATCCGCGTGTAACCTACGAAGAGCCATTACACCCGCTCAAAGTCACTGTATGGTGTGCTGTTTTCGCTGGAGGAGTCATCGGACCTTTTTCCTTCGAAGACGTCGCGGGCCAAACGGTTACTGTGAATGGTGAGCGCTACAGAGCAATGATCAACGAGTTCTTTTTGCCGCAACTTGATGAATTGGGATTGGAAAACATGTGGTTCCCACAGGACGGTGCAACGGCACACACTGCACGTGAAACAACCGATATGCTGAAGGATGCATTTCCGTTTTGGCGACTTGCACTGGCCAGCAAGATCGCCTGGTTTGACCGCTCCAGACTTCTTTTTGTGGGGCTTTTTGAAGTCGCGGGTTTATGTCAACAAGCCTCAGACTCTTGCAGCTCTTAAAGACAATATCCGTCAAGAATATGAGGACCTATCGCCGGAAGTTTTGGCCAAAGTCATGGAAAATGCCATAAAAAGGGCTCAAACGACAATCAGCTGTGGCGGCGGCCATTTACATGACATCATATTCTCGACTTCATGTAAAAAAAATTAAAAGACCAAATAAAAATAATCCACAAGAAGAATCAAAGTTTTTAATTTTTTTTTTAAATTACAGCCAAAAAACATCGGAAGGTTATTTTTGCGCCACCTTGTACTTACTACGGTTTGAGAACTACTAGAGTACCTGGAATAAACGACGGGTCGAGTGAAGCAAATTGATGATGATCTCGCTCACGACTACTGTTTTAATGATAATTGTTTTCAAAGTTACACGACAATTCAGGTGTAATCAGGGTTTCAAAAAACCGCCATTATACAGTCTTTATGTTCTGTCAAAATACCCTTCTTAGACGATATTTGTCAGGCTTATGTGGTTCATGAGAATATAAATACAGCCGAAGTTCGATGACTCGAACCATCACTTGTCACAAAAGTGACAAGACTTTGAGTTATTAAATTACTTGAAGCATTCAGAAGATAAAGGACCTAAGCAACATTTTAAAATTTTTGAGTAATCTGCGTTTAAGGTTGTTTACCTATAACTGTTTTGATAAAAACAATAAAAATTAAAAACAGACATTTTGAAGTAAAAAAGCCTTAAGTGTTTTATAATATTAAAAATAGTTTTTTTTATTGAAAAGACAGGATTTGCGACAGTATTTCGGAGGTGCCGCAAGGATTACCTTCGAGTTATCAAGACATTCAAGTAATAGAAGTTCAGGTGATCCAGTAAAAATCACATCATGTAGATTTCATTCTTGGCGATATTGCCAACCAATTTAGTTAGAGTTATTAAATATTCAAGTTATCAAAGTTCGACTGTAATTGTCATAAATATGTAGCCAGACTTATAAGAAATTTCAACTCACAATTCTATAAAACAAAAACTCCAACTTTTTGTCTTATCGATATTCGATCTCCATACATATCACTAACCTACTAAAAGTGAAACATCTATCGCTGTTTACATTTCAAATACCGTCTCCATTTTGAAAGTTTCCCTTTTCATTTCTTTTTTTTATACAAAATTAAAATTTCTCATCTCCACACATATCCGGTTGGAGAAAAAACATTTTTCAATTTAGAAACCATTTAACACCCACTATAAATCGTCCCTGGTGCACACAGCAGATCTCTCTTTAGAGCAACCTATCTCTTTTCAACAACGGAAAAACCACCATCATCATGCAAAACATGCAAATCCTTTTTACAAGAAAATAACAGAAATAATATGAATCCTTTTTTTTTCGCTAGTCGCTATGTATACATTTATATTTATATATGACAGGATTTGCCTACCTCCAACCCCTGTCGTATTTTTGTCTGTAAAAAAAGAAGACAGGAAAAATGGGAATAAGCAGGAATTTTCTTAGAAGAGGGTTTTTTTTTTGTTCGCAATTTAAAGATAATCCTAAATCCCTACCGCCCGATTACGTAAAAATAAAATATTAAATTCAAGGATAAGATAAAAACAAAATGTCGTGTATTATATCCTTTCTTTAAACTAACAATAATTTAACATTTGGTTGGTCTAGTGATTTGTGCATAAATGAGAAAAAAATTATTAATGTATGAATATCCTTACAGTCCTTGTGGGACGAATGCATTTTTTTTTTTGAATATTTTATTTTGATTTTGTTTTAGTTTTGAAAAGTGTACCGAGTCCTGTCGACGCGGAGGGCTAAAGGCACAAAATCGTTTAAAGTAACACAATAAAAAGTGATTGCTGGAAGACATTAAGCCTATTCCCATGCTTCTACCATCAAACGTAGTGAATTCCTAAATTTCTCGGAGTTGGGTTAAATTGATACAAACAGAGACAATTAAAAAAAAAATTACTGGGATGCGTTTAAGTAAAACACAGTAAACATATTTAAGAACAAATGGCATAACGACTTGTAACTTTCGGATACCAACTGACAGTTTACTGTTTTACCGATTTTTAAGAACTTTCCCCTCTCTCTCTTTTACTAATTTTTTTCCCACGGGAACGGCAATTTAAGAAAATCAGCACAATTAAGTAAGATTCAGTAAAAAACATCAATATACGGGAACAGATCCAGCAACTATTTCCGAAATATGGACAGTATGTCAAACAAGAAGGATATCTGTGGATGGTGATAGAAAAGGTATTTTACCGCACTGCAATTAGACAGACAGTACTAATATTTAACGGCACTGAGTTCTTGACAATAAACATGTTAGCAAAGCATGAATTAAACACTGAGAAACGAGAAGTCCTTTGTCGACAATCGGGCTTCTTTAGGATGAAGGCTGCTGTAAAAGGCTGCTTTAAAAACACGTCGACTACATTGGATCGGTAGTCAGTAAGGAGAAACTAAGAAAGCTAACCTTCTAGTTCGAGATCAAAGAGGATTTAATGCTTTATTGTCTAATCAGAGCTAATTAACGAGTTAAGAGTCCGTAAAGTGACTATATAGGGGAATTTTATAGAGTTAACAAAAAAAAAAAAAAACATTTCTATATAGAAATGTGTGTTCTTAAGAACTGGTGGTTAACCCAGTTCTTAAGAACTTGGATACCTCAAGTGCGACAAATATTATTTGACAATTTAAAGATACCAAAAGTGTTGGAGATTTGTTCGCAAAGGTGGGAAGAAAAGACATCTTGAGCAGAATTGTCGGAAAACATAGCCTACGGGAGAACACGTCTGGCAACGGACTCAGGTTAATTGACTTCGCTGCGGAACGAAACTCCACTATAGCCAGCAGAAGGTTTCTTCAACACGATATCTATTAGGGGGCATGGCGGTGTCCAGAGAAATGAAGGTCCAATCAAACTGATCCCTTTGCTATATACAAGAGGCACGCAGCCGGTATTTTGGATGTCGGAAGATTCCGAGGGGCTAACATCGACTCAGACCACTACACCAAAGAGAATGCGTATATCAACTACGCCAGCAAACCAGAAATACTTTGAAAGTCTTGAATGTCGAAAGCCTGCAATCGCCAGAGGCCGCCAAGTACTAACCAAAGGGCGTATCACTTAACCTTTTTATTAACAACAAACCACCAGCATAAAATGTCGAAGAAAATATTAACGATGTCAACAAGTCACTAGATTAGCCGCAACTGATATCATAGGTGTCTCGCGTCCACCACCAAGAAACCCGAGGTTTGATGAGGAATGCCCACAGATGATCGCAGCCAAGAACGAGACAGCTCTCGTTCTTGGCATTGAGCTCTATAGGCAAAGAAGAAGGGAAGAACACCGGCTTTTCGGAAAAAAAGGAGAGGTGCCACTCCAGGAACGATGTTCGCAAGTTTTACAAAAGTGCAAAACGTCAAAGCCCAGGAAACAAAGCGCGAACAGAATCCTGTCGAGATGAACAAGGAAATACCGTAGTAGAGACACAATCAATGCTGACGATATGGAAGAACCACTTATGCAGACTCTTAAACGGCGATGACGAACAATATTGAGCTGTCAGGCAGAACGAACCATTCAATATTGGCAAAGACAGCGAAAACCACCAACCACAAGACATAAGTGAAGTGAGGATAGCAATATCTTAACTCAAGCTTAAGAAGGCTGCCGGAAATGACGGCCTTCCCGAAGAGCTTTATAAAGCCCGCGGAGATGAAGTGGTAAGTAACATCCACCAACTCATAAGCCAAATCTGGTCATTTGAAAGTATGCCTGAAGAATTAAACCTCATCATCGTTATCCCGATCAACAAAAAATTAGACCTTCTGCGCCAATTACAGAGGCATAAGCCTCTTCGACGTCGCCTACAAGATCCGAACTGCTCTAATTTGTGAACGCCGGAAATCGTTTACCAACCACCGGACCGAACCTTATCAATGTGGTTTTAGCCATCTAAAGTCCAACACTGATCAAATCTTCACACTTCGGCAGATCCTGGAAAAAAAAACCCAAAATGTCTAAATCGATACCCACCTCCTATTCATCGATAACAAACATTAAAGGCCGGTATTTATAGAGACGAACTTTACAGAGCCATGTCTAGTTTTGGTATACGGCCCGAACTCATCCGTCTGTGTACGATGACGATCGAGAATTCTCGCTGCTCTATCTGAGTCGGAAACGACATCACCAATAAATTCGATACAAAAAGGATTGAGGCAATGTATTGCACTGTCATGTGACTTCATTTGTTTGATTCTTGAAAGGATTGTGCAAAACTCCCGAGCCAACCCCAGAAGCAAAATCTTCCAAAAATCGGTGCAACTATTATCATACGCCGACGATATAGGATAGGACTCAACTTGATGTCATAGCCACGTTTGCTAGCATATAAAAGGAAGCTGCAAAAATGGGCTTAGCAGTATATGCTATCAACACGAAAGGACACACAACATCGACGAATTGGACTGAACTTCAACTTTGACAGATATAACTTTGAAGTAGTACGGGACTTTGCCTATCTCGGCTCCGCTATTAGCTCTGACAACAACATCTCGTCGGAAATTAAACGAAGAATTGCTCTTGCCAACCGCTGTTTCTTCGGGCTAAGAAGGCAATTCAGTAGTAAAGCCGTCACTCGAAATACTAAGGAGATTCTGTATAAGACCCTGTCCTGCTCTACGGCGCTGAAGTATGGAACGTATCAAAAGCGGATGAAGATAAGATATCCTGGGTCGATTCGAGAGGAAAATTCTTCGAAAAATCTTCGGTCCCATTTGCGTTGACGGGCCATGGACACGAAGATCTAACCAAGAACTATACGGGCGTACAGCGACATGCCCCTGGTCAAAAAGCTCCGCATTGGACGTTTAAGATTGGAAATGGAATGGAAACCAATACTCAGTTTTGCAGAGACGCGGGAGAGGAAAACCTCATCTTAAGTGGCGCGCACAAGTAGAAACCGACCTCAACGAACTTGGAGCGCGTAACTGAAGCCCGTAAGCTAAGGACCTGGCTAATTGGAGAGGCATGTTGGTTGAGGTCCAGGTTCATTCCGGACTGTAGCGTCACTTAAATCGATGTTCAGGCGATTGTAAGAACTAAATTATCAACCTGTCACCTGTCAACGAAAATGTCAATAAATAAAATGGTAATGAGAAAACAGTTGTTTTGACAGGTCTTTTTCACAATACACAGCTGTTCATACGATTGTAAGACCTCACAATATAGTAATGGCTGCCAGATATCAGAAGAAATAGATGAATTCGAACAAGTTAGCCAGAGGGGGATAAATCCTATGTTCCGAGTACCTACAGGACGTTCTATCTCGTGCGTCATGAACTTGTGTAGTCGAATTGTGTTTTTATCACAAATGGTCAATTTGTGGATTGCAGGACGTGTCGGTTGTAAGATGAAATTTGAGAATCCAAGGCAAAGGGAATCGCTTTATGTTGGTGTTATATTACTAAGAAAGTAAGTTTATCTATTAAAAAAGCCATCGCTAAGCCCAAGGCGGGGTGTTAAAAAAACAGACTGTCGCCGATAGTTCATTCAAACAATTTAAAAAATAAATTACTCTGGAAGAGTTACCCTCCCTGTGAGACATACTGTCCCTTAATTTAGCAGCACACCTAATGCCTTAGAGACCCCATTTCTCTAGCGGAAGTTTCCCTGTTTTGTTCATTTACTTCCATCACTATTTTTCACAAACTAAAACGGAAGTAAGTAAGTTTTCTAGCGCGCGACAGGACACAGTACATAAAATTTGTTGTTGTTGTGGTTCTGTTTTTGAACGCATAGCTAACTCACAACCAAGCGATATAGCGGCGGCAATGGGTAGCGCAAAAAATTAACAAAACACGTACTGAAACAAATGTGAAAACAAAAAAAAAAATAAGGACAAACAGGAAAAACTTACTCATCGGGCTTTGGATGGTGTCGAACAATATGTATTATCCTTCCGGGCGGATATAATGGTTGATGTAGTGTCAAAGCTATTGAACTGTCAGTGGGATGAGCGCTTGTAGTCCGGGCGGTTCCACGTTGCTGTATGGAACGAAAGATAGGACAAACCATGTTCAGTTCATATTCATAAATGTTCAATCGTTGTTGTTGTTGTTGGGAGTTTAAAGGATGATAAGATTATTGTTCGGTCGGTCACTCACCTCCTGGTATTGGTTTATATGTGTATCCTTGCCAGACATCTCCACTACGGATGTTGGCTCGGGACCACAGCCACAACAAATCACAGAACAGGATATGGTCTTCCACTGTACACAACAAAAAAAGGCAGAGAAAGGGATATGTTTAAGGATTTTGAATTCATATTTATACACCCACCACTCCCCCACCCCCAGGGGAGACATTTAAGCACGATGAGAACGAAAATTTAATAAAAATCCTTTCCCAACATGGACGGATATGAGTCTCATTCGCGTATAACGAGTGAAATTCAAATGAAATCCATTGTAATTCATAAATTCCCAAGCAGATCCATGGCACGTGACTGTTTAGAGGACTCAACACAAGGGCCATCTGCATTGGCAATCTACATAAAATTATTCCACGAACGTAACCAATCTCGGTGAATTCCAATCACGTCCCATATGTTTGCAAACTATCTCAATAAATGCTAGTGTATACCCGGCGTACCCGTTCTCTCACCTGTCGGCAGAAAGGATATACTTACTTTTGGATCTACGCTCCTTTGTATTGCATTTATTAAATCAGCACGAAGCGCCTCCATCTGATGCAGACCTATCCTCGGCACAACATCCTTCCCCAGCACCACAGATGTGATGAAAGATTTCGAATACTCCACAGCGGGCATGCTACAAATATTGTGAGAGGACATATGAGAAATTTCCTTATTCAGTCAGAACCACCCATTGCTTACCTCAAAAGCCCACCAGGTGGTGAGTAACTAAAGCACTGCAGCGATGGATACTCTGGCTTCAAGAGTATGGCAAGAATGGCAGCTGTACCGGCACCCAACGAATGCCCGACTAAAACTAAACCAAAAGTCTGTGTATTCCTGGCAGGATTGTGTGTTAGGGCTTTCTGGATGAGATTCTCCTCCTCCAGCTTGTTCTTGATGTAAATGGCTGCCTGCACCATTCCCTTATGGCCTAGCCAATCTTCCCGTGGTGGATTTAGAGGCAACACCTCACCCTCGGCATTCAGATCGGTGAGGATGTCCTTCATGCTCAACGTGCCACGTATGCTGATGACGACTTTCTTTTGTGTATAATCGACAGCGACAAAGAATGGTGTCTCGCCGACATCAACATGATACGTGACATAGGTGATTTCGATGTCACCAACTTGTAGAGTCTTCTTGAGAGCGGCATAGTTGCAGTACCAACAGTTGTCCTGTATTATTTCAATGTCATCGGTGTGGCCACAACAGCAACCCAGACAACTATCGAATACAAGGGAGGGAGATGTAAGAATTAGTGAGAGAATTCACGTATTGGAATACTTACCTCATTTCAGGGAGGAGATGCCAAATGCCGGTACGATGTATTATGAAGTACATGGGCCAGCCATAGGCACCCTGTGCAAAGTACATGTAATGGATGACCGTTTGAAAGAAATCATAGTTTTTCGCATCGTTTAACGCTAGGAACTGTGTGTGCTCTGTAATTGGAACCCCACTCAGAAACTCGTATGTTCCGTTTTTTCTCTAGAAAGGATGAAAGTAAAAATGAAGATTAGTTGGCACTTTTTAAGTTGTTCGTGGAGACGGCTGTTTTGTTAAGAAATGACACAGTTGTGAGTTTTATTCCTCTCCAAGAAATTGACCCCAAGGGAGGCTCTATTTTCAACTACCAATGTGGATCTTTTGAACCAAATATGGACCTTAAACTTATCCCACTATCTCCAAACTTGAAGTTGAAGAACACTTTGTCAGTATGTCAGTGTAGAACCTTTTAAAGTTCGAAGCAAGCCCAGTTCCATAAGGAATGTAATGCGATTAGAGGAGATCACTACAGCTGAAGTAGAAATTCCCACATGCACCTAATAAATTCCATGTCGTAATAGTCGCTAAACTATTTTAGGTGTTATGGAGGAAGGGCTACGCAGCATAGGATAATTAATTCCTCAAGAAAACTATTGAACAATTCAAAATTCGGATCTCCGATGTGGGACTTTCCCAGCGCCGACAACAAGCGAATAAAAAGAAATCCAACAACGTTTCTGGAACACAACAGTGGCTATGTCACCTGCGTGCATCAAAATCTCCGAAGAGAATGACCAAAGATACCATCTTTGTCCCAAAAACGAACCTCATGTATTCCATTTTAAGGATGAACTCTGTGGTGCTTCAAGATTCGTTCAATCATGCCACAGAGATGGGTCGCTGGAACGTAGTAGGGAGAGATCGGTCTCTTTCGACAGATATGGTTCTAAAGCTATATTTCCATTCAGCGTTGAAACAGTGAGGAACGAGAGTTTTTCCTTGAGCTCTACTCTTCAAAAGATTGATTTGTAAATGCAATCCGGTCCGATCTTGAAATCGCTTCAATGCAATCTACGTGATTCTTCGGTATCGAAAATCAGTAGCTACAGAGGTCATTGCGAGGAGATTAACTGCGAGTTTGAAAAGACCAAGAATTAGAATTCCTCTGCCTATCAGGTCTTTTGAGAACATTGAGGCAATAAAAGCATTAATTTAGCAATCCACACATGCAGTGTTCTACGCGCAAACCGGCGTCCGCGCTTGGACTTAATGATCATACAGTGAGGCGAACTCTTCACGGTGACTTTCATTACCATTCGTAAAAGTTGGCGATTATGAACTTTCCGCGTGCAACATCACTTTAAGGATAAAAGCATGTGAGGCGCTTCTTGAAAACGTTCCAGAGACGCAAACATGTTTTCATGATTTCGACGCTTTGTTACTTGAATGCATGCGTCAGTAAAATCGTTTTGAAGGTACCACTACTGAGGTGAAGCCAAACCCCTACACACGCAGTGGAGCCTCAGCGGTGCTGGTTGTGCTATTTTTTTTTTGAGGAAAAGAAAGTGAAAGTGTATTCAGACCGGGGAATCAGCAGACAATTCTTTCCAATAGGACTGAGCAACTCTTTAGACTTCAAAGGCTGTTTCGAGGGAAAACATTTCGGAGCGTATCATCTCAATGGAAGTAGGAACAATGGGAGCTGCCAGCATACTAGCCCGATTTTAGCCTTTTCGTTTTTTTTTTTAAATCCCAACCGTTGAAACAGCTGCAAGACTTTTTGCACAAATTGCCAATATACCCGGTTTTATTGCCTTTCAAAAAAAAAAAATTGATGTAATATTGCAGCACTCTGTTGGTGTCTTCGAAGGAATTAAGTCTGGTGGATAGTTTTTTGTCCTCTCACTTAGGTACCGCTTCCCATTCACAACCGACAGTGAAATAATTCTCAAGATGAGAAAAGGTGTTTGTTTCCAGTTAGACTGGATGAAGTGAATAACCTACATGAGCTGCTCTGACATAGTCGGACAACTGGTCACATAAGTATTTCAAAGCTAGGGGCCCCTTGAATGAAGATGGCCACGAAGGAGCAGTCAATAGGTACTGATAGCATATGTTCTAATAACTTAAAAGTCTTAAGATGCTAATAAGCAGGGATTAGTACCAAATTTCCTCAATTTTCATATTCGGTCTAATTTTACTTTGCTAAAGACTTGCTGGAAAACTCCCAAACTTGGATTCGGATGTGTGAAATGTATGAACCCCTAATTCGGCTTTATTCCACAAGTAAGTTTTCACGTTTTCACAAAAACGGAGACCCTTTGAACTGCGCCAAATAAGTCTCCTCAACATCGCCTACAAGATCCTATCTGCCGTAATATGTGAACGCCTGAAACCGTTTACCAACAACCTGATCGGCCCATATCAGTGTGGTTTTAGGTCAGGAAAGTCCACAACCGATCAAATTTTCACACTTCGGAAGATCCTGTAAAAAACCCAAGAAGTCCAAATCGGTACCCACCACCTATTCATCAATTTCAAAGCCGCATACGGCAACATTTATAGAGACGAACTGTACAGAGCCATGTCTAGTTTTGGTATACCGCCCAAACTTGTCCGTTTGTGTAGGATGACGATGGAGAATTCCGGCTGCTCCATCAGGGTCGGAAACGACCTTACCGACACATTCAATTTGGGCAAGACTCCTTCAATTTGATTCTTGAAGAGGCACTACTAGCATACGCCGAAGATATTGACATCATGGGTAGGACCCAACGTGATGTCATACAAACGTTTGCTAAAGGGAAGCGGCATAAATGGGTTTAGCAGTAAATGAGGGCAAGACGGAGTATATGCTGTCAACACGAAAGGACACACAACATCGACGAATTGTACTGAACTTCACCATTGACAGATATAACTTTGAGGTAGTACGGGTAGTACTCTGAGAACAAAATATCGTCAGAAATTAAACGAAGAATTACTCTTTGCCAACCGCTGTTTCTTCGGGCTAAGAAGGCAATTCAGTAGTAATGCCCTCACTCGAACCACTAAGGAGATCCTACATAAGATTTAAGATGGTCGATTTGAAAGGAAAATTCTTCGGTCCCGTTTGCGTTGACGGGCTATGGAGACGAAGATTCAACCTAGAACCATACGAGCTGTACAGCGACATGCCACTGGTTAAAAAACTCCGCATTGGACGTTTAAAATGGCTAGGACATGTCGAACGAATGGACACCAATAATCCGGCTCGCAGAGTCTTCGATTCCCAGCCAGACGTCGGACGCAGTAGAGGAAGACCTCGCCTTAAGTGGCGCGCACAAGTAGAAACCGACCTCAACCAACTTGGAGCGCGCAACTGTATACAGTAAGCTAAAGACCTGGCTAATTGGATAGGCATGTTTGTTGAGCCCCAGGTTCATTCCGTAAGTAAGTAAGTTTTCACGTTTTCATTGTGAAAAAAGCCGATTTTCGAAATTCGGCGTTATTTCGCTCGGTGTTATTTTACGGCCCTAATGCTTTTGACTGTTTTTATGAATTCCTGAATAAACTTATGAGGGACTACCTAGTATCTTAAATCGTGGTGGATGAATGGAGGACATCTTGTGTAGTTCCGTAGAAAACCACAGCCTACGCAACAGCTAGCAATGGAGCCTACTGCTTTACATTGACTTTTAAAAAAAAAGTGGGACCGTACCAACAACAATATTCTCTGGGCTTAAGGAATTTCTCAACCGACGTGTTGAGCTGGGTATAAACAAAGATTGATTTTGGGATTTGCAACAATAGCATTTCTGGGGCATTTTTATGATGTAAAACTTATTGGGTTGTGTACCTTACAGTGCATGTAATGGAATCCGCAACGTGCGAGCCGAGTTCGTAGCTATAGATCAACATATATCTAGGCTGTCCGATGGCGGATCCATTTTTTTTTAAAGAATAAAACTGACAATATATTTTTTATTACTTAGTTAGTTATAAACAAATACAATGCCGCTTTAATTTTTTTCAAAATTATGTCGTCCAAATGCCGAATATTGTGTTGGAGTATGCTTCGCTGAATGTCGTGACCTTCACAGCGAATAATTTCTTTCAGATCCGTGGCAGTCTGCGGTTTGTTACCATTGACTTAACTCTTGGGATAGTCCAAAGGAAAAAAAAGTCCATGGGGGTTAAGTCTGGTGTTCTTGGTGGACACGGAACGTCCCCAAAGCGGCTGATAAGCTTTCGTGAGATATGCCCACGGAGCAAATTCATGGATGTTCTGGCAGAACGTGGTGGTGCTTCATCTTGCTGAAGATGGTCACGAGTCACGATTAAGATGGATGTGATCGAAAAATTGGTGAGAAAAAATCGGTGATCATACATCCATAAGGTTCATTGTTCACATTTTTAATGGTTTGTAGCCTTCAATTCCCAAAAAATAGGACCTGACACAAAAAAAAAAAATGTTTTCTCACAAGCATTCACGTGGGCGTTTGCACTTTTTGCACGATGGCGGGACCTACTGTTTTATGTCGACTCCAGCGAATTTGAGTAGCTCATCTCTCTTGACAATTGATTCTCCTCGAATGATTTGTCAGATCATTAGGAGAGGAGGGCCGGTGAAAAATCATTTTAGGTGTTGCTTCGGCTGGGAAACGAACTCAGACCTTCTGCGCGGCAGTTTATCGCACTAACAATCGCACCACTGAGGCCGTCACCCTATGACACCGTTCGTGTAGATACCTTTGGTGCTTCATGTGGTTTATTTTCCGTGGAGCCCACTACCGACAATTTGGCATATTAAAGTTGCCATTCAGGTGGAAGGGAACCTCGTCACTGCAAAAGATGTTATTGTTCAGCTAGTTGAATCTTAAAAGGATGAAATTTTAAGTCTTTCTTTCGTAAGTGGGAGTGTAAAACCGGCCGCCCTCTTCGCACTAACAGACTTTGGTATTCACGCAAACTTCGTTTCACAGCCTGAATGTTTTCGGTGGTCTTTGATGTTCTGCTGGGCCATCGCTGTGGAGTGTTTGGGCTGAAGAAGTTTCGCGGAATCTTTGCACCCACGACCGAATCAAATTTACATTTGGTCCATCGCTCAATTGCCGAATAATGTAACGTCAAAAAAAGTGTAGGCGCACACACAAGGCAGAAAAGGCTCGATAGCGAACGCACGATGCTATCGCCATCACTGCGGCTTTGGGAAGTGACTGACTAGGCCGAACTTTCGGACCTCGGTTATTAAAACAGCGGCGCAATACCTCCACACTATTTTGAACTTTTTGAGGTATTTATACATTTGGAAAGATAAATCCAACACTGGACACCCTGCAGACGTCAACTGTTTTGACAGGTCAGGTATTATGAAGCGAACAGAAAAACAGATGCAGGGATAAACAGCTCCCTTACCTTGCCTTAAGCTTCAGAAAGGATTAAGGTGTAGTTGCTTACAGTAACCGTGCGAATATAATCTATGAAGGCTTTATGTCACACAACTACGTAGGAGCTTTGTATTAAACTTGCCCACAACACTCAAAAAAAAATCTATCCTATCATGGATACACATGCAGTTAGTTGACACCATCTTCCAATATTTTCCGTCCATCTAAATCCAATTAAATCGCTTATTTCATCAAAAAGTTGAAAGCTCCATGATAGTTTTCGACTACAGAAGAACACCCTCCAAATATATTTTTATTGACACATCAGCAATCATCTAGGAATAATCAAATGCAAGTACACACCCGTCTGAGCTTAGACGATAAGGCACATATCCTTCCATCATAGTCTGAGTTGTCCCAGAGGATATTTGTTGTTTCGCAGTATTAATCTGCCACCACGACATGTCTGCACGATAAATACACATTATGCATGGAAGAACATCCCCCGGAAGGATGGAAAGGATTACTAAATTCTACTCATAACTAATTGGTGGAAGTTGTATGGATGCGCAAAAACAGGATTTCTCCAGGACGGAAATATTTGATGCGGAATGATGGATGCGAGTAGAGATAGTGGTGGTTTTCGACTAATACTTCAGTATGACCAATTTGCTGGCTGAATGACAGATGAGTTTGACTAGTTTGATGGTGGATTATTCAAATGTGTGCTTCACAGTGGAAACAGGATAAGTTTTCCGCATAATTTCGGTTGACGATGGTGTCGATGGTGACAGGTTTCATTATGTTCATGTTGCATGCTTGAAAAATGAGGATTTAGGAGGATGAATTTTGATATACTCGAAAATAGATAACAGAGATTTCGAATGATGTTCTGTAGAATATGGAGAAGGAAGAACAAATGAATGAATGAATGAATTTATGGCGCAACAGGCTCTTTAGTACCCAGGGCCTAGCTTTTTTCTCACAACCATTCATGTGTGCGTGTGTACTTCCTTGCACGATGGCGGGACCTCCTGTTTTATGCCGAATCCGAACGGCTCAGTTGAGAAAAGCTATTCATGACAATTGATACTACTCGGGTGACATGTCAGATCATCACAAGAGGAGGGCCAGTGAAAAATCATTTAGGTGTTGCTACGGCTGGAAATCGAAATCAGACCTTCTGCGCGGCAGTTCATCGCACTAACCATCGCTCCACTAAGCCCGGAAGAACAAATACCTCGGCATAAAATTTTACAAACTTTATAAGGGAAATCCAAATCCTTGTTTTATACAAAGTGTCAGGGGTTGTCTAGTGGTTAATGCGTTGGGCTTATAAGCTTAGGATCCTAGGCTTAAATTCAGAAAATAACAACATCTACGATTCGTGACTTCCTCACCTCTTGTGGAAGTCTGACAAACATCCAATAGTATAAAACCATCATGAGAAGCTTATCACATTTGTAGTACGAAGTCGGCGTTAAAAGGACCATACTGGGAATCAATTAAAAAAGCCAGATATATATTTTTTTGTCAAATGTATAAAGATGTCAATAGGATGGCTGCAACTTCCTGACTTTCCAAAAAAAAAAGAAAACAAAATGAAGGTGGAGAGTTCCGTTTGCATCTCCAGTCATGTTATAAGTGCCTTAACTGCGGATGAAACATTCAAGTTAAAACATTCGATACGAGATGTATTATTGTCCTTAGGCTATGTAACTTGACACCAGGCTACCGTTTAACTAGAAATTTCTATTCTAAGAGAGCGACGTTAACAAAAGAAGGCCGCAGAAGGACGCATGGCTCCGAGGAATGCGATGTTGACGGCTAAGCCAAACGCTGCGGGTTCAAGCCCCAGCTTCGGCAGCATTCTTTTTCTACAAAAATAGCCAGCTTATCTGAGACAATATAAATCTATGTCTCCTCCTCTGTGCCACGTAGGTTTATGTTATATGGATTTCCATCTATGTAACGGGTGATCCAAGTAGATATACTTTTTTCAATAGCCTTTTTTGACAGATCACGTGTGAGTCGTGTCATGCTGTCATGTTATTTTTGTTTGGTATTGTTTGGCATTTCATAATGGAAAGACTTACGCGTGAACAACCTTTACAAATTGTTCAACTTTATTATGAAAATTCACGTTCTGTGAGGAATGTGTTTCGTGCACTTCGCTCAACTTATGGTCAACATAATCGGTCGATTGGCCACCAAGATCGTGTGATATCACACCGTTAGACTTTTTCCTGTGGGGATATGTAAAGTCAAAAGCTTATGCCGACAAACCCGCTTTGATTCAGGCCTTTGAGGAAAACATCACGCGTGTCATTCGCCAGTTACTGGTCGAAATGCTCGAACGAGTGATCGAAAATTGGACTCAACGGATGGACCATCTGCGACGTAGTAACGGCCAACATTTGATAGGCATAATCTTCAAAAAATAAATGCCAAAGAATGTTCTTTCAAATGATAATAAACATTCTCCATTAAAGTTGAATTTTCTGTGTTTTTTTTTTCTTTAAAAAAGTTGGGAACCTCGAACCCTTTATCTATTTGTCTCTCTCTGTTGTAATAATGCCTCTGCCCCAGCCAATGGCCTCAGTCGCATGTGTAGTTATGTGTCTGTAGTTTCGTTGCAATCATGTGCGAAGTACTGTCATGTCAATGTCAATAACAAAAGAACATTTGTGGCGAAGCTCATTCACTATGATCCGCATCATAGCCGCATTTTGTATCTTAAGATTAATATGTCCACTCCACATCGATAGTACAGAGCATCCTATCAAGGAGGAACCTAATGAATTGTAAGAACACGATCTTGCAATCTTAACCAGGGTTTTCTACATCAAAGTTGGGACGTCGACAGGTTTTTCAGACAGTTTTCCGTACCCAAGGAACATAATATCCAGCTAAATAATCCAACGTCCTAAATGTTCGTTTATTCAGACGGGCATAAATCGACCAGAGTCAGAATTTTTTTGAAAATCAGTGCAACTACTAGCATACGCCGATGATATTGACATCATTGGTAGGACTCAACGTAATGTCATAGCCACGTTTGCTAGTATAGAGAAAGAAGCGGCAAAAAGGCTTAAGCAGTAAATGAAGGTAAGACTAAGTATATGCTGTCAACACGAAAGGACACACAACATCGACAAATTTTACATAACGTCACCATTGACAGATATAACTTTGAGGTAGTACGCGAGTTTACCTATCTCGGCTCCGGTATTAACTCTGACAACAACATCTCGTCAGAAATTAAACGAAGAATTACTCTTTCCAACCGCTGTTTCTTCGGACAAAGAAGGCAACTTAGTAGTAAGGCCCTCACTCGAACTACTAAGGAGATCCTATATAAGACCCTGATAATCCCAGTCCTGCGCTACGGCGCTGAAGCATGGACCGTCTCAAAAGCGGATGAAGAAATCCTTGGTCGATTTGAGAGGAAATTTCTTCGAAAAATCTTCGGTCCCATTTGCGTTGACGGGCTATGGAGGCGAAGATTCAACCAAGAACTATACGAGCTGTACAGCGACGTGGCCCTGATCAAAAAACTCCGCATTGGATGTTTCAGATGGCTAGGACATTTAGAACGACTGGACTTCAATCAATGGTAGTTGAAGACTCTGCGAGCCGGGGTGTCGCAAAGTCTTCGATTCCCAATCACACTTCGGACGCAGTAGAGGCAGACCTCACCTTATGTTTAGCGCACAGGTAGAAACCGACTTCAACCAACTTGGAATGCGCAACTGGAGGCAGTGAGCTAAGGACCGGGCTAATTGGAGAGGCATGTTGGTTGAGGCCCAGGTTCATTGCGGACTGTAGCGCCACGTAAGTAAACGTCGACTTTTACCAATTTTTCGTCTCGGATTTCTAGCTCGAACGCAGTGAATGCGAGCCTAAAAACAATTAAAGAGGTTGTTATCGTCGTTCCAAGCACGCAGTGACATATCTACAAAAATTGGCATAAATGAAATCTACCGATCGTTATTTATCATCAGACGAAGTGGCCTAGCTGTCTGTATCTCAAACCATTTCGGTGTTATTTAATTATTTTTGATGTTATTTTGTTTTATATTTAACGCAAAGTACAGACGTATCTATACATTCGCCAGTTCAGATTTAGTACATATGGCACTTCGTGTTTTGAGCGACGATATGCTTGGGAAATATAATTTCCCAAGCATATTTTGTTTCGCAAAAACAAAAAGGAGAGACTGGAGACAGGAGAGACGCCCGTCAAGCAAATATTAAAAAGAGCAGAAAGATATAAGGAGAAGGAAATCCTGAGTAGCTACAATACGAAGCCCCTTTAATGAAATTAACTGGTCTCACGATAAGAAAAATATCTGGAAACTCTAAAAAAAAGTGAAGCATCTATATGCTGTCTTCGAAGTAGGAGTGCAGGGTACTCATATCGTAACTTTCAAAACGATAATCGTTGACGATAGTGATCAGTCAATTATACGAATCACTCGAGTACTAATGTCTAGATGCTTTAAATCATTCGATCATCCCCATCAATAATACCAAAAATTATAAAGCCATACAGATGACACACTGCACACAAGAAAAATTGTTCTATGGGTCGTACTGGCACAGCCGGCCATAAAATTTGAATCTCGTTTACCATGTGTGCACATTCAGACCGCCTGGGCCGCCCGTACCGTGAAGCTGGTGAGCTTGTTCTCAATCTGTAATCATGACACGCTACGTAACTAACAAGTCTTCTACGCTTTCCTCAACGATAGTCGTTTCAAAAGTTACGGAATAAGTACGCCGGCTCCAAAAAATAGCAGACTGTTATAGCAATACCATCCTGGTCACTGAAGCACAGCGACTAAGCGAGCTGTATTTCTCACAGCTGAAAAATGGATACAATTTCGAGAGTGGGATAGGGCAGTCTTCTTGCCATATCCCACTCTCGAAATTGTATTCGAAGCCCATCTGCAGTCGATGAACCTCCTAGTTATCAGTATTATGATACCCAGTGCGGGTAAGAATGATTTAAGAACAAAAAGTTTAAGGGAAAAGATTCTTAAATTAGCAGGAAAATGCTACATATAAAGGTTTTTTCAAAAAGAGCCCTACAAAAGTTTTTTTTTGAATAAAACAAAAACGGTTTTGGATATCAACGAAATTATTTTTTCCTGTGAAAGTACGTTCGATGCCATTATGTATGGAACTCGGTTTCTTTTGCATAGCTACAACGGGCACGCTTGCAGAAGTCCAGACGCTGAACCCAATTTTCGACGGTTTCCAAGCATAAATCGGCCGATACTGCTGCAATTTCACGTTCGATATTCGTACGAAGCTCATCAATCGTCGCTGGCTTGTTGGCATAGACCATTGTCTTGACGTAGCCCCACAGGAAATAGTCTAACGGCGTCAAATCGCACGACCGAGGCGGCCAAGCGGCTGGACCATTTCGTGAGATAACAAGTTCTCCAAACTTGGTGGCTTGTGGCGCCGTCCTGTCGGAACCACATGTCCTCCAAGTCCATATCATCCAATTGGGGCCAAAAATATTCGGTTATCATTGAACGGTAGCGATTCCCATTCACAGTAACGTGCCGGTCTTGATCATCACGGAAGAAATACGGCCCAATGACGCCGCCGGCCCATAAACCGAACCAAAACGTTTTTTTTTCGAGATGCAATGATGACTCATGGAGTAGGTGTGGATTGCTGCCGGACCAATACCGCATATTTTGTTTATTGACGAAGCCATTCAGCCAGAAATGAGCCTCATCGCTGAAGATGATTTTTCGATGAAAACATATGACGCTTCTGGTGGTCAAGCGGTTTCAGTTCTTGCGTCAATTTAATCTTGTAAGGATGTAGGCCAAGATCTTTTTGCAAAATTCGTCACAACGACGTCACAGAGATGCCCAACGCTTGAGAACGACGTGTGGGAGACACATTTGGGCTTTCTTCAACTGAAGCCTCAGTGGCAGCTATATTCTCGACACTACGGGCTCTTCTTTGTCTCACTGGCACGGGAACATTTTGTACTGTGCCTGTGGATTCAAATTTGTCCACTAGACGCTCAATTGTTGATCTGCTAGGACGATTATGAAGACCATAACTTGGACGTAGCGCTCTTAAATTTCAATAATTTCGACTCGTTGTTGGATCGTATATCTTTCCATCATAAAATGGCAAAGCTAACTGAAGAGAAATATCAAAAAAACGGCAAGAAATATGGCGTCGTTTGCTGTCCCCGTCGCTCAACTTTTGTAGCGTCCCTGTTGAAAAACCCGATGCAAAATATGGTGCGAATGTCTGAAGCTTTATTTAAACCACTCTTATCGATAATTATGGCTTTCAACCTGACAAATCGTTTTTAGGCCAAAATTTTACACTTCAAAAGTTCAATGATTTTCAAGTCAAGACTCGTCCCATTTTCATCGAATTTAATCGAAGTTGATGAATCACACCTTATGAAAATTTCATCTTAGAAGCATCTCATCTGAACTTTTCTAAACATGTAACGGACTTGGACAGATTCGGGATTATTTATGCGATTTGTTTAATCTCGTGCTGGAACTCCGTTACATGTTCCAGCACGAGATTAAACAAATCGTATAGATAATCCCGATGTTGCGATGTTGTCAGTTAAAAAGAACAAGTGGATAAGCTTAGATAGTTTCGCTAGCCTATGAGGACAACAAGAGATGGATTATTTGACGCATTGAAAAAGAACGGGAAAAAGAACATTTTATCAACAATTTGACGAAAACCTTGTACTAGACGTCACTCTTGGCAGCAATAACGTTGAGGAAGTTAAGGACTTCGCCATCTTCGGAATCATCCCCACCAATAACACATAACGCCTGAGTTAAGGTAATGTTCTCTTAGGATAGATTTTTTTGATAATACTCGGATGATTTGTTGGATCATCGCGAGAGAAAGGGCAGTGAAACCTTTGCACCACTTAGCCACTTTACAGTTCATACTAATCGACTACATTGTCCGATCATTTTGAGAGGAGAGACCGTGAAATCGTACCTTTTGCGCGGTATGACAGAGTCCGTGCTACTTTAGTTTGGCAAAACAGTTCGGCCCGAAATTTAAATCTTAATAATCCAAATGTTGCTTTACCAGACCTACCAATCCTACTTTATGGCAGTAAGTCAAGAGGAGGAAACCGCTCGCTACGCCAAATATATTTGTCCACCACTTATGCAAGGATGATACGGTCACGAGCTTGATGAGCTGAACCAAGATCTAGATACAGTCCTATAGGTAAAAATAGCTCGGCTACATTTGTTCTACCGTTAAAAGAATGAAGGGTATTGGTGTGCCCAAGCGAATCTTCAAACCCCAGTTCCCATATTCTAAATGACAAGAAAGACCGAGCTTTCGATTAAAGCATCGAACGATCACTGATGGCAGAGAGTTTGGACTTATTAATTGAAAGGATCGTGCCATGGTAGAAAGGTATAACGTTGCATTCGGAATACAAGGTACAAGGTGGCGCAAAAGTAATCCTCCTATCAGAAAATGCTATAAATTTTGCGATTGGCCCCTAATGTCAGTTCTGTTTTGACATTTGTGTAGTAAACACATGGGAAATACACGTTAATAAACAATGTTACGCTACACTGCTCCAGAACGCGGAATATTGGTGACTATTTATTTGAGCAATAATCGGTCGCTGACTTTGGCACAACGTGAATTTCGTCGCAGATTTCCTAGCCGTCCAACGCCTACTGGTGAAACACTGCGACGTTTAGCCGCTCGCCCCGAAGAGACTGGCACAACACGAGATGCTGCCAGGCGTGGCAGACCCCGGAGTAGCCGTTCTGCAGAGAATATTGCTGCTGTAGCCGAAGATGTCATGGAAGCGCCGTCGACATCGACCAGACGACGTGCCACGCAAATGGGTATCAGTCGACGGTCTTTACAGCGAATTTTGGTACAAGTTTTGAAGATGTTTCCGTACAAAGTCCAGACGGTGCATCAGCTGTTAGCTGCTGACCGCCAATCGCGTCTAACATACGCTCAAGCCATTCTTAATCACCACCAAGAGGAAGATGATTTTTCATCAAAAATAATCATGAGTGATGAGGCCCATTTCCATCTTAGCGGGTACGTAAATAAGCAAAATTTACGCTTCTGGGGCACTGAAAATCCGCGTGTAACCCACGAAGATTCATTACCTTTTTTCTTCGAAGACGTTGCGGGCCAAACGGTTACTGTGAATGGTGAGCGCTACAGAGCAATGATCAACGAGTTCTTTTTTCCGCAATTTGATGAATTGGGATTGGAAAACATGTGGTTCCAACAGGACGGTGCAACGGCACACACTGCACGTGCCACAACCGATATGCTGAAGGATGCATTTCCCGGGCGCCTAATCTTCCGTTTTGGCGATTTGCACTGGCCAGCAAGATCGCCTGATTTGACCGCTCCAGACTTCTTTTTGTGGGGCTTTTTGAAGTCGCGGGTTTATGTCAACAAGCCTCAGACTCTTGCAGCTCTTAAAGACAATATCCGTCAAGAATGTGAGGACCTATCGCCGGAAGTTTTGGCCAAAGTGATGGAAAATGCCATAAAAAGGGCTCAAATGACAATGAACTGTGGCGGCGGCCATTTATATGACATCATATTCTCGACTTGATGTAAAAAAATTAAAAGACCAAATAAAAATAATCCACAAGAGGAATCAAAGTTTTTAATTTTTTTTTTTAAATTACAGCCAAAAAACATCGGAAGGTTATTTTTGCGCCACCTTGTGTTAGCTGATAAACCTATAATGCCTTGATATACCTTAAGACGGTAATGCGTTCAACTGTATTTCTCACGACAAGAGGAAAACAAAAACCATCCTTCGAGATTTATCTTAAAGTTTAAAGGTTACTTGAAAAAAAAGTTTTCGTCCTAAAAGATTTCACATAGCCAAACACAAGGTACCACCCAGTAACACATTTTGCATTATACAAACTAAAAATAACAATCAATCTCACCTGTCTTACAATCGCCTCCCGTTCGAGCTTTTGGAATTTCCGCAGCAGTACTAGTCCAGCTACTACATCCGATGGTACAACATCGAGCTCGCGAAAAAAATCACTCAACAGCCGAGCAATGTCCGTGAATGAGTTACGGTTGCGTTCCGATGTACCCATGCAGCAGAATAATAGTCGACATCGATGGTCCCAACTGTCTTGGTAGGCTCGAATCACCTTTCTGTAAAAATGAAATTGGATTTAAAATATTCAAATAAATAATTATAACGGTTGCGCTTTTAAGATCACAAAATTTTGGGACTTAAAACGATTCCAAAGGGGCCAATACACAAACTATGAGTGTACGCAAGAAAGTGTTGATGCGACCGCAAGTGCACACAATACTTAAAATATTCTCTGTAGAAGGTCTGTCAATAGGGGCACAGAAAATTTGTTTGGTTAAGGCTTGTCAAAAGTTTTTTATTTTGTTGTGCATTGTTGAGTACTGTATGGCATATTACCATGGAAGATAACAACATCAAACAACGTGTGCAAATCATCAAATGTTATTTGAAAAATAGTTGATCCGTTTGAGAAACATTCCGGGCATTACCTGATTTTAATTCGTTTTGGCGAAAAGACATTTCGACGTTAAGTGACCAAATTCGAGTCAAACAGTTCGATGAATAAACAGTTAAAACCCTTATATCGTTGATGTGGTTAAGAGTGTACGTGAAAACCCGTAGCAGACTTGGGTCCGCTTCAGTATAAAATCCAATTCATCTTGAATCTTCTGTTCGGGGAAATTGCATAGTTTTCGATGATTGGTAACTAAAAGTTGACCCAAATTTTTTGTTGCCCATTTCCCTGGGCATTTTGCCACTTGACCCATTTTTAGATGAATGAACAACCATAATCTGCATATGTGGACCCATACCAATCCACACGAGATACAGCATCGCAAGTTCATCCCGAGAGAGTCACTCTTTGGTGCTGATTTCGGGCTGGAGGAATAATTGGTCTGTACTTTCTCCTAAACGAAACTTGCATTTTCAACGGGCTAGACTTACATTTTTTTTTAAATTGGCTGGTGGAAATCTTCCATATTCACTATAAAGACCGTTGGCCTGTTCTCACAGTAGTGTGAAATTTGTACTCACTAATATTTACAATCGGACTTTTTTTGAAGATCTTGAATTTGAGCTTCTCAAAGGAACAAAAATTACAAAATTCACATTCAGTTTCAAATTAGGAATAGTTGTCCCCAAGTAATACATCCGTCTTGGAGTATATTCGATGTTTAAGGTTGCAATTGCAAAGACTATCGAGCGAGTCTGAGCGTTGGCAGTTTAGGACACATGACTTCATGGCGATCCACAAAAAAAAACGAGACCCTCTGAACTGCACCAACTACAGAGGCATAAGTCTCCTCAACATCTCCTACAAGATTCGAACTGCGCGGTAATATGTGAAAGCCTGAAACTGTTTACCAACAACCTGATCGGTCATTATAAGTGTGATTTTGGGCCATGAAAGTCCACAACCGATCAAATTTTCACACTTCGACTGAAAAAAAAAACCAAGAATTACAAATCGATATCCACCACCTATTCATAGATTTTAAAGCCGTATACGACAGATATAACTTTGAGGTAGTACAGGACTCACAGAAGGATTACTCTTGCCAACCGCTGTTTCTTCAGGCTATGAAGGGGAATTCTAAGACCCTGATCATGCCAGTACTGCTCTACGGCGCTGAAGCATGGACCGTATCAAAAGCCGATGAAGAAACCCTTGGTCGATCCGAGGGGAAAAATCTTCGGTCCGTTTGCTTTGACGGGTTTAACCAAGAACTATACGAGCTGTGCAGCAACATGCCCCTGTTCAAAAAACTTCTCATTGGACGTTTAAGATGGAAAGAAAATGTAGAAGGAATGGACACCCATAGCCCGGCTCGCTGAGTCTGCGATTCCCAGCCAGACGTCGGACGCAGTAGATGCAGACCTCGCCTTAAATGGTGCGCACAAGAAGAAACCGCACTTAACCAACTTGAAGTACGCAACTGGAGGCAGTTAGCTAAGGACCGGACTGTAGCGCCACTTAAGTATGTAAGGAGGAATAGCATTTCGGCTTCCTCGCAATTAGGACCAAAAATAAAACGAATTCTTCGTTCGACTGTGTTTAATGTTTGCTCCGCTTTCCTGCTTATTTTTACGAGCGTTGTTTTTTTTAGAGGTATAGAACTTTAAGTTGGCAACACTATTTTAACTCGCGGCCATTTTATCAGCTATAAAGTGATTTATTTATAGTTTGGTTTGGCATTTCAACATGTGCAAATTTATTTTGAAAATCATGATTCTGTTCGAAATACGTATCGCGCATTACGTCTATTTTACGCTCAACATAATCGTCCATCAGAGCAATTAATTTAATTGAGTACGAAACGATTTCGCACCACGTTTACTCTAAACGATAATACGCATCCGCAGAGACGTCGCGTCGTTCAGAGCGTACACAAAACTTTATGGACGATTTTGCGAAAAGATCTTGGATTATGTACTTACAAAATCCAACTCTTGCAAGAATTGAACAATTGAACAGGATCACCTAGCAAGGCTTAGATTCGGTGAATGGGCCAAAAACAAGGTTGCCGTTGAACCCAGTTATCATAAGCGAATTTTGTTTAGCGATGAAGTTCACTTTTGGTTGAATGGCTACGCCAATAAACAAAACTGCAGTATTTGAAGTGATGGTAATCCTCAAGTGTATGTTGAGACAGCGTTATATCGACAAAAACGGACTGTTTGGTTGGAGGAATAATTGGTCCGTATAGTCTCTAAAAACGATGCTGGCCAGAACGTTGCCGTCAATGGTGACCGCTATACAGCCATGATTACTGACTTTGTCGTTAAACGATTGAACAGCTATGATGTGCAGGAGCTGTGGTTTCAATAAGACGGCACAGCATGTCACATAGCTTAAAACCCAAATGATTTGTTGAAGGAAACGTTAGGTGAGCACATAATTTCGTGTTTGGCTCCCGTGAATTGGCCTCCATGGTCGTGCGATTTGAAGTCGCTTGACTATTTTCTGTGGGATCTGTGAAGTTGGTAGTCTACGCCGATAAGCCCGAAATGATTGACCACTTGAAGGGCAATATTCGCGGCGTTTTTGCAGATATACGGCCGCAAATGTTGGAAAAAGTCATCGAAAATTGGACCTCCAGATTAGAATAAATCCGAGCCAGCCGTGGCGGTCATATGACAGCAATCATATTTAAATTATAATGCCAGACGATTATCTTTGGAATAAAGTAAATTTCATGTCAATTTAAAAATATCGTCTTTGTTTAATTCTATTTCAAAGTTTTATACCTCTACAAAAAAAACATTACAACACGCAGCGCAGTAGAGCAGAAATGTTATGCTAAGGGTAGTGCAAACATTTGGACTTTTAGTTTAAGAGTTTCGACTGTTTTGCTTCGCTAAATTCTTCCTCGTATCACCAATAAGGTGTCATTCATAGGGTTGATGTTGACTCCGAGGCATAGACTTTGCTTTGTCTTCGTTAATCAGCATCCATCTGATGCCATCAGCCTACCTGGTGCCTTGCCAATTGATGTTCTTCATCTCTAGGAATTCGACGGTATTTTTCAGGATTTGCCTTGGTGTGATTATTTGGTCGATATACCGATTAGTATCGATTAGAATGTAGCATAAAGGCTGTAGACATTCATTCAGTACGTTAGGGAGGATCTTACATGCGTCATTTGGTACAAGACTGTGGTCTGCAGTTATGCCAGATACTACAGTCTAAATGTTGAAACAGGCTCTGTGGTTTATTGCATTAGGGGAGCGCTGAGTGCAGCATATATATTTTGAGCAATACTGCATAGCGATAAATAGGTTCCATTGATTCTTCTCTCTCTCCAGGTTTTGGAATCATGACTGTTGGCTGCCACTCTTTAAGGGCGACCCTGTTTCAAAAACTCTGAAACAAAGCAACAACTTCTTCAGCCAGCCGATGGCGACAAAGGCTACAGCACCGTCTGTGGAGGCAACATAATCTGGGGAAAAATGACGCATTTTTATTAAAATTGGACGTCCCGAATTAGTTCTACCAAAGATACTAAAGTCATACAGATGACGCATTGAGAACAAAAGAACAGAAACTTTTGTTCACCAGCTTCATTGTACGGGCGGGCGCTATGCACGTGCACACATGAGAAACGAGGTCCAAACATATGGCGGATTGTGCCAGTACGACCCGCCATACACCAATTATGTTTTATGCAGTGCGTCATCTGTATGACTTTAAAAGCTTTGGTTCTACTGAGTAACGGCGCGGCGTAGATTTGGACATGCTTAACCAAACTTAACGACATAAAATATTCTCTCAAATATTGACTCGATATTTGTTGAATTTTTTATTTTAATTCAAAAATTGAGCGTCCTTACTGAAAGAACCTTAACTAATGCCGATTGCAAACTCAGTACCAACTTTGCATTTGACAACACCAACTCAAGAGCTTATGCACTCTTAATGTCTGTGAAACCCTTAGCATTAGAAAGACATGAACATAGGTATGTTCCGCATGATCAAAATTTAATTATTAAAAGCCATCCTCCATAAAGTTTGTTCTGTTAATGTCGAAGTCGATTTCACTGCTTCAATGTGTTTCTGATTAAAGCCAATCCCTGTTCAACTCACCTCTGTCTCCAATTGCGATTCATACTGCCACTTCGCTTATAATTAAACCTAGACTCAGTCTCCCTCATTGATCGTTGGTATTTCTTCATTTTAACCCACGATCGGCCAGCAGTATCAAATGTACACCATATTGTTATCAGTGTTATTAATACTAACGACCAATTGCATATAACTAGAGCTGTCAAGAAAGAAAGAAAACATTTATCTGATATCGTTTTTAAAATACGTCAAGACTTACCTAAAAAAATCTTCTTAGCTGCTTCCATTGGAGCATCAAAGTAATATTGTCTTACCCATATTAGACCTAAGACTAACCACGTAATATCAAATAATATCACAACTAAAAATAGAAGAAGAAAAAGAATTAGTAAAGGACCCCACGTTGGGCGCCATTTGGTATGTCAACCTTGTATAGCGTTCAACTTACAACTTTTAATATAAATCCATATATTTATCGTTGTTCTGGCCCCAGAATCCAGTATACTACCCCTCGTTGATATAATACAAATTGCTAACTCTATGCATATCGATACTGTTAAGGGATAAACGACGAAATTTAAATAAAAATTGTACACTCCTTGCAAGGACATTGATACTCACATAATAATATAACTACATAGCTTAGTTGATAGTACCACAGAAACTTTATACTTAATTCTTCGGTATCATATTCGAATATGATTAATGAGGTGCATAAAGCTATTAGGCTGTAAAAAGATAAAAAAAAGAGAAGGTTAGTTAAGAATGTCGCAGTAAAGGTCAAAAAGTAAATTTAGTACACTATCCTGTGGGTATTAGACGACTAGCCACACATTAAAAAGCAATTTTACAATTTATGTAGAGGAAAGAGAGATTTATTTATTTTTTTATAAGGATTTTGAGGATTTAAAAATGGTTGCAGACTTCAAAAAAACAAAAAAATAACACAATTACTTTTGTGTTTTACTAATATCTTATATATATATTTGTCAAGTTAAAATTTACAACAGATTCCAAAACACATAAACAAATTTAATATAAATAATTAAGAGCAAAAAAAATAATAGTTAGGAATAACAACCCAGTGTCCAAAATATGATGGGATTCACGTGAAAAGTAAATTTTTTAAAATACACAAACGACAAGGCGCCATCGTTTATGGTGGTTTGTAAACATTGAATAAATTTGACATTAATCAATTGATTGATTACTTGAGTAGACATGTTTTTGACGTTTCAGTATAACTTTAACGATGAATGGCGTCACACTGAAACAACGCCTAGGAATAGTGACGCCTTATGTTGAGAAAAGTGATTCAGGTAGTTTAACGTGCATAAATTTAAATTTAACGTTAAAAATAACGAGGGCAACAAGCAACGTCTGGCAATACAATTCGTCGTTTGTCGTCGAATTTTATTGAGCACGGGATAGTGGAAGATCGTCGACATGCCGATTAAAACATGGCCCAGACGTTCCAATGAACTGGTTAAAGCGGAGAAAGTTGCTGAGATACCACATGTAACGCGGACTTTTTAAAAGTTAAGTTTTTCAGGTTGGCAGCACTGGTTAGAAATGGCGTCCAACCATCATCTGTCAAAGTGAAAAGTTTTCAGTACATTCTGCCATTTAATCATGGAAAGAATGATAAACCAGCAACGATTGCAAATTATTGAAATTTTTTGTTAAAATTCGTATTCTGTGACAAATGAAAATCCGCTGTTTTATCGAAAAATGTTGTTCATCGGTGAGGCTCATTTCTGGCTCAACGGCTACTCAAATAAGCGAAATTTTTGCTTATGGAATGATGAGCAGCTACATGTTATACAAGAATTACCAATGCATCCCGAAAAATCGATAGTTTGGTGTGGTTTATGGGTTGGTGGCATCATCGGCCATTTTACTTCAAAGACGACCGTGGAAGAAACGTTACCGTCAACGGAGAACGATATCGAGCCATGTTGGCTGAGATGAACTTAATTGACATGTGGTTTCATCAAGACGGTGCAACATACTACCAGCTCGTAAAACAATGGAAATGTTGAAGGATGAATTTGGTGAGCAGCTTATATTTCGAAGTGGCCCTGTGAGTTGGCCGCCAAAATCATGCGATTTAACGTCTCTTGATTATTTCTTGTGGGGTTATGTAAATTCGTTAGTCTATGTGGACAAGCCGAACACGATTGAAGCCTTACTGGACAACATAACACGCGTAATTCATGGAATACAGGCCGAAATGCTCGAAAAAGTGAAGCAAAATTGGACCTACCGAATGGACTATTTGAAACGGAGCCACGGATAACATTTACATGAAGTTGTCTTTAAAACGTAAATGGCAAACTACTATTTACTGATTACAATTTTGAATATTTGATGCAAATTTGAGTGTTTTATTCGATTTAAAATAAAAATACGCTTAATAAATCACCCGTTATTTACCATGTGTCGTCCGTGAACACCTGAAACATACCAACAACCTGATCGGCCCTCATCAGTGTGGTTTTAGGCGAGAAAAGTCGACAAAAAATCGTATCGAATCCCACATCGATAGATTCTGAAAAAAAACCCAAGAATTCCAAACCGATACTCACCACCTATGTATCGATTTCAAAGCCGCTACACGACAGCTGACAGCATTAATAAAGACCAACTATTCAGAGCCATGTCTGGTTTTGATATACCGCCCAAACTAGTGCGGCTGTGTAGGATGACGATGGAGAATTCTCGTTGCTCCATCAGGGCCGAAAAAGACTTCACCGTCACATTCGATACATAATAGGGATTTAAGCGATGAGATGCACAGTCATGTGACTTCTCTTAATCTCATTGAGAGGCTTCATCTTCCATAAATTTTTAATTTTTTTCTTCAATTCAATTCGTTTTTATTCAAACTCCTCCTGCGTTATTGCTGTGCCGTATTCAAAGCCTTAAGTCGTACCACTATTGCCGTATCGTCTCAATACGCGAATGGTAGGGCCTATTTGATTGCTCGTAGCAGCTAGTTGGTGTATAGGATAAATAAGATTGCACGCGTTCCTTTTGGCTATCTTGACACAAAATTGCCTCTTATGCCAATGCCTTCAAGTACTTCTATTACCTTTAAATGGTTCAGCGTGTCAAAAGCCTTACTGAAATCAACGAACAGCACGATAACATGGTGGTTTTTGTTAAGCCCCTCGTTGATGCAATTGGAAAATCCCTAACAGCTTGCCAGTGCTCTTATTTTTCTGAAATCCGTACTGGCTTGTATGTATCGGGTGTTTTTTTTAGAGGTTGGTTTTTCGAATAGAGATAACACTGAAATCTTGTGTTCAATTTGGGCAACTCTAATGTCATTTATGTTCGGTTTGGTTTGCCATTTCATCATGAACAGATTACTTAAGTCCGGAATGAACCTGTGCCTCAACCAAAATGCCTCTCCAATTAGCCCGGTCCTTAGCTAACTGCCTCCAGTTGCGCACTCCAAGTTGGTTGAGGTCGGTTTCTACTTGTGCGCGCCCCTTAAGGCGAGGTTTCCTCTACTGCTTCCGACTTCTATTGGTGTCCATTCGTTCGACATGTCCTAGCCATTTTAAACGTCCAATGCGGAGTTTCTTGACCAGTGGCATGTCGCTGTACAGCTCGTATACTTCTTGGTTGAATCTTCGTCTCCATAGCCTGTCAACGCAAACGGGACCGAAGATTTTTCGAAGAATTTTCCTCTCAAATCGATCAAGGATTTCTTCATCCGCTTTTGAGACGGTCCATGCTTCAGCGCCGTAGAGCAGGACTGGGATGATCAGGGTCTTATATAAGATCTCCTTATTAGTACGAGTGAGGGCTTTACTACTGAATTGCCTTCTTCGAAGAAACAGCGGTTGGCAAGAGTAATTTGTCGTTTAATTTCTGACGAGATGTTGTTGTCAGAGTTAATAGCGGAGCCGAGATAGATAAAGTCCCGTACTACCTCAAAGTTATATCCATCAATGGTGACGTTCTGTCCAATTCGTCGATGTTGTGTGTCCTTTCGTTTTGACTGCATATACTTCGTCTTGCCCTCTTTTACTGCTAAACCCATTTTTGCCGCTTCCTTCTCTATAAAAGCAAACGTGGCTATGACATCACGTTGGGCCCTACTAATGATGTCAATATCGTCGACGTATGCTAGTAGTTGTACAGATTTTTGGAAAAGTGTGCCTCTGGTGTTGGCCCGTGAGTTTTGCAGAATCCTCTCAAGAATCAAATTGAAGAAGTCACATGACAGCGCATCGCCTTGGCTAAATCCTTTTTTGGTATCGAATGCGTCAGTGAGGTCGTTTCCGACCCTGATGGAGCAGCGAGAATTCTCCATCTTCACAAACGGACGAGTTTGGGCGGTATACCAAAACTAGGCATGGCTCTGTATAGTTCGTTTCTATAAATACTGTCTTATGCGGCTTTGAAATCGATGAATAGGTGGTGGGTATCGATTTGGACTTCTTGGGTTTTTTCCAGCATCTGTCGAAGTGAGAAGATTTGATCGGTTATGAAATTTCCTGGCCTAAAACCACACTGATAAGGGCCGATCAGTTTTTTTTTTTTTATAATTTACACGTTCTCAAGGGGTTATGAATACCTTTTATATGTTACAATAGTACGAGCGTTAGAGAAGGGGAAGAAAGAGAGGATAGGAAAGATTATGGATGTAGTGGAGACTTAAACTCACTTTTTCTTGTGTTCGTTAAATTTGAAGAAATTCAAGATGGTGTGCATACTTTAAGGTATTACACCGACCTTTTGATTTCTTTTAAATAAAAGTGAAATGGAATTTGGCTGGGATTGAACGCGCAACCTTCCATTCAACAGACGAACACATTACCACTACACCGCGGCCACGGTAAACGGTTTCAGGCGTTCACATATTACGGCAGATAGAATTTTGTAGACGATGATGAGGAGACTTATGCCCCTGTAGTTAGCGCAGTTCAGAGGGTCTCCTTTTTTGTCGAGCGGGCAAACGATGCTGAGGTTCCATTCTTCAGGCATACTTTCTTCCGACCAGATTCGGCTTATGAGTTGCTGGATGTTACTTACCAAGTCATCTCCGCCGGCTTTATAAAGCTCGGCGGGAAGGCCGTCATTTCCGGCAGCCTTATTAACCTTCAGTTTAGATATTGCTATCCTCACTTCACTCAGGTCGGGTGGTTGGCAGCTTTCGCTGTCGTTGCCAACATTGAATGGTTCTTTCTGCCTGATAGCGGAATGTTGTTCGTCATCGCCGTTTAACAGTCTCCAGAAGCGGTTCTTCCATATCCTCAGCATCGACTGTGTCTCAACTACGATATTTCCTTGTTCATCTCGACAGGATTCTGTTCGAGCCTTGTGTCCTTGGCTTTGACGTTTAACACTTTGATAAAACTTGCGAACATCTTTCCTGGAGTGGCACCTCTCTATATCCTCGATCGCGCGCTTTTCTTGCTCTTTTTTCTTCTTTCTGAAAAACCGGTGTTCTTCCCTTCTTCTCTGCCTATAGAGCTCAACGGCAGGTCTCGTCTTCACCTGCAGCTTAGCCTTGTAGGCCTCGTCCTTGGCTGCGAACATCTGTCGGTATTCCTCATCAAACCAGGGTTTCTTGCTGGTGGGCGCGAGAAACCTAGCACATCAGTAGCGGCTGATCTAATAGCTTGTTGGCATCGTTGCCATAGTTCTTCGACATTCGATGCTGGTGGAATGGTGTTAATCGAGAGGTTTAGGGATACGCGTTGCGTGAAGGTCTTAACGGTCTCTTGCGATCGCAGTCTTTCGACATTAAATTTCTTTACAGTATTTCTGGATTGTTGTGGCGTGGTGAATATACGCATTCTAACCATAGCTGCAACAAGGTATTGGTCCGAGTCGATGTTAGCTCCTCGGAATGTTCGGACATCCAAAATAATGGATGCGTGCCTCTTGTCTATCGCTATATGATCAATTTGACTGACCGTTCGTTGATCTGGATACCGCCATGTCCCCTTATGAATATCGTGGTGAGGAAACCGTGTGCTGGCTATAGTGGCATTTCGTTCCGTAGCGAAGTCAATTAGCCTAAATCCGTTACCAGACATGTTATCGTGTAGGCTATGGTTTCCGACAATACTGCTAAAGATGTCTTCTCTTCCTACCTTTGCATTAAAATCTCCCAGCACGATTTTAACATCGTACTTCGGTAGTCGCTCATAAGTTTTGTCAAGGAGCTCATAGAAGCAGTCCTTAGATATATCATATCTTTCCTCCATTGGGGCGTGAGCGCATATGAGGCTAATGTTGGCGAATTTGGCGTTGATGCGGATCGTTACAATGCGTTCGTTAATGTCTTGGAAATATAAGACTTATTGCCTAAGTCTGGCACTTATAACAAATCCGCATCCGAATAGTCGCTGTTTCTGCTCACTGTAACACGGTCCGTAGTAGATGTCACAGTTTTTCATCCTCTTTTTGCCCGGCCCATCCCATCGTATTTCCTGGTTGGCATTCATGTCTGCTTTGTAGCAGTTTAGGGATTCCGCTAGTTGTTCGCTTGCACCTCTCCTGTTTAATGTTCTCACATTCCATGTGCAGATACAAACGTCGTTGTCCTTTTTTCGTTTAGCCATGTCGTCAACAATAAAATCAGTCCTTTCCGAGGTTATTGGTTGCTTCGTAACCGTTAGATTTTTGCATGGTTGGGTAGTTAACCCAAAGCACAGCCCCCAACCTGGAGGGTCAGTTCGAATTTATTAGATACCCCTAGGATACGGGGCCAGCAGTATCCACTACGGGATTGAGCGCTGCCGTTGGCCTTTCGGTTCATCCGCCACCAGCTCTGTTGAAGGGGCCTGACTAACCCTTGAAATTATAAAAATATCGAAGCAGCTTGTCTAGGTTCGGCTGGGGCAGCAGGCCGGGTATTCATTCCGTGCCATTTTGACCTGGCTGTTTATAGTGTTGCTGTCTTTCGTCGTGTTATCAACACTCGCGCTTATCGTTTAGCAAGTAAAATCCGGTTGGATGAGACCAGTACCCGATGGTTACCACTTGGAGGTAAAAAAATAAGCACTTGATGCGTAGTCAGAGTTACAACACTGGGCATTGCCAAGTTAAAGCCAATCAGAGTCTACCCTCGTTGACATATGAACAACGCTTGCAAATCGTGCAAAATTTATTTCGAAAATAATGGTTCAGTTCGCGAAGTTTATTTTATAATCGACATAATCTTCCATCAGAGCAATTAATTCAGTTAATGGATCGTTTTCGCACTACGTTTACTATATGTGATAATACGCATCCGCAGAGGCGACGAACAGTGCGCACCGAAAATACAATTGCCGCTGTAGAGCAAATTGTTGAAAGGGACCCAATTGATCCGATTCGCCACAGTGCAAAGCAATAGGAGCTTTGTCCATTAACTTTATGGAAAATTTTGGGCAAAGATCTCGGCTTACGACCTCACAATATCCAGCTTGTGCAAGAATTAAAGCCAAGAGACCATGCAATGCGTCGTGATTTTGGTGTATGGACCGAAAATCAGATTGATATCGATGCTGATTTTCATCGCAAAATTTTGTTCAGTGATGAGGGCCATTTTTTGTTGAATGGCTACCTCAACAAGCAAAATGGCCGCACTTGGAGTGAAGAGAAACCATTGAGACGCCATTACATCCACAAAAACTGACTGTTTGGTGTCCTCTGTGGACTGGAGTCATTGGGCCATACTTCTAACGAAATGATGATGGAGGGTCTCTTACCGTTAATGGAGACCGGTATAGAGCCATGGTAACCGGCTGTTTTTGTTCCCAAATCGGATGGCATAATTGTGGATGAGCACGGGCTCAGTGGCGCGATGGTTAGTGCGATAAACTGCCGCGCAGAAGGTCTGGGTTCGATTCCCAGCCGTAGAAACACCTAAATGATTTTTCACTGGCCCTCCTCTCGTGATGATCTGAAAAATCATCCGAGTAGTATCAATTGTCAAGAAAAGCTTATCTCAAGTTCGCCGCTCGGAGACCGGGGACGGCATAAAACAGGAGGTCCTACCATCGTGCAAGAAGTACACACGCACACATGATTGGTTGTGAGAAAGCTCGGCCTGGGTACTAACGGGTACTAACGTGTAATTTTACACCATTGGATTATTTTGTTTGGGGATATGTGAAGTTGCTCGTCTACGCCAACAAACCAGAAACGTTAGGGGACTTGGAAGCCAATATTCGTGGCGTTATTGCCGACATACGGTCACAAATGCTCGAAAAAGTGTTTGAAAATTCGAAATCTAGACTTGGCTTTTTTCCAACCAGCCGCGGCGGCCACATGCCCGCAATCATATTAAAAGCATTAATGGCATAAAATTATCCTTCCAAAAAAGCCAAATTGATGGAATTTAAAACGATTTTCTTGTATTTTATTTCAATAAGAAGTTTTATACCTTAAAAAAAAACACCCTTTATGAGGGAATTTTTAGCAATGAAGTCTTGAGCCTCTTTGTTATGACTTCTTCAAGGCACTTTTCAACTATCGGCCATGTTGATATCGGCCTGTTATTTTTCATCTCGCTTTTGGTACCACCTTTTTATATTGGACGAACTAAAGTGGTTTTCAGGGTTTCAGGAATTTTCGCTTGATTTATGCTAATTTTAACGAACTTGCACAATATTGGGGTGAATAAGTCAACGTGTCTTTTAAAATCTCCTATTCTATTCAGTCAAACGTTGCGACTTTTTATAGCTGAGCAAATGATTTTTTTTTAATTTCCGATAAGCTAGTTTCTTGGACGAATACTGATCTAGCCAATGTTGAGCTTGTATGTATCGATGTAACAGCGTCGCATTGATGGATAATGTTTTTTATCTCAGTGCTAAGGTTTTTTTGTAAATGCAGTAGCAAGGTTATTCAGACACATTTTGCCAGAGAAGTTTTTTGTAATTGTTTCGTCAACTCCAGACTTTTTCCTTCCCAGTATTTCGTTGATATGACTCCATCTTTTTATTACTAGCATACGACTACGATATTGACATCTCATTGGTCGGACTCAACATGATGTCATAGATGTAAATGAGAATAAGACTAGGTACAGGGTGTCCGCCGGGAAGGTATACTACTTGTTTTGCCGCCATTTTGGTAAGCATTAGTCTTGACAGTTCATATTTGGCAGTCTTGAAGTAGACACGAGGCTAATTTATAATGGAAAAATATTCGATAAACCAAACCCAGAGACAAAACGAAAACAAAAAGCGCTCCTGAATGAAAAAAACACATGAGTGAGCTGTACGAATCCCATAATTAATATATACGACATTGTCGTACAAAAACAAAAATTTCTATTATAATGCTATAGGGTACAGTATACAAATAGGAAAACGCCCTCAAAAAGTGGATTAAAATGATTTAACGGGTGATCCAAGTAGAGATACTTTTTTCAATAGCCTTTTTTGACAGATCACGTGTGAGTCGTGTCATGCTGTCATGTTATTTTTGTTTAGTATTGTTTGGCATTTCATAATGGAAAGACCTATGCGTGAACAACGTTTACATATTGTTCAACTTTATTATGAAAATTCACGTTCTGTGAGGAATGTGTTTCGTGCACTTCGCTCAACTTATGGTCAACATAATCGGCCTACTGAGCGTACTATTCGCAGCACCATCACCCATTTTGAGACCCAGCATTCATTATTGGATAATATTCGACCGAATAGACCACGTCCAGCACGCTGTGAAGACAATATAGCGGCCGTAGCTGAGAGTGTACACGAAGACCGTAGAGAGTCGATTCGGCGCCGTTCGCAGCAACTCGGACAGACGTATGGAACGACTTGGCGCATTTTACGTCAAGATCTTAAATTGAAATCGTACAGAATACAGCTTGTGCAACAACTGAAGCCGCTCGACCTTCCCAATCGACATCGCTTCGCTCTATGGGCTCTTGAAAAGTTCCAAGAAGATCCGTCGTTTTCGAGGCAAATTTTGTTTAGCGATGAGGCCCATTTCTGGCTCAATGGGTATGTAAACAAACAAAATTGCCGCATTTGGGACGAAGAGCAACCTGAAGAGATTGAAGAACTGCCACTTCATCCAGAAAAAACAACGGTTTGGTGTGGTTTGTGGGCCGGTGGAATCATCGGTCCATATTTCTTTAAAAATTATGCCGGTGCGAACGTAACCGTCAATGGCGACCATTATCGTGCCATGATAACCGACTATTTGATGACTGAAATTGAAGCTCGTGATCTCGGCGATATTTGGTTTCAGCAAGACGGCGCCACTTCTCACACATCGCATCAATCAATGGACTTATTGAGAGAACATTTCGGTGAGCACATAATTTCACGTTTTGGGCCGGTCGATTGGCCACCAAGATCGTGTGATATCGCACCGTTAGATTTTTTCCTGTGGGGATATGTAAAGTCAAAAGCTTATACCGACAAACCCGGTTCGATTCAGGCCTTGGAGGAAAACATCACGCGTGTCATTCGCCAATTACCAGTCGAAATGCTCGAACGAGTGATCGAAAATTGGACTCAACGGATGGACTATCTGCGACGTAGCAAAGGCCAACATTTGATAGACATAATCTTCAAAAAATAAATGCCAAAGAATGTTCTTTCAAATGATAATAAACATTCTCCATTAAATTTGAATTTTCTGTGTTTTTTTCTTTAAAAAAGTAGGGAACCTCGAAATGGATCACCCTTTATATACGAAACGTTTATGTTAATATTACTTGTTCAGATACTTTTTCAACGGATTTTTAATTTTTTTTCACATTTATTCTGCTGGGAGCAACTTAAACTAAGTGTACCAAACTTCATCAAACTTTAAGGCCCAAAAAACTGGTGATGGAGAGACATGGCTTAATCCACTCAGCGAGCTTACCCAATTTCGAGGCAAACGACAATTGTCCATTCCTTGACAAAGCATAGATTTGTCTATCGATCGAGAACTCCTTGAGAGGTTTTATTGACGACTTTGCTTTTTGTGATTTAGAGAAACGGTTTAGATCTAAGGTTGCGTTCTTATGAATGTCGAGGTCATTCCATATTCTTTATGCTGAAAAAATGACATGCTATGAGATCGCTCTGATCTTTGAAAGTATTAAAATCTTAACCGACATAAAGATGAAAACAACTTCTATCCAATTCCAGGCTCGGTACTATACCCACTAATACCGAGAGCAAGACAGCTTCCAAGAATATAGACCGGAATGTGCTCAACATAGAGAAAAAGTCTCTGAAGTTATGCAACGAAGAATACCTAGGGTCCTGGTTTGGTGTTTGATTCAGAACTTAAAACTGCACATTCTTGAAACTAATTTAAATCAGGAGTTCGTAGACGGGGAGTTACCACGAGACCATTTTTGGGTACAGCCATCACCCGAACAGGTTATTCCTATTAAATTTAAAAACGTACCACAAAGACTCCCTCGAATTATGTGAAAAAAAAATCTCAAATATCCATGTCAACTTAGGACGCCATTATCCTCTAATGGTTTTCAGTTTATTCCAAAAAAAAGTGTCCCCATCTAATAGTCGCACACAGATCACAAGAACAAAGAATGAATCCATCATCATCAACAATCCCATAGCTGACACTAATTAGCATTGCCTCCGTCTGCCGTGGCGCCGCGCCACCGCTTAAGTCTTAGCTGACGTCACTGCATTTGTTAAAAGCGAAAACCTCCTGACACTAACAAAATCCGCACGAACTTGTTGCACAACATTATCCTTTGTGTCTGTGTTGGCCTATTTTCAAAATTGAGGGCTACAACTCCCCAATTTCCATCATCACAAGATCCGGCATACTGATTGGGGGCACTTCAACTTTTGCTCATCAACATAATTAATAAGAAGGCATGCGAAACACATCCCCGACACACAAAAGGACAAAACAGAACACTGATCCTTGTCAGATTTCCTCTGTGTCGCATGAAATTCATTCAAAAGCTTTAAACTTGTTTACAGAAGTAAAGGATATAATATACCCTTGTGCCGTATGGAGGCTACCACCACCCCGACTAGATAATTGCGTATGGAAAGGAGAAATAGACAAAACGCACACGCACACACAGACACAGACAAATGAAAAAGAACAAACGGTAGAAAATCACAATCCCATTGTATTATCTTGACACAGGATAAATATTAATACCATGATGGAGTCGTACCTCGAAAAAAAAAATGAAAGGATAATCAACGCAAGTGTGTCCTTGAATTATTTAAGGCTGCCAACGAGCTGTAGAAATGTTTGTGTTTGTCGACGGCATTTCCTTCGCGCATATTGCGGTTGTGGTGATGAACATTTTTGCCGACCTACAAATCCTTTTTTTTTTCTCATTTCTCGTCCGTGTTATAGGCGCTCTGGTGAATGGAGCAGCACACTGGTGGTAATTGGGAAATATTTCATTGGACGACTTAACGCGGCAAAGGATATGACAAAAAGTTTCATGAATTATTTGTCAATTGCTGGGAAACCGTTAATCTTCACATAATTTGATGAACGAGGATGAAGATCCTAGTTAGACGGTGTTTTTCGGTAGTTGGAGTGTGTTATGCGAATAAAACTTGCGGTTCACACATAATACTTCGGAGGGTTGACAGCTGCAAATGGGTTATTTAGGGAGGATGAGGGTAATGGTTTTGAAGGACGCTTTACAGGCATTAAGTGGCAGCATGAATACAAATTAAAAATGGAGGGAGATTTTTTTTTTGTTTTTTCTAAAAAGGAAAAGTATGGTAAAGTGGATACAAATCGGGTTGTGTTGGTGTGCGCTGTTTTTGCTGGAAATATACTAAGAGCGTCGCATTTTAAATCAAAACTCAGCCATTTTGATGGTCTAGACTCTAAAAATGCTTTAATAAGAAAATGGAAGCCCCTTCACAATTCCGACACCAACTATTACAACACGGGCTAGTAAAAAGTCAAAGAGTACCAAGAGTACCTAATGAAATACATGAAGGACGCTTTTGGGAAAAAACGTTTTATCGAAGTCAGCTTCAAGATATCTATGTGTAATGATCGACAAAATGATTACCTTTAGGTTGGCTTGTACCTTGAACTATCCAGGATATTTGTTGGTGCATTGCATGAGTTAAAGTGGCCCTAAGGGTGGATCTAGACACCGTTGGTAATAAAATTGCAATAAATACTACAATGCTTCCTAACATTAAGTAGCAGAGGCAGTCCCTAAATTGTTTTTGTCTAAGAAAATACGTTCAGGTCTTGATATAACACGCAACTCAAAGTAGCAAGAGCTACCGCGACTTTCAAACAAAAAAAACTATGAAGTGTTGAGCAAAATTTCAGATTTTTAAGACCGTTTTAGATAAAGGTGCATTAGTTCTTGCCAGAACTGTGATAATCGATATACGATGTATGAATGATAGAAAACTCGGAGGGAAACACTTAAAAAAAAAAAAAAAAATAAAATAAGAGGAAAGGACAGAACAGGACTATGAAGAACTGGTAAAACATCTGTAACGTGATACCGCAGGAAGATGGACACACTGAACTTACCCTGATATAGCACTCTGGACGAAAAGAAAAACATGTTCACTATCGAAACGACGAAGAAGACGTAGAGGATGCGATTTTCAAGAGTCCGTGCTTTTTGGGAAACATCTCACATAAACTTTATAGATAACAAGACGGTACTGTTAGTGGCAACAGGAGTCAATATTTCATGTTTATTTGCAAGGCTATTAGTCCCTTTTAAGCCTTTCATACACCCAATATAAAAAGGATCTGACTACCTCAGCATCCGATCGTCGGCCTAGTATTTTGACATTAAAATTGTGTAGACAACCGTTTTTAATTCGGCTAAATCTGTCATGTCACTAAGGCGTGATCTCTTTTTTTGACATTTGCTGAGAAATTTACTAGATTAAGCCTGCAGTGACATCTACAGTCCAAGCTAGGGTTGACCAAGACAAAACGAGCTGCTCTGACATATTCATACAAAAAGTCGGTAAGAATTTTCTGTAGAGGAGGAAATTTCAACGCGTGAGCCATGCGCGGTAGGACAACAAATGCACAGGGCACGCGCACTGCTTGATATATTTCCAGCGCTGAATGTTGTTCTACTCAACAAGGCCACGACAAAATATTACCATTTTGAGCAGCACCCTAGAAAAACATGGTGGGTTAGCAAGGACTACACACTATCTGACTATCAGGCGGTTATTTTTGAGTTCAGGAAAGAAAAGCTGCGAGAACGTGGCAAAATCAACAGGCCAAAGTCAAGAATACTGTCTTCGACAAAAAAGTGCTACGGCCCATACATGTCCTCAAACCTAGCTTCTCCCTTCATTTAAGATGACCTTCTGTGTAGCACCGAGTCCGAACGACAAATTTAAGGAGCTTCTCATGAAAGTGTTATTTTCGCAAGAGGTGGAGCAGTTAAAAAAACTTAGGTTTTGCCACTTTAGGCGCAGTGAAATAACCCCCACGGAAATAAGACCTATGTGGCTTATTTTCCAAATAAAATGAATTAGCCCCCACGACCGCTATGAAAAAGGATTAACCCCCGCGGATGTTTTTACCATTTGAAATTGGAATTTTTTTTAAAGTTTGGTGTATGCAAAGTTTGAATGTTAGTTGGGGGCATGCTGCCCTTAGCAACCCCCCTGCTTGATCTTACTGTTGGATTTGAGATGTGTGCGAGCTTGGATGCATGAAAAGAAAATAAACCCCACAAGCAAAAGGCATTAACAGCAGCAGGATTTATTTCCATTTCCAAAAAGAAAACAGCCCCTCGTTGGCTATTTCTTTTTTTGTTGGGAATTAAGCCATATGGGGCTTATTTTCGTGGAGGTTATTTCACTTCAACGTCACTTGAATCAAGGATCTCATCCTTAGTAGTCCGACTAACCACTAAGAAAGTGTTGAAGAAACTTCAACAAAATTCTCAATTGATACCAGGAACGGCATAGCCCCACAACTTATAGAACTCATGACATCTGCGTGCAACGGATATATACCAAAAGAAAGACTAGCACTGGTGGAACTTACTGGTGAAACAATGGCATCAAAGCCGTCGCTTTTGTCCGAGTGCGAGGAACTACTGTCGGCCGGCGTGCAAAAAATATTGGAGACAAGAAGACATCGGGCTCAGATGGCATGCTAAACATAGCACGCAAAACAGAAATTAGCTTCAGACCTGACATTCTTATGGAAGTGATACAGACTTATGGAAGTAATACAGAGCTGTCTAAAGAAAAGGAAGTTCACAGACGACTAGAGGCTGCAACGATTGGTGATCCTTACCAAGGGGAAAAAGCCTCCAAGAATCTGCCCTCGCCCTAGAGTGATTTGCCTATAGAATACGATAGGCAAACTCGCAGAGAATTTACTCTAAAAAACGACATTGATAACGCAAACTGATGCTGGATCATAAGCTCTTTCGTTACAATGAACGTGCCAAGCAATATTCTCCGAAAAACAGACGGCTATGCTATGACAAACGCACAAGTATTACAACATGTCAGCATGCGTTGCTCAAAGATCTTTTCTAGGAACTCTGCTGTGGAATATTGAGCTTTGAAGCTGCCAATGCCACGGAAAGTGAAGGCTTTGTGGACGACATCGCGATCCCAGCCGTGCCAAAATATAGCCACAAGACCGAACAGAGAACAAACGAAACGATGCCTGTAATCACAGTTTGGTTGGAGTTTACTGGACTTGACCTAGTAATTAGAACTGAAAACCGAAGCAGTTGTAATAACAAGTCGAAAAGAAGTGGAATATATGCAAGTACGCTTGGGAGATCTACAAATTCGAACGAAATCTGCAATCCGTTACTTAGGTGAAATGAATGTAATGACAACAGACATTATTTCAAGCCCGATCCAGACTTCGATGGATAGAATCCCGTGATCCTTCAATCATCGCTGACAAGGATTCTGACGAACATTGGTGGAACCAGAAACATTTTCAGATTACTCTTGTCTGGACTAATAAGCTCAGCCTTTTTGTACGGAGCACAAAAAAAAAAAAATACAAATTTTTGGTGCAACAGGCTCGTTAGTACCCAAACCCGAGCTTTCTCACAAAAACATTCATGTGTGCGTGTGTCTTCTTGCACGACGAATATTGGGACAAGATGACTGAATTCATGGCATCAAACCAGCCAGTACAGCTGGGTACCTGAAATTTCACATGTAGGCTTAGTGATTTCAAGTCAAATGATTGCCACGCCCACTAAAACGCCCACTTTACAGCTCACCGTTTCTGAATTGATGAACCATTTTCCTTATATATCAGCGTGAAAAATTATTTAAAGGCTAAAAAGTCGTAAAAATATTTATTTTTTTGTACTTACATAACTGCCTCTTCACTATGCTCTCTTATGCAATCTCTTTAATAGTAGAACAAATAAATGAGATACGTTTTCCTTCTTATATGGCTTTTGCTTTTGATTGGATCCGAGCTAAGCTAAAAATAATTGAGGATATCCTCATTTGTCTTCTCGCGGCTTGATTTTCTTGAAAAAAGGTTTCCTTATGTTTTTAAAATCTTTGTTACGGGCTTCCTGCGCTTCCTCCGAAAGCTGGCCGATTGGCAACAACGCAGATTGTATTATCACGGGGCCATGAATGGAATACTTATGAAGAGTTGGAGGCATATGATACCAAGGATACTCACGAACGACCAATCTTGCTATTTCGTGGAGCATACTCTCGGAACTTATTTATGTCAATTCTTGTAATTTCGGAAGAAAGTTCAAGGTTTCGAAAAAATCGCCCAGCAGTATTACTCCGACTCGCAGAGTCTTCGATTCCCAGCCAGACGTCGGACGCAGTAGAGGAAGACCGCGCCTTAAGTGGCGCGTACAAGTATAAACCGACCTAAACTGGAGGCAGTTAGCTAAGGACCGGGCTAATTGGAGAGGCATGTTGGTTGAGGCCCAGGTTCATTCCGGACTGTAGTGACACTTAAGTAAGTAAGTAAGTATTGCCGTCATTGCTGTTAACGAATCCGGGTCTTGGCTTATCGACAATTAGCCCACATTTTTCTCAAAATTCCTTTTGAAAACGAGCTTTATTTTCATCTACGATTGCTTTGTCACATTTGCGAGCTTGCCATTTTTTTATGGGTAATTCGAATCTACGTGTAAAACGCATTCAAACATTCGAATCCAACGATGCAAAACAGACATTCCGAAAGCCAAGTGTTCAGTTTTTACCGGCCTTGAAATCATATCAACAATATTATTAAATTCTTTGGAGCTTGAGCTCTTTTGGGTTGATGTTTCTCATATCGCATTGCAGACCTTTCCATCGATCATTGTAAACCTTAAGGGACCTACTTCCACTGTCCTAATACCCATCATATGAATGGAAGTTCTCAAATTTCTGATTTCAGTGTCGACTCTTAAATTTTCCGCTTTCGAAACATTGGTCGACTCCCTTATGTATTCAATTTTGATCGGACGACAATAAATAGTGGAAGATGGGGCAGGGTTTTGCCAAATCATTGTTTCACCACAAACAAGTCCAATAGGTACTAAACAAATAATAAACACAGCGGAATTGTCTGCTTCTGGACCGTAAAAAGCTTGTTTATATGAACTCCCATCGAAACCCCACTTTGATATAAAAAAAACAATTTCGAAGCGGTTCATCTTCAACTGTTTCAAAAACACACTCGAGCATTGAAATTAATCTTTTCGCAGTCAGGTCAAGCAAAGCTTGAAGGCTGATTTCGGCACAGACAGCTGTGATTTTCATGTACTCAGTGTTTGGATAACAATCTTTTTTTGCTGCCTGTACAACTTTATGTCGGGTTTTTCAACAGGGACGCTACAAAAAAGTTGTGCGACAGGGACAGCAAACGACGCCATATTTCCGACGCCGCTCTTTTGATGTTTCTCTTCAGTTAGGTTTGCCATTTCATGATGGAAAGATATACGATCCTACAACAAGTCGAAATTATTGAAATTTACAACCGAAATTTGGAGTCAACGGCCTCAACGTTAAGAGCGCTACGTCCAATTTATGGTCGTCATAATCGTCCTAGCAGATCAACAATTGAGCGTCTAGTGGACAAATTTGAATCCACAGGCACAGTACAAAATGTTCCCGTGCCAGTGAGACAAAGAAGAGCCCGTAGTGTCGAGAATATAGCTGCCACTGAGGCTTCAGTTGAAGAAAGCCCAAATGTGTCTCTCACACGTCGTTCTCAAGCGTTGGGCATCTCTGTGACAAGATCTTGGCCTACATCCTTACAAGATTAAATTGACGCAAGAACTGAAGCCGCTTGACCACCAGAAGCGTCTTATGTTCGTGAATTGGGCTGAGCAACAACTTGAAAATGATTCGGATTTTCATCGAAAAATCATCTTCAGCGATGAGGCTCATTTCTGGCTGAATGGCTTCGTCAATAAACAAAATATGCGGTATTGGCCAGGCAGCAATCCACACGTACTCCATGAGTCATCATTGCATCCCGAAAAAATTACGGCTTGGTGTGGTTTATGGGGCGGCGGCGTCATTGGGCCGTACTTCTTCCGTGATGATCAAGACCGGCACGTTACTGTGAATGGGAATCGCTGCCGTTCAATGATAACCGAATATTTTTGGCCCCAATTGGATGATATGGACTTGGATGACATGTGGTTCCAACAGGACGGCGCCACAAGCCACACAGCGAATGCCACAATCATTTTATTGGATACTAAGTTTGGAGAACGTGTTATCTCACGAAATGGTCCAGTCGTTTGGCCGCCTCGGTCGTGCGATTTGACGCCGTTAGACTATTTCCTGTGGGGCTACGTCAAGTCTATGGTCTATGCCAACAAGCCAGCGACGATTGCTGAACTTCGTACGAATATCGAACGTAAAATTGCAGCAGTATCCGCCGATTTATGCTTGAAAACCGTCGAAAATTGGATTCATCGTCTGGACTTCTGCAGGGGTGTCCTGATGGCCATGCAAAAAAAAATCGAGTTCCATACATAATAGCATCGAACGTACTTTCACAGGAATAAAGAATTTCATTGATATCCAAAACCGTTTTTGTTTTATTTGAAAAATTTGTAAAATTTTATTTTGTAGCGCTCTTATTGAAAAACCCTTTAGGAAGGAAATTTTTCGGGGGCACTCATTCTTATAATATTATACTGGTGCCGTGAAAGCTTTGCTGCTATTAACACAGCCAAGGTATCTTCACCCGTCATACAATTTTCTTCTTTGGACATATTAAGCGCTTTTTTGTATCTGTCAGCCTTTCGGGGCTGAGAGTAACTTCCCTTAAAATGTTGTAAGCTTGAATCATTCCAGAAGCTCTGAGACTCATTTGTATGGCATAGCTATGGGCCGGCAAGGAAACTGTTTCTCGCAAGTTTTGAGTTTTTATTCTCTTTGTGCGTTCAGAAGAGGTTCCAAAATGCACTTCTGGACGACCTCGTTTTTTTGATGATTCATCCGCCATTTTAAAAACAATTGAGCTGTTTAGCCAATTATGATTTGTTTTATAAAATGTGTCTTCCATTCTGTGAGCTGTCTTTCAACGCGTTTTGCAATCCTCTTCAAATAACCAAAAGTTCGATTTAATTCATTCAGTTGGCTGATTTCAAAACTTTTTGTTCTTGTTAACAGATGTTCTTTTAAGAAATGCATTTGATCCTCAATCATTACACTATCAAGGTTCTTACTTAAAACTAGACAAAAATGACTAAATCGAACTTATAATTAACATTTTTTCTTATACTAACTTATCGGACCTAAGCGGGCGCTCTAAGCTTAAATTAACTTTTTTATTTGCTTTTCAGCTTTAGTCGTTTTTATTTTATTTTATTATGTAGATCATTTTTTTTTTGTTCAAAGAAAATTTAAAAAACTTTGATCCGTAACATTTTTTGTTTTATATAAAAAAGCTTAAACTAGATTAAAAACTAACTTAAGACTACTTAATACTACTTAAGACTACTTAAAACTACTTAAAACTACTTACACCTAACTTAATTATAATCGGGGTGGCGAGCACTCGTTTCAAATGCCCCGAGGGGTCACCATCCCGATCGAGACTTTTGGCCCCCAAGCTGCATGTATTCCACCATATTGTACGCCAATATGGTGCACATGCTCCGCCCCAGACCTCGTTTCAAATTTTTTTTTTTATCGTACAATTAAGGAGTGGTCTAAAAGTCCGCAAAGTCAGGAGGAAGTGCAGAATCACTTCCCTCATGTAGCCACCAAAATTCCATACTCTGCCTTTCAGCATCGGTCCTATCGCGATCCGATACCGAAGTGCTAACGCGGAGGAGCTCCGGGGCATTGTCGACATACCCGTCGCGGATTAGCCGCTTGTCACGCGCGTCACGGTAGCGGTGGTATAAAACCGGGATACCGTTCCTGTCCTGTACCAACCCTAACGAATCGATATAAATAAACGCCTCTGGTGGAATAAAGCCCGACACGAGCGTACTCTCCATATATGTTTCATTGGGGTAATAAGCCCCAAAGATCAGGCTGTTGTCGCTAGCCATCGCCCTTGCAGCGTGCCTTCGATTCACCTTAATAATTGTAAAGAACCTCGTTGCGATAATATCTTATGTACTCGGAGTCCGGCGTTCGGTACAATCCTAAGCAGGATCGGAGACAACGCCTCTCAAACAGCCGTATCCTTTCCATGTAGGATGGTGAAATATTGAACCACACAGGACAACCGTAGGCGATGATCGGCCTAATGAGGGCCATGTCGCAAATGACTTTCACCCTTGAGTCAAGTTGACTGCTTTGAAACAATCTCCTTGTCAGAGCATAATCCCCCCTAGCCCTAGCCAGACAAGCATCTACATTTTTGTTAAAATACAGAAACTTGTCAAGCCAGATGCCAAGGTATTTGACTTCACTTCTCAACGCCAACGGCTGTCCATGCTGTCCAATGATAAACAATTTGTTCCAGTTTTTTTCTGGTATCCCTAGAAGCCCCATGCAATGGGGTCCTGAACAGAATCGTTTCGGTTTTTTGAAAATTGATCTTCAATTTCCAATCATCGCAATATCCCTTAATGTCACGTTGCAAAAGTATGTTGATGACTCCGATTTTCGGACCTGATCTGTACGCCACTAGATCATCTGCGTACGCTATAGCGTTTCTGAGAGAACCTACAAGATCACTTGTATAAATGTTAAACAATATCGGGGAGTTCACCGCCCCCTGTTGTAAACCGTTTTTAATTTCAAAGACTTTACTCGAAGTTACGTTGCCACATTTGACGACGAACTTCTTTCCCATAAGCATTTCATAAATCATATATAGCATGGGTTTACGCATGCCAAGTCTGGTTAGCTTGTAGAAAAGCCCTTCTAACCATACGGTGTCGAAGGCCTTCTCAAAGTCAACCAGACAGGCCCCTGTGCATTGTCCTTTGGATTTATTCCATTGGATGTCGGAGACTAGTTTCGACGCGGCATGAATAGTGTCATGCCTCGCTCGAAAACCAAACTGATTTTCCGGGATAATTTTATTTTCCTCGACCCACTTAAGCAGAGCCCTATTGACTATCTTCTCGAATACCTTGCTTACATTCGGCAGAAGGCTTATTGACCGAAGATTTGCAGGGTTTGTTCTGTCCTTGTCCTTTTTGGGGATAGGATGTACCACCGCCGTTTTCCAGTGCACCGGATAATGTGCATTATTCAGTGCATTGTTAAACAGCGTGGTGAAAATATCGACTGCCTCTATTGGCAGGTGTCTCAACACGACGTTTGGGAGCCCGTCCTCTCCCGCCGACTTTTTATTCTTCAGTGATACAAAGATGTCCAGGAGTTAATCTTTTTGCACGAACAGCATCAGGCTATTGGGCTTTTGGGTCGTTCTGCCCCAGTGTGTGACGGTGGGACCTCCTGTTTTATGCCGACTCCGAACAGCGAATTCGAGATAAGCTTTTCTTAACAACTGATACTAGTCGGATGATTTGTCAGATCATCTTGAGAGGAGGGCCAGTGAAAAATCATTTAGGCGTTGCTACGGCTGGCAATCGCTGCAACAACGCTTTCGCAAGAAGATGGACACATCAAACTTTCCCTTAAATAGAAGGGCAGACATACACTTCCATATCACGCAGTTTCTAATAAATCATGGCGGATTTAGGAAGTACTTTCAAAAATGCGGGAATGACACCTCATCAACCTCCCCATAAAGTCTGAACGAAGAAGAAGGTGCAAAACATGTATTTTGCTACTACCCACGCTTTGCGAAAATTAATGCAGAAGTTCCAGACGCAAACCTTATAGTTGGCGGGATTATCCTGTCAGAGGAAACATGGACGAAAGTGAACTATTTTGTTAAAAGCTTCCTAACCGAATTGGGATCAATTGGGCGCCTAATACAACAGAACACCAAAGAGAAGAAGTACAGCCCCAGTAACGGTAGCTCCATAGGGACAATGGTGAGCGCCAGGAAGTATTTTGTTATATGAGCGCATTCCTGAGCCGATTAGTGCCAATCTTGCAGCATCCTTTGTAGATCTCACATCTCACAATAATATAAGCCTGTCGATCGAGCGTTGTTACTCTGCTTATTAGACAGTTCTACCGTACAAAATGGATCCACATTTGCCTGTTGAATTCACAGTATTGAGAGGTTTTACTGGGGTCGGTTCTGTCCTATCAACAACGGCTAGGAGTTAATACCTCAACAGATGCTCGTAGCCAAAAATGAAGCCTACAAGGCAAAGCAGCACGTAAAGACGAGATCTGTCATTGATCTTAATAAGCAAAAAAGGAGGGAGCAAGAACAACTGCAAGGAAACTTTGGTTTCAATCCACAAAGTTGGCAGCACCAAAGTGGTTTTGTGAAGCCCCCCCTACGAAATGATGAGGCAAATCAGTCGAGAGGTATCTTTTGTAACGAAACCATTTTCTCAATTTAGTTGCTTGGGTTCGGATTAAAATTGTTAATCCCGCTGTCTTACAATGGTTGTGGGATTAAACGGACACGTTGTTACAAATAACACAGACTTTCTGCGCGGCAGTTCATCGCACTTACCATCCCGACACTGAGCACCTTAGCCCTGAGCCATTGTCAGGGATAAAAAAAGTGGATAAATAAGACCTGCGGTGCGTTTATCACTGTTTCCGAAATCAAGGGGGAACGATGTGTTCGATGACAGACAGATTTCTAGAATGAATCTACCCGTGGCCTCTTCTCTATTATTCGATGACGCTCGGTCGGATATTACAGTTCGTTAGTTCTGTGCGTACAACAAGTCCACAAAACTATGATCGTTCAAATGCTTTGGTGGCAATCGCTTATTTTTGATGCCCTAAGCAGAAGCATCGTCAATAGAAAGATCCAAATCAGTATCGAATGCATCATTTGTATGGTACGGTCTCAAATGTTTGAAAAAGTTTTCAAAAACTGAACCGATAACGTTTATTAGTCCTTCCCGTGGTAGTGTATCCTTAACCATTTTTGATCATTAATGACAAATAGCATAAAATCAAAAAAAAAACTTGGTAACATGTGTCTATTTCGCTATCTAATCACACAGCTCTTCAAAAAGTCTCTTTATATTATCTTCTTGTCAAACTATCCAATGGCACTACAATCCCCTTGTATTGTCACTCATAAAAAAATCCTAAGCCAGTCATGTCTAATCATAGAATTCTTCAGTAAACGCAATTCTCATTTATTTCCACAAACAGGTATCTACGTAGCAGTGGCGTGGGTTCCTTATGAGCTGTTTCCCATCTGTTTCTCTTTGAAACCCCCAGATGGGGTAGATGGTGTATTTCGATTTCGGGTTATAACCGCACATGAACCAATTTATAACTCAGAGCTCAACTTCCAACAACAGATACTTGAGGTCGGTTTCAACTGATGGAATGAGCACATGAATTACATCTGGTGGGAGATAGCTATAGGTTGAGATAACAGGAAAAACATGTTGGTTCGCGCCGGATGGTAGCCCCATTTAGGTAAGTAAGTAAGTAATTCCCAATATGAACAGCCATCACTTTTGCAAAATAGGTTTCGGATTCCTTCCTAAACTGTTACCTACACGCTACTTCTACGTATACATATGTGGAATGTCCTCGATACCAAAGCGAATCAAAATCAATGAATGAGGAAACAACTGAATCAGAAAATATGTCTCTCCTGCCGACTGATGTGCACATCCCCATTTAATGGAATACCTGAATAACCTGGAAGAGTCATCTGTATACAATCCTAAAGTTGATTAACCCGTCAATCGAAAGTACCATCACAATTCCGATAGATATCGACATCCTGAAGGCATACCGATACAAAAACAAAATTGACCATAAACAATGTGTGCGTGTGTGTGACATTCCCAATCTCATACTCAAGGACTAATTGAAACAAATGGCAAAGTGGAACAGACACACTCACCCGCACATGCCTTCCGATTGTTATTGCGTAAGAGAAGAACCATAAATAACAGGAATTTCAAGCCAAATTGATATTTATTACACAAAATGGAATTATAGCCAAAGTTTCATTGCTCTCCGAACCCCTACCCAACCTCTAGCATAAAGTATGATAATCAGGAATCAAAAGTAAAAAGTTTTTCTCTACCAAAGAATTGTGAACAAACCTTATTTGGAAAGCGGAATAGTCCTAGCATAGCAATGTAAATTGCATACGATAAAATGGGATTAAGTTGAACTTATCTAAAGAAGTTTCGGAATGGGAAGTTGCCTCATATTTTCGACAGACAGGAGCTATTGCTGGCTGAAATTAAGTGTACGTTGCTGGCGAAAATATCAGGGTCTTTGGGAGCAAGTACACTACGACTCCTGATGTCCTATGTGATTAACCTGTGACATTTCCTGTTATATAATTGGAATGTGAGGGGGGGTTTTCGACAAAATTGGATAGACTGACGATGTCAGTTGATGTCACAGTTGAAATGTGCTATACATTCACAGATTGCATGTGTTTGTGTTATTTTCGGAATTCCACAATGGTATTGGACGAAGGCATACCCTCATGACAGGACTTTTTAGTTGGATCTGGATTAATTAATTCAAGACTTATGACGAAAGTAGTCATACAGCTGAAGGTTGATTTTTTTTTTTATTTAAAAATAATATTAGTCAAGGACGTTGAGGGATGAAGCAGAGTTAGTTGATTTGTAAGAACTTACGAGGTAAAATACCCGGCATTAACGGCCGGTAAAGGATCTCAAAACCAGGTTCTCTATTCATTTCTGTGTTCGAAGTTATATTTTTGCCACCAAGAAATGGATGTCCAGTTCAACGTCGCGTCGATTCCACGAGTCAAATTCGAAGTTTGCCATGAGAGTGTTATTCCCTTGGATGTTTGTCAGACTTTCGCTAGAGGTGTGTCAGTGAAATCAAATTTCTTTTCGGGATTTGAACTAGGAACCTCACACATAGAAGTTGAATGCACTAGGTCACTGCAACCGTATTGGTATTCGTCGATTGGCATTAAGGAAGAGATCAGATATTGGAAGTGTCTATCAGAAGGATGGCATGTTAGCGATGAATGGTTTGTATTATGTTCCAGAACCCTCCTTGACAAGGTTGATCATTTGCGAGGATAGCTTCTCTTTCGGTGTTCTGTTTCTCTAGTTGTTGTTGTGTATTAGGCCCAGTCTTGCAGCATGATCGTCGAAGGCTAGTTTTCTGTCGTTATCGTTACCATGAACACCCCTTTTAGGATCTACTTATGGGATTAACACCCATATCACAGCACTCGCCGATCATGGAAAGAAATTTCCCACATTGGGATCCCTACGTCATCTGCAAAAGACATTTTAAACACCTTAATCCTTAAAACGTCATTGCGTCTAGGAGTTAATACCTCAACAGATGCTCGTAGCCAAAAATGAAGCCTACAATGCAAAGCAGCACGTAAAGACGAGATCTGTCATTGATCTTAATAAGCAAAAAAGGAGGGAAGAACAATTGCTTTTAAAAAAAAGAGCAAGAGTTACAAACGATCGACGATATAGAGAGGTACCACTACTCGAATCAGGATCATACGATTTACCAAAGTATTAAGCAATAAAGCCAGAGCTAACAGGGCGAAACAGAATCCACTCGGTACGAAGGATGGAACAAGGAAGTGAAGTTACAGTAGATGCTGAGTATATGAAAGACCCACTTGAACTGACTGTTGAATGGGCATGATGAGCAATTTCCTGCTGTCAGCCAGAATGTAGGGATCATACGTTTTACCAAAGTGTTAAAAAACAGAGCCAGGTATAACAGGGCGATACAGAATTCACTCGAGATGAAGACCTTGCCGATCTATATAAAGCCGGTGGAGTCAATCCAACTCAATAGCATCATTTGATTGTATGAACATATTCCCGCAGAATCAACCTCATCTTCGTTTGCTGACCTTAGGCGCCCCAACTACAGAGGCATAAGTGCTTCCAATATAGCCTTCAAAATCCTCTCTGTGAACGAGGGAAACCGTTTACTTGCAACCTGATCAGAATTATTTATGGCCAGGAATGTGCACAACAGATCAAATCTTTACAATTCGGCAGGTCCTGTAAAAATACTTAACGCCATGTCTAGTTTGGTTTACCATCTGTGCAAGATGACCATTGAGAACTCAATCTGCTTTATTGCCAAAACTTTCGATACCAGAAAAGGACTTAGACAAGGTGACGACGCATTGTCGTGTAACTTCTTTTATATAATGTTTGAGTGGATTCTTGAGATTCAACATCCACGTTTGCTAGTGTAGAGAAGGAAGCTGCAAAAAAAAAAAAAAACAACGTCACTGTTGATTCCGTACTGTGGAACAATTTCAGTAAGTTTTTACCCTGATGAGAGACGAGTCTAGCTTGACAAGGGCTTGACAGCTTGTTCGTTTCCTTCTTTGCCACAATGATATGGAACCAATATTAGGGAGATCTTGTACTCCCAATGGAGATTAATTCATTTTGGTATTGAAATTCCAGTTTAGAGGGCGGAGTCGATTTAATAGCGACAAACTTAAAAAAAAAACAGCGATAATTTGTTGTATCTGGAAGAATCAAGAAAAATGAAATGATTTCTGAGTAAAGACTTCGCTGACCCCAGGGTCCATTTTGGAGCCATCAGGGTATATGAATGTGTCAAAGTCCGTTCAAACACACTATTTTACAACCCTCTTCTGTGCTATTGCCTTAAGCCGTGAACAGTTTATGGAACGTTAGTTTTTGAACATATCATGGGTATTGGGATCGACCAATCCTGCTAAAATAGAAGCAAGGATTTCTTTAGTCCGACTACGATGCATATTGAGGGGTTCCAATATGAAGACTCAGAGGGGATAGGTAAAGGAGTACCGTGATAGGATTAAGACCATGACACAACGATTACCACATTATACGCGTAAGCAAAGACTATAACGGATTGACGGATTGAGAACAAAAAAACAGAAACTTTTTCTCACCGGCTTCATGGAACGGGCGGGCGATCTGCACGTGCACACATGAGAAACGAGATCCAAACATAAGGCGGGCTGTGCCAGTACGACTGGCAATAGAACGATTTTTCTGGTATGCAGTGCGTCATCTATATAACTTTATAATCTTTGGCGTAAGCCACTTTATGAATCCAGATCCACAGCTGGCAAGCAACTTGGTCACAGTATCGAGAATATTATTCCTTTGGAGTCAGGATCAGAATCATCAATTCCGAGGACAAATATTTAAGAAAATGCGATTACATTTAACACAAAGTTAGGTGGTCACCCCGTAAAAAGATTTTGATAAACTGTCTGGGAAATATCTGAGCACCATCTTCCCAATTCCCAACTTTTGGGACGGGATCGGATATTTAACGATCCGCTCGGATTGCAGCCTACTCATCTGTTTTTTATTTAGTATGGCCTTAACGGCCATAAAGGCACGCACAAAAAAAGTCGACATTGAAAACAAAAGATCGAAGCCTATAGCTTCTTTTGATAGAAATAGAATCTAGTTGCTCGGGAAACTGCATCATAGGAAGCAACAACAACGAAGTTCAGTTTCTTCTTTTCCAATGGTCATCTTAACCGAAACGCGCGCCGCTGGTCCCAAAATATGGCTATGGAACTAGTGTTATGGGAGAGAGGAAACGACAAGTTGACACGTCCGTAGCTAGTACAACGATGATCTTTATTTCTGTAAAGTAACGGGTGATCCAAGTAGAGATACTTTTTTCAATAGCCTTTTTTGACAGATCACGTGTGAGTCATGTCATGCTGTCATGTTATTTTTGTTAAGTATTGTTTGGCATTTCATAATGGTAAGACTTACGCGTGAACAACGTTTACAAATTGTTCAACTTTATTGTGAAAATTCACGTTCTGTGAGGATTGTGTTTCGTGCACTTCGCTCAACTTATGGTCAACATAATCGGCCTACTGAGCGTACTATTCGCAACACCATCACCCATTTTGAGACCCAGCATTCATTATTGGATAATATTCGACCGAATAGACCACGTCCAGCACGCTGTGAAGACAATATAGCGGCCGTAGCTGAGAGTGTACACGAAGACCGTAGAGAGTCGATTCGGCGCGGTTCGCAGCAACTCGGACTGACGTATGGAAAGACTTGGCGCATTTTACGTCAAGATCTTAAATTGAAATCGTACAGAATACAGCTTGTGCAACAACTGAAGCCGCTCGACCTTCCCAAGCGACATCGCTTCGCTCTATGGGCTCTTGAAAAGTTCCAAGAAGATCCGACGTTTTCGAGGCAAATTTTGTTTAGCGATGAGGCTCATTTCTGGCTCAATGGGTATGTAAACAAACAAAATTGCCGCATTTGGGACGAAGAGCAACCTGAAGAGATTGAAGAACTGCCACTTCATCCAGAAAAAGCAACGGTTTGGTGTGGTTTGTGGGCCGGTGGAATCATCGGTCCATATTTCTTTAAAAATTATGCCGGTGCGAACGTAACCGTCAATGGCGACCATTATCGTGCCATGATAACCGACTATTTGATGCCTGAAATTAAAGCTCGTGATCTCGGCGAAATTTGGTTTCAACAAGACGGCGCCACTTCCCACACATCGCATCAATCAATGGACTTGTTGAGAGAACATTTCGGTGAGCACATAATTTCACGTTTTGGGCCGGTCGATTGGCCACCAAGATCGTGTGATATCACACCGTTAGACTTTTTCCTGTGGGGATATGTAAAGTCAAAAGCTTATGCCGACAAACCCGCTTCGATTCAGGCCTAGGAGGAAAACATCACGCGTGTCATTCGCCAGTTACCAGTCGAAATGCTCGAACGAGTGATCGAAAATTGGACTCAACGGATGGACCATCTGCGACGTAGCAACGGCCAACATTTGATAGACATAATCTTCAAAAAATAAATGCCAAAGAATGCTCTTTCAAATGATAATAAACATTCTCCATTAAATTTGAATTTTCTGTGTTTTTTTCTTTAAAAAAGTAGGGAACCTCGATATGGATCACCCGTTATATAACAACTAAGACCTTTCACAAATAAATTCTGCAAAAACTGCATTGATGAGTTTGAGGATCTCCTGTACCACTTTTTCGATTTCCAAAAACGCAACTTTTCCTCTACGGAAGAACGGGACATCGACAGCTCGAGTATTACCTATATAACAAGAGACCCAAGTGGTTCTGTCGATCACATGTCCTAAAAAAAAAAAACATTTTTTTTGGCACAAAATCAAAGTTATCGCCTAAGTTCTTCATGTGTGCTTTTGTGTTTCTTGCTCGATGGCGGGACTTCGAGTCTTAAACCGATTCCAAGCGAGTGAGATGTGAAGGAAGAGTTGCATTTTTGTTGATAGTTGATACTACTCGGATGATTTGTCAGATCATCACGAAAACACATGCATATCTACCATGTAACGGGAATGATTTTTTAAGCGAATTTTTTTAAAAAAATTGAATAAAACACTCAAATTTGCATCAAATATTGGAATATTTTATTGTAATCGATAAATAGTCCTTTGCCGTTGACGTTTTAAAGACAACTTCGTGTAAATATTGTCCGTCGCTCCGTTTCAAATAGTCCATTCGGAAGGTCCGATTTTGCGTCACTTTTTCGAGCATTTCGGCCTGTATTCCACGAATTACGCGTGTTATGTTGTCCTGTAAGGCTTCAATCGTGTTCGACTTGTCCACATAGACTTACGAATTTACATAACCCCACAAGAAATAATCAAGAGGCGTTAAATCGCATGATCTTGGCGGCCAACTCGCAGGGCCACTTCGAAAGAAAAGCTGCTCACCGAATTCATCTTTCAACATTTCCATTGTTTCACCAGCTGTGTGGTATGTTGCACCGTCTTGATGAAACCACATGTCAATTAAGTTCATCTCATCCAACTGGGGCAAAAAAAAAAACGCATATCATGACTCGAAATCGTTCTCCGTTGACGGTAACGTTTCTTCCACGGTCGTATTTGAAGTAAAATGGGCCGATGATGCCACCAGCCCATAAACCACACCAAACTATCGATTTTTCGGGATGCATTGGTAATTCTTGTATAACATGTAGCTGCTCATCATTCCATAAGCGAAAATTTCGCTTATTTGAGTAGCCGTTGAGCCAGAAATGAGCCTCACCGATGAACAAAATTTTTCGATAAAACAGCGGATTTTCATTTGTCACAGAATACGAATTTTGATAATAAATTTCAAAAATTTGCAATCGTTGCTGGTTTATCATTCTTTCCATGATTAAATGGCAGAGTGTACTGAAAACTTTCCACTTTGACAGAAGATGGTTAAACGCCATTACTAACCAGTGCTGCCAACCTGAAAAACCTAATTCTAAAAAAATCACCCGTTTTAATTTAGGGCTTTAATGGCCATCGTATATAATTTCAAACACAGTGTTAAACAGCCCATCTAAAGGAGGCTTCAAACTTGCAGGTTAAAATGTTAGGTATGGAAACGCCATAGAGCATTCACACGCTCCGCCGCATCAGTTTTTCTGATTTCATTGTTCGACAAAAAAAGACATCTACGGACGACATTTTAAACGAAAACGCAGGCTTACACAGTCCGCAATGTTTCACTATGAGCTGGACGAACTTATGCTTATGCAGGTATAACACGCTCCTGAATATCCTGATATCCTAATCACAGGCGGTCTGAACAGGCAAAACTACTGAATTTCAAGTTTTCTTTGACATCCCGCCCAGGCCAAAATAACTGACATTTATCGCAAGGTATAATTGCACTGGTGGCCTGAACAGGCATAGCGGGCAGTAAAAACTGCCTTCGCCTTAACCTAACCTAACCGAACCTAGAAGTTGCTGGCTTTGAATATCTTTCGATGTAACCCAAAATGGATCTTTAAATGATTTCCAAACACAAAGAAAACTCCGAGACTCTCAAGATTTCTAAAGTATTACAAGACTTAAATTGATTATCCTTTCGTTATCCGCCCATTTCGTAATCCTACTTCCTTCGATAAACCGTCAAAAGCAAAATCTGCTTACGCAACACTTGCACTCTCCAATACCGATGCACACAGGAAGTCGAAAAACTGGGTAACAAGGTCCTTCCAATTACCCATTCATGTGAAACATTAAAACACTCGCCTGGTTGCAATCATTTTATGAACTCAAAAGAGATCCTTCCGTAAAAAGTTCAAAAATCGACCGTAGCAATACAAAAAAGCAAAAGTCCTTCGAATACATGAATTGAATTTGCATTTCCATCCCACTCACAACGGGAGCCTGCCACATCCTTAGTCCACATTCAGACAAGCGTAACACCAAACAATATGGCGGCATATTGTGCCAGTCAGTTTTTTTTTTTTTTTTTAATGTGTTCTCGTATTTCCCTCCGATGATTTGATTACAGCTCGCTAGGGGATTGTATAGAAAAAAAGGATTCGTCTGAATTTCATGTCTGCGGACAAACGTAGCCACCGGGAGAGCAAAAACTTTAAATTTCATCTTTTTATTCCTCCCAGCAGGAGGCGCAGCCACAAATAAAAAATTCAAATGAGATGGTACTCGTCAAAGAGGACCCCACACAAAAAGGATGAAATAGCTTGGTTCTCTTTGTTTTTTTTTTGTTGCGTTTGTGGAGTGTTTATGAACCCATTCAAGCTGTGAAAGTGAATACTGTGTAGGGTCACTATAACGACGATACTGGGTTGAATATTAATTGCTTTAAATGATGGCAAGGACGAAAAAGCAATCATGGCCGTTTTGCATATGGATTTACAAAACAAAAAAAAATTTTAATTCAACTTAAAGTTTGTCTTGCAGTAAATTGTTTTCCCTACAAAAGGATTAATTAATTAGGCACTCAAGTAAATTAGTTCACATGTATATTTATATCCATTTCTCGTTCTCATATCCTTTGTAAATATGATGCCTATATGAACTCTCCACTCCAGTGTGACAATCAACACTCTTAGACGATGCCATGTCCTTTTGTTCGTTGGGTTCATATTATTTTACACTCCAATTCAGAATTGCCATATGGCTCTCTACAAAGGATATAATATAGAAAACAGTGTGAAAACAAAACAAAAGGACTCCATAAGGGCCATTACACATTTAAAGATACACACAGAGTGCAGAAAATACGGATTGTTTCTTCACCCGTCTCCGTCTGCCCACTTCTAAGATAGCTCCTTGCACTTCTGCTGCTTTTCTATGGGCATAAGGACCTCCTATAGTGGCGCATATGTTTTGTGCATTTAAATCTTTTTTTTCTAAGTTCGTTCTCACAACCATAATCAACGACAATCAACTAAGAGATGGAACGAAAGGAATTCGAGTGCGAATTGAAATGCACAGACATGCAGGAGTCTCTCGGTCTTGTATTCTGCCTCCGACTTCCTTATTCCCTGTGGGCACTTGGTGTAGTGGCAACTATATTACTGGATTAAATGAAGGCGCAAAATGCAGGACGCAGGGAAGACGACAAAAAACACTATAGCTCTACAAAGTATATAATAGCATTGTGGTTAAGTAAAGAGAATGAGAGGACTCCACTTTCTTGGTTTTTAGTTTCGCAAGGATATTTTTATGGTTTTGCTAGGAGGATTGAAAAAGAAATATTTGTTTTTGTCCTGGAATGGCGTGTGAATGAGAGAATGCACGCGGGGTATAAATTGTGTGCTGGTTTGTGGTAATTTGGTTAATGGGGTTTCCTTCTTTATTTTGAAGTAAGAGAGTGGTGTTATCCTTGTTAGTGGGTGGGCGCATGAATTGTTACTTAATTCACGGGAATTGCTTTTAAGTGGTTCATTAGAATCAAAATTCCATAAAGTTTGGATAACTGGAGAGCAGTTTGGGGCGGTTGGGCAATGGTCTAGCCACCAGGTATTCAAATGTTTCGAATGCAATGCAGTTTAGCGCAAACTTTTGGCATGGGACCGCTATCATATAAAATGTTTTTGGGTGCTTGGAGGAATACAGTAGTCGCAGTTCAGCGTTAACTTGACAATAAGCAGGAATTGTTCCTAAGGCAAGAATCAGTTTAGGGCATTCACGGATCCGCCCTTTATGAAACTATGATCCGCACTAGATGAAAATTCTCTGCAACTGACATTAGGGCCTTCTTCGTAGCAACGCAATACGACATTCATCTGCATAAGGGTGATTTTTTTTTAGAGGTATAGGACTTCCGGTAGGAACAACTATAAAACTAGCTGTCATACTAATGAAGTGTTTTTGACTTACTTTTCAGTATACTTTGGCAAATCACTATGACAGACTTACACCAGAACAACGTGCAAATTTATTTCCAAAATTTGCCCCCAGTTCGGTAAACTTATACAGTACTTCGTCAAGTTTGGGGTGCGCATAATCGTCCATCTGAGTTACTAATATGCAATACTTCGGATCGATTCATGACCATATTCACTTTTTTTGATAATAATTATCAAAATCGGTCCTGTACCTTGCGTACAGAAGAAGCCTTCCCCGATGTAGACGAATTTCTCAGCAACTCGCGGTCTCTGCCCGTCCACTAGTTGGAAAACTTGGAGGATAGATCTTGGCCTACATACATATAAGATCCAACTGTTTATCTAAAGCCAGAGGGTAGACTCTGATTGGCTTTAACTTGGCAATGCCCAGCGGTTGTAACTCTGACTACACATCAAGTGCTTATTTTTTTACCTCCAAGTGGTAACCATCGGGTACTGGTCTCATCCAACGGGATTTGACTTGCTAAACGAAAAGCGCGAGTGTTGATAACACGACAAAGATCAGCAACACTATAGACAGTCAGGTCAGAATGGCACGGAATAAATACCCGGCCTGCTGTCCCAAACGAACCTAGACAAGCTGCTTCGACATATTGGGACAACAGGTTGTCTAGGAATTTCAAGGTTTAGTCAGGCTCCTTGAATATAGATGGTGGCGGATGAACCGAAAGCCCCAACGGAGGAAAAAGATGATATAGCTAAGGATTGCTTCTACGAGCTCCTAGACGAAACCCAAGAGCGACTACCGAGGTACAACCTTAGAATCGTGCTGGGAGATTTTAACGCAAAGGTAGGAAGAGAAGCAATCTTTAGCAGTATTTTCGGAAAACATACCCTACACGACAACACGTCTGGTAATGGACTTTGGCTAATTGACTTCGCTACGGAACGAGATGCCACTTTAGCCAGCAGACGGTTTCCTCACCTCGTTTTTTAATAAGAGGACATGGCGGTCTCCAGATCAACGAACGGTCAACCGAATTGATGACATTTCGATAGACAAGAGGCACGCATTCAGTATTTTGAATGTCCGAACATTCAGAAGAGCTAACATCGACTCGGAAAACTACGTCGTTGCAGCCAAGGTAAGAATGCGGATTTCCATTACACCACAACAATCCAGAAATACTGTGAAAAAATTTAATGTCGAAAGACAACAATCGCAAGAGACCGCCAAGACCTTCGCGCAACACGTATCCCTTAACCTCTCGAATAACACCATACCACCAGCATCGAATGTCGAAGGCCGATGGCAATGATGCCAACAAGCCATTAGATCAGCCGCAACTGATTTGCTAGATTTCTCGCGCCCACCAGCACGAAACCCCTGGTTTGATGAGGAATGCCGACAGATGCTCGCAGCCAAGAACGAGGCCTACAAGGCTAAGCTGCAGGTGAAGACGAGAGCTGCTATTGAGCTTTATGGGCAGAGAAGAAGGGAAGAAAGCCGGCTTTTCAAAAGGAAGAAAAAAGAGCAAGAAAAGTGCGAGGGGATAAAGCGAGGTGCCACTACAGGAATGATGTTCTCAAGTTTAACCAAAGTGTAAGATGGCAAAGCCAAGGATACAAGTCTCGAACAGAATGCTGTCGAGATGAAAAAGGAAATATCGTTACTAAGACACAGTCGATGCTGAAGATATGGAAGAACCACTTCTTACTTACTTACCTAAGTGGCGCTACAATCCGGAATGAACCTGGGTCTCAACCAACATGCCTCTCCAATTAGCCCGGACCTTTGCTAACTGCCTCCAGTTGGTTGAGGTCGTTTTCTACTTGTGCGCGCCACTTAAGGCGAGATCTTCCTCTGCTGCGTCCGACGTCTGGCTGGGAATCGAAGACTCTGCGAGCCGGAGTATTATTGTTCATTCTTACTACATATCCTAGCCATCTAAGACGTCCAATGCGGAGCTTTTTTTTTTTGACCAGGGACATGTCGCTGTACAGTTCCAGGTTAAATTGACCGTAGCAATCGTTATAGATTGTTGACATTTTTCCAGATAAGGATTTCCCGGTCAATGCAAGTTGTATGCAAGTCCTATTGCAAACAACTGCGTTCCAATAGTTGCAAGTCTTGATTATAATCCTTGAAAAGTAATTTTCATCGAAAATCGATTTCCTTCGGCGTGATTTAAAAAAAGAAATTTTATCACGCCAAACGATGCCACTTCACTTGATCAATAAATACTTTCCAACAACCTTCGTACACCTTCGACTTGCACCAGATAGCTATTTTTATCTAACTTCGTCAGGAAGCAAAACAAGATTGAATGAAATTTATTATCAATTTATCCGCATCCACATCTAGATGCAATTTCACTTCGCCATCTGCAGCGCTATTTCGTTGCCGTAAATGTGTTCAATCTCGGACCATGCACTTTCCCTATAAAGTGTAAATGCACCTTAAAGACCCCCACGGGCCACGGCGCGACGGCTCCACCATAAACACTTCTATTACCTTATATCGTCCTTCGCACATGTGTATGGCTCCTTCTTCAGCTTTAATAAGCGAACGTGGTGCGATACCATATTCAAGGAGCTGCCGCACACCCCAACTAAGCCGAAGCCAACACACAAGTGGTGTGCAACAATTTATTTGCCTCCTCTTGAGTGTGTACAAGGAGTACGTACACGAGTTCATGTGGTGGAAGACTCAAAATCAGTTTTGAAAACTTTTTCTACGAACAAACCCCTCTTCAGAGCGTAGAGAGGGCTCTGTTGTGCGTCCTCTAACAATCCTCTCGAGAAGTATACTTCCCTCTGTATACATGCTTCATTGGATTCGAAAGTAGGCAGATACCCGGGCAGGGATGGGGTGAAATAGAAAAAGTAATGAGATGGATGCCCCTTATGCATGAGAATGCACACAAATCTCCTTCTCGAACAAAAGAGCAGAGAACGTTCCGCGTTATTATTGCTCGCCGATGAGGGAGGAGCTTGGGAGGCAGGACGACAGAACAAAAAAAAGTCCTTCCTCTGTCTAAGGGCTGAACAATTGCCGGTGTAATAGTGTGCAAATGGTAAAAGATACTCTTGGAAGCCACCACAAAAGCCTCCTCTCGCATAATCATAAACGCGGGGGGGGGGTTGCTGGTTGGGTTTGGAAAAGTTTCATTTTCCCTTTTGTTAAGAAAAGTTTTGCAATTTTTCGGATTGGACCGCAAAGTTAATAGGAATAGTAGCTCTATACAAGGGCCTTGTTATTGTCATGCAAGAAGGACTTGGTCATGATTTAATGGAGTTGAGAGCTTTGTTTGATTCATCACCTTTGCCCTAGAATGCTCCAAAGTGATGGATATTTTTTCAAGAACTAGAAGATTGTCAAGAGCACTATTACCTTTCAGGACAAAAACGAAAACACAAAAGAAACCAAAGACAAACCGCGCCAGTGGCGGATCAAATCGTGACCATCACCACTCTTCCAATTCAGGGACAATCCAACAGCAGTAGATAGACAGGCAGACGGTTTTTTTTTTGTCTTGTGTCCTTCGTCTCATTTTTCTCATTGTGAGGATAGGTATACTCTACAGAAAATAAGCTATGAAAAGGCCAGATATGAAAGGACTCGACTCCTTGGACCAGAGCACGTATAGTTGATCGATATCGCCGATTGAGAGAGGGAATTGTTTTCTTGATCCTTGACGATGGTAATCCGAGCACGTGCTTAGTCTATTTCTGTGCAGATTCGAAAGAAAGTGCATGTAGTAAGCGGTGATGTCTGAGGAATCTTTGGGGAAATCCTGACTTAATTTACCCAAATTAGGTAGAAGTAACTTGTTTGCATCGCAGCCAGAGGAGACTTGATTTGATGGATGTGTGGTCTCTGTTCAAAGACTGATTTGAAACTGAGTGAAGTTTTATAACGATGAAAATGTAGTAGCAAGAGCATGCTTTCTTGCCTTGGCTAGTACTTGCTGTCAAAACTCATATCATGCGTACCATGCCTTAAAGGGGCATCTGAACAAAATCATTCAACACCTATCCTAAACTTATAGCTGGTAACTGGCGGAATTTAAGCAAAAATATAAAAACAATTTAGAAGCAACGGGACACGGGGCAATCTTCTCCAGACTTATATCAGTTCAGACTCTTTGTTTGGGTTTCCGTTGAGCTGAATCAGGAGAAAAGCTCAATAAAACGGACAAAATATGTTTCGTGGTTTAAAACAAAAACCACCACCTTTACCATGTATTCCCTTCAGGGCGATCATTCGTAAAAATGGGGACCAAACCCTAATAAACATCTTATATGTCCAGACATCAATTGTGAGAAATTGGCGTACGGTAACATTTATTACCGCCCAAACTTTACATGCCATCGAACGCAAAGATATCGCTAAAACCTGGTCTCCGCAAAATCCAGTTATATACAAGGAAAGGCTATACCTCCCATACCTCCTTGGCTAAAAGCGGATGTATGCTGTTGTAAAACATTGGTTTTGGTTTTGGTATCTCCCTCGATCCGGCAAATATTAAGAATAATTCATAGGAAAACTGCCAATTCCTAGAGAGCGTAAGGGATAGCTTCTCCAATGGCTTCACTAAGGCTTTTGGATGGGCCTTAAGCGCTGTAAGACGTACTTCAACATCGCAAGCTGGCTTTGTACCTTGCTGCAGGGTAGCAGCTTAATGTAATCAAAATCAAATGCTCTAGGGATTACTTGAAAATAAGACGAGAAACGAAGGAAGGGAAGTGGACTTCTTTACCCACATTCCCCCTTCAAATTCTAGATATTGGGTTGGATTACGGTGTCATACCTCTATGTGTAGTTCGCTCGATTTTGATAGAGGGAAGAGGTCATCATTTTGGCGAACCATATGTTCATTCCACTGGAGTGTCCGTTCGATCTTTGTGGTTGCATCAGTATTTTTTTTTAACAGGATAGTATGGCGTTGTGTCATCTTTTTTAGAAGAATGTCTGATCACGAAAAAAACCTTAAATGGTCTTAGTCCTCTTCGTGACTGTAGCCTGTTACCGCTAGCTTGGTTCATCGCATCATGTAAATGTCATCAGCTAACCCCAGCTATTTCGTGCAAATTGTAGATGAACTGGGTTGGGTTTGACCGGAATATTAAAACAACTGCTGCACAATGTGTTCCCACGTCAAAATCTAAGTAAACTCTTACCCTTTCGACGATCACTCACCGGAAGTCTATGTTAAGGGTCACTTCTACGCATAAACTATCAGGGCTACCCATACCGGTAAGGGCAGTTGCGAGGGAACGAAAAACCAAAAGGTGGTCTCTAAGGTAAGGGAGGGCTAAGTCGCTGGCGCAAACTCTAGATACCTGGGAACCTCTAGTTTTAATTCACTTTCCCTTTTCCTGTCACGGGGGGTGAGTACAGGATGACATTTCTTCCCCCTTCCTTACTTAAGTGGCGCTACAGTCCGGAATGAACCTGAGCCGCAACCAACATGCCTCTCCAATTAGCCCGGTCCTTAGCTAACTACTTCCAGTTGCGCACTCTAGTTGGGCCAAATATAGGTTGTGGCTCGCGCAGTGTGTGCCGTTGCTCCGTCCTTTTGGAACCACATGTCCTCCAGTCCTAATTCGTCCAATTGCGGTAAAAAAAACTCGGTTAACATGGCCCTATAGCGCGCACCGTCCGCTGTTGACGTTTGACCAGCGGCGTTCTCGAAAAAAAAAGAATGGCCCGATGACTCCTCCAGCGTGAACAGCGCACCATGCAGTAACTTTAAGCGGGTGTAATGGCTCCTCGTGCATTACCCCAGAAGCGATAGTTTTGCTTGTACCCGCTGAGGTGCAAATGAGCCTCATCACTCATTATGATTTTGGTCGAAAGATCGTCCACTTCGTCCTCGAGATTGGGCGTAGGTTACACGCGTTTGGCGATCGACAGACCGAAGCTGATGCACGGACTGGACTTCGTACGGGAACATGCGTAAGTCTTTGACCAAAATTCACCTTAGCGACGACCGGCTGATGGCTAATTGCGAGGCACGGGGCGTCTGGTCGATGTTTCCGGCAACAGCTCAACATCCTCGGCAACAGTGGCGATATTCTCGGCACAACGGGCGCTCCGGGGCCGGCCACTCTTGGTAACGTCTCGTTTGGTCCCCTACTCTTGCGCAGTCGGCGTCGGACGGCCAGACGAATTATTACGCAACAAAATTGACACGATTTTTCCGCTTTCTTTGGGAGTGTATCGCTCCTTGGCTTGCTCACTCGTATTCTACATCTGTCTAGTCCACAAATGTCAAAACAGATTTGACATTGGCGGCCATTTGCTGAAATAAAAGCATCTTCGAATAGGGTGATCTCTTTTGGCCCACCTTGTAGTTGTACCGATTTTTGGATATTTCCTTGTTCATCTCGTCAGAATTCTGTTCGGGCCTTGTATTCTTGGTTTTGACTCAATGGCAGCTCTCGTCTTCAGCTGCAGCTTAGCCTTGTAGTCCTAGTTCTTGGCTGCGAGCATATGTCGGCATTCCTCATCAAACCAGGGGTTTCTTGTTGGTGGGCGCTAGAAACCTAGCACATCAGTTGCGGCTGATCTAATGGCTTGTTGGCATCGTTGCCATAGTTCTTCGAAATTCAATGCTGCTGGTATGGTGTTAATCGAGAGGTTAAGGGATACGTGTTGCGCGAAGGTCTTGGCGGTCTCTTGCGATTGCAGTCCTTCGACATCAGGTGTATTTTTTCACAGTATTTCAGGATTGTTGGGGCGTGGTGGATATCCGCATTCTTACCATGGCTGCAACAAGGTAGTGGTCCGAGTCGATATTAGCTTCTCGGAATGTTCGGACATCCAAAATACTGGATGCGTGCCTCTAGTCTATCGCAATGTGATCAATTTGGTTGCCGTTCGTTGATCTGGAGACCGCCATGTCGCCTTATGGATATCAAGGTAAGAAAACCGTGTGCTGCCTATAGAAGCATTTCATTCCCTAGCGAAGTTAGTCATCCAAAGTCCGTCACCAGACGTGTTGTCATCTAGGCTATGTTTTCTGAAAATACTGCTAAAGAAGTCATCTCTTCCTACCTTGGCGTTAAAATCTTCCATCACGATTTTAACATCGTACTTCTGTAGTCGCTCATAGGTTTTGTCGAGGAGCTCGTAGAAGCAATCCTTAGCTATATCATCTTTTTCCTCCGTTGGGGCTTGAGCGCATATAAGGCTTATGTTGGCGAATTTGGCCTCGATTGTTACAATGCGTTCGCTAATGTCTTGAAAACATAAGACTTCTTGCCTAAGTCTTGCACTTATAACAAATCCGCATCCGAATAGCCGCTGCTTCTGCTCACTATAACACGCTCCGTAGATGTCACAGTTTTTCATCATCCTTTTGCCCGGCCCGGCCAATCCCATCGTATTTCGTAAATGGCAGTTATGTTTGCTTTCTAGCAGTTTAGCGCTTCCGCTAGTTGTTCGCTTGCACCTCTCCTGTTTAATGTTCTCACATTCCAGGTGCAGATACTAACGCCGTTGTCCTTTTTTCGCTAAGCAGGGTCGTCAACAATAAAATCAATCCTTTCCGAGGCTATTGGTTGATTCGTAACATTTTTTTCCATGGTTGGGTAGTTAACCCAAAGCACAACCACAACCTGGAGGGCCAGTTTCAATTTATTTGATACCCCTCGGGCACGGGGCCATCAGTATCCACTACGGTACTACCAACTCTATTTAATAAGCCTGACTCACCCTTGAAATTCCTAGACAACCTGTTGTCCGAATATGTCAAAGCAGCTTGTGTAGGTTCGGCTGGGACAGCAAGCCGGGTATTCATTCCGTGCAATTCTCACAAGGCTGTTGCCTTGTTATCAACACTCGCGCTTATCGATTAGCAAGTCAGATCCGAAGAACACTGAGTAGGCGTTGTATGCCTTGTTATTTCATTTATATTGTCAGTTGCGTACGTTGATGTGACGCATCGAACGGATTGTATCTGTTGTGAAAGCGTCGATTGAATCTTTTTCTGCTGAAAGTGAAACCCCTGACTAACTAGATCCTTATCGCTCAGCATGTTCACAAAACAAATCCGAATGAATAGCTATTGGTCAAACATAAGATTTTAGCAAAAGTATAACTATAAAAATTTTTACGACTCCATTGTTTCCATGAAACCAATAACAGCCCTTCTTTGACCGGTCACATATCTTTATAATTAAAAAGGGATGATGCCAATTTGTTTGACATGCAATGCGTATTCTCAACTCTGTAAAGTATTACAAATGTAATGTCCCCCTCTCTTAAGAGAAGTTCCTAATTATAGGGTAATTTAATTTAATTATCTCCCACCTGTCAACCATTTAGAAAAATAGAAGGCACTCAATCATCTGCCATATCAGTCACCGACACTCCGGAGAATAGGATGACCAGCTCTTTGTAACCACCAATTCATTCAGTTGCATCAACATGGCGAACGTGTTAATGTGTTTCTTACTTCTCTGCCTGACATGGCCACCAAAAATACAAACTCTAAATTTGACCCTTAAGAAGGATAACTCCGATTTGGCAATGGTTACAATGAAAATCGCCCGTGACCATCTTACCAAGTACACAACTACCGTGGTAATAAATGAGAGCACCTACACACCTGACACAAATCATTCCAATGCCGATTTCTTGGACTACCTGCTGGTCAATCTACAAGGACGAATCGCAGTTCAATTCAATATTCGATACTCCAATCAGCGTCTTTGGAAGCATTACATTTTCATCGTTGACTCCCTTAATGCATTTAGGTAAGTTCTGTCAAAGTAGTGTAGCCCGAACCTCATGTTGTAGTCTACCATTTGCAGGAGACTCCGATACAAGTTTCCAAAAAACTTATACGAAAGCAAGTTCTTCTTTCTCATCGTCCTGACCAAACCGACGCCCGATTTGGATTACGTCATGGAAAAGATCTTCGCCGTATGCTTTAATTTTGAAGTCATCAATGCGAACATGGTTGTGGATCATCCCGAAATGGGCTTGACAATGTTTACCTACAGGATTTTTACTGATGCCGGTTGTCGAAAAGTCTAACCAATTGTTTATTTTCAATTCGACGAAGGTATCAAAAATTTGAGGGAAGTTTTTCTACCCAAGTTGAGGAACTTTTACAAATGCCCGCTAAGAGTGGTCGCTCGTACTAGTCCAACCATATTGACCTCTGAGGGAGATACGAAAAACCCACAGCCGGTGGAGGATTGGGATAACCTCTCAGGAATCGAGGGTACAATTCTAAAAATGTTGGCCAAAGAGCTGAATTTTACTATCCAATTGAAGCCAATGCCGATTACGTACAACACTGCTGGGATTATTACTGGTCATGGATGTTTCAATGAGGTTTGGACGGTTTTTTTTGTGAGAGTGGAGTGGTGGTGGGATATGTGTTTAAAGTTGAGTTGATTGACTCAATTTTTCTCGAGTTCTCATGTTCCTGGTATTAGAGTTTGAGTTAATGGAAGATTTTTGTGGGATCATTTGAGTTTACGGTGGATGTTGGAGTTGGAACAGCTGACTCCACTCTGAGTGTAGTATTTTTAGGCGAACTTCCTGGAGGATATTTAAGTCGATCTTCTTGAGATGACTTGATTTTATTGAGTGGAGCTTACTCGATTTTCGAGAGTTATTTTACCGACTCCTGTTCACTCTATTAACACGAATCATCTTGGTCAAGAGTTGATCCCATATAACTGAGTCAAACAAGTGTAGCCCCATATACTTTGAGCCTTGGAGTCCACCTAATTATATCGATTTTGCTCGAAATAACTTTATTTACTCGAATTGACAACCATTGCGATTGATCTTACTTTTTGGCATACTTTACTCGTCCTTGGTTCCTATACACAGGGATAATGAGGACGAAGTAGCACGTAATGTCTCATGATTTGTGTCAGGAATAAATCATGATCTGGACCACCGAACGGTCTCTTTATCGCTATTCAACATCCGACAATGAGGATTCAAATTTTATCCAATTGATATTGAAAGGTCTCTGACATATCACGGAGGCTCTTTGTAGAATATGGCAACAACCGAATGAAGAAACTTCTATGGTGTGGCAATACTTCACGTTCACTGTCAGTTGGTGCGCATTCAACCCTTTTAAGTGTGTCCCCGTGCGTGTCTTTGTCAACGGAGACTCTGCATCTGTCTTCCGTGAGATTTAGTTTCGTTTCGCACTAAGTCTAAGGTATAACGGCATCTGCATAGGTTGCACTTTCGATTAGACAATGCAGATATCAAAGATATCTAAGGATCGTATGACATCAGCAACCCTTTAGACCCGGATATGATTAAGTGCCTCAAAAACTATTAAGGAAGGATGCGAGCGTACACTCAGCCAACTTCCACTAAATGCTATCACAGTAGGGACACATGGAATGAGCAGTAAACCGAAGCTTACCTAACGTTGAAGGCTATCGCACAAGGACCGAGCAGTAAACCTAGCCTTAGGTAGGGGTTGAACACGTTAATTCTAAGAGCTAGTTCTATAACTAAAAATTCTGGTCGGAGGATTTTGGGTCTTTGAATTATCGATTTCTGAATTCTTCAAGAGGTGCGAAGTTCAAGGTTTTGGTATTTTTCCCTTTCATCCCACTCAAGGTTACTGTACTCTACATGTGCCCTACGTCCCTCACTTCTCCCATTACTTTAACCTAATAAATCCCAAAATTAATGCCATTTCCTTCCAGATGATGATTGGCCATGCAGATGTCGCAATTGGAGCGTTTAGCAGCTCGGATCCTATTCGTTGGATTTTATCAGCAACAAACAGCTTTCACTGTTCACCCTACGTGTATGTTGTGCGAGCCGAGCAAAGCCTAAGCTCACTGTCTCGTCTGGGAAAACCGTTCAAGGGTAAAGTTTGGATTTCCATCGCATCACTATTCGGTATCGGCGCCATCATCACAATCTCCATACGCTGGATGAAACGTCCTGTTCGTAGATTTTTATCCGGTGAGGATGGTAACCATTTTGAAAATTTCTTAGCGGTTTTCCTTGGCTATCCAGTAGCCCGACCACCTCGTCGAAACTTTGCACGTTACATTCTCTTGCTTTGGATGCACGTCACTCTAATCATTCGCAGTGCATATCAAGGATCTCTATATCACGCCTTTCGTTTGGACAACTTCGCCTGGACACCGTCGGGATATGATGATCTTCTCAAGTGGAACTACCAGGTCTTTGTGCCACCGGATATCGCTCGTTTGAGCATGTTCCCAAAAAATCAAACCATTGTAGTACCCGGTGTTGATTTTCTAGCACAATTTAATGAAATGGAAGCAAGCCCCAAAAGACTGGCAGCAGTTACGCTACGGGATAGCTATGTGTTTCACATGGCCCGGGCTTACAACCGCACCAGTAATCTTGTGATGCTCAATGAAGTGATCTACGACTATCGGGTTGTGATGTAATTGCCCAAGCAATCGATGTTTTTGTCTTCGTTCAACAAGAAGTTGGCGGCACTTGAGTCGTCAGGATTAACGCGGTACATTGGCAAGAAGTTCACAACCAAAGCTGATATTTTTAGTAGGATTAAGGAGCTGCCACCGAAAAAGCCGTTGGCATTTTCACGTCTTTCGGGAATAGTTATAATTTACTTGACTTTGTCGTTGATTGCGGTGATTGTGTTTGGCCTTGAGCTCGTATCGAAGTATTGTCAGTGGTTGAGGAGGGCTTCTGACATTAATAACTAGAGGGGGATGTAGTTCTATATAAGATCCCGGGTAGGTCGTATAGGCTATGAGTGTCACAGACAAGTTTACTTAAATAAATAAGCTGAGATGTAAAAAACGGGTAAACCTAGTTTCTTTGAAGGTCTATGTGTTTGCTAAGGAACAAGAGAACACCCGCAACTATTTGTATATGTCGTCTTGGAGCAAAACGAAGTGAAACTGACAAGATGAAGACTGGTGCCGATGAAGACTGGTGCCGATGAAGACAGGTGCCGATGAAGACTGGGCCAGTTTACAACAGTTGTAAAACAAATAGCTAGAGCTGTTGAAAGTACAACCTGGGAAAACTAAAGCTTCGACATTGAATCCATCAGAGAAACGGCTAGACTCCAGTGTATAACCCTTAACTATTGGGTCATCTGTGTAAGAGGGTTGTCCCTTTAGGTTTTTTTATCGTTTGATACAGCGCGGGCTTAAATCAAGTTGAGGAGAAGAAAACAGGAGTTACCGAAGTGCGTTGGTTTTTTTAATATCTGGAAATTGTAATAGAGAGCAAAGCCTGAGTTTGGTAAGGCATTCTACATTCGTTTTTTTGGTTCAGAAATAATCCGCTATATGTCATAGTACGCCTGAAGATAGGCTAGAGAATAATTGATTAGCACTCAAGGTACGGTGAAATGCATCTGTCTATATCGGTTGAGTATTTATTGTTATATTAGCGGTAAAAGAGTGTAAGGCAGGAGACATTCCTACGATGTTCGAGCGGGATAATGAAGTTCGCTATGGTTGAGTCTCCTATCTAAAACTTGTAGGATAAGCTTTTATATCCTGCGTAGTAGGTGCATCACTCTGGCGGTTAAACCAGGCTGAATTTTACCAATGGCATGGGTTATGATGGCATTGGGGGCAGCTGTGGTTTGTGGCTTATTCGCCTAGGACTGCGACTTCAGAAAACCCCACAAAAAAACAGTCTAAAGGGGTCAAATCGAACGATCTCGGTGGCCAGTTCACATCACCTCCACGTGAGATGACCATGCCCTAGAAACGCAAGTGCCGGATTTCCAATGGGGCGAGAGCTGTGTGGCACATAGCGCCGCCATGTTGAAAACACATGTTGTCGGTGTCCATATCATCTAATTTAGGCCAAAAGAAACTGGTACTCAATGACCTATAGCGCTCGCCGTTGACGGTTATTTCCAAAGTCGTTCTCAAAAGAAGGACAGATGACACCGCCGGCCAAAATTTACAAACAGTGCTTTTTGAAGGATGCATTGGACGCTCTTGGATCTCGAGTGGATTGGTATCGTCCCGAATTCGACAATTTTATTTGTTGGCGTACAAATTCATCCAAAAATGGACCTCATCGCTGGAGATGATTTGCCGATGAAGATTCGGGCCAATGCAGTTTATCGAACATACGTCGTTGCCTTTGGTCGTTTAACTTCAGGCATACGATGTTGTTCTCATGGCATGTGGGAAATTCCCATAAACTTGTTTGCAAGCAAATGCAAATAAGTTTAAACATACGCAGATAACAACCAAGCGGACTGGGTGTAAATCCAAAGAAAACAGAATTAGTACTCTTCACTAACAAAAGATCAGTCTCAGAGTTTTTGGCACCGACTCTGGGAGGGTCTACCCTTTAACTGTCATAGCAAACTTAACTGGAACCTTTATATCAACGAAAGGTTAAGAAAGCTAACGTTGCCCTATAAAGATACAACAGAATCTTTGGAAAGAACTGTGGCCCCCCAAAAGTCATGAAATGGCTATACAAAGCTGTTGTCAGACAGATCCTTACCTATGGTTGTCTAGCTTGGTGGAATGCAAAAGGACGAAGCATTTCATAGTACCAACAAAAGTTCAAAAAACAGCATGCGTACTTATAACAGGAGCTATGCGAACCAGTCCTACGGCAGCTTTGGAAACACTTCTAAGTCTTCCGCCAATTGACTTACAGCTGATTGACAGAGCGTTTTCCAAGCAGAGATTCCAGCCATACTCGTAGCTGCGGAATTGGCTAGAGTACTGGAAATATCACAAGAGAAAGTCATCTCACGTAGATAGTCAAGCGTCCATAAAAGCTCTGGCATCCAACACAATAAAATCACGAGTAGTCGGAATCTGCCGCTCAGAGCTAAGGGCTCTATGTAGCCAGAACAAAGTCAAAATTATCTGGGAGCCAGGACATAATAACGTTCCAGGAAACGAAAAAGAAGACGAGCTAGCCAGGCTAGGACTGTCCAGCTGAATTTCCTTATGCAATAGTAGGGTTAGACCCCCACTTGCTTCTAAAATACATGCAATAACTAGAAATAGAATCTTGGTGGCAAAACATTAACACATGCAAACACACCAAAGACTTTTGGCCGGAAATAGGCGGTAGCAAATCGAACAAGCTTATTGCTCTGAGAGCTTCCATTTCTATAGCGAAGAGAGTGATAACAGGTCAAAAATTGTTAGGTAAGCACTGCCGTAGAATCGGACTAGCTGACTCATACCAACTGTGCAGGAAATGGGACGACCCAGAGGAGGATATCTCACACCTACTATGTCACTGTCCCGCGATCTGCAATAGCCGCAATAAACTCCTTGGCAGCTTCTACTGTGAGGCTAGCTACAAACCTATAGCGCAGATCGTCTGTTTCTTATGCAAATCGGGATGGAGCAAACATCTATTTAAAGTGGATGGAGCAACGCAGACACTCATATATACTTTTAAACATTCTTTTCAGGTACTCATCTTCCAACAAAGGGTATCGCTATGGGCCCACGTAGGCATATGCGAGTTCGACGACTTTCCTCAGTGTCAACATTAAATCTAACCTAACCTAACCTTCAGGTCCTGAGCCAGATGAATTTTGTACGGGTGCAGGCCAAAATTGAGGTCAGCGAAAGGCCGAGTTTTTGCGATGCTTTCAGCAGATCTTCCATTTCGTCGACGTAAGGGTGTTGGCTCATCGTTTACTGAACCAGTGGAGTTAAAATAATCCACCACACTGTGAATAGTTTTTTTGGTAGGACGATTATGGCAACCATGAAATGGGCGAAGCGCACGAAACCTTGCCCGAACATTACACCCATTTTGATAAAACAATTTTGTTATTTGCTCGCATTGTTGAACGCTATGTCCTTCCATTGTGATTTGGCAAAACAAACTGAACAAATGACAGCCAATTTGACAGATGTAGCATGAACAATATGGCCGCTATCAAATGTTTGGAAGTCATTATTGGAAGACTCTTATTTGTTATATGTGACTGCTGCCGTGCAAATGCAATTTATGGATAATGGATGTAAATGTTGGTTTCGTTTTTATGACAGAAGACATTAAATTCTACTCTTCTAGACTCACCCCATTTAATTATGCGGTCGAAGTCGGAATTTAATGAAAAAATTTTGCCGTTTTTGATCCACACCCGACGGTGAAGAGCGTGGTTTCGAGAAAGACTATGAAAAACTATGAATACTGTGATCAGCGAATGGTTGGATTAGAAGTTGCAAACAAGAGGTTATCAATAAAATGAGAAAGAGTATTGGAGACAAAACGGAGCCTTAGGGAACACCAGCATGGCGAGTCGCAGATTTGCAACCGTCCAAAACAACTTGGATTGTAAGTTGATAATCTATAGAAGGAACGATTTCAAAAGCAAACTATCGACGAAAGGACTTGATTTTAAGGTGTGGATAGATTGGTTCCACTCTACGATGAGATATCACATGTCATAAAATAACCAGTGCACCTGTTGCTATCAGAACCGCATCGTCGTCGGTCGGCTTTTTCTTGATTCAGAAACTTCATAATCTGAAGAATTGTTTTCGTTTGCCTTCTGTTTGATACTCCTTACCCGGTAAGAGGTTAAGGATTTCATACCCAGGATAATGATGCTTGTCATCGCATCAGGAGTAGCATCCACTGCACTATCGAGGAAGAATAGTGGCCAGTTAAAATGTTTAAGAAAAACATTTATGATGATAACCCCATCGTCTGCGGATGAAGAAATGGCTATCATTGCAGAACGCACTAGCAAAAAAAAAAAAATAGAGGGTCACTGAAATCCTTTTCAAACCATAGAAGTCGGCTTCACTTGATGTTGTTGTAGCTGCAATACTCCAAAAGAGCAGAAGAAGGAAATTTAATGGCATTAGGTAATAGTAAGAGGTTAACAGATTTAGTCAGATAACTGGAAAGACGTCTACAAAAACGGGAAAACGCCGACTTATTATAGACCTATAAAGTCCTTATCATTTCTATTAGGCCTGGATTTAACCAACAATCTCAAACCCACTGTCCTAGCGGACTGTATATTTAAACAGACTACTGGAACGAGAAATCCCCAAACCACAAGGAGCATATGGTGTCTTTAAAATCTTGAAAACAGAGAACATTGAGGACGTAAACTGGAGGTTATCAGAACTGTCTAAGTAGACCTATAACAACAGCCCTGCGAATAAACCGAAGTTTTTAGACTCATACGGGCTCAGTGATGCGATGGTTAGTGCGATGAACTGCCGCGCAGAAGGTCTGGTTTCGATTCCCAGCCGTAGCAACACCTACATGATTCTTCACTGCATCTCGTTTCGAGATGATCTGACAAATCATCAGAGTAGTATCATTTTTCATGAAAAGCTTATGTCAACTTAGGAGCTCGGATTCGACATAAAACATGAGTTCCCGCCATCGTGCGAAAAAGTACACACGCATACGTGAATGGTCGTGAGAAAAAATCTAGGCCCTGGGTACTAAGGAGCCTGTTGCGCCATAAATTTTTTTTTTATGTCACTGAGAAACAATTCGACGTCGTTGTGTAAAAACTTGTGCGTAAGGATGTTCAATATGAACGCGGGTTGGTCAGCAGTAGTCGACTCGAGCAAAAGCTGTAGCTAAGGAATCGAGAATCTCGCAGTTTGGCTGACTGCTGTTGAAAACTACGTTGAACAGCGATCGACACGATGGGACACTCCAGATTAAATTGGTCAAATAGTTCCCCCGGATTAAAATTCCTTCTGCGTGCCATTTTGTAGAAGCCAGAATTTTTGACGTTTGAAGTCGAGATTTTTTTTTATTCTAATGGTTTAGTGATAGGCGGACCCAAAAAAGTGGGTCCTGTGATCTATCCGTTCTGCTTACTCACTTTCCCCGCCTTAACATCTCCACCGATTTTCTTCAAACTTATCATTCATGTCATTCTTTATGAAGCTTAAGCAGGGACTTTTCTAAAACCTCTGATCAGTGGTGTGTTTTGAATGTGCACATTATGGGGACGATGTAACTATAAAGAAAAAAAACCTTTATAACAACATCGATAAGGTCAAATCGACACGGATACGGTAAACATGGCTACTACATGGCTACAAGTGGATCAAGGGATAGAACATAGTAAGCGGCTACAAGTCTTATCGATGTATGCTGTTGCAATATGTATACAAAATGTATTTCCAATTGAACTTGCAAAGGTTCGGAATGTAAATTTTTCCGCCTCTTGCTCTGACTGAAGCACAAATTAGCTTACAATTATGCAGAAGAGTTTTCCAAAGGTAAGTCTACATCTTAGAACAGCTCCATTGCATTCGTAAATTATTTATTTATTTATTTCATCTATAAGTACATTTTACTTTCTTAGACTAGAATGATATAGTAATATTATATATAAAATTAAGTAATACATAATCTTTATTATTTAATTGCTTCGAAAATCTTAATCTTAAAAGCATTTCTGCTCAAATTAAGGTCGATTGCATTCGCATATTGGTTAAAATAAAGACATGCGTTTGTGACAGGTTCATTACGACCATAATTTGTTTCATGTCTTGGTATGGCAAAATAACACTGCAGCCTAGGTCGAAGTGGACGTGCTGGAACATAAACATTAAACAAAGATAGTAAGGGGATGCAATCAATATGACCCGTAACAACATCCCTTGCAAGTGAAATAAAGAAGAATTTCCTTCTTGTATAAAGAGGTTGTAATTTTATAAGAGCGCATCTATTTACATAAGGTGGCAAAGGCAGAGACCAATTTAACTTACGAAGAACAAACCGAGTAAATCCTTTTTGAATTTTTTCAATACGAATCATGCTATTATTATAGCATGGACACCAAACTACGCAGCAATATTCGAGTATAGGTCTAACAAAACTAATAAAAAGCGATTTCAATGTTTATGGGCAGCGAAAATCATTTGAATTTCGAAAAAGGAACCCAAGCATATAATTTCCTTTGGAAATAATGTAATCAAAATGCATTTTAAAATCTAATTTTGAATCTAAAATTACTCCTAAATCTGTTTGATTAAAAACTCTTTTAAGAGCAGTGTTTGAGATCGTGTAATCAAAGATAATAGGACAATGACACCTTGTGAACGTAAGGACAGAACACTTAGATATATTAAATGGCAATTTGTTTATATCACACCAATTTGATAAGTTACTAATATCTTTTTGTAGGGCGATACAATCCGACAAGGAATTTACCATTTTATATATTTTAACATCGTCGGCAAACATTAGACACTTTGAAGAAGTTATTTGTGAGGGTAAGTCATTTATAAAAAGAAGAAATAAGAGAGGTCCCAGGTGGCTACCTTGAGGTACACCGGAAAAATTAAATATTTTTCTAGATTTGCTTGAACCAATTTTAACAAACTGAACTCTATTTGTTAAGTAACATTCAATCCACTTTAATAAATTAGAATGAAAACCTAGCATTTTAAGTTTTTGAACTAAAATTGAGTGGTTTACTCTGTCAAAAGCTTTTGAAAAATCCGTAAATATAACATCTACTTGTCTCCTATTTTCCATGCTATTGGTGCAAAAATTTGTCAACAGGGATAGATTTGTGGAAGTGGATCTTCCACTCATAAACCCATGCTGAAATATTGAAATGTGATTTCGAACCATAATATATAATCTTTTTTTGACAAGTGATTCAAAGACCTTTGGGATCAATTGTAGTTTGGCAATGGGTCTGTAGTTTTCTATACATTGCTTGGATCCTGATTTATGTATGGGCGTTATGAATGAAAACTTCCAACAATCTAAAAATATCCCAGAATCTAGAGACGCATTAAAAATTTGTTCAAGAGGTTTTAATAGATTAAACCTACACATCTTTACGAACATTGCTGGAATGTTATTCGGTGCAATGCTAAGATTGGTATCTAAGTTACCTAGTTCATTGAGAATTTCATCTTTTGTTAATCTTATTGAACCAATGTCAACAATTTTAGAGACATTCAACGCATTTATCGATTTTAAAGAATCCAAAGTAAAGTTTGATTGAAAGAACGATGCAAACATGTTACATATATTAGAAAGATCGCTACTAACTTTAGTTTTATACGACATATTAGCAGGAATCCCAAATGATTTCCTTTTAACATTTATAAGCTGCCAAAAGGCCTTTGCATCATTTTTAATTCTAGATTCCAATGACCATAGATATTGCTTATGCGTAAAGTTTTTTAAATATACATATTCTTTTCGTAAACGACAATATTCACTACGATAAGTTGAATCAACCTTGCTCTTACCACCTAATCTGGTCATTGCAGTTTTTAAGCGCGATAGACTTTTGGTGAACCAAACTGGTTTGTTATTTTGCTTTACCCGCTTTAAAGGAACAAATTTTGAAAATATGTCTTCTATTTTGCTTTTAAATGAACAATAATTTGATAATAAATCGGTATGACTTAAAAGTACATCCCAATCTATTGAGCATAAATAGTTATTGATGAAATTGTAATCGGCCTTAATAAAATCATAACTATAATTCACAAAAGAACAATTACTATTAATTATATCAAACATATTACAATTAATTAATATACCTAATGATGTATGCTATTACTTAAAAGTGGGAATTCTTCTTCCGATATAACCACATCTAAATCTTCATTTACAAAAACCAAATCTAATATTCTACCAATTGAGTTTACTACATTATTCTGTTGTATTAAATTTAGTGCCGACATAGTGTCCAATACAATCATTTCATTATCTTTAGCAACATTGAATGGAAGTAATTTTTTATCATCCTCAGAAAAAAGCCATTTAACATTACTAAGATTAAAATTTTTTTCTTTGCATTGATAACGCTTAAGGTAGAAGCAACAACGTCCCATAGATTTCTATTGATGCTTAGGACCAAGCGAATTGCAAAGTTAAGGGCGTTATGGACGAAAGTTTATCCCAAATTGTTACACCAGCTGCAACTATGATTATATTCGCCATAACAATCTCAGATTATTATAGCGTTTTGCGAAATATTTGATCCGTTTTTTGTTGACAAGCTAATGACATTGAAGAGGTTTATCAGTTTATTAAAGGGCTGGGAGAAAAAAAATCGCCAGGTATAGACGGATTTCGAGAAGTTTGCTTCTATCCTGTGTAAGTTCATTAACCTCAGCTTGACGCAAGCAAAAATTCCAACAGAGCTCAAAACGGCAGTAGTAAGACCAATCTACAAAGGAGGTGTAAAAAAATGATATGAACAATTATAGACCAATTTCAATCCTACCGGTAATCGAAAAATGTATGGAAAAAGTAATTATGGAACGATTGCAGAATTTTATATCCAAACACTCTCTCCTTCATAATAGTCAGTACGGCTTTTAGAAAAGTAAAAGCGCACAGGTAGACTTCTGCCCGAATTTGCAAATTTGGTTAACCAAAGCTAGAACAGAAGCCACCATGTACTATCACTATCCATGGACACTCTCAATCATTTCAACATACTAGAAGCTCTACGACGCATTGGCATAAGGGGGTTAATGGCGGAATGGCTATGGGAATATCTGCACTACCGACTGTTCTTTGTAAAAATCAGGAACGCGCTGAGTGAAAGGAAACAGGTTGAATATGGAGTCCCTCAGGGATAAAAACTTGGTCCAATCCTTTTCATCCTCGAACACGAACAACCTTTTGCATGTCTTCAAGAAAGCCACTCCTTTTGCCTTTGCTGATGATACAGCGATTGTGGTGCGACATAGATCCCCGGAAATAGCGACTTCAATACTGCAGGACGATTTAATGCTGCTGTAAAATGGTGCCACGACAATGGCTTAGTTATTAACGCAAAGAAATTAGAATTTATGCTAGTGACTTCATCGAACATGTAGAAAGCTACATATATTCAGGAGTTGTAATTGACTGCAATTTCCTCTGGGAAAAGCACGCCGATAAACTGCGCATGGATTTGCGGAAGGCTTTATTCGCAATAACCCACTTAATGTATCATGCAACAGCTCTCGTTCTAAAGCAGGTGTACTATGCTCTTGTTGAATCAAAGCTTAGGTATGGTGTACTTGCATGGGGCGCTGCAGCGAACACCCACATTGAAAAGCTTAAAAAAATACAAAATGCGGCTTTAAAGCAAATAAACGGCAGAAATTCACATCAAGGCTACCCATATTTTAAAGTAATTAATCTAGAGCAGCTATTCAAGATGGCTATCATTTTGGAATTCTCGGATGACAACCGCTTTATAACGGGTGATCCAAGTAGAGATACTTTTTTCAATAGCCTTTTTTGACAGATCACGTGTGAGTCGTGTCATGCTGTCATGTTATTTTTGTTTAGTATTGTTTGGCATTTCATAATGGAAAGACTTACGCGTGGACAACGTTTACAAATTGTGTTTCGTGCACTTCGCTCAACTTATGGTCAACATAATCGGCCTACTGAGCGTACTATTCGCAACACCATCACCCATTTTGAGACCCAGCATTCATTATTGGATAATATTCGACCGAATAGACCACGTCCAGCACGCTGTGAAGAAAATATAGCGGCCGTAGCTGAGAGTGTACACGAAGACCGTAGAGAGTCGATTCGGCGCCGTTCGCAGCAACTCGGACTGACGTATGGAACGACTTGGCGCATTTTACGTCAAGATCTTAAATTGAAAGCGTACAAAATACAGCTTGTGCAACAACTGAAGCCGCTCGACCTTCCCAAGCGACATCGCTACGCTCTATGGGCTCTTGAAAAGTTCCAAGAAGATCCGACGTTTTCGAGGCAAATTTTGTTTAGCGATGAGGCCCATTTCTGGCTCAATGGGTATGTAAACAAACAAAATTGCCGCATTTGGGACGAAGAGAAACCTGAAGAGATTGAAGAACTGCCACTTCATCCAGAAAAAACAACGGTTTGGTGTGGTTTGTGGGCCGGTGGAATCATCGGTCCATATTTCTTTAAAAATTATGCCGGTGCGAACGTAACCTTCAATGGCGACCGTTATCGTGCCATGATAACCGACTATTTGATGCCTGAAATTGAAGCTCGTGATCTCGGCGACATTTGGTTTCAGCAAGACGGCGCCACATTTGAATTTTCTGTGTTTTTTTCTTTAAAAAAGTAGGGAACCTCGAAATGGATCACCCCTTACAACCCCTCAATCACAACAAGAATTCAAGACGGTGCTCTCAAGGTATGCTCAAAGTCCCGAAAGGCTACAACTGCTATGGAAGAAGACAACTTCAGTTCAGCGTTCCGTCTACAATCAACGAACTACCTCGAGTATTTTCCAACATAACAAGTTACCAAACAGGTAGGAAAATGGGCGTTTTTCAAAATGTCTGGTCCGTTTTTTTATTGACAAGTCTTCAATGAGTACTGACGAGTGAGAGTATTTGAACGTTAGCAGCTTATTAAGCTTAGTAAGCGAGTGATAGTATATGAAGCTTCCATATTGACTATTGCCTAGCCCTTTGAAAAGATCAAGGCGTTAAAGGCCAGGGTTACAACTGTGAGAGACAACCATCAACTATAAAATCCAACCCTTGAACATTCAATCGTTATGGCTTTAAAGAGTACTGACAAGTGATAGCATTTGAATGTCAGCAGCTTAATAAGCTAGGGCGATGCTAATGAACGTTAGCAGCTTATTAAGCTTAGGACGATGCAAATGAACGTCAGTAGCTCATTAGGCTTAGGACGATGCAAATGAAAAGGTCAACAAAAGTATTTATACCCTTTTTCAAGTTTCTTTGTCCTTCATAAGAATTCAATTGTCCGCCCTTGGGATTAGGATGTAATAATACCTCAAATGACAACCACTTCCATAATCCTGTAAAAAGAAAAACAGTTCAATAAAAACCACTTCCGATTTGAACTCTCCATCAAAACGAACGCCTCGAACCGTTAAATGCCTTCACCAGCAAAGTCAAACCGTATCAGGTGACAAGTTTGCATTAAAATTGCAAATACCATCGAGGGATATCGAACGCCTGACGGCTGACTTATTGATTTTGCTCGCCGTCGGTGCCGGAACATCAACAAAACCAAGAAATAAAGGAATCGACTTCCTTTTGCGAACAATTCGCAAGGCTAGCATTGCCCACTCTATCCGTCATCCTCAACCCGTTCGCGTACTACTACTGTTACATTCGTCACCGTAGGCATTCGCAATTGAAAACAGACAATTTCCGTTCAGGCGAATAGCTGTGTGCTGTGTAAATTTCCGGTGCCTGCTTTTATTTCAAAGACCCCCACTCTGTTGTCCCATTCGCATCCTGTGCAACTGTCACCTACCCACACATCAGTATATGACTCGAGCCAACAAAACACTTTAGAAATATCCTTGAAAGGCTTCAGTCTCTCAGTTTGGTTTCCAGTTACGAACGGCCTGAACAGTTTATTCACAGATGTGTGCATGTTACTTGTTCTGTGTAATACGAACACTCACTATGCGCTTGGGCATACACACACACACATTTTCATTTAAGGACACAAAATGTTCGGGTTGAATACCTTTTTGGTGAATGCAAGCACACGTCTCCATTAGAGTGCTGGCCTCGCATTTAGATTCGTAGTCTGCTGACCGATTACCCCGAGGGAGAAAAGAAGAGACCGAACAGCCTCATACATCCATCCATACCGTCCAAACACAATTAAATGAGACTTGGTGGGTGGGGTGAGTGGTTTTCGGGAGGCAGTTTCGTTTATGGGCACATTGGGGCTGTCATACTCGTACATAGACACCTTAATTGGAATTAATCTCTTTAATGAACATGTTTCCGAGTTTGTATATCCCTGCGTGCTTCGCGACAATTATACAGATGTTTGGTATGAAGGGATGCATTTTCCATACACCATACACCATACACCCCCTACCACTCGCAGCACTAAATGCATTAATTAAGACCGTTTACGAGGGTGATTAAGTTCGCTGTCATACTATCTGGAATACGATATAAAACAGGTGTTCTCGTTGGAGTGTTGGTAAAGTCGTCTGGCCTGATTGAGAGGCGGTGCTGTCTTGGATTGTTCTTCGAATGAGATGGATACTTTGACAGAATGATGGTTTTGCGTGCTTGATTTAATTAGGGGTGGTGAAGATATCAAGCAATTGAAAGGTGTTCTGGTAATTTGTTTTATTACATCTGCTAGGTATTCCTATGTGTATAAATAAAACTGATTCTCAGATGAGGGCCAGTCAGAAATCATTTAAGTGTTGCTACGGCTGGGAATCGAAACCGGACCTTCTGCACAGCAGTTCATCACACTAACCATCGCGCCACTGAGCCACTGGATGTAGTTAGCTAGAAACCGTGCTAATTGGTTTGGCATGTTCGTTGTTGTCCATCCGAACTGTAGTGCCTCCTTACTTACTAAACAGGAAGAGTCAGCAGTCTGGTGAAACCTCTGGTGAAGCTTCGATACTACGAGCGTCATTTACGAATGGGCACCTCTTAGTTTCATTCTGTGCTTAGCTTTCACTGCTTTAACGCCTATTCACAGTGGAAAACCATATGACGACTTCTCCAGTCATTGCATTATCACGAGTTTCTTAACCCAACACCCGGGAGTCCACCACCCAGAGATGCACTTAGCAGATCATACCCAGAATGAAGAACCAGCACTAATTGACAGATCACCAAACAAATTTGGCCAATGCTGGATTCGAAAAGCTATAAGAACTGAGCAGTCTGAGCACAATAGACTACACAATACATGCCATAGATGGCATTACTGAACCCAATCTAACAGGAAAGAACGCAGAACAGCAAGGTATTTATGAAAGAGACAACTCTTCATCTTTTTTTTCCTGGTCGGTCGCAAATTTTCTAACAAAAGGATGATCCATTTGGCAGCCTTAAGACCTTTGAGATTTGTCGAATAAATTCTCTGTTAGATCAGAAGCTCTTGATAATATTCAAATGAGGAAAACCTCCATGATACTTACTTACTTACTTAAGTGGCGCTACAGTCCGGAATGAACCTGGGCCTCAAACAACATCCCTCTCCAATTAGCCCGGTTCTTAGCTAACTGCCTCCAGTTGCGCACTCCAAGTTGGTTGAGCTCGCCTGGAAGGCCATCATTTCCGGCAGCCTTATTAAGCTTCAGTTTAGATATTGCTATCCTCACTTCACTCAGGTCGGGTGGTTGGCAGCTTTCGCTGTCGTTGCCAACATTGAATGGTTCGTTCTGCCTGACAGCGGAATGTTTTTCGTCATCGCCGTTTAACAGTCTGCATGAGTAGTTCTTCCATATCCTCAGCATAGACTGTGTCTCAACTACGATATTTCCTTGTTCATCTCGACAGGATTCTGTTCGAGCCTTGTATCCTTGGCTTTGACGTTTACACTTTGGTAAAACTTGCGAACATATTTCCTGGAGTAGCACCTCTCTATATCCCCGATCGCGCGCTTTTCTTCCTCTTTTTTCATCTTTCTAAAAAGCCGGTGTTTTTCCCTTCTTCTCTGCCTATAGAGCTCAACGGCAGCTCTCGTCTTAACCTGCAGCTTAGCCTTGTAGGCCTCGTTCTTGGCTGCGAACATCTGTCGGCATTCCTCATCAAACCAGGAGTTTCTTGCTGGTGGGCGCGAGAAACCTAGCACATCAGTAGCGGCTGATCTAATAGCTTGTTAGCATCGTTGCCATAGTTCTTCGAAATTCAATGCTGCTGGTATGGTGTTAATCGAGAAGTTAAGGGATACGTGTTGCGCGAAGGTTTTGACGGTCTCTTGTGATTGCAGTCTTTCGACATTAAATTTGTTCACAGTGTTAATGGATTGTTGTGGCCAGGTGGATATCCGCATTCTTACCTTGGCTGCAACAAGATAGTGGTTCGAGTTAGCTCCTCGGAATGTTCGGACATCAAAAATACTGGATGCGTGTCTGTTATCTATCTTATCAACTTGGGTGACCGTACATTGATCTGGAGACCGCCATGTCCCGTAAGCCGTGTGCTGGCTATGGTGGCATTTCGTGCCGTAGTGAAGTCAATTAGGCCGCCCGTTGCCAGACGTCTTGTCGTGTAGGCTATGGTTTCCGACAATACTGCTAAAGATGTCTTCTCTTCCTACCTTTGCGTTAAAATCTCCCAGCACGATTTTAACATCGTACTTCGGTAGTCGCTCATAGGTTTTGTCAAGGAGCTCATAGAAGCAGTCCTTAGCTATATCATCTTTTTCCTCCATTGGGGCGTGAGCGCATATAAGGCTAATGTTGGCGAATTTGGCCTTGATGCGGATCGTTGCAATGCGTTCGCTAATATCTTGGAAACATAAGACTTCTTGCCTAAGTCTGGCACTTATAACAAATCCGCATCCGAATAGTCGCTGTTTCTGCTCACTATAACACGGTCCGTAGTAGATGTCACAGTTTTTCATCCTCTTTTTGCCCGGCCGATCCCATCGTATTTCCTGGATGGCAGTAATGTCTGCTTTGTAGCAGCTTAGGGCTTCCGCTAGTTGTTCGCTTGCACCTCTCCTGTTTAATGTTCTGACATTCCAGGTGCAGATGCGAACGTCGTTGTCCTTTTTTCGTTCAGCCGTGTCGTCAACAATAAAATCAGTCCTTTCCGAGGCTTTTGGTTGCTTCGTAACCGTGAGATTTTTCCGTGATTGGGTAGTTAACCCAAAGCACAACCCCCAACCTGGAGGACCAGTTACAATTTATTAGATACCCCTAGGACACGGGGCCATCGGTATCCACTACGGGATTGAGCGCTGCCGTTGGCCTTTAGGTTCATCCGCCACCAGCTCTGTTCAAGGGGCCTGACTAACCTGACTAGATAAATCGACGGCCCAACCGAACCTAACCTAAGAATTGCCTACGATTCTAAACTTTCGAGGGAAATAATCAACCTGATGATGGTAGGGTAAGATCAATCTTTGGATTCTTACATAAGTGAAGCTACAGCTCGTGGTGAACCTACCCCTTAACCAAAATGTCGCTTTAGAAAGACCGACCCATAGTTAACAGTCTACAGAAGAGGCTCTTCTATATTTTCAGCTTCGACTGTGACTGAACTATGACTTTTTCATATTCATTTCGACAGGTTCCCATTGCCCTGTATTCCTGGTTTTTAAGATTTTCACGCTGGTAAGCCTAACGAAGATCATTCCTGGAGTGAGACCGCTTTATATCCGCGACCGCGTGCATTAATTTTGCTCTTATAGAGCGGGTGATCTTTCCTTCGTCTTTGCTGATAATCAACCCACAAACTGCTTTTTTAAGAACTCTTGTCTTCTTATGAAGTGTTTCCTTAAGGGCCCCTTTTTAGCCCTTTCTTGCTGCTGCCCGGATTCTGAACCAAGAAAATGGATATCCATTGCTGGGTTTCCCCGCACAAAGTCCTGGTTGGTTTCTTGCAAAGGCAGTCCTTTGACGTTCAAGTTTCCATCACTATTTCGCCTTTGTTATTGCGGAATGGGTTATCCGGATTCTTGGTTCATTAGTTTTAGCAAATGTTACCTCATCCCTCCATCCAGAATGTTTTTCTCTTGTTATTTCTCTTGTTCGGATTGTCTGTATTTCGCTTGATCGGTGTTCGCAAAGGAAGGGACTGATCAAGTTGTTGAGTAAATTCATTCGAATCTACAACACGATCAGTGGTACGTCTGTTTTGTCTTGTTTAGCACTGGCGCGTCTCTATATTTTGCTTGATCGATTAGCGCTAGAGACGTGATAAATCGTTTGGTTGTTTCAATGTAGTATACGCATGCTTCTCTCACTTGATCGTTGATCATAAAATAAGTGTCTGATCATCTGTTGCCTTATTACATTCGAGTCTGCAACAAGATCAGGTAAAAGTCAGTCTTGTCATATTTTCCAATGTCTTCCCTTCACATATACATGAATGATTCTCAGGACAGTTTTTTGTGCCTAAAAATTTCATCTTTTTATTGATTTGTTGACATTTCTCTTGATCGGTGATCAATGATAATCAGTGGTTCGTGTCCTTGTCCATTACCTCACGGTCTTAGTTTGACAATAGAAAAAACTGAGATAGTCCTTCTGACGAAGAAAAGATTCTCCATGCAAATCGACTTCCAAATTGCCTTTGAAGTCATTAAGAGCAAGGATGTGGTGAGTTATTTGGTATTGAGGCTCAACACAAAACTAACTTTCTGGCAACAGATAAAATTTGCAGCCGAACGAGCCTATAGAGTCACAACATCACTCAGCAGATTAATTGCGAACATAGGTGGTCCAAAGCCAATCAATGTTGAGAATGCATGCCATTCTCCTGTATGGAAGTGAGATTTGGGCAGACGCGCTTCGACAAGAAAAGTACCGGAAGCAGATGGCGGCAGTGTAAAGACATGGCTAGCTCTTATCAAAGATTATAAAGTCATACAGATGACGCACTGTCGTACAGACCCGGCATATATTTGGATCTTGATTTTCATGTGTGCACGTGCAAACCACCCACCCTTACCATGAAGCTGGTTAGCAAAAGTTTCTGTTTTTTGTTCTCAATGCGTCATCTATATGGCTTTATAATCCTTGCTCTAACCGAACGGTGTCGGAACCAGCAGTCCTTGTAGAAGTGAATCCCATCGATCTCCTAGCGGCACATAGGAAGTACGTGCACGACAACAAGGCGGAAATTGGATTGAAAGCGGCAATCGACCAAACAGAGCAGCAAACGATAAGGAAGTGGCAAGAGCGCTAGAGCTCGGAAAGCAGAGGAATGAAGGCAGCGATTGATAAGAAATGTGGCTGAGTGGATGGACTGGAAACACGGTGACCTCACTATTTCGTCACCCAGTTCCTCACCGGACACGGAAATTTCAACGCCTTTCTCCATCAGATTGGCAAAACGGATAGCCCAACATGACAATACGGCGACTGTCAAACAAACAACGCACACCACACGTTTTTTTTTGTCTCCAGAAGATGGGAAGATGGAAGCATTGGTGCTTTCAGCCTAGAAAACATAGTCGACAAAATGCTGACGGGGGCCTTGAATTGGGAAACAATTTGCCAGTTTTTGGAAACAATTCTCAGAAGAAAGAAAAGTTTAGAAGAACAATACCGGGAAAGCACGTTAGCTCGATAGGGTGTATGATTACAGCCCCCTTGAAGTAATACAAGGAGCGGTCCAAGTGCGTCAGAAACTACAGGGTTGCGAGGAGTTTTAATCCCTATGCCCCGAAAGCATACGGAGAGAGCCGGATGGTCAACGCAAACAGGCCTCCTTATGGTGGGTAAAAAATGTTTTCTCCCCTGAACAGGAAAAAATTTTTTCTTCATGTGTAGTATTTGTCAGTATTTCGGTTGATCCGTGATCGAATTTCATCTGATCGGTTGGCAGGAAACTGTGTGCTGGCTATAGCGACATTTCGTTACGTAGTGAGGTCATCTGGTCTAAGTACGTTCCCAGACGTGGTGTTGTGTTCCAAACTTAGCCCTAAAACTTCCAAACGTGATTATGAGATCGTACTTAGGTATTTGCTCATAAGTCGTTTCCAGGAGCTCATAGAATCTGTCTTTAGCAATGACATCTTTTTCGACCGTGGGAGATTGATAAGGGGTGTGATGGTGAATTTGGGTGTTGAATCGGGTTTTTGAAATGCTAATGTCTTCGAAGCATAAGACTTTTTGCCCAAGTCTGTAGCTTATAATAAAGCCGCATGTTTATGCTCACAATATTACGGTTCGTAGTATGAGTTTATTTCTCCTGTTTGGCTCATCCTATCGTATTTCCTGGCTGGTAGTAATGTCTGTTATGTAGCAGCTTGGAGCTGGCTAGCCAAAGCTCGGCTGGTATGTTAATATACGAAACTCGTTTTTTGTATGGCATGTCCTTCAACGTTCAGTCCTTTTGCAGAATTGCAGATGATGGATAATATCATACACGTTCATAAAATCGATGAAAAGAGTCCTATGTGTGAATATTCGGTTTACCGTCAGACCGGACAAGAACAAGATGCACGATTCGTTGCAAACACAAATAAATTGCCTGCGTCTCATTGAAAATGCCTTACTGCCAAATGCCAAACACTGTCAAGAACGAGCTACAAATGTGCCAGTGCATAAAACTCTCAGAGTCCTTACTAATTCTCCTTTCTGAATCGGCGATTATGTGTCAACTTCCTAATTAGTGGTCTGACTAATGATTATCTCAACCCAGATAATATAACCAGATAGCCTACAATTGGGAATTTTCTAATGGAAATTAAAAAAACAACAGCACGGTACGTACACCAGTCCCTGAGCCTAGAAATTGACTCCATCATTAAAAATGTAATTATTGCCTATCAAGCTCTTACTATCAGGTATGACAAATAACTGACATTCTATCATCTGTCATATCATATATCAAACATTTTGCAAGTAGGATTCCCCAAGCACATTAGTTTCCACAAAATGGTGAACGTGTTCAAGTGGTTTCTGGTAATCGTCCTCGCATTTTCGACAGGAAACGCGGTCTTGAATTGGACCTTGCAAAAGGACAACCTTAATTTAGCCAGGATTACAACGAGGCTCACCCGCGATTATATCAGTAAATGGACCTCTACTATCGCGATTGCCAACAAATCGGTGACTCTTGAAAGAAGCCAATTCAATGCCGACATTATGGACTACTTGCTGGGTCACTTACAGGGACACATTGCTGTACAGCTGCACTATGGTTCGGTCATAAAACGGCATTGGGATCACAATATTTTTATAGTTGACTCGGCAAAATCTTTTGAGTAAGTTAGCCTCTCCCTCTATTATAAAATCCTTACTCATGATGATTTTCTTTTAGAGAGCTGCGATATAAATTTGGCTTCAGCTATCACGAACGGACGTTCTACTTTCTCATCGTCTTGACCCAGTACACCACTGACTTGTACAATGTGATGGAGAAGATCTTCACCCTGTGCTATAAATTTGAAGTCATTGATGCAAATATCCTTGTCGATCACCCAGAGATAGGCATGACAATGTACACGTACCAGATCTTCACCGAAACCGCATGTCGCAAGGTTCAGCCAGTTATTCGATATAAGTTCACCGATGGTTTTGAGAATTTAGATGAAGTTTTCTCGCTAAGGCTAATGAACTTTTACAAATGTCCCTTGAGGGTGGTTGGGCGTCCCCTTCCGCCAATGCTGATGTTTGAAGGAAATTTTAGCAATCCACAACCAGTGGGCGAATGGGAAAACCTTTCAGGGATTGAGGGTGAAATTCTTAAAATTATGTCGAAGGAATTAAATTCTACAATTGAGTTGACATTTCCTACAGTACGCAGCAATATTGCAAGCTACAACAAAATCGTAAAAGGCAATAAGGTTTGATGTTAATTTTATGAAGTGCTGGGAATCGATGCAAAGTCCGAAATTAATGTTCTCGACTCCCAGCTGAAGTTCAAAAAGTTTGGTAACTCTTTCTAATACTCTTTTTCAGATGCAGCTAATTAATGAGGCCGATATTGCTGTTGGAGCGTTCAGCATCTCGGATTCTAGTCGTTCTTCTTCCTCATCAACCAGATCCTATTACCTGTCGCCGTATATGTATGTTGTTCGCGGCGACCGAAACCTAAGCACTCTAAATCGTATGATGAAGCCCTTCTCAATTGAAGTGTGGATTGTTCTCAGACTTCTGATTGGTGCCGCCATAGTTGTAATTCTTATTATACGTTGCATGAAGCGTCCAATTCGTAGATTTGTATTCGGCGATGTTGGTAATCCTTTGACAAATTTTAGTGCGGTGCTCCTCGGCTATTCAATTGTTCGACTTCCTCGTCGTACCTTTGCACGATACCTTCTCACGTTGTGGCTGTTCTTCAACCTAATCATCCGAAACGCATATCAAGGCTCACTGTTTGATGCCTTCCGCATAAATAAATTTGTATGGCAGCCGTCTAGGATTGACGAACTTTACCATTGGAAATACAAGCTCATCTTATCTCCAGACATGGCGGAATTCAATTTATATGACAACACCAGAACTACCGTGCTGGAGGACGGTGACTTGCTGGGACAATTCAAGGATATCGAGAATAGTACTGAGAGATATGCAACAGTAACGCTGCGAGTTAGTTTCTTTTATTATATGGGACGGGCTGAAAATCATCGCAGTAATCTTGTGATGATCAAGGAGGTTATCTTCGACAATCAGATGGTGATGTATTTACCCAAACACTCGATGTTTGTGCATCCGATGAATCTCAAGTTGGGTTATATTATATCCTCGGGCTTGACACAATTTATTAGCACTCATTATACATCAAAATGGAAGTTTAGAGGGACTAATGACCAAGGCCAAACGAATCCTTTGTCATTCAAACAGTCAGAAGGTTTGTTTAAAATTCATGTGGTCCTGTTGTTGGTTACAGTGCTTGTGTTTAGTATTGAATTGCTCTCGGTTTATAGTCGTCGGTTGAGGAGGGTTTTTGATATTATTAACTGAAGTGGAATAAGGAATCTTTGCAGAAAGTCTTTCTTAAACACAGATCTTGTAGTTTTTTTTGACATACTAAATAACAACTTACTAATAGATTTGTTGGCACATTATCTTTTATTAGTTAAGATGTTTCATTTGACAAGAGCACTGCAATTTATTTTAGCATAAGGACGTACTCAGAAAACGTTTATATTTCGCAAATAAGCAACAATAATTTTGCAAAAATATTCGGCGAATTATGAATGAACACAAGAAAACTAAAGACTTCTAGAACCTATAGTTCAGACACCAACCGTACAAAATATGTTCTCAGACCCACCTTTCTATTCTCTCGTTCTTGTTCCTTCAAATGAACATCAGTACATACAAATAGTTTGGTTATTTCTCAGGTAAGTAGGTCACTTATCAGTACGTACCTTCTGTCTTATAAATCAAAAAGTAAAGTCTATCCGCGTGCTTTCACCAACATTTTCTGATGTCACGTCACACAAAGGAGGATCCTGTTCCTACCTTGGTTCTAACATTTATGTCTGCATCCCACATAAAAATAAAAGATATACAAACTCATTGCAACATATTCGCTAGGATTCAGGTCCCCTGGTTCTCAGATTTAAGTCTGTGTGTTTGGTTGTTTGGCAACCTACATCTTGTTCAGCGAATCACAAACCTTTTACAAAGACAAAGGTTTGAAAATGTGCTATATGAAGCCAAAATCGTCCTATGATCAACATGGCAGCAATACCCATTACCATCAGCATTAAGACTTAAGCTTATAAGGCTTATACTTCTTAATATTAACTCGAGTCAAAGCATCTCAAAGTCCCAAAAGTAATGTGAAAGTAACCCGGAAACGCCTCAACCTCAACCAACTTGAAATTCGCAACTTGAGGCGATTAGCTAATAGCCCCACTATGCAATGGTAAGGCGCCAGCTAATTGAGTGCATTTTGATATCTCAAAAGGTCTTTCAGAAGAAGGTCTACAAGACCGGTGATAGCATAAACAGCAAGGAGTCATAGCCCCTGGAGTTGACGGTTTTAGTTAAAGCGCCGAAGACAAATGCGAGGATGAAGTGTCATAAATAAAAAAAGCTGCAGATGTGACAACTGGAAGAAGACAGCTCTGGGATTTGATTCAATTAAGTTTTTTTACAAACTCTCCTCTTACAATGATCTGACAAATCATCCGAGTAGTATAGCTTGCCAAGAAATCGATCTCTTCGGCGTCGAAGCACGTACCATATCAAAGTCGATGAAGCAATCCCTGACCATTTTGAGCAAAAAATTCTTCTACTCTAACCTGCAGAGTCTTCGATTCCCAGCCATACGTCGGATGCAGTAGGGAAAGACCCTGACTTAAGTTACGCGCATAATTAGAAACTGACATTCATGGTAGGTAGGTAGTGGGTATGAACCCAAGTAGCACTTATGTGCCTTTTTGTTACCACGACTCGTGTGACCTCTATTAGGATTGCTTTTGTGGATGTGACGCAGATGGTCTCTAGATCCAGCCTGTGAGATTTAGAAAGCGGATAAGGTATTGTGTTCTTTTACCCGAGATGTCGCTAAGGTTGGTCTAACCAAAGTTTATAAAGCCATACAGATGACGCATTGAGAACAAAAAACAGAAACATTTGCTCACCAGCTTCATGGTACGGGCGGGCGGTGTGCACGTGCACACATGAGAAACGAGATCCAAATATATGGCGGGATGTGCCAGTACGACCCGCCATAAAGCACCATTTTTCTTATATGCAGTGCGTCATCCGTATGGCTTTATAATCTTTGGTCTAACGCACGAAATCTGGCTCTTGCTAGTGCCGGACATTTGCAGATGAAATGGGTTCCTTTGTGTTCCCGCAACTGCGGAATTGAAGGTTGTATGGGATCCCTAGCTTGACAGCATTCTCTCGAATTGGCCAGTGCGGGTTCTGGCAGGTTCAATTTAGTAGATCGTTTGTTCTGTTTTTCGTAGGAGGGCCATATATATTTGGAGTCGGCCTTTTCAGGAAGTATGAGTGAATTTGACCCTTAACCGCACCTAAGGGAAACGGACCCTTGCCGCAAGTGAGGCATGAAGAGGTGAGCCTTGTCTGGTCAGCTCGTCTGCACGCTCGTTTTCTCCAATGTCACTGTGCCCTGGAACCCAGAGAAGTGTGTCCCTGCGATCGCCAAGGTGGGCAAGTTCGTTCCGCCATTTCTGTACTAGTTTGGAGGATATGGTAGCCTAGTTGATGGCCTTTATGGCCACTTGGCTATCTATGATAATAGCAATATAAGATCCGTCGGTGTAGACGACCATGTCGAAATATCTTATTACTTCGTTTCTCTTCCACTGTGCTCTGGAAAAAGATCCTGCGTGGAAGCCATTCTTGAAGCTTAGTATAGGTGTTATGTAGGTCTGTTGGAAAATGACCACGCCGTGTGGTAATGAGTCCAGGATATTACGGTCATACGGCCTTGCATTCCAGCATCCTGACTCCTTTAGTCTTACTGAGCTTCATAAAGCGGTATCTTTAATGTGTAGGTCGATAGGCAAGAGATGCAATGTCACAGTAAGGTTATCCGTTGACGCCGACCTCAGCGCGCCCGTGGTGCCTATATTGACTGGTCTTTGCAGCCATTTTAGTTTTGTGAGGTTGTAGCCTTTACTCAATGCGGGCCACCATACAAGTGAGCCGTATGTGAGAATTGTACGTACCACCAATGTTTTCAGTTAAGTTTTGGGTCAAGAATGGTACCCACATACCAAGCGCTGGAAGATAGTGTGAGTGGTTGGCCATTAAGACGAGGGAGGGTGAAGTCGGGTATTTTGATTTTGGTGGTGAATAGCACCAATTCCGTTCTGCTCGGGTCAACGCCAAGGCCATAACTTGCAACCCAGGTGCAAAACCTTGTCTAGAGCAGCCACCATGATTTCACTTATCACGGAGATGAATTTCACTTGACAGTAGTATCACCATGTCATCCGCATACACGATAACATTGACCTGTTCCTCGTCTAATTTAACTAGAATTTTGAGCATGACCATAAGCCAGAGTAGAGGAGAGATGACGCCACCTTGTGGCGTTCCTCTATGGACAAATTTGGTTAATCCTCCAGTGTGTGATTGAGAAGTTGCGAAAAGATTCATTATTCCAATTTAGTTAATGACATCGAAACCCTCCTCAACCGACGACTATAAGCCGAGATCAGTTCAACACCAAACACAAGCACAGTAACCAACAACATGATCGCATGAATTTTAAACAAACCTTCAGATTTTTCAAATGACAAAGGACTCTTTTGCCCATGATTGTTGCTTCCTCTATGCAAGATCCGTTTCCATGTATAATGATGGCATATAAATTGCGTCAAGCCCGAGGATATAATATAACCCAACTTGAGATTCACCGTATGCACAAACATCGAGTGTTTGGGTAAATACATCACCATCTGACTGTCATTGATAACTTCGTTGATCATCACAAGATTACTGCCGCGATTTTCAGCCCGTCCTTTATAATAAAAAAAACTAATTCGCAGAGTTGCTGTGGCATATCTCTCATTACTATTTTCGATGTCCTTGAGTCGTCCCAGCAAGTCACCGTCCTCCAGCACGGTAGTTCTGGTGTTGTCATATAAATTGAATTCCGCCATGTCTGGAGATAAGATGAGCTTGTATTTCCAATGGTAAAGTTCGTTAATCCTAGACGGCTGCCATACGAATTTATTAATGCGGATATAGAATTTCACCTTCAACCCTTGATGGGTTTTCCCATTCACCTACTGGTTGTGGATTGTTCAGATTTCCCTGAAACATCAGCACTGGCGGATGGATACGCCCAACCACCCTCAAGGGTCATTTGTTCATTAACCTTCGCGAGAAAGCTCCTCCCCAATTCTCAACATCTTTGCTGAACTGATATCGGATCACTGGCTGAACCTTGCGGCATGCGGTTTCGGTTGAGATCTGGTACGTGTACATTGTCATGCCTATCTCTGGGTGATCGGCAAGGATATTTGCATCAATGACTTCAAATTTATAGCACAGGGTGAAGATCTTCTCCATCACATTGTACAAGTCAGTGGTGTACTGGGTCAAGACGATGAGAAAGTAGAACGTCCGTTCGTGATAGCTGAAGCCAAATTCATATCGCAGCTCTCTAAAAGAAAATCATCATGAGTAAGGATTTTAGAATAGACGGAGAGGCTAACTTACTCAAAAGATTTTGCCGAGTCAACTATAAAAATATTGTGATCCCAATGCCGTTTTATGACCGAACTATAGTGCAGCTGTACAGCAATGTGTCCCTGTAAGTGACCCAGCAAGTAGTCCATAATGTCGGCATTGAATTGGCTTCTCTCAAGAGTCACCGATTTGTTGGCAATCGCGATAGTAGAGGTCCATTTACTGATATAATCGCGGGTGAGCCTCGTTGTAATCCTGGCTAAATTGAGGTTGTCCTTTTGCAAGGTCCAATTCAAGACCGCGTTTCCTGTCGAAAATGCGAGGACGATTACCAGAAACCACTTGAACACGTTCACCATTTTGTGGAAACTAATGTGCTTGGGGAATCCTACTTGCAAAATGTTTGATATATGATATGACAGATGATAGAATGTCAGTTATTTGTCATACCTGATAGTAAGAGCTTGATAGGCAATAATTACATTTTTAATGATGGAGTCAATTTCTAGGCTCAGGGACTGGTGTACGTACCGTGCTGTTGGTTTTTTAATTTCCATTAGAAATTCCCCAATCGTAGGCTATCTTGTTATATTATCTGGGTTGAGATAATCATTAGTCAGACCACTAATTAGGAAGTTGACACATATACGCCGTTTCAGAAAGGAGAATTAGTAAGGCCTCCGAGAGTTGTATGCTCTTGGACATTTTTAGATTGCTGTCGACAGTGCTTCAGTGAAGCAAATCCATAATCCAAACGACCCTTTACAGAAACAACGTGCGGGGAAATCGTTTGTAGAGCTGGTATATGTATTTGGGACAAATCGTTCAGCTTATCGTCATCCGGCCCGGTATATTGAGCGGGTTCTAACGCCGCGTATATGATATCATCCGTCGCCATTGTAAAGCAGTGATGGAATTGAGAATTCTATCAACATATTTACAGACACGCGATCTTCTGGATTCTGACAAGGAGACGGATTGTTATGCGATTTCTTCCATTAGATTACGAAACAGAGATCCGGGGTCGCTATCTAACCAAAGTGCAATGAAAGATTAATACATTTACTTTCAAACCTGGTCCTATCTTAAATCGTAGACAAAAGATGCGAGGGAAACCCCAGACACCATTTTCAAACCTTAGAAAGTTAGCCGGTTGTTCCGGTTCGATGTCGCACTCCGTTGACGTCCTGCCTCGATTGGTCAACAGCTTTTTCTATTATTATGGTCTTCTCCCCTAAAAATTCCACACAAAGATTTTATTCGAGTCGGAAGTGAGATCTTTTAGTCAGAAGAAGCATCAACGTAGTTGGAAAAGACATTGATTTTGGAAGCTGGAAGCAAATGGGGCTATGAGATGCGTTGAAAACTCATCCACTCTTCCCTTTCTGATACACATGGGGACCATGTTAGGTTTTGAGCATAAATCTAGTAGACCTTACGTCTGCGCACCTATGCGAGGCAATCACTTGTGAGGCTTTGAGATATCATCCCTGTTAATAAGTGCATTATGAAAGAACCTCAAGCTCTAGGTCAGAACGCCTCAATAGTACTGCTTTAACCGATAAAGGGGTAATCTATAAAAAAATGGCTGCATTACAAAAAAAACCCGTGGAAATACGTACAGCGAAACATGCTTCTTCGTGCTGGGCCACGGAAAAAGTTCAACGGTTCGTTTACACCCGCAAGGACACCACATCCAAAGAATGGAAATTTCTTAAAGATATTCAAAAAAGTGCCAACATATCAAAATAGGAATGATAGACATTGATCCATGTATGCACTGAAAAACCGCCAAGAAATCGCGGTGATTAACCACAGTGACTCGAATGGTAGCATCACTATTAAGACATTGAGGCATGTGGAATTAAATTTGCTTCCACTTTTCTCCAATTCGACTGAGATCTCCCGAGACCTCCAACCACCTGCCGTGATTTATTTCTATATACCAATGATACAAAGATTTATAGAAGACCGATGTCGATGCGCATGGTAAGAAGCCAGAATCGACCAGAATCGGTCAAACCCTACGACCCGAATAAAATGATCGCAACGGCCCATACAGGACCTCAATCTTTGATTTTCCTTTCATACGTGCGTAAGAAGTTCTATTTTTGCCACAAAGAATGGGACCTCAGGTTTAAAGCCGATTGCGAGCGGCAAGTTTGATAAGCTTTTCATGACAGTTTTATGCTTTCAGATCTTTGTCGAATTTTCACAAGAGGCTGTTACATTCGGAAAATTGTTAAGAAAGCTAACATTGCCCTATACAGCTGCAACAGAATCTGTGGTAAGAACTGGGGCCCCTCCCCGAGAGTCACGAAATGGCTTTCTACAGCTGTTGACTGTCAGACCATTCCTTAGCAATGGTTGCCTAGTCTGGTGGAATTCCATGAAAAAGCATTCGATAGCACTAACAAAAGTTCAAAGAACAGCATGCGTACTTATAACAGGAGCTATGCGTACCAGCAGCTTTGGAAACACTTCTTAGTCTCCTACCAACCGACTTACAGCCGATTGACACAGCTGAAGAAGCGGGCAGCCTACGTATCACACCATTTGGTCACAGCAAAATATTGAAATCAGTAGAATATTAGAATGGGGGGGCATCTGACTACACCATCCCATATCACGATTTCGACATTAAATACGCAATCAGAATACCAAGTAGAGACGAATGGTCGTCCAAAAATGTGGTGTCCAACAACGAAATATACCGATGGGTCCACAGCAGAAATAAGAGTGGGCTCTGGGGTCTACTCCCACAGAATCTGGTGAAACACAACCATTCGTTTGGCGAACTCTTGCAGTGTTTTCCAAGCAGAGATCCTAGCCATACTCGTAGCTGCCGAATCGGCTAGAGTACTAAAATATCATAAGAGATAGTCATCTCACGTAAATAGTCAAGCGGCCATAAAAGCTCTGGCATCCAACACAATAAAATCACGAGTAGATGGACGCTGCCACTCTGAGCTAAGGTCTCCATGTAGCCAGAACAAAGTCCAAGTTATCTAGGTGCCAGGATATAGTAACGTTCCAGGAAACGAAAAAGCAGACGAGCTAGCCGGAACAGGATCGTCGTGCTGCATTTCTCTATGCGATAGCAGGGTTAGCCACTCTCTTGCTTCTAAAAAACAGGCAATAACTAGATACACGCAAAGGGAAATAATCACCCCATTGGGTGATGCACTTATTTTTGCAAATGGCCGCCAATGTCAAATTTGTTTTGAAATTTGTGGACTAGACAGATGTAGTATACAAGTGAACAAGCCAAGGACGCGGAACAATCGTGAATATTTTTTGTGTACCAATTCATTGGTAGTGTTGGCGCAGCGCGAATTCCGTTGCCGATTCCCCGGTCTTCCGACACCGACTGCGCAAACACTGCGCCGTTTGGCCACCAACCTTGAAGAGTATGGGACCACACGAGACGTTGCCAAGATTGGCCAAGATTGGCCGCGGAACGCCCGTTGTGCCGAGAATATCGCTGCTGTTGCCGAGGATGTTGAGCTGTCGCCGCAAATATCTACCAGACGCCATGCCTCGCAAATAGCCATCAGCCGGTTGTCTCTAAGGCGAATTTTAGTCAAAGACTTACGCATCTTCCCGTAAAAAGTCCAGTCCGTGCATCAGCTGCTGCCTGTCGACCGCCAAACGCGTGTAACCCACGCCCAAGACATCCGCAATCTCGAGGACGAAGTGGACGATTTTTCGATCAAAATCATAATGAGCGATGAGGGTCATTTCCACTACAGCGGGTATGTGATCAATAAAAACTATCGCTTCGGGGGCACCGAAAATCGATGAGTAATGCACGAGGAGCCATTATACGCGCTCAAAGTTACTGCATCGTGCGCTGTTCATGCTGGAGGAGTCATCGGGCCATTTTTTTTCGAGAATGCCGATGGTCAAACGACTACAGTGTGCACTATAGGGCCATGTTAACCGAGCTTTTTCTTTCGCAATTGGACGAATTGGAACTGGAGGACATGTAGTTCCAAAAGGACGGAGCAACGGCACACACTGCGCGAGCAACAACCGATATTCTGAAGGCCAAACAGCATCGGATGATTTATTTTGGCCCACCTTGTAGAATCTAGGTGGCAAAACATTACCACATGCAAACACACCAAAGACCTATGGCCGGAAATAAGCGGTAGAAAATCAAAAAAAACTTATTGCTCTGAACAGAGCTTCCGTTCATATAGCGGTGAGAGTGAAAAGAGGTCACAAATTGTTGGGTAAGCAATACCATAGAACCGAACTAGGTGATTCATACCAACTATGCAGGAAATGTGTCGAGGACGACATCTCAATATCTGTCACTGTCCGGCGATCTGCAACAGCCGCTACAAACTCCTTGGTAGCTTCTACTACGAGGACTCAACGGAGCTAGCAACAAAACCTATAGCGCAGATCGTCCGTTTCTGATGCAAATCGGGATGGAGCAAACATCTATTTAAAGTGAATGGAACAACGCAGATAACAACATAAGTATCACCCTCATACATACTTTTAAACATTATTTTCAGGTACTCATCATCCAACAAAGGGTATCGCTATGGACCCATGTAGGCCTATGCAAGTTTAACGACTCACCTAACTGTCAACAGCCCATTAAACCTAACCTACCCTACATTCGGGATTTGAATCAGTGACCTCGCGCTTAGTGGTCCAACGCATTACACACTTGGCCACTGCACACATCTTTCAACCCGTAGCTGGAGACTTGGGAAATTAAAAGAAGCGAAAGGTGATTCCAGGAACGTTTGAGACATTGTGAATGAGGAATCCTTGCCCTGTCTCTTTTAACTGCTGTCGATGGAGTAGTAAATGTTCACAGGTGTGACAAGACACATTTTCAACCACACCCAAGCACAACATCACCTCTGTCAGATTGGAATTATAAGCTATCAGACACTTAGAAGGTAAGTGGTAGGCCACTCCTTACATATTTTCCCCCATTTTAAGTAGACGAACATGATGAAATTCCTAAGAAATCCACAAAACTACCTTCTTCGGGTTTAAAACCGTGTCAACTGACACTCTTTTGTGTGAAACCCTCCCATTCAGATTCTAGTGATCCTGTGATAAAGCTTTTACAAATTATTGGAAGACGTCAGACAAAGCGTTTTTCGCTGTAATGACCGTCTAATAACTTCTATTTGCATGGATAAGTTTCGAGTCAAAACGCTTGGATTTGCGTATATTGATGAGGTTACTACAGCGTTAGTTTTTAAAAACTCGAACATAGGGATCTCTATGATGCGTTCTTCGTGTGATGCTTCCAGATTCAGTAAACATGGGTGTTCGTCTATAGATCATTTTAGCATACGCCTAATTCTGGAGGGGCTTGGACAAAGATCAATGCAAACATTCTTGCCGAAATCATCTCCATCACTTCGGAAACAATTGTTCTCTAATTTTTTTGAAGTCGTAGAATGAATTTTTTTACCGAGGCATGCGTTCCTTATAGCCTTTCGAAATTTGGAAAGACTATTTACACCTTCGTACTAATATAATACCGATTGTGATTGTGATTGGAATACTGCAAGGGGAAGTTGGTTGAAACAGCGCTTCAATCACTAGTAGGTACGCATCATCACTTAGAGCAAAAGTTGATTCTCTTGATATGATGAAGGTATCTTGTTGTAGTTCCAATCATGATGCTTTTACATATGACAGATATCACCCCACAGCTACTTCCGCTCCTTGTTCGTTGTCTCCCTTGGTATGGGGAAAACAAAGTTCTGTTCCAGAAACCTATTGGTTACGGCTTACGGACTCAGAACTCTCAAACATTGAGTGCTCTACGTAAGAAACAAATGTTAAGGTGCCTCCCTTCCTTACACTGTCCTACGTAAAAACGAAGGTTAAACTAGAAAGACGTAAGATATTAGGTGCCTTTCATAGCGCCAAAAATGTTCCTTTGGCTCAGCCACAAATCACTGAAGAACTCAACGACCTCTCTCGTCAACACACCTTCAAAACCTTTAAAGCTCTCATCACAACTCACACTTCGAAAACTCTGTATAAAGTTAAAGCGCATCATCGAATCTTTTGTTCCCACTTTATCGTTTACTATTTCTAGCCAATTTCCCATTAACATCATGAGCAATATAGCTACTTCATTCCACCAATTACCCATTACCCTATATCCTGACATACCTACCTACAACACATACTCCATGTATAAACATTCCACTCCTAAACATTTCCAATTTCCGAAGCAGAAGTTTATTGACCAGATTTATCCAACTGGCACTTTAATCTACAACAGCACTCTGCAGTTGTAGTAGTCCTGGTAGTCTGTGTATGGTTTGTTGATTTCCCTCCTTTAGTGTTCGTTGAACTCCATTGTCAATGGGATCAGTTGTACAAGCCTCTTCCACTACCGACCCGCATATGCCAATCCGGCCGTCAAGCTATTATATCCTTTTGAAACAAACTGCGATATGCCGTCGGTGTTGACGATGGCAACTATACAACGGCGGCGATGGCAACCATACAACGACTAACCCAGTGAACGAACGCTATAGATGTGTGAGAAAAAAAATTATTAATTCGCACCTCCTCGCCCTGATGGCGTTCATTGAAAAAAAAAAAAACGAACTCTACCCCGATGTTAAAGTGAGATAGAGAGGCAGTTTGTGGTTGTGTTCGGAATTCGTTATATGCCAACACTGGTTTCGGAAAGCCCATCTGCAAAGGGATGAGGTCGATGTCTACAGTCGGAAGTTTAAATGAAGTTCTTTAATTGGCTTTAAGGATGCATGGACACTACAAAGCCACTTTATGCTTCAACATATTAATGTTTTTCAAGGCCTCATGTTGGGCGCCACTTAGCAAGAAATCACAAAAAGCAAACAAACAAACATCGACAAAAGGCATTCTAAGTAGACTTTTGTGTGTTAATGAAATGTCCTTTCATTTTCCACCTTTAAATCGTATATTTCATTGATCCTTTTAAAGGATGACCATTGAAAGAAAAACTTTATTCGGAGGATAATGCCAAACTCGAGCTGACTGTCCAAAAGAGCAACTTCCACTCAGCAAAGGAAGCGAGTAAAAAAATCCCAGTCCACAGGATGTCATGTCCGAGAATAATGACAACAAGGAATTTAAAAAAAAAGTCTTCATCACTCCCATACACAGAGAATTAGTGATATATATCCCGATGGTACAATTACGTCGCGATGCCCCATAGCCATATGTGGCTTCCTTGTGAATTATTCATTCAACACACACACATACCCATGTGAGGCTGTCAACTGACGATGCCGAGTATTGTGCGGCCTTGAACTTTTCATCGCCGTCTAATGAACTCGTTAGCAGGAGGTTTGCACCGCCACAGGGGATTTGTGTGTGTGTGCATTTAAATTGAAGGTAATGCGATAAAGGATATGATTACTGTGCATAGAATTACGGGTTGGGCTAGCGAGGGGCGTTTTGGCAACTTAAAAAGTTTCTCATTTGTTATATAGTTTGAACAACTGATTGGACAAAAAAAAACAACAAAAAAACGGGGGGGCACTCATGTGTGTTAATAGGACTTGACACACATAAAGCTGAGTGGTACACCTTTGTGCCATAATTGTTGGTAATGCACTTTAACGAATATAATCATGCTAAGCTGTCAAAGGTCAACATTAGAGAGGGGCTTTTAATTAAGGCCCCCTCGATGCAATAATGCTTTATAAGGGAGGCTTTGTTTTGATGAAGATCAATTTGATATCCTCTTGTAAATATAGGGTTCCCAGCCAGGCGTCGGATGCAGTGGAAGAAAACTCCACCATATATGTTTTTTTTTATTTTTGAACAGTCTTTGGGTGGATTATTCCAATGGTTAGTTTGGTGATGCTGGATGTCCCTGGTGTAAAACCCAAAAGAAACAAAACCTAAGTTTTGTTTTTGGTTTCACCCACTCCCACTTCTTGCGTAAGTTTGTTTGTCGGAAACATCCAAGTGTATAAAACGTTCATGAGAAGCTTTCCAAATTTTCAGATCAGAATCGGCGGTAAATAGGATGTCCCATCATGTGTGGCAAAAATATAACTTCGCTCTCAAATGAATGCAGAAGCTAGGTTTGAGGCCCAGTTGATAAGAGTCGTTGGAACTCAATATTTACGTTTTTCGAACGACCCAGATGCTAGCACTAAGTTACTCTTCTAAGGGTATGTTCTGTCAATGTTTTGGTGATATGCAAAGCAACCTGATCTTTTCTGCTGGCTGATCCATACCAATCCTAAACTTGCCTAGTATATTGACCAATGAATGCGTAACCAACTACTTTTTAAAGCGTTGACAGTCGCAGATGAAGGTTTCCTTTTACTAATGCACCCCTCCATGTAAATAGATGACTTTGGAGGGGGTGCAATAGACGACCTCGATGATGGTTATGATAAGGGAAACCCAACCTAGGCTACAAGGCTAAAAATATGCCCTAAATATGATAATGCTTTCAAGAGCTAACAATAGGCTCTATAAAACCTGGCTGAAAAGAGTGTCAAGCCAAAGTACTGAAAGAAAAAAATGCCAGCTTAGGGAAATATGTAGCGACAAGAAAAACATCCACCACTTCCACAAAAAAAAAAAAAATATTTGGCAGCTGACTTCAAATTGAAAACCCGGGCTCTAGAGAGTAACTTGTCATAGTTACCTACTCATCGACAAGCTGAAAAATTATGTAGATGTAGCAGCACCTGCAGCCGCTTAATTCCTAGAGAGAGAGATAGGGCAGTTAAACTGACCAACTCCAGATGAAGTCTAGAAGGTTTACAGAATCTCCGGTTTAAAGATAAAGAAATCGTGGATACTAGGGCGCTTGGATAGAACACCTAGAAGCAACGTGCTCAGAATTAAAGAGGATGCAATTGCCTCGTTTTAGGCAGAGAAATTCAACGGGTCGTAAGAAGGTTGTGACACCCGAGTATATGAAACCTCAACAAGGTCCTATACGATGGAGTTCTGGTGAATCAAATTGGCATTTTCCTTATTCCAGAGCATGCCCAGCTTGATCTTTCAGAGCTTACTAGCGAAAATATAAACATTAAATGAACGCTTTTTTATGGGCACCACCTGGAGCTCCGCTATTAACTCTGTCAACAACATCTCGTCAGAAATTAAACGAAGAGTTACTCTTGCCAACCGCTGTTTCTTCGAGCTAAGAAGGTAATTCGGTAGTAAAGTCCTCACTCGAACTACTTACGAGATCCTATATAAGACCTTAATCATGCCAGTCCTGCTCTACGGCGCTGAAGCATGGACCGTCACAAAAGCGGATGAAGAAATGCTTGATTGATTTGAAAGGGAAATCCTCCAAAAAGTCTTTAGTCCCGTGTGTGTTAACGGGCTATGGGGACGGAGATTGAGAAAATAACTACACGAGCTGCACAATGGCATGCCACTGGTCAAAAAACTCCGCATTGGACGTTAGTCGGCTCCTTGAACAGATATGGTGGCAGAAGGCAGCGCTCAATCCTATAGGGGATCCTGATGGCTCCGTTTTCTCTGGGTTTTCCAATAAATTGGAGCTGATCATCCGTATTGTAGATTGTGCCCACAGGGTTGCTTTCTTAACACATAAAAATGGTGTTATGAGAGACAACCACCATAACCCTAATATACCAAACAGACCCGGAACGAACACGAATAAGGACTATAACAGCGCTTCATAAAACACATTTGACAGAATCCAAAAAGCAAAAACAAAACACATGCGGGATTTATTATAGCTGTCACCAAAGGGTTCATTGGCTCTATGGTTAGTGCGGTGAACTGCCGCACAGAATGTCTAAGTTGGATTCCCAGCCGTAGCAACACCTAAATGATTTTTCACGAGCTCTCGTCTAGTGATGATCTGACAAATCGTCCGGGTAGTATCAACTATAAAGAAAAGCTTATCTCCGTTGGGAGTCCGCATAAAACAGGAGGTCCCACCATCGTGCAAGAAGTACACATGCACACATGAATGGTTGTGAGAAAGCTCGGCATAGGGAACTAACGAGCATGTTGCTCCAAAAATTTGTATTCATATTTTTTGTCACCAAAAGCTTCGAAATAGTTGTAGGCAGCCAACTAATGTCAAGACTAATCAATTTAAGGGCGGTTAGTGATCGCCTGTCATCCGCGGCTGTGATCCGCATCAGAACTAGGTTTTACTATTTCATCCTTATATGTGGGCACGGACCTGTTGTTGAGATTGAAAACCAAATCAAGGAGGAGTGTCACGACCTCCTCAGCAGAGTCTTTCTGGAATATGATGTAAGATTTTCAGTACTTTGGGACTTCAGTGCGAAAACCAGTGAGGAAACCATCTTTCGCGGGTTAGTTAGAAAGCAAAGACTCAACGAAACGACAATATATAATGGCTTCCGAGTAACTGACTAGACAAACAGCATTGAATGTTGTGATCAGAAGCACTAGGCTATCGCAATATCCAGAGAATTGAACCGCCAATCATAGGTCATAGGAGCTAGGCATGCATTCAACATATTGACCATTTAATCGTCGCATTCAAATTCATAGCACGACTCTTCAACTCGAAGAAGCTACAAATAGTGCAACAAATATTCGCCATAATCAGCCTCTGATTGCCAAGGAGCAACTCAGTAAGAAACTCCCCGCATACCCTCATTCTCCACCAACATCAACACCCAATCGATACAGTATCACAACATCATCAAATAGGTAGCTGAATCCATCATAGCCATCGAAAAGAGATGGCAGAAGAGGAAAATGTGAAGACGCTATCACAACATTATGAAATAGGTAGCTGAATCCATCATAGCCATCGAAAAGAGATGGCTGAAGAGGAAAATGTGAAGACGCTATCACAACATCATGAAATAGGTAGCTGAATCCATCATAGCCATCGAAAAGAGATGGCTGAAGAGGAAAATGTGAAGACGCTACAACGAAAGGACCCATGGGTGAAGGTAAGATAATCCTGCGTAGGAAAAAAAAAATGAGAAAAGCAGTTGAGAGAATATCGAGTCCCAAGAGTCCCAAGAACAACATCCGTCAATTCTAAGAAAAAAAGCCGCCTCCAATGTAGGAACGCAGGCTCTACGAAATACAAATGGCAACCAAGCCACTCACCCGCAGGGAATATTAAGATGCAGAGACTGGTATAATGACAAGAGGCATGTGTCTCCATGCCTCTTGTTTTCACTTTGCAGAGACTGTTCGAATAGATTCAGTTGCAAAGCATATCTTTGCAAGTAGGCCTTAAGGATATATTACAAGTTTGTAGGGTTCTGATAGTTGTGAACTAATATTCACCACTTTCATTGTTTCCTGGTGACATAATCGGTTCTAGGTTTTCATGGCTATTTGACAGGTCTGGAACTGGGTCCACTTTATGCACCTAGCTAGTTTTCAGTATCTCGGTTAATGTTTCAAGGTGATGTTTTTCCAGTGTTGTCAGCAAAATCAGAATTTAAGGCTAAGCCATGCGTGCGTAGCTAGTTCGTCAGTTACGCACTACACTGTGCGTAAATAATTTTTTGAGGCATTGTCCAACAAGCTTCAATGTTGTCACAAGAGCAGAAATTGATTTGATTACCACAAAGCCTTGGTTGTCCATGGTTGAAATCCTTTTGTAATGTTGCCGAAAGGAGGGCATACAAAATATTTTAGACAATTGCTTCGGAGAGGATGCCAGCTCCTTCACTAATATCCATTTTTGAGAATCTGTTTGCAAGCTAAAAAAGATCTGTTCAGGTCCAAACAAGTTTTCCAAAGATTCTTGCGTCGGAAGGCACTGTATGCCGCTAGTACTAGTGAAGATTTGTTCCAGGGATGGAGTCCGAACTATTTGATCCGTGAGTAAGTTGTTTTCTGTTCGTTCACTTACATCCTCGTCTGTTACTTACTTAAGCGGCGCTACAGTCCGAAACGGACCTGGGCCTCAACCAACATTCCTCTCCAATGAGTCCGGTGCTTAGCTAACTGCCTCCAGTTAGGTTGAAGTCGGTTCCTACTCATGCGAAGTCTTCCTCTGCTGCGTCCGACATCTGGCTTTGACATCTATAACTCTGCGAGCCGGAGTATTGGTGTCCGTTCGTGCTTAGCCATCTTAAACGTTCAATGCGGAGTTTTTTTGACCAGGTGAATGTCGCTGTATAGCTTGTACAGGTATTGATTGAATCTTCGTCTCCATAGCCCAGCAACGCAAACGGGACCAGAGATTTTTTTGAACAATTTTCCTCTCGAATCGACCAAGGATTACTTTATCCGCTTTTGAGATGGTCCATGCTTCAGCTCCGTAGAGCGGGGATGGGATGATCAGGGTCTTATATAGGATCTCCTTAGTAGTTCGAGTGAGGGCTTTACTACTGAATTGCCTTCTCAGCCCAAGTGAAACAGTGGTTGGCAAGAGTACGTCTTCGTTTAATTTCTGACGAGATGTTGTTGTCAGAGTTAATAGCGGAGCCGAGGTAGACTAAGTCCCGTACTACCACAAAGTTATATCTGTCAAGGTGACGTTTTGTCCGATTCGTCGATGTTGTGAGTCCTTTCGTGTTGACGGCATATACTTCGTCTTGCCTTCATTTACTGCAAAACCCATTTCTGCCGCTTCCTTCTCTATACTAGCAAACGTGGCTATGACATCACGTTGAGTCCTATTAATGATTTCAATGTCGTCGGCGTATGCTAGTAGTTGCACCGATTTTTGGAAGATTGTGCCTCTGGTGTTGGCTGGGGAGTTTTGCACAATCCTCTCAAGAAGAAGTCTCTTAAGAAGAAGTCTGTGCGTTGACAGTTGCAGAATCTTTTTCGAAAAATAAACCTTATGCCAAGTGATGTCTTGAAATGAAACACTTTAGCCACTTGAAGATACAGTGCTACAGATTTATTAGTACATTATCGCTAAGAGTGGTACAAAGTAGAATTATAACTGCAATGTGCAAGTAAATGTTTAAGCAAAGAACTCCGATTGCACTTTAGTTAATGACCTCAAAAGCCCTCCTCAACCGACGACTATAAGCCGAGAGCAGTTCAATGCCAAACACAATGAGAGCAATCAACAGCAAGATTACGTGAATTTTAAACAGACCCTTAAGCCTTCTAAAAGACAAAGATTTCGCTGACCCTTGCTCATTGGCCCTACTCACCAAAACCGGTTTCAATGTATAATCAGTGCTTATATACTGCGTCAGTCCCGAGGATGTAATTAAAGCCAACTTTAGACTAAAGCGATGCTCAAGTATCGAGTGTTTAGGTAAATACATTACCAGCTGATTGTCATGGATTGCCTCGTTGATCATCACAAGATTACTGCGACGACTATCAGCCCGTCCCATATAATAGATGAAACTATCTCTCAGCGTAATTGTTGCATACTTCTTGTAACTATTTTCGACATCCCTTAATCGTGCCAGGAAGTCACCGTCAGTTTTTATAGTCGTTCTGTTATTTTCCAAAAAATTAAATTCGGCCATATCTGGGGATATGATGACCTTATATTTCCAATAAAAAAGTTCGTCGATTCTAGACGGCTGCCATACGAATTTATTTATGCGAAATTCATCATACAGTGAGCCTTGATAAGCATTGCGAATGATTAGGCTGGGTAACAGCCATAACGTTATAAAGTATCTCGCAAAGGTACGACGAGGTAGACGAACAATGGGGTAGCCCAGGAACACCGCAATCAAATTTTCCAAAGGACTACCACCTTCACCGAATACAAATCTACGAATTGGAAGCCGCATGCCACGTATGATGAAAATGACAATCATGGCGGTTGTGGTAAGAATTATGAGAAAAATCCATACTTGAGTTGAGAAGGGCTTTAACAAACGGCATAGAGTGCTTAGTTTTCGGTCACCGCGAACAACATATACATACGGCGATAGGTAATAGCTTTTAGTTGGCGAGAACGAACATCGCTTAGTGTCCGAGATACTGAAGGCTCCAACAGCAAGATCAGCATTCTCCCGCATCTGTAACTATAGAGAAGTTTATAAATGTTTTAAGCTTAGTGCTAGGAGTCGAGTCGATATGATAACCACTCGAGTCCAAATACTTCACAAAAGGAAATTCTAACCATACGACCATGGATGCTTAAGTTTGCGAAAGTGTTCGGTAACGTCGAAAAGGATAACAAGTCGATGGTAAAATTGAATTCCTTTGCCAGTATTTTCAGAATTCCCCCTTCAATCCCTGACAGGTTTTCCCATTCGCCAACTGGTTGTGGATTGCTTAAATTTCCCTTAAACATCAACATTGGAGGATGAAGGCGACCAATTACCCTCAAGGGACATTTGTAAAAGTTGACTAACTTTATCGGGAAAATTCTTTTCAAATTCTTAAGCCCATTCTTGAACTGGTACACAATCACTGGCTGAACCTTTCGGCATTCAGTTTCCGTGAATAGCTTGTACGTGTACATAGTCACACCCAATTCTGGATGATCTACAAGGATATTCGCATTGATGACATTAAACTCAAAGCACACGGTAAAAATCTTCTCCATCACATTGTACAAGTCATGGGTGTACTGGGTCAAGACGATGAGAAAGTTGAACTTGCGTTCGTGTAAGTTCCATGGAAATTTAACTCTGAGAGCTCTAAAAACAAATATATAGGACGACATCAGTGAGGATCATATAAAATAGGATAACTTACTCAAACGATTCGGGGGAGTCAACGATAAAAATGTAGTGGTCCCATTGTCGCTCTAAGTGTCTGCCCATGTGCAGCTGAACAGCGATGTGTCCCTGTAAATGGAACAACAGGTAGTCCATGATATCGACATTACATCGGCTTCTCTGAAGTGTGGTCGATTTTTCCGCAATTACGATGGTGAAAGTCCATTTACTTATGAAATCGCGAGTAACCCTCATTATTATCCTTGCCAACTCGGGATTGTCATTTTTTAGGGTCCAATTCATGGCTTCGATACTCATAGGCAGAGCAACGGAAACTAAGAGAAACCACTTGAATACGTTCACCATTTTGTTGAAACTGAATGGCTGTATGGTTGGTCAGGGTTATCCTACGTATGAAAGTGTAGATGATATGACAGCTGATTGAACGTCAGCCATTTGTAAAAGCCCGATAATTAAAAATTACATTTTCAATAAGATCCAATGAGGAGATAGGGGAGAGGTTGGCTTTGATGGAATCAACTCTTAGGCTCAGCGAATAGTGTGCGAATAATGTGCGTTCTGCGTTCCTTAATGAAGTTTTTAATTTCCATTAGAAAATTGCAAATCGAACGTTATCGGAACGCATTTTCTAGGTTAAGGTAATCCTAGGATAGATTATTAGGAAGTTGCCTTTCACCCACACTATAATGAGAAACTGGACATTTGTTTGTAATACAAAAATTAATTGGAATTAACTTTCATGACCCTAGACATATCTCCTCCAGTAATTTATTGGGAACAGAGTTAAAGAAGCGTCATGTTTCCATAGACTAACCTTATTCAATCGCATTATCATTAAAAGCAATGCACACATAACATACAGCCCTTAGTTTCAAAACAATTGTTGCTATCATATAAAGGACGAAAAAAGCCTTGCATAGGAAGATTATGAGTTGTTCCTCCTGCACCCTCTTAATGGTTGAAATTCAGTGATTTTTTTTTATCCAGGAGTAGAAAATATGAAACCTAAGTCTTACTTCTACCAAAGATTATCAAGTCATACAGATGACGCATTGAGAACAAAAAACAGAAACTTTTGCGTACCAGCTTTATGGTACGGGCGGGCGATGTGCACGTGCACACATGAGATACGAGATCCAAACATTTGGCGGGCCATGGCAGTACACCCGCCATAGAACAGTTTTATTGTACGCAGTACGTCATCTGTATGACTTTATAATCTTTTCTTCTACAGATTTACGTAACCACAAAAGAACCAAACGCCTTTGCCATTGAAGTACTGGAGGCAAAAGTGCAGACTTTTGAGAATGCGATGAACATTGCATAAAGTCTCGTGTCCAATTAAACGAAGCAAAAAAAGACTTCCCCCGTGGTGGAATGAAGATCTCTCCAATCTCAGACAGATGACCAGATCGATCTTCAACATCTGCCATAAACAAAACTTCTTGCAGCCTTATAAGGACTGTTTGAGTCTGTATAAGAATGCCATGAAAACATCTAAAAGGGAGGCCTGGACGGATTATTGCCATTCGATTGAAACCCTCAAGGACTCTGCGAGGCTAGGCAAAATTCTGTCCAAGGAACACTCCAACCCTTCTTTTCTGAGAAGGTCAGATGGAAGTTAGGCAGAATTCTCCGCGGAGACCCTGGAACTCTTGTTAAACACACACTTTCCCAAATGCAGTGACACCAGTACGGAACCAGGGAGATCTCGGTAAGTACAAACTGCACCACACATTTACATCAAATCAATAATTTCCGAGGAAAAGATTTCCTGGACTATTAACAGATTCTCTTCGTTTAAGTCTCCGGGACCTGACGGCATACTGCATGTAATGCTACAGAGAACATAGTGATAGTGCAAAGGCTGGCGACAATTTTTAGAAGCTGCTTAATACCAAGCCACGTACCTTACTCGTGGAGACGCGCCCGAGTGGTATTTATACCGAAGGTAAGTAAACGCGGCCACGAGACCGCGAAAGACTTCAGACCAATCAGTCTAACCTCCTTTGTAACTACTAAAAACCCTGGAGCGAGTTCTAGATATCTCCATGCGAAGTTTTTTATGAGAAACTTCGATATCCAAATCACAGCATGCCTATGTCAAGGGCAGATCAACAGACACCGCTCTCCACGATGTAGTGCGATGAATCGAAAAATCCTCACACTAAAAGGAATACACTCTAGCCTCCTTCTTAGACAACGTCCTCACTGCAGCTATTCTTGAATCTCTGATCGAGCTAGGTATAGAAAAATCTGTTAGCCAATGGACAGTCTCTATGCCCGGAACAAGAATTATCCAGGAACCAAATTTGCCCATAGAGGAACGCCACAGTCATCTCTCCTCTATCCTGTCTAATGGTTATGAGCGAAATTCTAGTTAAATTAGACGAGGAACGGGTCAAAGTTGTCGCGTATGCGGATGACGTGGTAATACCAGTGTCAGGAAAATTCCCCTCCGTGAAAAGTGAAATCATGGAGGCTGCTCTAAGCAAGGTTAGCACCTGGGCTGTAAGTTGTGGCCTCGGCGTAAGCACGAGCAAAACGGGATTGGTGCTATTCAATACCAAAACCAAAATACCCGACTTCACACTCCCCCGTCTTAAAGGCCGACCACTCACACTATCTTCCAGAGCTAGGTAGCTATTTGGGTATCATGCTTGACCCAAAACTTAACTTGAAACACAATATCGAACATATATAGTAAGGAAGGCGTGATTTGCCTGCTAATCTTGCAGCAAAACCTTTGGAAAAAAGTGGGAACTTCAACCACGAATGACCTTGCGGGTGTACACAACAGTGGTACGTCCAAACATCACATACCGCTCACTAGTATGGTGACCCGCAATGCGTAAAGGCTACAACCTCACAAAACTAAAGAGGCTGCAAAGAACAGTTTAGGCACCACGGGTGTACTGAGGTCGGCACTCGGATAGCCAGTATTCCAGGCGGAACTACTGGCTATCCGAGAGGTTTGCTATTATTATAGATAGCTTGGCTATAAAGGCCATCAACTCGGCTACCATATCCTCCAAACTAGTACAGGATTGCCGGAACGAACTTACCCACTTTGGCGAGCACTTCAGGGTCACATTTCTCTGGGTTCCATGTGACATTGAAGGAAACGAGCGTGCAGACGAGCTGGCCAGCAAGGCTCAGCTATTCACGGCTCACTTGCGGCAAGTGTACGTATTCCGCTAAGCGCGGTTAAGGGACAAATACACTTATACTTCCTGAAGAAGAACGACTCGGGAAAGGCCACAACGAACAAATCTTTACATCCAACCGCCTTAGACGTCCCAACCTATTCACAGACAGCATGTATAGAGACGAACTGCACACAGCAATGTCTAGTTTTGGTATACCGCCCAAATTCGTCTGTCTGTGCAGAATGACTATGGAGAACCAGTGCCAACACCAGAGGTACAATCTTCCTATAATGACATCGGTGGTCGGACTCAACGTGATGTCATAGCCACGCTTGCTAGTCTAGAGAATTGGACAGAACGTCACGATTGACGGGACTTTGTGTACCTCTGTTCCGCTATTAACTCTGACGACAGCATCTAGTCAGAAATTAAACGAAGAATTACTCTTGCCAACCGCTGTTTCTTCGCTGCACTCGAACTTCTAAGGAAATCCTATACAAGACCCAATCATCCCAGTCCTGCTCTAAGGCGCTAAATCATGTACCATAGGAAAAGTGGACGAAGAAATTCTTGGTGGTGTTGTGCGAAAAGTTCTTTGAAAATCGTTGGTCCCGTTTGTGTTGACAGGCTTTAGAGACTTTTTTTTAATTTTTTTTTTGATTTTAAGCCCTTAGCTGGTAGAAAACCTGTGGTTCAACCACGAACTATACGTGATGTACAGCGATACACTTTTAGTCAAAAAAGACTCCTCATCGAACGTATAAGATGGCTGAAACAAGCAGAACGAATGTACTCAAATATTTCGGCTCACAGTCTTCGATTCCCAGTCAAACGTCGTCCGACCTCGACCAACTTGGAGTGGAGGCAGTTAGCTAAGGATCTTATGTCAGTAGCAAGTCAATTTTGTGCATCGACTGCCTGTAGGTCTGAGTAAGCAACTAGAGGCGAAACGATTCGACGGATTTATGACTTACGTATGCATCTGGAACACCCCGCGTGCTTCTGAAAATCTTGAATCTGTCTCCGCTAAAGGGCATACATATATACGCGATCAGGAATACACAAACGCATTTATTACAACTACGAACCAAGGCTACAAATGTTAGGATGGGGATTCGGTGTCTGGAGCCGACTAAGATCAAGATTAATAGACTTTAAGGAGGTCATCCATAATCCATAAAGCTACCTGGCGATATTCATATGATCGAACCGCCAACCAAATCGACCAAGTGATCATAGATTTGAGGCACGCATCGAAAATCCTGGATGTACACACAGTTAGAGAGGCAAACGTCGACTCTGACCTTTTTATCGTCGCAGCTAAGTTGAGAGCCCAACTGTCTAACGCGAAAAAGATTCTAATGTTGCAAAAAAAGAGACTTCACGTTAGACGCCTTAATGAGTCTGAAAAAGACTGACTGCGAAACTCCAGCTGTTCCCTCCTCAAACAAGTGCAACCATCATTAGTCGCGCTGACCGCCACATTGTAGAACCATTTAAGGCCGTTGAGGAATAGGTAAAATGCTATGATATTGAGGTTAACGAGGGATAGACGAAGTATGTATATGCTGTCCAATGTCACTGTTGAAAGCAACAACATTGAGGTAGTGAATCGCTTGGACTGAATAGCTGGCAGCAACGTGTCCAGTACCGAAGAGCATGAAAAACTGCCTTCTCTCAGGCCTAAGTGGGTCGGGAGTCCTTTCAGTAAGTTAGTTATATGGATAGTTTGAATTTTCCCGGTTGCTCAGATAAAACACTTTTTCTTAAAATAACCACAATCCATGTTATCTAAACTGTAAGCAGACCGAAAAAAAAAAATGTTTCAGAGAACCTTTATAACATTTGACAAACAGACCTATCTCTATCGAAGGCATAGCTAATTCCACTTTTTATTGATAAAATTGAAAATCATTTACTCACCATAAAACATGTATAGTTAATAGAAATGCTCCTGGAACAATAAGATCATCTGATCCCACTGACCATCGCCGTCTGAATACAACCAATCCAGGCATCTGAAACGACAAGATACCAAAAAAATCCAATTAAAAACCAATTAACTCGAATGCGAAATAAAGGATCAACAAATAAAAAAAAGTCGACACCACACCCCATCATTCAGCCAGCAATCATCAACCACCGGAATTAGTAAAATACCCCTTTCACGAGGCTCGCCATACCCGCCAAAAGTAATCACAGCGACCGCCCATTACCCGAAAACTATAACCGACGATAAATCCGTAAACTATCGATTCGATTTGAACGCATGCCATACCAACCGCACCACCATTCAACACTCTTAATGAGGTGTGCTCTACCCACAGATAAAGCCCCCCGTATCGAACTCATTCACTTGACTTATTGGTCTGGCATGCACAACCCCCTGATCCGGAGGGACAAAAAAAAAACCCTAAAACTAAGTCCTTTAGCAACGGGCTAAAATTAGTCCGCCTAATTGGTGTTTTATTCTTCTTTTGTCGCCGATTAATGTTTTGGGGTCAACAACATATTATGGAACCCAATTTGGGGATAAGTCACCAGCGATATGCTATGCCGACTAGGACAGGCCGCTTCACCTAATGGTGTGGCTCCAACAGATAGTTGGCACTTTTCCCGTGTGCCATTGTGCACGTTCTATCGTGGGTCTGATGTTGAAAATTGCGGTCAACTGAGTTGAGGGAGCCCTGAGTGTGCCGAAGGACAAATATTTCGAAAGTGGAGCAGTGGATAATGTGGCCCTGGTGGAGGATTGTAATTCCATCGTGGGAATTAGCAAATGCTAAAACTGCAATTGTGACATGAATGTGTCGTTTAAATATTCAAGGGAGGAGGATAAAGTTTCAGTTTGCTCATACGATTGCGGACGAACAGCTTGAGGACATCACCGTGGGTTATACGATGTATGGATGACTTCTATATAAGTAGTCCTGACTCAATTTATGAGAGAACACATAGTTTAAGGGAGCATTATATAGGTCGATTGCGCAATTGTTAAGAAAACTTATCAGAAGGATATAATCCGAAGGGAAATCTTCTGATATTAAATATCCTTCCGTACTTAGTTACTTTAGTGGCGCTACAGCACGGAATGAACCTGGGCCTTAACCTGACTTTCCAATTAGGCCGGTCCTTAGCTAACTGCCTCCAGTTGCGCATTCCAAGATGGTTGATATCGGTTTCTACTTGTGCGCGCCACTTAAGGCGAGGTCTCTACTGCGTCCGAAGTCTGGCGGTGAATCGAAGACTCTGCGAGCCAGAGTATTGGTTCTACATGTCCTAGATATCTTTCTTAATGCGAAGATTATTGACCAGGACCATGTCGCAGTACAGCTCGTATAGTTGTTGGTTGAATCTTCGTCTCCATAGCCCGTTAACGCAAACGGGACCGAAGATATTTCGAAGAATTTTGCTCTCGAATCGACCAAGGATTTCTGCATCGGCTTTTCAGATGGTCCATGCTTCAGCGCCGTAGAGCAGGACTGTCAGGGTCGTATATAGGATCTCCCAAGTAGTTCGAGCGAGGGCATTCCTACTGAATTGCCTTCTTAGCACGAAGGAACAGCGGTTGGCAAGAGTAATTCTTCGTTCAATTTCTGACGAGATGTTGTTGTCAGAGTCAATAGCGGTGCCGAGATATACAAAGTCCTGTACTACCTCAGAGTAATTTCTGTCAAAGGTGACGTTCTGTCCGATTCGTCGATGTTGTGAGGCCTTTCGTGTTGACGGCATATACTTAGTCTTGCCTTCATTTACTGCAAAACCCATTTCTGCCGCTTCCTTCTCTATTCTAGCAAACGTGGCTATGACATCACGTTGAGTCTACCAATGATGTCAATGTCGTCTGCGTATGCTAGTAGTTGCACCGATTTTTGGAAAATTGTGCCTCTGGTGTTAGCTCGGAAGTTTTGCACATCTCAAGAGTAAAATTAAAAAAATCACATGACGATGCATCGCCTTGCTAAAATTATTTTTTGGCATCGAATGTGTCGGTGAGGTTGTTTCCGACCATGATCTACCAGCGATAATTCTTCATCGTCATCCCACACAAATGGACGGTATACCAAAACTAGGCACGGCTCAGTATAGTTCACCTAATTAAATGCTGTCGTATGCGGATTTAAAACCGATGAATAGATGGTGGGTAACGATTGATTGTTGTTCGTTAACGGTTTCCGGCGTTCACATATTACCGCAGATAGGATCTTGTAGGCGATGTTGAGGAGACTTATGCCTCTGTGGTTGGCGCAGTTCAGAGGGTCTCCTTTTTTGTGGATCGGGCAAACGATGCTGATGTTCCATTCTTTAGGCATCCTTTCATCCAACCAGATTCTGCTTATGAGTTAGTGGATGTTGCATACCAAATTATCTCCGCCGGCTTTAAGTTTGGTAAGCTATTGCTATCCTCACTTCACTCAGATCGGTTGGTTGACACTTTTCGCTGTCGTTGCCGATATTGAATGGTTAGTTCTGGCTGACAGCGGAATGTTGTTCATCATCGCCGTTTAACTGTCTGCAGAAGTGATTCTTCCATATCCTCAGCATTGACTGTGTCTCAACTTTGATATTTCCTTGTTCATCTCGACAGAATTCTCTTCTAGCCTTGTATCCTGGGCTTTGATGTTTTACACTTTGGTAAAACTTGCGAACATCGTTCCTGGAGTGGCACCTCTCTATATCCTCGATCGCGCGCTTTTCTTACTGGATGCGTACCTCTTGTCTATCGCAATGCGATCAATTTGGTTGACCGTACGTTGATCTGGAGACCACCATGGCCCCTTATGGATATCGAGGTGAAGAAAACGTGTGCTGGCTATAGTGGCAATTCTTTCTTTCACGCAAAGTCAATTAGCCTAAGGCCGTTACCAGACGTGTTGTCGTGTATGCCATGTTATGCGACAATACTGCTTAAGATGTTTTTGCTTCCTACCACTGCATAAAAATCTCCCAGTAAGATTTTAACATCATACATCGTAGAAGCTAGCATTAGCTGTATCATCTGTTTCCTCCGTAGGGGCGTGAGCGCATATAAGGCTACGTTGGCGAATTTGGTCTTGATGCGGATTGTTACAATGCGTTCGCTAATGTCTTGGAAACATAAGACTTCTTGCCTAAGTCTGGCATTAATAACAAATCCACATCCGAATAGTTGCTGTTTCTGTTCACTATAGCATGGTCCGTAGTCGATGTCACAGTTTTTCATCCTCTTTTTGCCCATTCCATCCCATCGTATTTCCTGAATGGCAGTAATGTCTGCTTTGTAGCAGTTTAAGGCTTCCGCTAGTTGTTCGCTTGCACCTCTCCTGTTTAATGTTCTCATCTTGCAGGTGCAGATACGAACGTCGTTATCCTTTTTCGTTTAGAAGAATCGTCAACAATAAAATCAGTCTTTTCCGATCTGATTTGATCTGGTTGGTTATAGTGTTGCTGTTTTTCGTCGTGTTATCAACACTCGCGCTTATCGTATAGCAAGTCAAACCCGGTTTGATAAGACCAGTACCTCATGGCTACCAATTTTAGGTTAAAAGTAAGCAATGGATGTGCAGTCAGAGTTACAAACACTGGGCATTGCCAAGTTAAAGCCAATCATAGTCTATCCTCGTTCTACAACACCCAACCAACCAGGTTAGTAGCTGATAAGATTAATTGCAAAAAGCCATTTTAATTGAATGGAAAATGTAAGAAAATAACTTCACATCGGGTACCTAATTTTAGAGGGAAAAGTCGATTAAAGTTCAACGGGTCCTTGAACAAATATTAATTTCGAAGCTTCAATGACATCTAAGATTATAGCTTCGGCCTTTGAAATGAGCGGGAAATCGAATGTAGTAAACAGTTTATAGCTGAATAACTAATGGTTAATATACTTTCCCTTCATAATTTTTCACAAAGTTGACATACGAATCCCTGTCCTGTTCAACAAAGACTGAACCATCCCAAGGAAAAAGGTACAGAAAGTCCTGCGTAAATAACGCACCAATGCAGTTATTTCCGCCTCATTACAGAAATCCTAAGTTCACCCATAACTCCCAAAGTAATAATCGTTATCCTGCCATTAAGAAACCCCTTATAATCGACCCCTTTATTTATGCTAACCCCTATCCATCATATGCTCCTCCCTATCCTATTAAAACTAAAACCCAAAACGATATCAATAAACAAAAACAAACGAACTGTTTTGTCAATGAATTTGGTCCTCTTCACCATCACCATCTCGTCCACCCACTCACCATCCTTGGAGCACTTGACAGCATCAGTTTTCAACTTTTTGGCCCGTAAATTGTCGCAATTCCTTTGTCTTCTATCCCGAAATTGTTTTCATTTAAAAGTGTTACAATCCTTCCAATGAGACGAGCATAAAATCGATAAACAAAGGGTGCGACACGAGGCAACATACAAAAAGGGCTGAAATAAAAGGATACAAAAGCTTTTATCCTCGCATCTCCGTTTCCTGTTTCCCCTATCGTCGTGCACGCCAGAATTGTTTGCATTGAACTATGCCGACTTGTAAATTGATTGATTGCATCGGCAATTCAATAAAAATTCACAACCAAAAAGAAAGGATAATGTAATTCCTGTCCAAACAGACACATCCCTAGTCCCTTAGAGAAGAGTAACCAACTTAGACCAATATCTCAACGTATGATAGATTGTGCAAATAGCTTTTGGCTGGCTAAACGGATAACCAGAAACGAACACACCCACACATGTCTTTTGAAAACAAAATCGATACAAGTGTCCTTCGAAGGATAAAAAAAAAAAAAACTTCATAACTTGAAACACCAACTCTGGGATATTTGCAAAGAATTTGTCATGAGATGACAGGCAAAGAGTAAAGTACTGCAACCTACACAGCACAACGACGAAGCGCCATAAAACCGAAACCAAAAAGGATTCCAATTTTACTGATTTGCGAAGGACTGTAAGGCTCTGCATTTGGGCTGTGCCTCGTTAAATGAATAAAAAATGCGAAAGCAGAGGCTGGACGGTGGAAACAAAATCATTGGAATGGATAGGCACTGATTTGGGGATTTTACGGTTTCGGTTACGTCCTTTTGCTGGTGTGCAAGTATTGGTTTCTGTTTTGTAGGTTATTTCCTGGATTGTAAATTGTTCAGCACCAAGAGTAGATCGGAGGGAGAGAAGTATTGGTATAGTGTTATGTGGAACAGACGTCTGTACCAAGGAGAGACCCTGGTTACACTGACTTTGCGTTTGCCTTTGGCTTTACTTTGTGTGTGTGTGTGATGTCCTTTGGGGCCGTAACTGTAAGGCAAATGGCTGTTTTGTTTGAATGAATGTTGGGGTTGACTAGGTTATAAAGGCGACAGTTTCCATGGAGACAAAGGTGAACTTTGTGCGGAAATAGGACAGCTATCTGTAACAGGCTTGAGGGTGGTAATGATGTGGAAGTTATCGTCTCGTAATGCTCGTCATTTTCGTAGTCGTTCTATTTAAAGGCGAATGCGAACTCCTTCGAGAGTGAACGATAATCATATGTGCTATTATTGTTAGGTGGCAAAGGAGGAGGACAAAAGTGAGATAAATGGCTTTAAAAAGAGAAAGAGATGCTCAACAGGATATGGCGTGCATATTGTACAGGAAGTTGACGTTTTTTTTTTAAATGGAACATATGGTGCTGAGGTGTATGTAGAAAATTATAACAGAATTTTCATAAGTTATCGGTTACGTAAAACACTGGAAATAAACAAATAGGAACAGTTCACGTGCAGTTGGTATTTATATGCTACATGGAGAGGAGAGAGATTTTGATACAAGAAATAAGTGTAGGGTTCTAAAACGTCCGTGAAGCATTTACGAAGCAAAGGGACACACAGAGACTTTTGGTATTAGAATATTGTGAAACATTTATAATGGTTTTAGAAGTCGAACTGCGTCAATTGACGAGGAGAACTACCAGAAACCTCAGGAATACAGAATACCACAGGGCAAAGATTCAAACTCTGTACGTTTGAATCTTTATTGAAAAATAAAACCAAGTTAGGTTTTGAAAAAAACTTGGTATTATGTTCAGAATGAGTCTGGTGTTCTGTGCTTTCCAAGGCAGCTTCTTAGGCAAGTCCTTAGATGAAAAAACTATGCTCATCCTATAAATGTACAATGTACATGGCCATTGTAAGGCCTATGTTAACATATGGGGGTTTGTTTAGTGGCAATCTACAAATGAAGTCACCCAACTGAAAAAAATATGACAAAGATACTAAAGATAGGATTTGTGGGCGCTACTTACGCAATGAGAACAACACCACGAGACTGGAAACCAACATTAAAATGCTACCGATAGATCTTTTCATGCAAGAATCTGCAGCCAAAAGTGTTCTAAGAATCAGCCAGTTCAACTGCTGGAAAACGAACTCAGGAGGACATGCTCAAATTCTACACAGATATCTGGGCTCAGCTGTATCCTCTGACTACATGCTACCTCACCATGACTTTCAAAGACCATTCTCCTGCATCTTTCCAAGCAGAGAGGAGTTTGAGAGGAACGAGGAGTGGGCACCGAAACCAGATCCATCTACACGGATGGTTCATTGATGTAGGCATTGGAGCTGGAGTGTTTTTCGAGACACTAAAGCTAAACATCACTTTTTGTCTCCCTGGGCATAGCAGTGTCTTCCAGGACGAGATATTGGCAGTAGCAGAGGCAACCAAAACGACCATAATGCTGGCGATACCACCAGGTGATATCACCATCTTTATTGACAGTCAAACTGCAATAAATGCCATCTCTGCTGTTGAAATAAAATCTAAACGTTGTCGTGAAGAGCTAAAGGTTCTTGGAGTCCAACATAATGTTAAGCTCTTGCTGATGAACTGGCGAGAAAAGGATCTGCATCTAGCATTGACCAGGCAGACCAGTCTGTCAAACCACCACTATGTGATCTGAAATTTCCGGTGGGACAGAAAACAAGTGGTACTCCCTCTCCACTTGTGAAACTTCCAAAAGGATGTGGCCTGAGTATGACAAAACCAGAACCCATAAGCTACATCGAAAAACACGAAATCTGTCTCGATTCTAGTAGGGATTCAGACTGGACAAAACTTACTAAAAATCCACAAACTTTAAATGCATCTTATAGATGAAGACCTCTGTAGAGGCTGCGGTGATGAAGAAACACACGAGTATACTCTCCACTTTCTGTGCCATTGCCCAGGCCTCAGCATATTAAGAACCAGAACCTTAGGAAAATACTTTTTTCTTACCTTACGGATCTATTCAAAATCCCTCTCTCTAATCTTTTAAGGTTTGCAGCAACATATGGATGGCTGAAAAGTGACTAAAAACAATGGACAGTAAACGGGGTAATGAAGGAACCAACCACACACGTGGACCCCCAACTGCCATCATAATGGGGGTACAGTGACTTGAGTGTGATGAGATTGACGCACACCGACTACCTCATCAACCCACCAACCTAACCTAACCTAGGCACGTCCTTTCGCCCATAATCAATCATCGGCCTTCAATAATCAGGGCAAACGCTCCTCTAGGTCTTCCCACAGCAGCATCTACATGTCTGCCTAAATATTGATACTAGGCCAGATGCCAAGGTACTTTACTGCACTTTTACTTGACCATGGCTGTCCGTTTGGTACCACGAACAGCAGCTTGCGAAGTTCAGATTTCTCATATTTCATTGCACTTTCTAGTCATCACAAAATCTCCGGACTTTGTGGAAGTCACGCTGCAGAAGAACTGGACCGTATGAGTTGTTATGTACACGATAAGATCCCGATACGTAAGTGCCTGAGTGGGACTACCTATCATATCGCTGGTGAATCGGTCAACTTACCGCTACATATTGCAGACTAATTTTAATCAAACATTTTGGGGTAGAAGTACCGTTGCCGCTTTTGACAACAAACGTTCTACCACTCAGTATGTCATGAAGCATATATCGCAAATGTTTACCTATGCCAGGTGAACTGCTCATGCACCAGTTTGGAGGCGGAATGAATAGTGTCGTGTCACGCCTTGAAACCAAACACATAACAGAGCCCGATTGAGAATCTTTTCGAACACCTTGCTGATGACAGACTACTTATCGATGGGAGATTCGCGGTATTGGAGTTTTCCTTTTCCATTTTCGGGAGAGGATGAACCACGTGCGTCTTAACCTGCATTGGATAAAAAGAGTAATTAAGCACGGTGTTGATCAACGTGGCGTATATGGCCATAGCTTCAGGGGGTAAATGTCACAAAACAATTTTGGATACACCATCAGCCCCCGCTGAATTCGGTTGCTTTATTGAATCGAAGATGATCTAGGGTTCCACCTTCGAGACTAACAAGGGACAAGACCCACATCGCTATGCAATGATGGCGTTTTCCATGTTTTCGTAGTTGAACCGGGTGAAACCACGATTCTCAGTTCGCTATTTCATCATTGCGCCATTCCGGAGGTAGAAATGATGGAGCAGTGGCATTGTTTTCCAGAAAGCAGTTCGGCCGAATACTTTCAATCATCCTATACACTTCCTGAAAGTATCTCCAACCACCTCTAAAATACAAAGAAATTGTCGTCCAAGACGTCTTTCCCAAGAGCGAATCCTGGTGGCAAAAGTTGGTGATGATATGTTGTTTGGTGCTGATATGGCATTCGAGCTTAGTTCTCTTATAAGGTGTTGGTGAAGCGTTACTTTAATTGTGAGAATGTACAGGAAGCAGTATTACGACAGCGAGTCCTAAGTGGTCACTATCGTACTCGAACTATCAGCATTGCGTCTCGCAGTTATGGATCCAGAAAAGCACCGCATCTTGGATGCGATGGCCTGTCTGTGGCAAGAATGTCTATCATGTGTTCAACATTGTAGTGGAACATCCAATTATATTGATGGATCCCAGATGATCTCCGGCCAAAAGATATAAAGGTTCATTACTGAGTTCAGTTTTAAAGATTGAAAAAGTTTTCCAAGCTGAGTTGTCAAGAGATTAGGCTGCACTTCACCATCACCACTAGATATGACTTTATAACTAACGAATATTCGTATAAAAATTGCGTATCCGCCTCCTTTATTGGAATTTGGACGGTCTAGGTCAATTTATGCTTCTAATTTAGCTAAGTTCCGCTAGCCATAAGCACATTGGGAATTCGGTAATAAATCAAGAGGAGTAGATTAGCTCTACGGTAGTCCAAGGCATTTATCATTATGCCAGCGCACGTACAACTTCAGACAATATGTTCCTTCCAACTTTATTGGCAGGTTTAAGATTTAACGATCGACTCAAGAGATCAAGTCATGATAGGCAGTTCTATTAAATGTTTGAGGTGAAACTTCTTTTGGGACGGTGTGAACTGGATTTTATGAAACGAAAAAGTGTAACGATGCCAACAACACGCTGTCCCTTTTCAAAGTATTTGTTCTCTCATTAAATTGTTTTCAATATTTTTAAATTTAAGACAAGTTCTGACAAAATCAATGGAAGTATACGTTCAGGTACGTTCTATAAGTTCCTTATTCTATGGTCGTTTGGGTTGTTATTACAAATGACCAGACCAAGACCACCTCTTATGTGCTTTTTACTAAGATCTAGTCGACGTTAATAATCTGAGGTTTTCTTTATTTGAGAAAATTTGCGACAAAATATAGACCCTTACCTTACTTCCCTATCGGTATGGTTATGATCCACATTGAAAGTCATTTAAGCATTGCTTACGTAATTTTTTAACTGACAAAGTTTTTTATGATCTTCCCCCATGAGATAAGGTGAAGATCAGCTTCAGGTTTTTTTTTCGTTGAGTTCTCGTTCTCTTTGTAGATATTGACATCGAGTATTTCTATTTCAAGTTATCTTCCGCCAAAATGAATAGAGCTGTCATCCTTATCGACATGAATTTGATCTGCATAACAGGATCATAACTATTCTACAGAACTTGCTACCGCTCCATCTGTTGAATTTGCGATTTAACAAGACGAAATGCTCCCATTTGTAGGTCATTCCTCATATGGCCTGGTCTTCACTTCAACGCGATAACTTTCTCAAGAACCATCCACTCTTACCGAAGAGTCCATCGAACAAAACAACATCTTAAACCTCTGACCCAAATAAATTAAATCTTTCTGGTTCATTTGAATAAGATCCACTTGAAGTCGTCCATTGTGTGCGCTGCGGCTATAGGGCCAATAAAATCCCCCCCCCCCCCTGTCGGTTTATTCAACGCACACAAAAGGCCACCAAGCGCACTTAACATTTAATTAACTGTGCATAGCCGTCGTACAAAACGACTACAACCTCCCAGGGCCCCCAACGACGAAGAGTCGCTCCAGAGTGCATACCTTTGGGGGCATGTATCCCCGCCCCAGACCTAATTGGCACAAGGGGATTTCCAATAGACAATTTCATAAAGCACTTTGTAATCGCTGGCATTATGCACACATTCTCCTTCTTCTGGTCCTACGGGGTGGATTCTATTTTTTTTTTTTTGGTGCATGCAGTAAGCCTTCCCTTCGTCGTCACCCAGGGCTGGTGATAGTTCCAATGTAAGTCACGTCGCATCGCGTCGCCTGCCTGCTCTCGAGCAATTTGCTAAATCGGTCATTTTTCGCAATTAGTATCTAAATAGTTTTTTTTTTTTTTAATTTATTTACGGCGAATTTGTTGGTAGTTGCACTTGCACGTAGTGAGTGGTGGTGAAATGGCAGGGGGGTGAGTGCTACTTTGAAAGGGATGTCATGTAGGGCGGCGCCAACGGTGCCATGTTGTTCAAGTGATGGCGAACAGAGTTGTCATGTTTAACATAATTTATGACGACACTGACATCGTAGATTTCTGCTTCGTCGGCGGTTGTCGTCTACGCCGACGATGCGATGTCGTTGGGTGGTATTCAATTGGCAGACACGAAAAAAAAGATAAGGAACGGTACAAGGCGCACTTAATTATTGCGTCATTGTGAAGGGGGGGTATTTGTGGAAAGTTTTGGTTGTGATGACAATTTTTTCAGGAAATGTTGGGTGCATATACCTTGGGTAAATACTGAGTAATACTTGACTACCTGAGTGGACGTTTCCATAATTGGCAAATATTGGTTATCCAAGAGTGTATTTAGACAAGGCTTGCTATTTGACTTAGTTTGTATCGAATTCCGCAAATATGCTGGCGGAAAGGGGAGGAGATGCTCTGCTTATCTTTGTCGCTATTAAAGAGACCGCAAAATCAGGGATTATTCGGATGCGATTGACTTAGGAAGGCGGTCAAATGGTAGGCAATGCAATTATATGATATCACATACGTTTTTACTTATCTGATGCCTTGACTCCAAGCCTCCTCGTGGCGACCGCTGATTACCACAAGCGATAGAGTGTGAGCCCTTGTGCAAAGTCTATGAGGCGCAGATTAGAACAAGGGGGGACAGAGCATGATACTAAGGCGCATAAACTTTTTCCAAGTCGGACGCGAATGAGCTCCCGATGTTGGCGTCTACAGTTGCTGGTAGGTCATGTTCGGTCAACAGGCTACTTAAAAATCTCAAGCCCCTTGAACAGAGATGGTGACGCAAGCGCACAACTCTGTATTTAATACTCATCCACCCGTGTTCTAAAATTTTTTCTACTGGCGCAACAGGCTTGCCTTGCTATTTCTAGCAACCACCGATGTCAATTCCTTGCATGATGGCTGGACCTACTGTTTTATGTGGAATCAGAAAGGTGGAGCTAAGATAAGTTTTTCTTGAAAATGGACACCACTGGCATGATTTGTCTGATCACCGCGAGGGGTCAGTGAAAAATCATTCAGCTCTTACTACGGCTGGGAAACGAAAGGAACTTTTCGCAGTAACTATCGTTCAACTGAGCCCGTTCTTGGGGGTATCTTAATAACTGCAACTTAGAGGACGGGGGTTATAGCGTCAGGATAATAAGCAGCTAGTTATAGAACAGAAAATCTCGGATTACGGATCCCTTCAAATACCAATCAGGCCAAAAAACGACCACAGGCAACGTGTTAAAAGTATGGGAGGTACGCACGCTGTACATCACGGACACTACTCGAAGACTTAAATCTATCCACGGGCGATAAAGGGCAGATATTTCTGCAATTTAGAAAATACGATGCGAAATTTTTAACACCTGTCACCAAAGGGTGCACATAGGATTCCTTGTGGGGAGATTACTTAGGTTAAGAGTATTCGACTTTAGGTGTTGGATTGGTGATAAACTGTGCTCTGCCTCAGGCAATATTTTGCAACATCAGCAGGTACTCATCCAACAGCCTGGATGAACGCTAGTTCAGAAGGTCAAACGTCGACTCTGACTGATTTGTCGTGGCTGCCCAATTCGGAGCTTGACTGTCCAAAAAGATGCAAGGAGTGGTGCAACTAATATCCCAGTATTGAAGAAGTTAGCGCAGCCATCAAAAGGCGCAAGAAGATCAAGCACCCGGTTCTAATGGATAACCAGCTGATCTCTTCAAAAACGGAGGTGTTGTCATAAAAGTGCGCATGCACCAAACCATCAACAAAGGGTGGGTGAAAACATGCCCGATGACTGAAATACAAGGTCCATATGTCCCATCTATAAGAACCAGATGATAAGTCTTGGACGAAATTCTACGTTGAAAATTCGGTGCTGTGAGCGAGGAAGACGATGGGAGGAGAAGATACAACAGCAACTATTATAAGCTCTACGAAGATGTGAGTTTAGTTCAAGCAATATAAAACGGTAACATAGATCAAAAGGGCATTAATGCTCAGAGAATTTCAAAATCGCAGCCTTCAGCTTCGAAACGAAAAGAAAAACCAAAGCTTTAGTTTAAGGATCACACGATCGCTGATGTCAGAGCGCTTGGACCGAATTGACTGGAACCAACTTGCCCGGGATAAATATGACGGAAGGTTACCTTGTCTCTGTAGACCCTCGAGTCGGGAGCCAGTAGTAAAAAGTTTGTTCAATAGATCGGTTGTTTCCAACACTATTCCAGGTTGTGGAATACCCTTGCAGATTCTGTTTACCTTGCCTGTTGAACGTTTAGATACTCTGTACAAAGTACATACATCATCGCCCTATCGGAAGATGCTATAGTTTTGCAGATGGCGGTAAATTTCAATTCCACTTCGACATGTGGGTAGCAAACAGATATAAAATGAACATCAACATGACATGAATCCATATTCATCGGTGGTCTTATCGCAGCGTGAATATCGGCGCAGATTTCTAGGCGCCGCTTGCCTAGAAGAGCATGGCGCAACACGAGGTGCTGGCAGGTCTTGCTGGCCCTGGTAGATCGGTTTTTCTGAGAATATCGCAGCTGTGGTTGAAGATATCGCAGAGATGTCGAAGCATCGTTCAGACGTTCTGAGAATGTTGGTGAAATGATATGCACTTACAAATGGCAGACAGTGCATTAGCTGTTAGCCGCCAATCGTGTGTAACCTACGCCCAGTCATCCTGGACCACGGGGAAACAACCTTTTCTCTGAAAATTGTCATTAACGGTTCATGCCCATAAGTCTAGATATGTAAAATAGCGAAATTATCGCTTATGTGAGTCTGAAAATCTGCCAATAGCACAGGAAGAGCCATTGAAATGAAATTAAAGCTCTGGCGTGAAGAGCCTGGCCATACAGGGCCTCAAACCCAGCTTTTCTTTTAATTTTTGTGTGCGAAGTTATATTTATTGCCTCAAAAATACGACTCCAGATTAACGCCGAATGCGGCTTGAAAATTTTAGAAGCTTCCCATGACATTGTCACTCTTGAATGTTTGCCAGATTTTCGCAGGAGGTGGAGCGGTGAAAAACTTAGATGTTGTTTCGAGAACTGAACTAGACACCCCACGCTTAGAAGTCCAACGCACTGATATGAAGGCCAATGCAGCATTACACCAGCGACTTAACCTGAGATTGCTGCGTGGGGTTCTGTTTAGGCTTCATTGGCCCTTATTTTTTTTGAAAACGCAGCAGCCCAAGCTACTGTTGTGGACAGTGAGCGCTAAAAAGCCAACGACTTCTTCCTTCTTCAACTGGATGATTTGGGACTGAAGATAATGTGGTTCGAACAGGATGGGGCAACGGCGCATACAACAGGAGCCACAACCGAAATTCCGAGGGCTAAATTTACTGGTCGCCTAATCTCTCGTTTCGGCGATTTCCACTGAGCGGCAAGATAGCATTATACGGTCCAGGCATTTTTTTTTCTGTTTTTTTTTCAAATCACGAGTCTATTTCAAAAAGCATCAGACTCTTGAAGCCTTTAAAGTCAAGTAAAGAGAAACGGAAAATGACATAAATCAGACCCAAACGGTCATTAATTCCTGCTGCGGTCACTTTCATTTTTCAGGACATAATGGCAAAAAGCAACGTTTTTTTTTCGGGTGAAAACTTTTAGGCCACATGCTCTTAATTTCTAACCGCGTGCAAAGCAAAAGCTATTTCCTTCACCCCAGACACCCATCAAGCCTTTACTTAAAGCATATAAACTTTAAGAAACTCATTCCGAGACTCCTAAGCTGGTCCGTGTTTGTGGCCGCTTCCCAAACCGATAACATTTCCATGCAGTATAACTTCCCCAAAATTTATTACAGTCTTTCCTCCATCCAAAGAAATGAATTCATCCCCAAAAGTATCCATTCCACTAAAACTCATTGTTTTCCTAGACCGACCAAAAAGAATGGTTAATTCCGGTAGCCGACATCCTTGTGTAAATTTTTGCAACCCCTCGCCTTTACCCCTCACCCAAGGGATATCTCTTTCATTTATCTTTCGTTCCTGACGCTTTGTGCTGCCAAACAGTTTCTTTTGCCATTTCACTGGCAGGTATATAGCCAGCGAAATGCTTACCTAAGCTTGTGTTAGGGTGAAAGAAAAACACGGAAACGACGTTTGAATTTCCGCATGGTTCCTAGAGGGTGGTGGGCAATCGCCGCTATCCTCATTTTACATGTCCTTCTTTCGACAAATAACACAGGTGGATAATGGATAAACTGCCATTTACACTTGCCACCGTCTATCCTGGTTATAGTTTCTTCACCCAACCCCCAGTTCATTTGTCCAGTCATTCATTTACTTTTAATCCCCTCCTAGCTCACCTTTGCAAACTCCTAATCGAAAGTCGTAAATCCTTTTAAACGTTGCAAAATCGCATGTATACCCATGTAGAATATGTGAGGCGCTAAGTATGGCAAAAGGATTCCATTGGATATCGTCCACCTGCTGGCAATTTAAATGTCCCTCCATTCAATCTCCGTTTGCATGTTCCATGCGCATACATGTCTGCACGTCCCGGTAGTTAAACTGTCAGGCCAATGAAACTTGACCCAATTCACCACAGAGCCGACATTTTCACTTTGCGAAGTGCGACAGAGAAAGAGAGATGAACTCTTTCCTGATATCCTTTTTCACACAAAGCATGACACTGTCTGACAACCAACTTAGATGTTAGATAGCTTTCTCCTAGACTTATCCAGGAAATGACTTGACATAATGTTTATATATGTATGTGTCGTCCTTCTGCTCCGACTGTCATCAAACTACTTCCCTGTTTGTGCACATTTCCTTTATCCTTGCAGTTTGGCACAAAAAAAAAGCCAACTCAACGCGTAAACTGAGCTACAAAATTCTTTCATGTTCCGTTGAGGAATTTGGAGGATTAAAAAAAAGTATAATAAAGGATATGCATACACAGATAGGATACAGAGTACATATTCCATTTAATAATGGCATTTCCACATCCTTCAACTTGGATAATGCAATTTAATTTTTGTAAATGTCAAGGAGTCATATGTGACGAAAGGATTTTTTTTATTATGCCCTCTCCACTATACTCACGAGTATATCCTCCAAGGAGTTCAACTCAATACAAACAGCACAAACAAAACAAGTGATGGAAATTCATGAGACCTCATAACTGGTGTACGCTAGGATGGCGCTGATGTTTGGGTAACACCACCACTTAGGCTTGCACGAAGACGTATGAGAGGACCATACCATACGCCACCTACATCCAATAAAACTCAACGCAGGACTATTTGAATTGAGTTCGTCGTCGGCGGCGGCGGCGGCGGCGGTTGTGAAATCAGTTTTTTTTTTTCTTCTTGTTCTTTGAAGCCTGGTTAGGTTGTCCTTTTAAGCGCACAAGTTTTGTGTTCTATTGGCACAACGTGAAACCCGCAAAAAATAACGAATGGAAAAATATGCTGAGAATGGTAAAATTTAATTTTTGCTACAAGGACTCGTAGCAGGGTATTATTTTCTCTCTGTACATTTTGTGTTATTTAGTGGGTATTTGCAGAATGGATAAATGGACTCCTTTTGTTGGGGGAGAGAAAGAGCTGTTTTTTGTGGTGCATATGCCAGGACATGAGTAGAGTTGCATAATATTATTGTTCAAGGGGTTGCTTTGATTTCATTTGCAGAGTTTTTTTTTTTTTAAACTGGTTTAATGCATATTGTAAATGTTGATTGTCAGTGAAAGGATAGCGCAAAAAAAAGGGGAGCAAGTTACAAGGATTCGTCATGGTCGAAGGGTATGGTTTTTGTCAACGGTCGGTGTGGTTCTTTGTTCTGTTTTTAAAAGCAATTTAAAAGTAAATATTTGGGTTAGAGTGAAAGCGTTTCAGAGCCACAGAGATTTGCATTGTAACGGGAGGTGTTTTTTGCTGAATATCAGTTGGATCCACTTTGTGCTCGTGAGGAAGGTTTTCTTTGGTAAAAATTAACGCTTTCTAGTGACATCTTTTTTGAAGGAAAAGCTATAAGGCTACAAGTCAGTTTGGACACTTTGAAAATTTGGATGGCAACTGAGTTTAGTAAGGTTCAGGGTGAAAAAACTTTGAAAAATATACGCAGATATACAGGACTTTTACAGAGATCTACTTTAGCAGTAATTCGTTACCAAAGCAATTTTTTGGCACAACAGGCTCGTCATAGACCTGTAAAACTTGAGCACTACGTCTTAACCCTATGAAATTTTTGGCACAACAGGGTTGTTATAGTTCAGAATTTTCAATACCATGGCGGGACCAGTAAGTTCCGGAATAAAAAAGACTGAAAAAGACCTGTAAAACTTGAGCAGTATGTCGTAACCAAAACAACTTTTGGCACAACAGGCTCGTTATAGTCCAGAATTGTGTATACCATGACGGGACTAGTAAGGTCCAGTGTGAAAAATCTGTGAAATATTTCGGCAGATATGCAGGACTTTTATAGAGACCTGTAAAACTTGAGCACTACGTCATAACCATATGAATTTTTTGGCACAACAGGGTTGTTATAGTTCAGAATTTTTAATACCATGGCGGGACTAGTAAGTTCCGGAATGAAAAAGACTAAAAAAGACCTGTAAAACTTGAGCAGTATGTCGTAACCAAGTCAATTTTTCGGCACAACTGGCTCGTTTCAGAAGAATATTAGCGGAACATGGCGGAACCAGTAAGGTCCAGAATGAAAAACTGTAAAATATTTGCAGGACTTTTACAGAGACCTACATTAGCAGTAATTCGTTACCAAAGCAATTTTTTGGCACAACAGGCTCGTCATAGTGCATGATTTCGTATATCATGGCGGGATCAGTAAGATCCAAGGTTAATAAGTGTGAAATATTTCGGTAGATATGCAGGACTTTAACAGAGACCTCTAAAACTTGAGGTGTACAACAGGGTTGTTATAGTATCGAATTGTGTATATCATGACAGGACTAGTGAAGCCCAGGGTGAAAAACTGTGAAATATATCGGCAGATAAAGAGAACTGTAAAACTTTAGCTGTATGTCGTAACCAAGTCAATTTTTTTGGCACAACGGGCTCGTTTCAGAAGAATATTAGCGGAACTTGGCGGAACCAGTAAGGTCCAGATTGAAAAACTGTAAAATATTTGCAGGACTTTTACAGAGACCTACTTTAGCAGTAATTCGTTACTAAAGCAATTTTTTTGGCACAACAGGCTCGTTATAGTCCAGAATTTTGTATACCATGGAGGGACCAGTAAGGTCCAGGGTGATAAAGTGTGAAATATTTACGCATATATACAGGGCTTTTACGGTGACCTGTAACACTTGAGCAGTATGTCATTACCGAATCAATTTTTTGGCACAGAGCATGGCGAATGGAAAGCAAGTGAATCGGCTTTTGTGTCGTAATTTATAATGCTAATGGTCACGTCTTCCAGTAGGAAATCAATTACCATTTTAGAAACAATAAAACAATGTTCTACCCAAGGCACTGCAGCCAATACACAAGCAACTATATGGAATTATAGAATGACCCCATACGAAAGACTTCTAGACTTCTAGACTTCGTAAGACTGGTGAAGGTAAGCAAACACAGCATTGTAACTGTAGGTCGTATGCCGGATAACGATGACCTCCAAGCTGTGCTAAGTTATGATAAATCAGCACAGCATCACCTATAATAGGCTCTATAAGCACTCCCTAAAAAAAGAACACCTCAAGAAGTCCAAATCGACATCCACCACCTATCCACCTATTTATTGATTTAGAGACCGTATTTACTTTCCAAGCTGGCGCAATCCGAAATGAACTTAGGTATCAACCAAATGGCTAACCAATTAGCCCTGTCCTGAACCAAATAGCTTCAATTGCAGACTTTGAATAGGTTGAGTTCAGTTTCTACTTAAGGCAAGGTGTCTTCCTCTGCAGCATACGACATTTAAAAAAATAAAAAATTCTTAGATGAGGCGAACCTATAACGAACGCCCTGAGATTGTGCTTGAAGATTTAGTCTGCTCTTGAATTGTTGTAGATGGAATATTGGTAGAAATACATCTTCTGGAAGTAAGTTACATTGTGTGCTTGTTCTGTAACAAAAATTGTTTTAATATTGCTTTGTTCGTGACGTTGTTAGATCTCCTAAAAATCTTTGCTGTGTCGAAGGTTGCAGCTTTGAAGTGAGGGAGGAATCTTCTACAAGGCGTTTTGCACGTCATCGTCGAGTCCAGTGTGTTCAGTTTTTCAAGACCGAAATCCAAGCATGAGAACTGTATTCAAGACCTAGTCGTACTTGGAGTTTATGGAGAAGAAGAAGCTGGGCTGATGTAAGATGTCTCTTAGCTCGGACCCTGCTTGTTTTTCAATAGAGCTTACATGGCGCTATAAAACAAATATATTTATGGCACAACAGGCTCTTTAGTACCCAGGGGCAAGCTTATTTCTCACAACCATTCATGTGTGCGTGTGTACTTCTTAGCAAGATGGCGGGACCTCCTGTTTTATGCCGAATCCGAATGGCTAAGTTGAGATAAGCTTTTCATAAAAATTGATATTACTCTGACTAATTGATCATCACGAGAGGAGGGCCAGTGAAAAATCATTTTAGGTATTGCTACGGCTGGGAATCGAACCCAGGCCTTCTGTGCGGCAGTTCATCGCACTAACCACGCCACTGAGCCCGTTCACTGACGTCTTCAAGGTATAAAACCTGAGACTGTCGCTTAATACCAAACAACTTCTAAATTGTCCTTCACAATAAACAGGAAAACGGACGTGAAGATTTAGATAAAGTCTGTCAAAAAAAAAAACATATGTCCTTCGTTAGCCCTGGAGGCTAACGTTAAACTCGATCTTGGCTAAAAGAGAGTGTAATATCTCCCAAGGATCACCTATTTAAACAGTCAAGTGGAAATCAAATTACTGGAATCGGTTTCATCGAACTCAGAAGTAGCCCTAGACTGGACTCATATTTTTCAAGAAATAGTTTTCCAGTTTGACATTACCTTGTGCTGGATGCCCTGTGCAGAAACATTTTAAGGAATTGTAATATTGATGAACTCTCCAGACAGGAAATATGAAGCCGTTCTCGAAAAGGTACAAATTGAATTCATAACGCGAAATATTCTAATGCAACATGCTATCGGGTGATGAAATAATAGATGGTGCAGCGGAGCTGTCATTAGAGGAAGAGAACCCTTGGATGGTGCTTATACCAATATAACCAAAACTTCTGCATACATATTTTTGAGGACATCATGAAGGATGTGCTTAGTTGAACTATCAATTGGGAAACAAGAACGGATGTGAACCAACTTTCTTTGAAAAGATAACGCAATGAAAAAAACGATAAGGACCTAAATGTCGTTGGGTAACAAAAATTCGTATTTACTGAGCCCTAAATCTTACCTGACCTAAGCTATTGATCTTGCTTGATAGACCGCACATTAGATTTACTATGAGTATCATCACTGAACCCTTCTAAGTATCACATACATACATTTTTGGCGTAACACTCATGTGTGCATGTGTACTTCTTGCACGATGGCGGGACCTCCTGTTTTATGCCGACTCCGAACGGCGAATTTGGTAAAAGCTTTTCTTGACAGTTGATACTACTCGGATGATTTGTCAGATCATCACGAGAGGAGTGATAAATCATTTTAGGTGTTGCTACGGCTGGGATTCGAACCCAGACCTTCTGCGCGGCAGTTCATCGCACTAACCATCGCACCACTGAGACCGTGACAGACATACAATAAGACATGAAAAAATTAAAATATTTGGCATCAACGGCCCACAAAGAGGGCCTCAATCTCAGCTTCTTCGTTCATTTGTTCTTGCAAAATTTTATTTCTTCCACAAAGAATGGGACCGCTGTTAAACGTCAATTTCGAGCAGATTATTCGACAAGTTTCTCATGACAGTTTTCTACTCTTGAAAGTTTGTCAAGCTTTCGCAAGAGGTGGACATTGATGAAAAAAAAACTCTGGTATTGCCATTTGAAACATCCAAATGCACTAACCACTCGGCTAATGGACCCTGCAATAAGAGATTGCAGTACGCAAATTACTTTTGATCGAAATTAAAAAGAGGAAGGACATGTCTTTGACTTTATTGTTCCTAATCCGAGCTCCCTAACAAAAGAAATTTGCACTTGGGAGCCTTCTGCTTGGTCTTAAAACAAATTCTGAAAGGCCACATCAAATAAGAAAAGGAAGAAACATATCTTAAACATTTTTGAACTTGTCCCTAGGAACTTCATCTGGGAGCACCTGCATTAAAAATATCTTCAATCATTCGAAGGAAGTCTCCATTTAATTAGAAGCTTTGAGTGCTCTTCAAATGAGTTAATGGAGAAACTGCGAAGATATAAGTTATTACGCAATGGTATGACCAGGTTACGTCTGCAGCAAATCTTAAGGTTAAACTCTCCGAAGTCTCTAACTAAAGATTACGGCAAGTGCCAACAACCCTCTCTATAATTGGAATCGTCCTTTGCTGGAGTAGTTTAATTTGTAATTGCAACGATACCATGTTTACTTATTGACATAAAAATCCCGACTGAACCGCATTCCAGCACCCTTCACATTTCTCCTAGCTTGCAATGTTCGTGAACTTGGTTAACCTTTACGTGGAATCTATCGTCTTCACCTCATCCTTCATGCATCAACCTCAACCATTAACGACCACAGAAAAACCACAAAGCATTTATCCCCACTTGAGACAGATATTCAAATATAAAATATCCTTCCTCCACCAGCTCATCTCTTCGGCTCAAAAAGTTCTATTATCTCGCAAAATTCATAATCTCTGATCTGCAAATCAGTAGTGCAAACTACTCTCAAAAAACACACACACACAAACCCGACCAAGGACATTTTTTTTAATGTGAAACTTGTCTTCATTCCAAGAGAACTTTGACATTTACAAGAACATCGCAGAGACTGTACCAAAAAAAAGAAGCAAATAAGAGTAAAATAGTGGTGTCCTATCCACCCAGCCTCTGTAGAGTAAAGTAAATCGCTTTATCCCTCTCTCATTATTGCCGCTCACACTACCCCATTTATAGCTTCATAAAATTTCGCCATAAAATCTCAAGATACGAAGAAGGAGCCACATTAAGGAGCGAACTAAAACCGCTAAGCGTGTTATTTCATGTGAATGCATTTAATCATTTACCCATCGTAGTTGTCATCATCGTCATCCTCGTCGTCGTCGTCCTTGGTCAACATAGCGTGTCCTCTGATAGTAGCTTCAGCGTCATAGCCAAGTCGTCGTATCATTCTCGATATCGTCATCAGCGCCATCACCATGACTATCAACGGCGCAATATCATCATCGTCGCCTTCGTCCTTGCCGGTGTAGTCATCAAGCAGTTTTATTGCCAATATAAACCACTCACATACGCGACCCTGCGATTTGTAATTGTGTCGTGAAATTGCTCAACCGAATTGTTAGCCAACATTTATCAGCACAACGTTGTATCCCTTCAAATCCTTGGAAGAAAAGCCAACTACTCGCTCGGGTCCTGGTGTCGTGATGTATACGTTTGCAGATGCTATTCAGGTTTGTGCCACCATGTAGCCGTGTACATTTCTTGGGAGTCACGGGATTATTGCATCGTCATCATCAGCGTTTCACCTAAAATCGATGAAGAAAAGGACCTTTTCGGAATCTCTTACCACAACGATATTAACTGCGACATTCTACAGCAGAAACAATGGCGGTCATAGAGAGTCGAATTATCAAGATTAAATTTTATCGTCTTCACACTGGGTGACAGAAATTTTCATTTTTCACACAGGACGTACCAGGATACTGTCGGTTTTGTAACACAATTATGCAAAATACCAACACAAACTAACATTATTACTGTGTGTAACTGATTAAGTTAAAAGGGCACAGCACTCCATCGCACAAGTCCATAGAAAGGATATGGGGTTTGCAAAAACCGGCATGACATAGTATGGGATCCTTTTATAGATTGCGCAGACATTTTGAATAAATTTACTATCCGATTGATTGAAGTGAATAGCCCTCCTGATCAAATTTTAGAAGCAAAAAGTCCTTGATTGGCAGAGAATTTCATTGTTTGCTATTAATATGATGGTGGGATGCAGTTTTGTTTGGCAAATGTGGTAGTTAAACAGGGTAGATGGGGCTGGACGGATTGGTTGGAGCGTTTTGTGGATATTGTATCATCTACGAAAGGGATTTCTTTTCTATGAAAGTATATCTTTTCACAGAGTTCATCAATAAAAAAAATAGCATAAGACCTAAGTGGATACCTTGCATGGCATTAGGTGAGGTTAAGTTGCAGTGACTGCATGCGATGCGCGTGCACACCTAGATTTTTTAAGGTCAGCTGAACCATTCAGAGCTAACTATGTAGCCAGCTTACATATGGACGGTCGAAGAAGTAGTCTCCCAGATGAAGCTTCATTTTTCCTGAGAGAGCTGGAAAAGAGCATAGAAGCTGAGTATTACCAAAGAGTATAGAACTACAAAGAGTGAGCATCAGAGCTAAAAAAAATTTTAGCCGTTTCAGACGTGGGCGGTTAGTGCGAAGCGAAAATTTCGTCGACCGTATGCGTCGGCCATGCTGTTGTTTGATATACGTTTTGGTAATACTTTCATCATCTTCTTGTCCAAGGAGCTTCTACGGAAGTAATTGCTAAAGAGGCCTAGTCTTTGTACGTGTAATATAAGGACAACGGTAATGGTGCTGATGTTTGATCTGTTGCAAAGCAGATGGAGCGCTTCTTTATTAAGTCTGGGCAGAGTTGCCACGATTTTTGGCAAGTTGTGCCGTTTTCCCATTCGCTGCTTGCTTTCTTGATCGCATCCAGTTTAATCGGTGATTCGCATGTAGTTGGGCGCATAGATAACATATTTACTGGCGGTGAAATATCAAGGGTAGTGCCCCGCTGGCAGCTCATTTGCCTTGCAATTCCCTTGTATATCTCTGTGGCCCGGCACCCAAAAGACGTGAATGGTAAAATGCTCTGCCATCACCTTAATATAAAGTCGGCATTCGTGTGCTGATTTCGAATTGAACGAGATGGCTTCAAGGGATTTAATTGGCGCTAGTTTGTCGCTGAGGGTGTTAGTATAGTTCGTGGATATTTCATTCCATTTCAGCCAGGACACGGCTTCTTTTATTTCCATGATTTCCGCTTGGAAAACGCTATAATGTTCGGGAACGCGAAAGGATATGCTTAGGTAGGTAAAGCATATATCGGAGAAAATACCTCCACCCACCCGAAATTCTGTTGTAGACCCATCCGTGAAGATGTGAATCGGAGTTATTGGTTCCGATCGAATCCGACTGCCATTCAAGGCGACTGGGAATTGTTGATCGGTGTTTTACGGTAATGATAGGGTGATTCCGAATCTGATGTGTTCACCCTGATTGGATGTCCCTCCATTGTGACGAGGCTCTCAGATGAAGGGGATAGCATCTAGGGCAGCGGAAGAGGTTGTTCTCAGATGCATAATATGCAAGCTGATGTTTAAACGTTACCTAGTTGGTTGCGTTTGGAGTCTGTTTCTAAAGCCGTAAACCAGACTAAGACACCATACAGGAGTATGGGTATAATGATAGATAAGTAAAGCCAGATGGAGATATGTGGTTGGATACCCATTTCTTTCCGTTAGCCTTTTTCAGGAGTATTAGGCCATCGCGGATGCCAGAGCGCTTGGTCTAGACAACTGTAACCAGCGAGCCTGGGATCTTGGAGTATGGAAGGCTACAGTGTCTTAGGCAGAGACTCTTCACGGGTAGGGAGCCCGATAAGTAAGTTGTATAAGGCCACGGTGGCACTCTTAACACGTTCTTGGATGTTAGCTTTTCAGTTAAGTTTATCATCCAAAACCAAGCTTAGGTATTTGGCTGATTCTTCGAATTTCAGAAGGAATTTATATTTCCTGCTAAAAAGGAACGATTTGGTTTCTTGAGGGTTCGCGCCGAGCCTACATTTGACGGCCCATTTGGAGAATACAGTGAGACCATTTTGTAATAACTCCATAAGGGCGTTAAGGTATTTTCCTGATACAGATATTGCCACGTCATCCGCGTAGCCAAGAACTTTGATCCTTCCCTTTCTAGATTAACCAGTATCTCGTTGACCAAGAGATTCCAGAGAAGAGGAGACAGTATTTCACCTTGTGGGGTGCCACAGCAACAGATCTACGAGTGGATGAGATTTGTGTTATTGATTCTACCTATGAGTAGCTGATTTATTAACACTCCCAATGAGTCATCAATATTCAAATACGAAAGTGCCATTGTGATTGCGTCTTTTGGTCTTAGTGAGATTTAGATGATGCGTAGCAGTTAGTGAAGCGCTGTTTCAACCGACTTACCCTTTCAATATCCATGTTGGCAGTTGGAGAGATACATTACATATTTTGCATCAAAAAGGAAAAATGTAATCAGAAAAATAATCTAGTACAACAATCTAGATACTGTGTATGTTATTTGTTGTGACAATTTACCTGAACTGATGATTAGAAAGAGGATTTATTTATTTATTTATTTATTTATTTATATATATCTACCAGGTAAGACCTTTACATATTAATTATAATGTTAATAACTTAATTCTATTTATTTAATATCTTATATTTATGCATTTGATAAGTAATAATTCAACAAAATTTAATATTAATTTATTAAATAAGCATATTCGGAATTTAAAATTTCAAGCGCAATTCGTTTAAAACAATCGCGATTCAAAGTTAAATCTAGGTCACCGAATTGTATAAATTAACGCAATGCGTGATGATTTCACTTTTTTTTTTTTTTTTTTATAATTTACACGTACTCAAGGGGTTATGAATACCCTTTTATATGTTACCATATTACGAGCGTTAGAGAAGGGGAAGAAAGAGAGGATAGGAAAGATTTTGGATGTAGTAGAGACTTAAACTCCATGGGTGGTGTCCGAACTAGCTTCGGGGAGTCACTTTTTCTTGTGTTCGTTAAATTTGAAGAAATTCAAGATGGTGTGCATACACTTTTAGGTATTACACCGACCTTTTTATTTCACATGATCCATAATTTGTCCTATGTAAATGTGGAATAAATAAACTTGGTTCACTTAGATACCTTACAGGAGCATTAAAAGTTAACGAAGAAAGCAACTCATCGCAATTTACGTGGTTATTAACCACACATTACTTAAGAATACTAATGATAGCATTTTTCTTCGAACAAAAAAAGTTTGGAGATTAATTACTAAACAACGTGACGCATATGGTGGTAATTCGTCATCTCTGTTAAACCTTCGTAAAGCAAAACGAGTAAAAGATTTTTGTATTCTCTCGATTCTGACAGAGTGAACATCGTAAGTAGGGTCCCAAATTAAACAGCAATATTCCAATAAGGAGCGAACTAACGAACATTATAGTGTTTTTAAAGTATAAGGATCTTGAAAGTCTGTGGTATTTCGTTTGATGAACGCTAACATTGAGTATGACTTACTAATAATGTAATCAATGTGCCGATTAAAAGTCAATTGATTATCGAGCAGTATTCCTAAATCATTTACTTCTGTTTCACGGGTAAACATTACACCATTCGCAGTGTATTGGTATTGTAAGGAGCTTCGCGATCTATATACTGATAATACTTTACATTTGGGCAGATTAAGTTGTAATTCATTTGCTTTACACCAGCGCTCGAGAATAAATATATCATTTTGGAACAGAAGACAATCACTATTATCAGATATCTTCATAAATACATTAATATCATCGGCGTATAAAAGACATTTGCTGATTGATTTCGTGATGGAATTTCGTTAACAAACAAAGTAAATAGCAACGGTCCAAGGTGGCTACCCTGTGGTACTCCAGAAGTCGCAGTAAATACATCTGAGTAGAAGTTATCAACTTTAACCCTCAATTTTATATCTGTTAAATATGAGTTTAACCGCAGAAGTATTTCAGAATGAAAACCAAGTTTAGCCAATTTTTGTTTTAGAACATCTTGGTTAATTCTGTCAAAAGCCTTTGAGAAATCAGTGTACAAAACATCCACTTGTGCTCCACTTTCAATTGTTTCAAGGCAAAATTTCGTAAAGATGGTTAAATTTGTGGTTGTTGATCTACCCTTAACGAAACCATGCTGCATTGGAGATATATGGTGCTTGATATCACTATAAAGTTTTTCTTTAACTATTTTTTCTAAAAGTTTAGGAATGCATGAAAGTTTAGTAATTGGTCTATAATTTTCAATAAGATGTCTTGCGCCATTTTTATGAATGGGTGAAATATATGCAATTTTCCATTGGTCTAAGAACATTCCAGTTAATAATGACGTATTGAATATTTTTGTTATAGGAACAACTAAAGACTCATCATATTTTTAAGTATAATTGGATGTAAGGTGTCTATACCTGGGCTTTTACTGGCGTCAACATTTAACAATGCTTCTTAAATGTCATTTTCCGAAAATTCTTAATGCCCAATATCAGTAATTTTGTTTAAATTATTGAAATTAGCTGGGTTTGAAATATTGGATGCAAGAAAATTATCTGAAAAATATTTTGCAAAAAGTTCACAAGTGGACTTACCACCCTGAGATACTTCTGTCTGGTATTCCATTGCACTTGGATATACAGATACTTTACGTTTTGAATTGTAAAAGGACCAGAATGATTTGCTGTTACTTTTAATCGTTGATTCAATAGAGATTATATAGCTGCGGTATAGAAATCTATTTTAAAAATCAAACTCTTTCCTTAAACGAAGAAAATTCTGCCTGTCAACAGTAGAATAAGATATTTTCATTCTTTTAAACGAGATTTAGATTTAATATTTTTTTAAATTTTTGAGACTATTGTAGAAAGAGGAAAGATACTGACTTAAACCAATGAGTATAGGACTACATTGAGTGCGCATCTCATACAACGAACATTTTCTATGTGGGGTACTGACATTGATACCCCAGTGTTCGCATTGCTACCCCAGCATCAAACAACAGCATAACCGACGGATACGATTGACGAAATTTTCCCTTCGCACTTACCGGCCGCGTCGGAAACGGCTGCGACATTTTTAGCTGTGATGCGTATCTATGTTCCGGTTTTTCAACAGGGACGCTACAAAAGTTGAGCGACAGGGACAGCAAACGACGCTATATTTCTTGCCGCTCTTTTGCCATTTCATGATGGAAAGCTATACGATCCAACAACGAGTCGAAATTTTTAAAATTTACAACCGAAATTCGGAGTCAGTGGCCTCAACGTTAAGAGCGCTATGTCCAATTTATGGTCGTCATAATCGTCCTAGCAGATCAACAATTGAGCGTCTAGTGGACAAATTTGAATCCACAGGCACAGTACAAAATGTTCCCGTGCCAGTGAGACAAAGAAGTGCCCGTTGTATCGAGAATATAGCTGCCGCTGAGGCTTCAGTTGAAGAAAGCCCAAATGTGTCTCCCACACGTCGTTCTCAAGCGTTGGGCATCTATGTGACGTCGTTGTGGCGAATTTTGCGAAAAGATCTTACATCCTACATCCTTACAAGATTAAATTGACGCAATAATTGAAGCCGCTTGACCACCAGAAGCGTCGTATGTTCGTTAATTGGGCTGAGCAACAACTTGAAAATGATTTGGATTTTCATCGAAAAATCATCTTCAGCGATGAGGCTCATTTCTGGCTGAATAGCTTCGTCAATAAACAAAATATGCGGTATTGGTCAGACAGCAATCCACACGTACTCCATGAGTCATCATTGCATCCCGAAAAAAATACGGCTTGGTGTGGTTTATGGGGCGGCGGCGTCATTGGGTCGTACTTCTTCCGTGATGATCAAGACCGGCACGTTACTGTGAATGGGAATCGCTACCGTTCAATGATAACCGAATATTTTTGGCCCCAATTGGATGATATGGACTTGGAGGACATGTGGTTCCAACAGGACCGCGCCACAAGCCACACAGCGAATGCCACAATCAATTTATTGGAAACCAAGTTTGAAGAACGTGTTATCTCACGAAATGGTCCAGTCGCTTGGTCGCCTCGGTCGTGCGATTTGACGCCGTTAGAATATTTCCTGTGGGGCTACGTCAAGTCTATGGTCTATGCTAACAAGCCAGCGACGATTGATGAACTTCGTACGAATATCGAAGGGAAATTGTAGCAGTATCGGCCGATTTATGCTTGAAAACCGTCGAAAATTGGGTTCAGCGTCTGGACTTCTGCAAGCGTGCTCGTGGTGGCCATGCAAAAGAAATTGAGTTCCATACATAATGGCATCGAACGTACTTTCACAGGAATAAAGAATTTCATTGATGTCCAAAACCGTTTTTGTTTTATTTAAAAAAAAAAAACTTTTGTAGCGCTCTTATTGAAAAACCCTTTAGTTCTATACCACAATGACTGCACATAAATGTTGGTAACTTTGCAAACCGGATGTGACTTACTGTAAACCTTATAAAACCAAAGAAAAATGTTTCATATTATCGAAACAATGGCCTGAGTTGCTTCTCTACTTACACTCAGCCAACATTGTTAAGAAGCAGCCAGGTTAGGAATTAGCCAAGAGCCTTGAAAAGGAAGAATTCTATTGTTGAAAAATGTTACAGGCGGCTACAAAGGAGACATTACTGCCATTCAGGAAATATGATGAAAAACTGGCATTCGGAAGCCGGTAAGAAACCTTCTATTAGATGACGTCAATGAATGCATGATGACAACCAGCATAAAGACAATTTTTGGCAAAATATGCGCTCATGTATCTAAGGAGGAAATATATGAAAGCACATGAGAGCGCATGTAAAGCGAATGGAAAATAATGTAAGAAACCGAAAATCCTTGAATTCCCAGCCAGATGATACATCAAGTGGCGCTCCATGGTATAAATCGATGTCGACCAACATTGTACGCAACTGGAATCAGGTAGTTACAGATGAAGCTAATTGAACACCCAGTTTGGTTCAGTTCCAGCTTCAAACCATGTTATTGGAGATTTGGATAAAAGCCACCATTAATGTACACAACAAAAATTCGATGCTTGGTGAAGAATGCCGATGGAATCACCTACCAACAAAATGAAGCCTCATCGCAGCTGTTGTCTAGACTAGTAAGCCATTGAGAAGGGAAGCACACCGGCTTTTCAGAAGAAGAACAAAAAATAAGTAGAATTAGAAGCCCTCTATCAGAGATTGGTTCCTCCAGGAATGACGTTCAGAAATTTTACCAAATGGAAAAAAGGAAAACCACTAAGTGTCTCCCCGAAAAAACATTCTGTCGAGATGATGAAGAAGTAATCCGGAAGACTTTGATTGGAGGCTGATAATATAGAAGAGCTATTTCTGAAGACTGTCGCAAGTCTTTGCACGGTGATACGGACCCTACATTTCCAATTTTTGACGACGCTGTCGACGCTGCTGTATAGGTCCGGCTGGATTCGAACAATGGCCGGGCTTACATTGATTTTGAAGGCATAGTTCTTTGTCGGCTGTTAGGCATAGACCAGCGGCTTAATAACAACCACAAGAAAAAGAAGTCTAAGAAGTCATATTGAACGGTATTGATGGGCAATTCACGTCAGTAATGTTCATTGTGGCGTGCAGCATGCATTGGACCAAACACTTTTCTACTATCTTAGCGACATCTCTGGTAGTCTTATCAGTTTTCTAAACTCAACAGGCTGGATCTTGATGTGGATTGTATCACACTCTCCACAAGCATCGAGTCGTGGTAGCAAAAAGGGACAGCAGTGCTTCTTGAATTCATGCTGAACCGCCACCTCTACCTTGAGCGGTATACCAAAACTAGACATGGCTATGTATAGTTTGTCTCTATGAATGCTGTCGTATGAAGCTTTGCAATCGAGGGTACCGATTATGGCTTGTTGGGTTTCTTCCGGGATCTGCGAAGTGTGCAGATTTTATCAGTTGTTTACTTACCTGGTCTAAAACAACACTGGCAAAGGCCGATCATGTTGCTGGACGACAGTTTGAGGCGTTCACATATTACCTCAGATAAGTTTTTTTCTTAATGCTTCGTATACTATAAGAATATATCCCAAGAAAACATATACTGGGGGTACCCTCAGGTTGGAAGTTTTCTCTTAGCTCCCAACTACTCCTTGATTATTTGAATGCAAACGAATTCATTGAATAAAACATTCCAAAACTGCACAGTAATTAAGGCTCTCTTTAGAAAACATCCCAAAGGAAGACACCCCTACCATCTAATTACATGTAAATGCGCTCCTCTCCGTTGTGCAACAGCTTCTGTGATCTGTAATTACCCAGTCCCTGTCAACAACTCCATCAACACAAATTAACTATTCATTCGTTCAGTGATGGTGAACCAGCCATTCCGGAGAACTTCACAGTCAATCATTACTCTGGAAGCAGCTTGGATCTCTGTTTGACAGTTGAGAACAGCAGCGGTAAAACTTCTATCAACCCAAATAAAATCAAATTATCAGACTAATTCACAAGATTATAAAATGGCCAACAGAACGGAAAGTTTGAAAGGGAGCGGCGCGCGGCCCGACGCTGAAGAACTTTGCCAAAAAGTAAACCCCCTACGCCCCCTTCTGCCACCCAAAAAGTTTGTCGTTGCCTTGTGTTTATCTCTTTCAAATACCTACTCGCAGATACAAACAGATGGATGAGAGTAGTCTCGCATATCTGAGACGAAGAACACCCCTCTTCACAACTGACTCACAACAGTGAAGTGCAGTTCAGTTATATCTCGACCCCACTAAACCCGCACCAACACACATGGTACAACAATGAGTTCATTATTCTGAGATACATTTATCAGATGCACCGTGTTGGTGAGTTTGTCTTAGTTTGCTCAATCGCCGCCACGCTAGATAGAGGCAGGCTGGGGGGTGGCAATTTAATGAGGCGCAAATGCACTTGGAAGACTTCACCGAAGCACAGTCATGTCGGCATTACATGAAATGGGAAAGCGTATGGCGATGGCCGAATGAAACGTTTTTATGTGTAAACGCTTCACTGGTTCGCAATGGAACGTTGTTACTCTTCTGTTGAAAGTATCTTTTGTAGTGTGCACCATAACTCATTACAGTTTGTGTAGTCTGATGGCAATAGCCTTCGATGGGTACATCGTTCGTTTCGAATTACTTTCGCGCTCATTTGTGAGAGCTGCCATCGGTGTTATCATGGCGCCGACGACGACGACGATGATGATGATGATGAGGGTGCTTTTGGTTTAATCATTCCAATCAGCGTGTATTTCATTTTAATGATAATGATATCAAGCTAGCTGGTGACCTTGATTTCTTTAACTCAAAATCTTTTTTGAAATGCTTTGAAATTTATTTATACAGTTCAAGGTGAATCAGGACCTCTGCCCACATACCTCTTCAGTCAGGACTTATTACTTTTGATGGTGCTATAAAACGTGGTGCTCCTAGCGCGTACTTAATATTCTCCTCCATATCGATATGTTGCCTGTCGTCTGTGATTACGAATTCCCAACAGACGGAGATGTCACTCTGTCTGGTCGTTCTTGGTGCCTACTTTCCTCTTATATAGCGTATAATAGTATACGTGCTGGAGCGTCTATAATCAGCCGTTCTATATGACCATAAATCGTACGCAGGACTTTTCTCTATACAGAATACAGAACGGGAGCTTTAATCCGGTTGGGTAAGTGTCCTAGCTTATGCAACATTTTGCAAAACCGGGATGATGTGTGTTTTGGACAGAGTCTTCTTTAATCTTCTCTTTAAGGCTTTGTTCCTTGATTGTTTACTTAGTCCAAAGAAACAGCAATAAGCCAGGGCTATTCAACGTTTGTTTTCACTGCTGATGTTGTTTTCCGGTTTACACAAAAGTCCATGTAGACAAATTCGCTGAAAACCTCGACTTTAAACCTATCAATGGTCACATTTTGGCCAAGACTATGGTGGGACTCGACGTTTGATGACAAAATGATATACTTCGACATGTCCTTTTTGATAGCAGATCCCATTCTGTGTGCTGATTTTTCCATGGTAGTGAAAGCACCAGTTGTCTGCTCGCTTTATTCCTCCAATCACTTCGATGTCGTCAGCAAACCTCCAAGTAATTACGTAGATCTTAAAAAGATGTTAGCTGATGTACCAGACTGTACATCCAGACTAATGTTATGTTTCACCTTTTCAAGCTCAATATTCAAGCAGCTGCATGACAGCATGTCACCTTGTCTTTACCCTCTGGTGGTGTCGATGGTTTTAGTTGTATCCCTCCTTATTTTGACGTAGCAGCGAGCGTTCTCTAACATATTTCTGATATGACGAATCAATTTGGCAAAGATTTGAAAGATGGACAGAAAAAAAAGTTTTTGGTGCAATAGGGTCGTTAGTAACCAGAGCTTAGCTTTCTCTCATTCATGTGTGCGTATGTACTTTTTGCATGATGTCAAATTGAGCCCAAACCTTCTGCGGAGTAGTTCATCGCATAAAAAACTACGAAGTCAAAGCTGCTTAAAGCCTTTCGTTAGAAGCTCTAGAAAGGCCATACTTCGGAAGAAGTTTTAACCAAACTTTTCTATAAATGTTACACTTAAACACATCCCCGAAACTTCATAGAGCCTTACAGAGGATATACCATCATATCATCTATAAATCATGAGGATTAACCTACAAGAGTTATTAAAAATGATCAACTTATGTTCAAAAGCTCAATAGAAGTTATTGCTTCTATAAATTGGAGGCGGTAAACCAGCTTCTCAAATCGCAAGGACACCAAGCTTAGGTCTATCAACTTCAAATTTTAGGTTCTGCGGCTGACCGATGGGTACATAGTACCAAAGAGTATGAAACTACATAGAGTACGCATCACAACTAAAAATTTTGTAGCCGCTTCAGACGTGGGCGGTAAGTACGAAGGGGGAAATTCGTTGATCGTATGCGTCGGCTTTGCTGTTGTTTGATGCTGGTGTAGCAATGTGAACACTTAGGTATCAATATCAGTACCCCACATAGAAAATGTAGTTCTATACTCTTTGATACCCTGGCAGTTGGTTGGGTGATGACCAACTACACAACTACCCCGAATAACACAAAGCATTAATTCTGCTAGCACAAAGTCTTTTTGGGAGTAGATGACATCGGTGTGGAAGGCGATTAATTTTTGTCACCAAAAGCTAAACCAGAAGATTTTTTGAACTTCATCCCCCTTTAAATCTTTCCTGCTCAAGCATCGTCGGTCTCCAGTATCGCATTAGTAGTTCGAGTTAAGTTGACGTAGAGGTAGGTTCTTATATACTCGCCGAAACAAGCTACGGAAATGCCAAAAATCCAGTTGAATGTTATAAAGGCTGTGAGTCTCTTTTCATTAGTCAAGATTTTGGGCACAAAAGAGTCAAAATATTTTGCCGCGTCGAGCTAGAACAGCCAAGAATTACACACGGATGGTCAAAGTCTCAAAGACTATGACAGACCATTTTTTTGATAGAGGATGACTTCATGTATTTCGATGTGATAATAAGCCAGACATGCCACTTGCTTATGGATCTAAGTTTTGCTGCACGGTCTAACTACACTTGATGTTATTTTATTTTTAAGAAAATAACACCTCTTAAGCTTTTTCAAAAACTGCACTGAATGACTTTCATAATCCGCAGAGATTACTCACCCCAAGTTGATTTTTTTTTTCAAAAACTTGTTTTAACCCTTAAGGGTACTTCTCTTTGAGCAGAGTGTAATAAAACTTAAAAAAAAAACACTTTGTAAGTTTGTTGGCTTTTTAAGAATTTCTTCATCTAATGGCCTTAATCTGACGTCCTATTAAATATGCAATGTACGTTGGAAGCAGATAAATGGATAAAGTTGAGTGCTATCGCCCCTCTTCCCAATTACCGACGTGAAATTGAAATAAAAAACCGGAAGATGCACCAGTAGCAGATAAAGTATCTATGATCATGATGAACTTCTTCAAGATGAGAACGAGTAGCGCTAAGTATGTATAGCATAAACGATTATATAGCAGATAGGTATATGAAACCTACCCACTTGAGTTTTTCGCCTTACCAGAGGGTTTCATTAGCACGTTTGTTTTTTTCTTGTTACTTTTGTACTCCTCTCTTCTAATGACGAAGCGATAATGATGCTGCCGGGTGATGATGATAGCTTCGAGTATCAAATTCCTCGACACACCACCCCACCACCAGGAGCATATTCAGCGTAATTAACATAACACAGTCGCGGTCTGCTCCAGAAGACAACTTCTAGCTAGCGCCTGAACTACAAAAGCGTATTCAATTTCTTTCAAGAAGAGTTTCAAACTCGGAAAATAGATGGAAAAGCAAAAGAAAAGAGGAAAAATCCATTTTTAGATTTTAATTGCGAAATGATTAAGCGAGAGGTGCGACCGCAAGGAAAAGTATGCCAAAAGCCCTCAGCACCAGAGCAAAGCCACAGAGCTGTGTAGGAATCATGTTGCCAATCGGGTGTTGTATGTTGTGACATGGAGTCTTATAGCCGTACAAATCGATTGGATGAGGGGGTCCTAATTTTATTTATTTATAACTGTGGTTTCGTATTTTTTTTTTTTTTTTGTTGTCCGTCTCTGGGTGACACAATTCCCTGCCAAGTGAGATGGATGCAGAGTGAAGTTAGTGGTTTTCTTTTTGTTGATTGGTGTGTAATTGGGGCATGTGCCTAGTCATACAACACCGACTTCTTATGGTGGATTTGGGTTTTTTTTTTAAATTGGAATTTCATTGGCGGGTATGAATTATTAAATTTATCACGCTAATGGTAGATGGTAGTCTGAAATTTAAACGTTCAATGTTTAAAGTCTTACTGTGCGACGGATTTGTGATAAGAAAAGGAGGGTTACTGTGTAATCGATTTCAAATTACAGAAAGACCAAAAGCTGTGTCGACAAATATCCAGCTATTTGAAGGACCAAACGGTTAAGAACAGCGAATGAATGTCAATATATAAAAGTAGAGCGGCGGAAGCGCACATCTTCCTTATCCAAGACGGCAACTGTTAAGTTCCTATGATGGAGGTGACGGTAACATGTACAACCCCAGTTAGGATAGACGAAGTAAACTCACAGACAAAAAAGCGGACTTCTGACAAGACTTAAACTCTTGTACAGACGACTGTCAAACCCACGCGACCCGGAGATTAGTACACTGAAGGCGTCGATCAAAAACATCAACCAATTGATCAAGGAGAACTATCGGTTGTCCATTAATTTGTTTTGGAATAACAGAATTCGGGCCGTAAATTCCAGCGACCCGAGTATGTTTCCACAAATTAATAAGATCTTTAGGAGGAACGGTCATAACGACCTTCCGTGTATTAAGCTCCAACGAACAACTGACAATACAAACATACTTTTGACAGCAGGAATTGATCCAGGGGAAGCCGTCTTCGACGACGTTTTCTATGTTATTGAAGATCCTCAGGAGAAAGTGGAGGCAGTGGGGGCTGTCTTTCAGGAAGTGTATAAAGTGAATGATAGCATTCGGCCGAATCGCGTCCTGGAAAACAATGCCCTGCTCCATCATTTCTATCTCCGAAACGACATAACGCAATGGCGATCTGAGAACCGTGGTTTCACCCGGTTTGATGAAGAAAACTTGGCAAACGCCATAGTCGCCGAGCGAAGTGGGTCTAGTCCTCTGTTAATCTCGAAGGTGGAACTCCAGATCATCTTCGATTCCATAAAGAAAAAGACGTCAGCGGGAGTCGATGGTATATCCAACATTGTACTGCGACACTTACCATCAGAAGCTGTGGACATTTACGCCACGCTGTTCAACAACGCGCTGAATAATGCATATTATCCAGTGCGTTGGAAGACGGCGGTGGTTCATCCTCTCCCGAAAAAGGGAAGGGACAACTCCAATCCGGCGAATTTCCGGTCGATAAGTCTCCTTCCGAGTATCAGCAAGGTTTTCGAAAAGATTCTCAATCGAGCACTGTTCAAGTGGTCTGAGGACAATAATATCATACCAGAGAACCAGTTTGGTTTCAAGGCTGGACATGACTGTATTCATGCCGCCTCCAAACTCGTCTCTGATATACAATGGAACCAAGCAAAAAAACAGTGCACGGGTGCATGACTGGTTGATTTAGAGAAGGCTTTTGACACCGTATGGTTAGAGGGCCTCTATCTAAAGCTGACCAGACTTGCCATAAGTAAACCACTACTATATATTATGCTTCATGATATGCTGACTGGTAGAACGTTTGTTGTCAAAAGTGGCAATGTAACTTCTACCAGAGAATTTTTCATTAAGAATAGTCTGCAACAGGGAGCGGTAAACTCGCCGATTCTCTTCAGCATTTACACCAGTGATATGATAGGTAGTCTTAAGGCCTGCTCAAACCAACGCGAAACGCGAGAGCGGTAGCGATAGCGAATATCGCGCGGGAAAGATGCGGGAGCGAGAACTACTATCCATTCACACCAAACGCGAAGCGGGAGCGAACCTTTTATTTATTTATATATGATCTTATTATCAAAGTAACCAAGCAACATGTTTTCCTCCTCGGATGAAGAAGAATTTCTTCTTTTAATGGCATTAGCAGAATAAACGAACAGGTATTTATGAATAAGATTATTATATTGCAATTATCTAAATTTTTGTTTATTGAAATATAAGAAAAAAAAAGAAAATGGGTTCATGAAATAAATATTCATCGCCAAAGTTATGGAGAGTTTCATACGCTTATGCCAGATCTTCGAAAGAATGAACGGAGATTTTATGTGTATTTCAGAATGACAAGTGACTGTTTTGACGATATTCTTGATCTTATCAAAGAAGATATTCGTAAGTTATGTACAAATTATCGTGAGTCTATTAGTCCCGAGGAACGTCTTGCGATTGCATTAAGGTATGATAATGAAAGATATTAATACGATAAATCCAATTACAAATAAATTAAAAGTGTTTTATTAAAATATTGCAAGTCTTTTCACATAATTTTTAACAGAGGTGAGAATTCTTAAGAATAAGTACAATAATTTAGAAAAAAAGTATAGTATTTTAACCGATTCTATGGTTTTTTTTAAGTGAACAGAATGAGTGTTTGAGAGCTTTCTTCCAATACGGACGATTGTGTATTTTCACAAGGTGAATAAGTAAACGAGCTTGGCACAGCAGATGTACTTGTAGAAGGTCCGAATTCTCCGTAAAATTGTGACGAAGAGGATGATATCTCTTCTATATGTTGTAGCTCCTGTTCCATTATAACTTTGGATATTTGCATTTTCGTTATAGCTTGCCTCTTAGCCGAAAAAGACTTGACGGTTTTAGCGTACCTCATAAATATTAATTCAGTAGCATCCATATTCCGTTGTCCTTTTTTTTTGAAGATACTCCAAAACTGCATTTACCGGTGAAACTTCTTGTTTTTTTTCTTTCTTTCTTAAGGGTCTCACTTTTTTTCTCTGTCACAGTCATGTCTTTGTTGTGTAGTTGTTGCGGTCGAATGAAAATTATCTTCTACTTGTGTCTGTTTATCTCTACCTAATAATTCCGACGATAATATTGGAACATCTAGATTTTTTAAGACTACTGCTGGGTCATCCTCATCGATTGTGTTTAGAGAATCCTCAATGTTTGTGTCCTTAATATTTGAGTCCGTTTCTGCAAATGTCAAGTAAGGCTTAAAATATTGCATCAATGGTGCCCATTGCCAATAACTATAATTTTTGGCCTGTCCTGTTTTCGTTTTCGTACTTCTCAGATATTTAGAATATGTATCTCGAAGATTTTTCCATTTCTTTTTAATTACAGGACCTTTAAATAAAAATGTATTATTTTATTTACAGATATCTTGCGACTGGCGATTCGTTTTCTACAATAGGTCACAGTTATCGCGTAGGATTTTCAACAGTTGGCCAAATAGTTAAAGAGGTTTGCAAAGCAATATGCATGCGAATGGAACACCCATATATGCCTGAACCTTCTAAACAAGTTTGAGAGAAGTCTGCCAAAGGATTTGAAGATTTATGGCAGTTTCCAAATTGCATTGGAGCGATTGATGGAAAGCACGTTACTATAAAGTGCCCAAAAAAAACTAGCGGATCTAATCATTTTTGCTACCTTAATAAGTTTTCAATTGTTCTTATGGCGATTGTTGGTCCAGAATATCAATTTCTTTGTATAGACATTGGGGGATACGGTAAGAATAGCGATGGTGGAATCTTCGAAGCTTCAATAATGGGTAGAAGATTTGAACATGGTCAGATGAATATACCAAAACCAAAAAATCTCCCAGGGCAAAATGAAGCATGTAATCATGTTTTAATAGGAGACGAGGCATTTGCTCTTAAGCCATTCTTAATGAGACCATTCCCTTATAGACAATCTAGAACCGAAAAACGCAAGAAAAATTATAATGAAAGGCTATGCAGTGCAAGACGGGTAGTTGAAAATGCCTTTGGAATTTTAACCAACAAATGGAGAGTATATCTTAGTCCTATTGAAGTTAATGTAAAAACTGCAATCTTAATTGCAAAGACAACTTGTATATTGCATAATTTTTTAAGAACAAAACAATGTGACACTCTTTATTACGAATATTTAGAGGAACTAGAGGTAAATGTAGGAGGTCTCACTAAATTGTTTAGTAATGAAATTTAAATAAAACTAATTTTAAAGTTACATACCATCTTGTTTTAACTCTGCACCAATTTGTCCCCATATTTCATCTTTTTTTCTTATATTTTTGTATTCAGAGTGTGCCAAATTGTACAACACCGGATATTTTTTTATAATTTCCAAGAGGTTTTCCACTGACACCATCTTCAAAGTAAAATAACACACGCGGGACTGCAAAAATATAGTGCATGCAGCGAACCAGCGAAATAACGCTACAATCCCGCTATCGTCTCTCTTTGCATGGTACCATATCCCGCCATGTACTTATTATCGGCGGGAATTTCGCTCCCGCTCCCGCACCTAAGTTTCGCGTTGGTTTGAGTAGGCCTACTCAGGCAATTGCGTATGCCGACGATCTTATCGCGTACAGAACAGCCTCTTGTCGAAGTCATTCGAACTCTTTTGCAGCGGGACTTTGACAAGATCCAGAGATATTTTGATGACTGGAAGTTGAAAATCAACTTTCAGAAATCAGAAACTATCCTGTTTAGGACACCGTTGTCTAGGGCCTCTAGGGATACGAGAAAGAACTGGCGAAAGCTGGTGATCGTTGGACCAAACGGACAGCCACTGGCGAGTAAAAGTGTAGTAAAGTATCTTGGCATCTGGTTAGATCAGTATCTATATTTCGGAAGACATGTAGATGCTGCTCTGGCTAGAGCTAGGGGAGCATTTGCCCTGACAAGACGATTGTTTTATAGCAGTCGTCTTGACAACAGGGTGAAGGTGACTTGCTACATGGCCCTCATTAGGCCGATGATTGCCTATGGGTGCCCGGTGTGGTTCAACGTTGCCCCCAAATGGAAAAGATACGGGTGTTTGAGAGGCAGTGTCTGAGGAGCTGCCTTGGACTTCACAGAACACCAGTATCTGACCACACAAAATACTATTCCAACCAGGTCCTATGCAACGGGGCCAACATAAACAGAGAAGACAACTTTCTGGTGAAACTCATTCGAACAATAGTCTCATCTTTGGGACCTTCTACCCCAATGATGAATATTTTGAGAGTGCGCGTTTAAGTGGCTTTATTCCGCCCGAAACTTTCCTATATTTGGATAGTCGAGGGCTGATACAGGATAGATCGGCGCTTCCGCTAATCTACCACGTCTTCCGACGAACTGTGGATAGGCGGCTCCTGTACGACCGAGACGTCGTCACTCAGGGCGGAGGAGAGCGCCTGCGGTTCAGCAGGAGTGGGTCCGACTGGGACCGCCGGAGTAGGTTGCAACAGGAGAACCTGTTGTGGGCGCCCGCATAGGTCCAGTAAGTTAGTTAAGTAGTTGATAAGTAAGCTAGTTTTTTTATGAATTTTTGTCTAGCATGTAAGTTAGTTTTAAGAAAATTTAAAAAAAATGAATTAAACAAAAAAAAAGACGAAGTAAACAACTAACATGATCTATTCCGATATATCAAACAACAGATCATCGAAGAATTTCAAGGGTAAGTCAGGCTACTCGAACAGAGATGGTGGCGGATGAACCGAAAGATCAACGAAAGAGCTCAATCTTGCATTGTATACTAATATCGCTCTATCCTAGGGGTATCTAATAAATTGGAACTGGCCCTTCAGATTGGGGGGTTGAACAGACGCGTCAACTTCCTTGACACGTGACAGCAGCTAGTAATGAGACAGGTCCACTGGTGATTTGATGTCATATCTCACCGAAAAATTAAGCCAATCAATCCACCTTGATAGCGAAAACAAGATCGTTGCAATTGACATTTCAAAGGCATTTGACAGGGTTTGAGAAGGCTAAGTAGCGCTGTGGTTAGTGCGATGAACTTTCGTGCAGAAGGTCTGGGTACGATTCCCAACCATGGCAACAACTACATGATTTTTTACTGGCCCTCCTCTCGTGATGATCTGACAAATCATCAGAGTAGTATCAATTGTCAAGAAAAGCTTGTCTCAAATTCGACGTTCGGAATCGGCACAAAACGGGAGGTCCCACCATCGGGAAAGAGGTACACACGCACACATTAATGGTTGTGAGAAAGCTCGGTTCTGCGTACTAACGAGCCTGTTGCGCCGAAAATTTGTATTTGACAAGGTTCGGCATCAATCCCTTCGAAAATGCGTACTTTTGAAATCTACGATACTCTTCTTCAATGGATAAGAAACTACTTAGCAAAACGCTGGTGTTCCCCAAGGCTCCGTTTTGACTCCAACACTCTTTATCATTGTTATTAATGGCCTCTTGTTTGCAACTTCTAATCCAATCCATTCCTTCGCTGATGATAGTACCCTCAGCTTTTCATATTCGTTCTCGAATTTAAGCCCTTCACCTTCGGACGTGGTATAAAAACGACAAAATTTGTTGAGTTCATTAAATTCCGACTTCGACAGCATAACTCCAATAGAGTGGAATTTCATGCTTCCAAAACGCAATGCTGAGTTCTATCTTCCAAGCGAAACCAAAATTTACAGCCATAATCCATGAATGGCGCTTGCATCGTCGAAGCGGAAAAACTTTCCATTATTATTATTATTATTATTTTTTATTATCAGGTAATTGCAAATTACATGGTAATATTAAGATTAATGAGCCTAGCTGCTAAGACTATTTGCTCTATGGTAAAATATACTTATATACTAATGTTAGTGATGGATAAGAATTTGTTAATTTTGTTTATATTTGAAGGGTTTGGGTTACTTAGTACATCGTAAATGGTGCTATTGTTAAATAATTTTAGTATTAAAGGTTTAAATACAATACAATTTTCAAATATATGTGATATGTCAAATCTTTCGTTGCATGTAGGGCAGTTTGGTGGCATGTTTTTTGTAAGCAGGTGTTGGTGAGTAGCATTGGTATGTCCAAGCCGCAACCGGACGAAGTTCGATATCTTAGATTTTGTGATGTTGGTGGGGTATTGTGGATGGCATCTGTTAGAGTTGGTTTTTCTGTAATGGTGCTGATATGAGTTCCATTGAAGAAGCTGATTAGATTTGATATTTTTCTTTATTGCGTTTCTAATATCGGATTTGGTGAAGATGTTGAATCTGAATACTGGAGCATTTTGAGCTGAGTTAGCAGCAAGGTCGGCATATTCATTACCCTGGATACAAGCATGACCTGGGGTCCACATTAACTTCAGCTTGTTTGGTGATTTTATCAGGCTGTTTCGGATTTCGGTAACAAGGTCGGTGTTGTTGTTCGCATTGTTTACAGCTTTGAGAACAGAACGACTGTCGGAACATATAATATGTTTTCCTCGGCGTTTCATGGCTTCTTTTATAGCTTGTAAAATAGCGAATGCTTCGGCTGTGAAAATGGATGCAAATTCGGGTAGAATTCCAACACACAGGATGGAGCCCTCTTCAAGAGTGACAGCAAATGAGGTGTTTTCTGTTGTTTTTGATCCGTCGCTGAATATTAGCTTCCATCCATCCGCTTTAAGGTCGGAAGAGATACTGGAGAAAAGTGTACGGTACGTTGCATTGCTAGTGTTGGCTTTTTTGTAATCAGCTAGTGACAATATAGTAGATTCAGGTTTAATGAACCAAGGGGGATAAGTTGTTGTCACGTTGTGTGGCCGTTTGATTGGTAGATCCATCTTGGTGGCTTTGTAGATGATGTTGCTTATTGCGGATGGAATTCGTTTCTTTATTTTGTGGGTTTTGCATTGTAAGATGTCCTTATCGATTACAGAATTTTTGGAAAAAGCCAGCTTGGCGGTTAGCTTCAACATGATTATGTCTCTTCTTTCTTCGACTGTTGGGAGTCCTGCCTCTGCCAAGATGTTTTTTATGGGGTTTGTAGGGAAGGCATTTATGCTTCTTCTAGCTGCTTGGTGATAGGTTGGTTTGATGATATTTAGAGTAGTCTTTGGGCAGTTACGTATATAAATAAACCGAAGTCGATTTTACTTAAAACTAGCGCTTTTGTGATTGATGTTAGGGTGTTTATGTGTAAACTACTTTTTTTACTACCTAAATACTTAATTATGTTAGTTCTCGCAGCTAGGGACTTCTTAATGTATTGACAATGTTGTTTCCAGTTATATTTTTTATTAAATACAAGACCTAGTATATTTAAACTATCAACGCTTACAATTTGTATATTATTAATACTTAAAGTTAGTTGTGGACAGTTACGTTTTCGGCATACATGAAGTAATTTACATTTATTTATTGACAGTTTTGCGCCAGAGAGTCTTGACCAATCAAGAATGTCATTTAAAGCGTTTTTAAAGAAATTTTGACAAATGTTTAAATCGGTGATCTTAGACAGTATGTAGATGTCGTCCGCATAGAGACAATAATCCAAAAGCTTGTATTTTTTAAGAATTGTGCATATATCATCATAGGCTATAATAAAGAGGACCACCGACAAGGGTGATCCTTGCGGGATACCATGCTCGGTATGTATGTTAGTAAACGACCACATATTTGAAATCGTTAAAAATGCAGAAAAATGTCGAGGTTCGCTAACCGATGCAAGAAATGTTTCACCCCTTCGGATCTGGCCTCAATATATAAAGCGTTCATACACCCCAAACTCGAGCTCAACGCCCAAATATGGTCAGGTGCAGCCAAAACATGATTGCACCTACTACATAGGATACAAAAGCGTGCGATAAAGTTGACAGGAGATCCAACCATAGCGAACTCCATAGTCTCGATCGAACATCGTAAGAATGTCTCCTGCTTTACACTCTCTTACAGCTACTACAATAACAAATGCTCGACCGAAATAGCCAGATGCATTCCACCCCTTCAACAATTTAACAGTAATACTCGCCGTGTATTGAATGCTAATCAGTTCACCCTCAAGCCTATCTTCGGACGGACTATGAAATTTACGAGATTCATTCCTAAACCGAACAACAGGAATTTGGAATGCCATACAAAATTCAGTTTTTCCGCCCTACTACAATCTACAGAAATTTAAAACCAACGCACATCGGTATCTCCTCTTTTCTACTGCTCTATTTCCCTAATGCCCGCGCTGTGCTCAAACACTAAGAGTATACAAAAAACAGAGAACCGCCTCGGATAGCAAGGGTTTAGAATATAAACTAGGCCCAGAACTATTACAACTGGCAACAGCTTCTTAAAATGCACCTGGAATGTTTGTACGCTAACATTTCGGGTCCAAATCTAAAACTTGAATCTGTCCTTGCAGATCAGACCTTACCGTGATTTAGAAAACACAATGGACAGCATAAGGGATGCAAACAATAAAAAACGTATGCAATTCATTACATCTGTCACCAATGACTCAAAAAGTTAGGATGCGGATTAGTTGTGGGACGCCGACTGTGGCCAAGAATAATTTACTTGGAGCTGGTTAGAGATCCCCTGGCTGTGATCTACTTCGGAGCAATATAAGCCTTATATGTGCACACGCCCTACCGATGAGACTGAAGACACTATAAAGGAAGTATTTTAAGGCATCGGATCCGAAAATTGAAAAACATACAAAGGGACCGATTATGACGACATTATCAGCCAAACTTTTCATATTAAAGTGTGTGTGCACCAACCCATCAAAAAAGTCTAAAACCCAGTGACTCGAATATCCATATACCCCATCTCCAAAAAAAGGCGATCCCATGTTTTGCACCAACTATATCCCTGCAACATATCCCTTTTTAATATCGCAGATCCTATCCAACGTACTGTGTAAGATGTCTAAACGATTTTCTGCAAAACTTATCGGCACCTATCATTGAAGCCTCCGGCACGGCAGAACGAAGGAAAATTTCTGGAAAAGACCAACGAATTTCATGTCTAGACGCATCATCATTTAATTTTACGGGATCCATCGGAATTTGAGATTCCGTCAGAGCTGATACAGCTGTATCACCTAACTTTGGACGACAACGAATCCAACGTTCATTTCAAAACCACCTCATCTTAGCTTATCAAAACTTGCTGCGGATTTTCCGACATTGAAATGCGATATCGTCCGATTTCTTCAATCACTAGCTAGAAAGGATAGTAGAGCAGTTGTAAAAACTGAAGGAGTTCATCTTCTGGGATTCCTAAGAGTAAGCTAAAACGGAAGAAGTTCCTCTTCTAGGATTCCTAAGAGTCAACACTAAAACACTATGCCGAAGATTGGCCCAAGAAAACCGATGCTGTTCAGGTTAAGTGAAGCAACTGGGATCATAATATTTAACCCAAAAGTCCAAAAGTTTGTTCCATCGGACCCTTATCCCATCAGTCCTAATTTACAACACATTTACATAAGCAAGAAACTGCCACAAATACTTACGAACGAAAAATTCTACGTCGAAAATTTGGTCCTTTGTGCAAGGACGGCGAATGGAGGGGAGGGATACAATAGCAAACGTAGTATGAACGGTAAAAACAAATCAGTTGCATTGGATTGAAAACATCCGTCAAATGAACAATAATGATCCAGCCAAGAGAATTTTCGAATCCCAGCCGATTCGAGAACATCCAGTTTACGGATCTTCAAATAATTGACTGGGAACAACGTGCACAGGATCGAAGGAAGGCCTTGTCTCAAGCAGAGCCCCACAACGAATCAGGAGACCTTTATGTCAAAATGAATTCTTTTTCATACTCTGGGATTCCAACTTTTCTTGGTAATATCCAGCTTTTTCTGACTCAACAGTGATTTATTGTCTCATAGTGGCGGTTTGAAGAGGCAGAAGACGGTATCCAACCTCTCTTTGTCCAGCTTATCAGCCTAGTTCCTCGGTTTGACAAATTGATGATGTCTGTTCGATGCTAGCTGCTATCTTTGCCAGCTGATCAGCAGTTTTAGCAGCACCCAGCCAAGCCTATTAGTATGTTGAACACAAAGAACCTTCAGCTCTTCGACACAACGTTTAAAAATCTTTGATTCGCTTTCGATAGCACAGTGCGGCGCTTTGGCTGTCTCAGCTATATACTGTGGTCAGAGTTCGAGAAACGAACTGTTAAGCTGTAATTCCTCTCCAATGCCAACATACATTTATCCGAATAGATGGATTGAGATTCTTGAGGCAGCAGAATAGTTTTTGAAAGTCACGGTCAAGCAGCATGTAGTCAACGATTTTATCTCATCATCTGTTATGTGCTGGATAGGGTTGAGCAGCAGGACAATTTTTTATCTCATCAGCGACTGCGTACTAAAACTCACATTAGACTTTGTCCTCAAACACTCATTGCAATCGACTGCCGTAGAAGTTTACTTCGGAGACTTTGTTCGCTTATGTCTCGGGGGACTATCTGTTTCTCGACCAAGTTGTGTCTTTCCTTACCTTGTGTTCAATTAAGTAAGATGAGCTGGTTATTGTTGATGTTAATTCCGCGAACCGTATGCAGTGGAAGGTGCTCTTTCCAAAGTGGGAATGTGTTATGACCAGGATTCCCGGTACGGGACTGCAGAAGCCTCAGAAATTGTCTGAGGCAGTTATAGTCTCTATTCTGGCAACTTGTCCAGACATACATTCTGGTTATATTTATGTTAGCCCATCTGCCTTTGGTGTAGCTGTCCCATCTGTTTGTTGTGGATTTTCCTTATTTTTTGTTCTTATTACTTCTGCCCTCGCGTTTGCATCTTCTTCTTAATAGAGGCTCCTTTCATAGACGTGTGACCTCTAGTCTTTAAGAATTTCGATTACGATCATGACGAATGCAGCTTCGTCCGAGGTTGTTCGAATCCAACTAACAGGTCTCAGTCCACAAGTCCCTTTGGTTGTAAGCGTTGGCCAAACTGGGGCAGCTTACAGTATGAATGACCAGACTACTCTTGACAATCAAATTCGCTGGGATAACCAAGTCCATAGATATTTTGAAGTATCCGGGATAGAGCTGCCTGAGTTTCGAAGGCCTTAATGCACATAATTTCTACATGTTTCTTGAACTTAAGCCTGTTGTATCATATAATCACGTCAAGGTCCGTGATGGCTTGTTTAGAGTATATCGTGCTGGACCCAACCCTTATGTAGACATAAAGTACAGATTTTCCGTTGGTTACAAGAACGCCCTCCGTTTAATGGTTAATTGTTCTTAGGTCTGCTGTAGATTGCAAGCTCTTTACGGAACCCTCCACACTTGGTATATCTAATAGCAAAATTCCGTCATACATGATATTCCATAGTCCATAGCGAAGCCAGTACTTAGCCTTGTGGTACTCCTGTAAGGTTCATCGCTTCGTTTGTTGTTGTTCAGGTAATCTGTGAATATATTCACTTCCTAGAAATGTGCCAATTCTGACTAGCTTTCTCGTTTTAATGAACCAGTCAGCCGAGCTGAATGCGTTTTTTATATCCTGCGTTACTTCTGCATAGTAGTCCATGGCGCCAGATCGCAGTGTTTCTCATTCTGTTGCTCTGGCTCTGGTGACAACTGGTGACAATTACCAATTTTTTGGAATCTGCTTTGGAGTTACCTTTTCTAAATCGATACTGATGGTCTGAGAATCAACCTTTTTTTCTGGTAGTATGATTCGCTCCAGCACTTTTTCCATCGTATCTAAAAGACAAATAGGGCGTTATTACAATGGTTCTCCAGTAGAGCCCCAATATCTGTTCGCAGTATTCGCTGAGCTCTCGATTTTTGTATATAAAGGTCTAAGGGTAACACGTTGAGAATGGCATTCAAGCCTGTTGAAGGTGTGGTTCTCATTGCACTATTCGTGCCCATGTAAGGATTGTAATGGCATGTAAAGGATTGTACCATTGTCATATACTTCAGATGGGTTACGTTTCTGGACTGCCATCAAAGGCCTCCCATATATTAATATAAGTCTTATGCTAGCCGTATCAATAGAATTATCTTGGGATGAAACACCAGAATATTAACAAATATTCGGCTTCATGTATATAAAGAAATTGTAAGAAATGTGTGCGAGAATACATAGAAATAATATTAGCTTGCTTCGATGATCATAACCAGCGAAGCTTGAACAGAATGACATTGATATTTCGACGGAATTATGAACATCACCGGCCTCATCAGTCCCATGAGGCAGTCGAGTCCGAACACTTCCAATGATCATCAAAAACTGATAAGTGATTGGCAGGCAATGCCTGCAAAAGCTAATTAAATAAAATTCATGTGGACCATTCCGTCATATGTATATGCATTGCCTCCCACATATAATCAAACATCGACAACAAAGTTAACAAACAGAAATTTTCAAGTTCAAGCTCTGACCTATTGGCTGACCTTCCCATTCTAAATGCTTCATCGCCTTGTAAACGTCTACGATCTAATCACATGATAGCAAATAAATTGATCGACCAGCAACCAATTAGCCGGGTGGTGGGAGGGGCTGCCTAAGCAAACATTTACTTTTTCGAATGGCTAATTATTTTTACATCACTTTTGGGGAGAACGGGGTCTGCAAACACTATCGACGATGTGCGAGAAAAGATGGCGCCAAACACAAATCGTTTGTTTGTATTTTGGGAATATCATCCTATAAATCCACTTTCAGCGCACTTATGATGTACTACTTGGTACCTCAATGTCTTGGATGAAACTCATTATCTGTAGTTCTCCTCTGACGAAGTAATTTCTGGCTCGGATCCAAGTAGTTCTATGGCCACCAACGATCCAGTAAAATATTTCTGCATTTTCTGCTAGAGGAAATGTAAATAAAAGTATCGCGATAGAATTTTTCAATTTCGCTGCCAAAATATTTTATGTACCATGGTCGACGATAAATCGTAATTCAAGCAATCTGCAAGATTTTGCTAATTTCGGACAGCTCGAGCCTGAGACGTCATTATTAGCTAGCTAGCAAGTGGATGAGTTGCATCAAATCGGTTGATATAGTTGCGGCGTGTTTATGCGAGACGGACGCAATTGCTTGTGCAGGAGCATGCAATGAATAACGAATTTTATGAGATAGTGAATAAATTTTTTTTTTAAATATTGGCTACAGGAATGTTGAATAAAGAGGCGTATATAGCGACACCAACCTTATAGACGAGTGATAAACGTTATTTACTCTCAATTTACTTGGTTCAACTAAGACAGAGACTGCTACTCATACTATCTTACGTAAGTGGCGATAACGTCCGGAATTAAAATGCTTTCTCAATTATAACGATCCTTAGTTAACTGCCTCCTGTTGCGCACTGAAAGTTGGTTAAGGTCGCTGACTGCTTGTGAGCTCCACGCAAGACGAAGTCTTCCTCTACTGCATCCAATATCTGGGAATCGAAGACTCTGCAAGTCGGAAATCCATGGTGGATTGGTGTCTATGGCGTCTACATGTGCTAGACGTCTTAAACGTCAAATGCGGAGTTTTTTTTTTAGCAGGGGCATGTTGCTGTAAAGCTCGTATCAATCTTCGTTTTCAAAGCCCGTCAACTCAAACGAGACCAAAGATATTTCGAAGAATTTTCCTCTCGACTCGTTCAAGGATTTCTACATCCGCTTTTGATACGGTCCATGCTTCGGTGACATCGAGTAGGACTAGGATGATCAGCTTCTATTATAAAATCTCTATTGAAGTTCGAGTGACGGCTTTACGACTAAATTGCCTTCTTAGGCCGAAGAAACAGCGGTTGGCAAGAGTAATTCTTCGTTTAATTTCTGACCGGATGTTGTTGTCAGAGTTATTAGCGGAGCCGAGGTAGACAGAGTCCTTTTCTACCTCAAAGTTATATCTGTCAATGACGTTCTGTTTATCGATGTTGTGTGTCCTTTCTTGTTGACAGCTTATACTTAGTCTTACCCTCATTTCCTGTTTAACCCAATTTTGATGCTGCTTTCTCTATACTAGCCAACGTGGCTATGACATAACGTTGGGTCCTACCAATGATGTCATTATTGTCGGCGTATGCTAGTAGTTGTACAGATTTTTGGAAAATTGTGCCTCTGGTGTTCGCTCGTGAGTTTTGCACCATCCTCTCAATTACCAAATTGAAAAAGTCACATGACAGCGTATCGCCTTGGCTAAATCCTTTTTTGGTATCGAATGTGTCGGTTAGATCGTTTCCGACCCTGATGGAGCAGCAAAAATTCTCCATCGTCATGCTACACACACGGACGAGTTTGGGCGGTATACCAAAACTAGAAATGGCTCTGTATAGTTCGTCTCTACAAATGCTGTCGTATGCTGCTTTGAAATCGATAAATAGGTTTTGAGTATCGATTTGGACTTCTTGGGCTTTGTCCAGGATCTGCCGAAGTGTGAAAACTTTATCGGTTGTGGACCTTCCTGCCCTAAGACCACACTGATAAAGGCCGAACAGCTTGCTGGTAAACGGTTTCAGGCGTTCACATATTACGGCAGTTCGGATCTTGTCGAAGAAGTTGAGGAGACTTATGCCTCTGTAGTTGGTGTAGAGGGTCTCCTTTTTCGGATCGGGAAACCGATGCTGAGGTTCCATTCTTCAGGCATACTTTCATCCGACCAGATTTGGCTTGGATGTTATATTAATTTGCGGCAGCCTTGTAAAGCTTGAGTTTAGATATTGCTATCCTCACCTCAGTCAGGTCGGGTTGGCAATTTTTGGCAGTTTTCGCTGTCACTGAAAAGTTCCTTCTGCTTGACATCGGAATGTTGATCGCCATCGCCGTTTAACAGTCTGCAGAAGTGGTTCTCTCATATCCTCAACATCGACTCTGTCTCAACTACGATATTTCCTTGTTCATCTCGACCGGATTCTGTTTGAGCCTTGAATCCTTGGCTTTCACGATTAACACTTTGGTGAAACTTGCAAACATCGTTCCTTGAGTGGCAATCCTCTATATCCTCGATCGCGCGTTTTTCTTGCGCTTCTTTTTTCTTTCTGAAAAGCCGTTGTTCTTCCCTTTTTTCCTATAAAGCTAAATAGCAGCTCTTGTCTTCACCTGCAGCTTAGCCTTGTAGGCCTCGTTCTTGGCTGCAAGCATCTGTCGGCATTCCTCATCAAACCAGGGGTTTCTTGCTGTTGGGCGCGAGAAACCTAGCGCATCAACTGCGGCTGATCTAATGGCTTTTTGGCATCGCTGAAATTGTTCTTCGACATTCGATGCTGGTGGTATGGTGTTAATCGGTTAATCGAGAAGTTAAGGGATAGGCGATGCGCGAAGGTCTTGGCGGTCTTTTGTTATAGCAGTCTTTCGACATTAACTGTGTTCACAGTATTTAGGGATTGTTGCGGCATGGTGGATTTTCGCATTCTTACCATGGCTGCAACAACGTAGTGGTCCGAGTCGATATTAGCCCCTCGGAACGTTCGAAAATCCAAAATACTGGATGCGTACCTCTTGTATATCGCAATGTGATCTATTTAGTTGACCGTTCGTTGATCTAGAGACCGCGAAGTTTTCTTATGGATATTTTTTTTTTTATAATTTACACGTTCTCAAGGGGTTATGAATACCCTTTTATATGTTACCATAGTACGAGCGTTAGAGAAGGGGAAGAAAGAGAGGATAGGAAAGATTTTGGATGTAGTGGAGACTTAAACTCCATGGGTGGTGTCCGAACTAGCTTCGGGGAGTCACTTTTTCTTGTGTTCGTTAAATTTGAAGAAATTCAAGATGGTGTGCATACTTTTAGGTACTACACCGACCTTTTATTTCTTTAAATAAAAGTGAAATGGATTTTGGTTGGGATTGAACGCGCAACCTTCCACTCAACAGACGAACACATTACCACTACACCGCGGCCACCCATGATATGGATATCGAGGTGAGGATACCGTGTGCTGGCTATAGTGGCATTTCGTTCCGTAGCAAAGTGTCCCTTTATGGATACCGAGGTGTGGAAACCGTGTGCTGCCTAAAGTGGCATTTCTTTCCGTAGCGAAGTCAATTATCATAATTCCGTTATCAGACGTATTTTCGTGTAGGCTATGTTTTCCGACAAAAAGACGTCTTCTCATCCTACCTTTGCGTTAAATCTCCCAGCAAGATTTTAACATCGTACTTCGGTAGTCGTTTATAGGTTTTGTCAAGAAGCTCCTAGAAGCAATCCTTATCATCTTTTTCTAGCCTATATCATCTTTTTCCTCCGTCGGGGCATGCGAGCATATAAAGCTTCTGTTGGCGAATTTGGCCTCGATGTGGATCGCTACAATGCGTTCGTTAATGTCTTGGAAGCTTCCCTTCTTGCCTAAGGGTGGCACTTATAACAAACCCGCATCCGAATAGTCGATATGTGTGCTCTATGGAACGCGGACCGTAGTAGATGTCACAGTTTTTCATCCTCTTTTTGCCCGGTCCATCCCATCGTATTTCCTGGATGACAGTAATGTCTACTTTGTAGCAGTTTAGGGCTTCCGCTAGTTGTTCCTTTTCACCTCTCCTGTTTAATGGTTTCACATTCCAGGTGCATATACCAACGTCGTTGTCCTTCTTTCGTTTAGCAGGGTCGTCAGCAATAAAATCAGTTCTTTCCGAGGCTATTGGTTGCTTGGTAAATTGTGGCTTCAGTGCGTAAAAACCGCACAATACTGTGAGCACGTGCTCATAGAGTCTTTGAAGCCCACGAAAAAAAATACCTTAGCGCTAATTGTGTTTCGCCTTGTAAGCAATCGTTTGTTTTTATTAAAAGACCTACACACGACCTTAATTTGTCAACCTACTTTCTTGCCGTATATGAAGTCAATCAATTGGCTATAAGCACTTCCTCATCAATTTCCTTACCGATTCAATGAATCTCCTCGCCGTGTCATCTCAATCGATTTAAGTGATTTTCGCCATGATGAGCCATATTTCCCAAAACCATTTCGGAAATTTGACAAGAATTTCTAGAGCCTTTCACATCTTCACGCGCTAAAAATAAATTTCCCAAGACAGAGTAAATACTTTCCAAACCATCTGGTACTGTTCGGCAAATGATTGATGTACATAAATATTTTTTATTTTTTTGTTGTTTCTTAAAGGAAAAGAAAAATTTTTTTAAAGTGCAAAATGTTTCTAAAAATAACCCATTTTGGCAATGAGGTTGTTAGCGAAGGTAAATTATTCCCCAAATCGATTTTGCTGTTTATTTACATAAGACACGAGCTCCACCCCGTAACCATTTCGTTCTTGTTTTCATGCTAATCAGCGGTATGTGCGGTAAATTAACACGCTAAACAATATCATCGGCACAGTTTTTATAAAAAACAATTCGACGATCAAACTGCTGGATTCAATCAAAAAAGTGAAAAAAAAGTGTTAAGTTGTAATAAAAAGAACCCCCAAGTAGCAGTCGTAAATCGGGCAAGCCCAATTAAAGGGAACACCATCCACGCAATTTTCAAGCAAAGGCATTCCGACATGGCCCAATAAATTCGTCATCGTGAAAGGTGAACTTTAGTCTTGATAGTTGGCCGCTTAAATTCAGCTGAGTCATTTTTTTTTTTTTTTTTATTCGGTTGTTTCGTATGTATGAGTCCATTTGACAAATTGGCAAAGTTGTAGTGAACCAGGAAAAGATTTCAATCCAAACGGAATACCATGTATACTAGGGCAGTCTTGATGTAAATTAATTGGATTATAATTCGTCACACGATAGCTACTGGCGGCTTGTATTTTTTTTTTTTCGTCGTTGCTTATCTACCTACATCGACGAAAAAAGACAAATGTGGGCGGTTAGGACGTATCACCTTATTCGACGAGCTGTGCCGTAAAGATAAGACCGATGAAATGTAGTGGCATGGAAGAATTAAATTAAGTTCTACGTTTTTTTTTTATTTATGAATTTATTATTCCAGATTACATACGTACATGCAATCATTTCGGGTTGATAATTAATCGGTGAGTTGATTTCATTTATCGCGATTATGAGATAATTTTTTGCTGAAGAGCGCTTGTCATGCGAATGTATTATGATAGATAGGTTGTATAGATGGATTTGTGTTATTTTTACTTTCATAAAGCGAAACCAAAACGGAGTATTCGGATTGTCATGGGGAAGTTGATATAACTAGGGTACGAGGGTCATTTAGTGAATGGTTATGCACTTGAAGATAATTTCGAATTAACACGACAGGGTCGTAATTAAGTTTCTCTTTCACTGTGCGATGTAAGGAAAGTTAAAATGCGAGGAATATGTCAGTTTGGCCAAAATGGATTTGCATTTATCTTGGATGTTAATCTTTAAAAAGAGTTAATCATGTGTGGATTGATGTTGTAGGGCAAACTCTGATTTGTGTTAACATGGCGATTATCGGTCGTTGCAACTTTGACTTCACATCAATTATGCTTTTGTTACCTCCAAGTGGTAACAATCGGTTACTGCGTTTTTGCAACCGGAAACGAATTCCGAGATGAAAATCAGCAGCACTTCTAACTGGTCGGAATGACTGAGACCAAAGATTATAAAGACATACAGATGACGCACTAAGAAAAATTGTTCTATGGCGGGTCGCACTGGCACAGCCCGCCATATAATTTCGATCTTTCGACGGTTTTCAAGCATAAATCGTGCGATACTGCTGAAATTTCACGCTCGATATTCGTACGAAGTTCATCAATCGTCGCTGGCTTGTTGGCATAGACCATAGACTTGACGTAGCCCCACAAGAAATAGTCTAACGGCGTCAAATCGCACGACCGAGGCAGCCAAGCGACTGGACCATTTCGTGAGATAACACGTTCTCCAAACTTGGTTTCCAAAAAATCGTTTGTTGCATGCGCTGTGCGGCTTGAGGCGATGTCCTGTTGGAACCACATGTCCTCCAAGTCCATATCATCCAACTGGGGCCAAAAATATTCGGTTATCATTGAACGGTAGCGATTCCCATTCACAGTAACGTGCCGGTCTTGATCATCACGGAAGAAGTACGGTCCAATGAAGCCGCCGGCCCATAAATCACACCAAACCGTAATTTTTTTCGGGATGCAATGATGACTCATGGAGTACTTGTGGATTGCTGCCTTACCAATACCGCATATTTTGTTTATTGACGAAGCCATTCAGCCAGAAATGAGCCTCATCGCTGAAGATGATTTTTCGATGAAAATCCGAATCATTTTCAAGTTGTTGCTCAGCCCAATTCACGAACATACGACGCTTCTGGTGGTCAAGCGGCTTCAGGTCCAGCGTCAATTTAATCTTGTAAGGATGTAGGATGTAAGATCTTTTCGCAAAATTCGCCACAACGACGTCACAGAGATGCCCAACGCTTGAGAACGACGTGTGAGAGACACATTTGGGCTTTCTTCAACTGAAGCCTCAGCGGCAGCAATATTCTTGACACTACGGGCACTTCTTTGTCTCACTGGCACGGGAACATTTTGTACTGTGCCTGTGGATTCAATTTTTCCACTAGCAGATGGCCATGGCTCAGAGGAATGCGTAGTTGACTGTTAAGCCAAACGTTGCGGGTTCAAGCCCCAGCTTCGGCAGCATTTGTTTTCTACGAAAATCGCCAGCTTATCTGAGGCCACCTGTGCGATAATATGAGACAATATTAATCTATGTCTCCTCCTCTGTGCCACGTAGATGTATGTTATATGTCTTTCCTTCTTTGTATCTATCTGTCTCTCTCTGTTGTATTAATGTCTTGATCTGTCCCAGCCGATGGCCTCAGTCGCCAGTGCTGTTACGTGTCTGTAGTTCGTTGCATTCATGTGCGAAGTACTGTGATGTCCAATGTCCAATTTTTCCACTAGACGCTCAATTGTTGATCTGCTAGGACGATTATGACGACCATAAATTGGACGTAGCGCTCTTAACGTTGAGGCCACTGACTCCGAATTTCGGTTGTAAATTTTAATAATTTCGACTCGTTGTTGGATCGTATATCTTTCCATCATGAAATGGCAAACCTTACTGAAGAGAAGTGTCCAAAGAGCGGCAAGAAATATAGCGTCGTTTGCTGTCCCTGTCGCTTAACTTTTGCAGCGGCCCCGTTGGAAAACCCGATAAATGTGAAAAGTGATGGAACAACATGTTTGGAAAAATTGTTCTTGTCTTTTTTTCTAGTACACGATTTCGTAGTATTACACAAAATAATTTTATTTATTATTTTACGCAAAATTTTGGGGTAGTTTCCATTTTCGTAAGAACTCCGCAAACATTAATCGTTGGAGAACTTCCGAAGAAATTCAACGCGTAGCTTTCAAGAATTGTTGACTTAACGCATTAAGCCGTCGCGCGATCATGTGCGATGCATTTCGTCAGAAGATCCATACTCGAAATGCAAATCCCAACGGATAGCTCGGTACGAAATTCTCCGATATTCGAACAAATCGGAGAAAATTTTATTCCGAACGAATAAGAAGCAACTACGAGCCTCGGAAAAGACTGATTTTATTATAAAACGATTGATGGGTGCACGACTGGGTCGTACGCAATTTTCTCTTTCACAGCTAGTTGGGCGTTATATCAAACCACAAGCATGAGAGAATTTGGCGATTTTTATAATTTGGCCAACATGCAGATTAATATTCATTTTGATTATTTGATGCTTTTGTGTCGAAATGTGAACGCTTATTCCGGAAGTCGAAGGAATCGGTGCTTTGAAACTGAAAATCCCGTTGAGAGATAGTTAGGCCAATACTTATGTTGTAAAATGGTTTCACCCAGACTACCAAACGGGAAAACTAATGGGGGAGGGTTCAAAAAAGATATTGAAAACAATATTCGACTGGGTGTATCGCTTAGATCCCCATTGGAACTTGAAGTCGCGCTTGACTTCTTTATCGATACTTTTCAAAAAGCAGCATGGAATAATACTTCTCAACATCGCAAAATAGTGGGCTATAGCAATATCACGGGAAATAAAAGATTTGGTTAGACAAAAAAAAAAGCTCGAAAAAGATGGCACCAAACTTTTGCTCCGCAAGATAAAACACATCTCAATCGGTTGAGTAACTTGCCATCAAATTCGGTTAAAACTTTAAAAATGATGCAGTAGAAGGTTATCTGCAAGGCCTTACCACTGGAAATAAACCGAATTATTCACTTTAAAAAGCAATTAAAGTCATAAAACGGCCAAAAAAAACTCTGTGCCACCAATTACAGTAACTCAAGGCATTTGGGGAAAAAAGCGACAAGGAAAAAGCAGATGTTTTCGCCGAACATGTTGAGCAAACATTTAAACCATTTGATGGTCCAGAAAACATTAATTTATTCGAAACTACAACCGATGTAATCTAGTTAGATATGCAAGTATTGCAGAGCTTAAACGGGAAATACAGGAATTAAAGCCTAAAAAAGCTCGGGGTTATGACCTAATTACAGGAGAACTTCTTAAAATGTTGCCCGTAAAAGTATTAACTAAACTTCTCTGCATTGTAAATACAGCAATCAGGTGAGAATACATACCAAGGCAGTGGAAAGTCGTAAAAGTGATTATGGTTCTCAAACCAGAAAAATCACCGAATTAAGTAAAATCTTGCAGACCTTTTTCCCTTCTTCCAATAATTTCACAATTTTTTTGAAAGGATATTACTCGGTCGCTTATACCCCATTATTGATCAAAAACGCCTTTTACCTGACCATCAATTTGGGTTTAGAAGTAATCATTCGACTGTGGACCAAGCTAATCGAATTACTGATGTAATTGAGAGAGCTTTCGAAGAAAAGAAAATTTGCTCAGCCGTATTTCTTGACGTGTCGCAAACTTTTGACAAAGTTTGGCATAGAGGCCTTCAAATCAAACTAAGACAAGTTCTGCCTAAAAAATTATAAAAAAATCCTCGTGTCGTATCTTGAGCATAGACTCTTCCGTGTTAAACTTGGAAATGAATATTCGGAGTTCAAAGAAATATTGGCAGGAGTACCCCAAGGAAGCGTCCTTGGACCACTCTTGTACCTCCTATTTACACGTGAAATCCCACAACCAAACGATTCAATAGTTGGCACGTTTGCTGACGATACAGCTACAGCACAACAATAGAGGAAACAAACATGATATTACAAAACGCTCTTAACGAGGTTAATGAATGGACGAAATCCTGGCGGACTTAACTTAACGGGAGGAAATCGATTCATGTAGATTTTTCGTATAAACGGACAAACAATTGCCAGTATTTCTCAATACGGTTCGAATCCATTTTGCAAATTAAGCGAAATATCTTGAAATGACACTCGATGCAAAATAAAAATGGAGGTCGCATGCAAAAAAAGGAAATGCGAAGAACTTAAAAATAAATACAGAGAACTGTACTGGTTACTCGGAAAATATTCGCAGCTTAACCTTGATAACAAGCTGCTATTATACAAGCAAGTGCGTCTTCAAAGAACTAAGCCCTTAGATTTGGCTCGATAATAACAAACCGCGATCTAAGCTGCGGAAAAAGCAGGAACTCTCAAAGGAAAGTTCCCTGCCAAACATTCATTTTTCGTGATAAAAAATTTGCTAGATAAGTCGCGTTCTTAGTTGCAGTACTAATACAAAAAGGGTGGTGGTTTTAATGGGTTAAAGTCTCACATTCATTTGGGCACGTGCCCATCGTGTCTTTTGAGATTTCCACCAGCCCACGGAAAAAAAAATTCAATTTGACGGAATAGTTTGCGAGAAATTCACATGTGTGAAGAATGGAACCTCAGCATAGTTTGTCCGACCCACCAAAAAGGAGACTCTCTGAACTGCGTAAACTACAGGAGTATAAGTATTGTCTGCCGTAATATTTAAACGCCTGAACGCATTTACCAACATCCTGATCGCCCATTGTCAGTGTGCTTTAGGGCTAATGCTACCAAAGCACAGGGACTATGTAGCAAAAGTTACAACAGGGGGCCAATGACCATTTAGAGCTCATCATTGTTTACCCCCGGCCAGAAACCTACAACTATAAGTAAATATGTTTGAACTCTCGAGAAACAACGTTTTTTTTTCCCTTAAGAAACCGTGCGGGCACGCTTTATTGTACCCACAGAAGAATTGGAGATATCAGCAAACTTTTCAATTTTAAAGCTGCAAATTTAAGACCCAACAGTTTTGACGAGCTGATGGAAAAGGTTAGATCGACTCAGACTTACTTTTTTACTTAAGTGGCGCTGCAGTCCGGAATGAATCTGGGCCTCAACCAACAAGCCTTTCCAATTTGCCCGGTCCTTAGCTAACTTCTCCCAGTTGCGCACTTCAAGTTGGTTGAGGTCGGATTCTACTTGTGCGCGCCACTTAGGCGAGGTCTTCCTCTACTGCGTCCGACGTCTGGCTAGGAACCGTAGACTCTAAGACTGAATTGCCTTATTAGCCGGAATAAACAGCGGTTGGCAAGAGTAATTCTTCGCTTAATTTCTGAGATGTTGTTGTCATCATCTACTCAGACTAAAATTTCCAAAATCTCAGGATACATCGTGTCTTTCGTCCCAAATCGGACAACTTTGCCGGTTCCACATAAAAAAATTGGCCACCTCGATGACGATTTATTTTCTGGAATTTGGGTCAACTTCCAATCGCGTCAGAGACCAAGCAGCGAACACGATGCTGCTTGTGATCGTTTATCTTAAATTCATAGGAAAATTGGATTTTACACGGGTGATCCAAGTAGAGATACTTTTTTCAATAGCCTTTTTTGACAGATCACGTGTGAGTCGTGTCATGCTGTCATGTTATTTTTGTTTAGTATTGTTTGGCATTTCATAATGGAAAGACTTACGCGTGAACAACATTTACAAATTGTTCAAGTTTATTATGAAAATTCACGTTCTGTGAGGAATGTGTTTCGTGCACTTCGCTTAACTTATGGTCAACATAATCGGCCTACTGAGTGTACTATTCGCAACACCATCACCCATTTTGAGACCCAGCATTCATTATTGGATAATATTCGACCGAATAGACCACGTCCAGCACGCTGTGAAGAAAATATAGCGGCCGTAACTGAGAGTGTACAAGAAGACCGTAGAGATTCGATTCGTCGCCGTTTGCAGCAACTCGGACTGACGTATGGAACGACTTGGCGCATTTTACGTCAAGATCTTAAATTGAAAGCGTACAAAATACAGCCGCTCGACCTTCCCAAGCGACATCGCTTCGCTCTATGGGCTCTTGAAAAGTTCCAAGATGATCCGACGTTTTCGAGGCAAATTTTGTTTAGCGATGAGGCCCATTTCTGGCTCAATGGGTATGTAAACAAACAAAATTGCCGCATTTAGGACGAAGAGCAACCTGAAGAGATTGAAGAACTGCCACTTCATCCAGAAAAAACAACGGTTTGGTGTGGTTTGTGGGCCGGTGGAATCATCGGTCCATATTTCTTTAAAAATTATGCCGGTGCGAACGTAACCGTCAATGGCGACCGTTATCGTGCCATGATAACCGACTATTTAATGCCTGAAATTGAAGCTCGTGATCTCGGCGACATTTTGTTTCAGCAAGACGGCGCCACTTCCCACACATCGCATCAATCAATGGACTTTTTGAGAGAACATTTCGGTTAGCACATAATTTCACGTTTTGGGCCGGTTGATTGGCCACCAAGATCGTGTGATATCACACCGTTAGACTTTTTCCTGTGGGGATATGTAAAGTCAAAACCTTATGCCAACAAACCCGCTTCGATTCAGGCCTTGGAGGAAAACATCACGCGTGTCATTCGCCAGTTACCAGTCGAAATGCTCGAACGAGTGATCGAAAATTGGACTCAACGGATGGACCATCTGCGACGTAGCAACGGCCAACATTTGATAGACATAATCTTCAAAAAATAAATGCCAAAGAATGTTCTTTCAAATGATAATAAACATTCTCCATTAAATTTGAATTTTCTGTGTTTTTTTTCTTTAAAAAAGTAGGGAACCTCGAAATGGATCACCCTTTAGTTCCAGAACCAAGACCCTAAGCTTGCCAGGTTGAAGTGACCGACCAAGAGCTGGCTTCTTCGAAATTGTCCCGTACACTCTAAAGCAGACCATCGATATTTTAAGCAGACCTTACGTTTCGGTGAATTACGTGTGTTGGATGGGTATTTATCGAACCAGTTGACTCGAATTTGGTCACCAAATAGTCGACTCGGTGAAATGGTTTTAGCGAAAATAAAAATCAAAAATTGCGCAGAATTTTTTCAAGATGCATGATTTTAAAAATAATATTTGAAGATTTGGACATCTTCATAAACATTCGTTTTAACAACTCAATGGAGGGAAAGACCCTACAGCCATCCATTGGGATTGATTACATAAACCATACAAATCACATACCCACCCAGATGAATTATTCATAAACCCACTGAGGTCACAGCAAAAAGCTAACACGAATGACCTTACATGACACTATTACCATATGCCTAGTGTTTCCGTTTCATTAAGTTTATGCTCGCTGGCTTACGCCAAACGTTGCGGAACAATCACCGATTAGAAGACCGATTACAATCGAAAATCAATGAGCCTACCTAATGTGCATTTAGTGTGAAAACTAAATGACAGTCATGACAACCACTCATGTCTGAAGAGTCATCTTCATTGCCACCAATCCGGTGTTTAAGTAGTTGTAGTTCCCTTGCACTCCTACATTTTACACCAATTCCACCCCCAGCTGATCACAATCCATAATCCACCGTGCCTTAGTGCCCTATCATTTGCATTTTTCCGCTTTTAATTGCAAAAAAAAATAAGCAAACCACGGAACGCACATTTCAAATTTAATTACATCCCATTTCGGTTTTTAATCAATTCTGCTTGTGAAACCGCGGAACGCGTTGCTGTCCCTAGACCGCCTCATTCAACACAAGGGCTGCATCTGTAACAATGGCCAGTGTAAGTGTGCCGCGTGTTTTCCATTAGTTTCCACTGAGTTGGCAAATTTTAACAAGTGCCAGGGAATGGATTCTCTGCTGCATCACACACAAACACACGCAGTTGAACACCCTTAAATGCGAAATGTATCTCGAGCTTATATTTAAATTTTATGCAACGCTTTGCAATTTTATATCGCCTCCACGCAGTGGCAGTACAGTCGATATGAGGGTAGTCCTTCTGTTGTGCACGTACACATACTTGCATTCGTATTCGATCAAACATATAAAATATGAAAATCGATTTTTCAGGGCGATGGGGGATGGTGGGGGTGGCATTACAAATTCATGTCGTGTGCGAACTGGGACAGCATACTCACAGCTGTAGCATATCCCATGCCAATGCTAGTTCAATACGGCGGAAGTCGACTATAGTTTCGAGTTTATAACACACTTGAGAAGGACTCACGCTTAACACGAAGTGACGGGGGCTTCCCGTGTTCACTTATCGGTCAGACAGCATGATATGACAAAAACGGCTTAGTCGGTCGATCTATTTGTTGCAAATTCGAGTTCATGTAGGAATCGATAAATGTTTGGCATCGTGAAACAAGGGTAAGCGGGGACTGGAGGAACGACGTGTTTACCTTAATCGAATAAATGATGCCAACTTCTGGCAAATATTTTTATGAGGGATGAAGGGATGAGATTATTGGAGACGTGTTGTTATCGATAGATAGTTATGGTAGTTTCTAGTATATGGCGAGACAAGGGCTATAAAATTGTATTATGGTAAGCCGGTGACAATTTAATAGCTTTTCGTATAAATTAGACCAACAATATTGGGATTTGGATTTTATTATATCCCACAACTAAGGACTGAAGGAGATTACAGGGATTGTGTATGACCTTGAGAGTTTGTATTGAGTTTCTGTTTTTATAACCTTGTACAAACAACGTGTTAATAAATTAACTGAACAGCAAGACATCAAGGCACAAGCAAAAGCCAGCAGAACTATGGTAAAAGATTCAAAGTCGATGGCAGGGTTTTAAAAATATCATTCTTGCTGTCAGTAAAATGGTGATTGTCGGATTTTTTTTTTAACGTTTATTTATTCACAAAAATTTTCAGTACTTAATTAATAGCATAAATAAACTTAAAAGCTAAACATATGTACTGTGACAAAGTAAATGACCATTGTGGTTCGCAATACATGTTTTATTGATTTTTTTATATAAAAAGCGACTAAAATCCACAAAAAAACAAACAAATTAAATACCCCAGGTAGCAATTCAGTATCACTTGAAAATCCATCCTCTTCGGAGGTCGGCTCTACGGATTCTGGGGAGAGACAACTATTGCAATTATGGGATTATGGTGAACTACATCTAGATCTCAAAAAAATATATGTGTCTCAAGGAGTTCGACAATAACAGAAGTGTCGGCCCACAATGGTTGGGTGTTGTAGAACGAGGGTAGACTCTGATTGGCTTTAACTTGGCAATGCCCAGTGGTTGTAACTCTGACTACACATCAAGTGCTTATTTTTTACCTTCAAGTGGTAACCATCGGGTACTGGTCTCATCCAACCGGATTTGACTTGCTAAACGATAAGCGCGAGTGTTGATAACACGACGAAAAACAGCAACACTATAAACAGCCAGGTCAGAATGGCACGAAATGAATACCCGGCCTGCTGTCCCAGGCTAACCTAGACAAGCTGCTTCGATATTTTTATAATTTCAAGGGTTAGTCAGCCCCCTTGAACAAAGCTGGTGGCGGATGAACCGAAAGGCCAAAAGAGGCACTCAATCCTGTAGTAAATACTGATGGCCACGTGTCCTAGGGATATCTAATAAATTGGAACTGGCCCTCCAGGTTGGGGGTTATGCTTTGGGTTAACTACCCAATCAAGGAAAAATTTCACGGTTACGAAGCAACCAAAAGCCTCGGAAAGGACTGATTTTATTGTTGACGGCCCGGCTAATCGAAAAAAGGACAACGACGTTGGTATCTGCACCTGGAATGTGAGAACATTAAACAGGAGAGGTGCAAGCGAACAACTAGCGGAAGCTCTAAACTGCTACAAAGCAGACATTACTGCCATCCAGGAAATACGATGGGATGGACCGGGCAAAAAGAGGATGAAAAACTGTGACCGTGTTATAGTGAGTAGAAACAACGACTATTCGGATGCGGATTTGTTATAAGTGCCTGACTTAGGCAAGAAGTCTTCTATTTCCAAGACATTAGTGAACGCAATGTTACTATCCGCATCAAGGCCAAATTCGCCAACATAAGCATTTTATGCGCTCACGCCCCAACGGAGGAAATAGATGATATAGCTTAGCTCCTCGACGAAACTAATGAGCGACTACCGAAGTACGATGCTAAAATAGTGCTGGGAGATGTTAACGCAAGGGTAGGAGGAGAAGACATCTTTAGCAGTATTGTCGGAAGAGCAAGCCTACACGACAACAGACTTAGGCTAATTGACTTCACTACGGAATGAAATGCCACTATAGCCAGCACACGGTTTCCTCACATCAATATAAGGGGACATGGCGGTCTCCAGATCAACGAACGGCAACCAAATCACATTGCAACAAGAGACACGCATCCAGTATCTTGGATGTCCGAACATTCCGAGGAGCTTACATCGACTCGGACCACTACCTTGTTGCAGCCAATATAAGAATGCAGATATCCACCACAACACAACAAACCAGAAATACTGTAACAAAATTTTATGCCGAAAGGCTACAAGAAACCGCAAAAGCCCTTCGCGCAACGCGTATCCCTTAACCTCTCGATGAACACCACACCACCAGCATCAAATGTCGAAGAGCAATGGCAACGATGCCAACAAGCCATTAGATCAGCCGCAACTGATGTGCTAGGATTCTCGCGCCCACCAGCAAGAAACCCCTGGTTTGATGAGGAATGCCGAAAGATGCTTGCAGCCAAGAACGAGGCCTACAAGGTTAAGCTGCAGGTGAAGACGAGAGCTTCCGTTGAGCTCTATAGTCAGAGAAGAAGGGAAGAACACCGGCTTTTTAGAAAGAAGAAAAAAGAGCAAGAGAAGCGCGTGATCGAGGATATAGACAGGTGCCACTCCAGGAAAGATGTTCGCAAGTTTTACCAAAGTGTAAAACGTCCAAGCCAAGGATATGGATATTGAAGAACCACTTCTGCAGACTGTTAAACGGCCATGATGAACACATTCCAACTACAGCGAAAACTGCTAGTTTGTGAAGTGAGGATGGCAGTATCTAAACTCAAGCTTAATAAGGAAGGTCGCGAAAATGGCGACCTTCCCGCCGAGCTTTATAAGGCCTGCGGAGATGACTTGGTAAGTAACATCTACCAAAACAAGCCGAATCTGGTCGGAAGAAAGTATGCATGAAGAATGGAACCTCAGCATCGTTTGCCCGATCCACAAAAAAGGAGACCCTCGAACTGCGCCAACTACAGAGGCATAAGTCTCCTCAACATCGCCTACAAAATTCTATCTGCCGTAATATGTGAACGCCTGAAACCGTTTACCAACAACCTGATCGGCCCTTATCAGTGTGGATTTAGGCCAGGAAAGTCCACAACCGATCAAATCTTCACACTTCGGCAGATCCTGGAAAAAACCCAAGAAGTCCAAATCGATACCCACCACCTATTCATCGATTTGAAAGCCGCATACGACAGCATTTATAGAGACGAACTATACAGAGCCGTGTCTAGTTTTGGTATACCGCCCAAACTCGTCCGTTTGTGTAGGATGACGATTAAGAATTATCGCTGCTCCATCAGGGTCGGAAACGACCTCACTAACACATTCGATACCATAAAGGATTTAGGCAAGTCGATGCGCTATCATGTGACTTCTTCAATCTGATTCTTGAGAGGATTGTGCAAAACTCACGAGCCAACACCAGAGGCGCAATTTTCCAAAAATCTGTACAACTACTAGCATACGCCGACGAAATTGACATCATTGGTAGGACCCAACGAGATGCCAGAGCCACGTTTGCAAGTATAGAGAAGGAAGCGGCAGAAATGGGTTTAGCAGTAAATGAGGGCAAGACTTAGTATACGCTGTCAACACGAAAAAACACACAACATCGACGAATTTGACAGAACATCACCATTGACAGATATAACTTTGAGGTAGTACGGGACTTTGTCTATCTCGGCTCCGCTATTAACTCTGACAACAACATCTCGTCAGAAATCAAACGAAAAATTACTCTTGTATCGCTCCATGGCTTGTTGACTTGTATTCTACATCTGTCTAGTCCACAAATGTCAAAACAGATTTGACATTGGCGGTCATTTGCAAAAATAAGAGCATCTTCCAATAGGGTGATCTATTTTGGCCCACCTTGTAGATGCTCGAAAAATATTCGAAGCTTAACATTGATAACAAGCAAATGCTAAGCCAGTTTAGACATACGGTATACATCTATGGAGTTGTATTAGTGAAACGAATTTAAAAATTTTACAAACTTTTGAAAACAAAATATTAAGATCATTCGTCAATGTGGCGTGGTATACGCAAAGGTCTGGATATTGCCGCGGTTAAAGATGAAACCACAAATTTTGCAAGAAAAAGTATAAAAAAGTTTGTGTTAGCGTGTTCTTACACAACGGTCCTCCAAATTCTTGACTTAAACAATTGATTGTGTCGTCTTCAAAGAACTTAACCTTTGGATTTGGCCAGATAATAACAAACCGCACTATATATTGCGGAAAAAGCTGTAACTCTCAAACGAAAGTTACTTTCCAAACATTTATTACTCGCTAGTAACCTAGGTAAAGGGTGGGTTAAGTTGTAGTCCTGCCTTGGGTTCGCTAGCATACTTTGATCAAACTTGAGCCATTGTGGTACGCAATGAATTTTTGGGGTTTCCCTCTGAAGGCAACTTTAAAAGACATCACTTGCGTTAAAGCTTAAGCTCGGGATGAACCTGATCCTCAACCAACATGACTGTCTTATTAGTCTTGCCCTTAGCTAGTAACCTATAGTTGCGCATTCGAAATCGATTGAAGAAAGTTGCTATTGTTGCGCTTCTCTTTTGGCGTTTACCATCCTGCTGCAAGTTAAAGTTTTTTGGGCCGAAGTATTTGTCTCTTACGTAGTGTAAGGTTATATCTTCCGTCTTTAAATTTCATCAACGGAAGCGAAAAATGTGTCATCCAATTGAGCTAGGATTTCTTCATTCTTTTGAAACGGCTCATGCTTCTGCACCATATAGCAGGGTTTTATATAGAATGCCCTTAGGAGTCAAGTGAGCGCTTTGATACAAAGTTGTTTTCATAGCCCAAACAGCGGTTGACAAGATTATTTTTTGTTTCAGACGCGGGCGGAAAGTGCAAAGGGCAAATTTTGTCGATCGTATGTGTCGGCTATGCTATTGTTTGATGCTGTGGTGTGGTAATGTGGTATCAATATCAGTGCCCCACGTAGAAAATGTTCGTTGTATGCATTTTTGATAAAAGTCATAGCACAGGTGTGAGATTTCCACACCGTCTTCGTCAGGATCGCTACATTTTATGCTGTGAATTTGAATGCTACCTGACCTCATTGAATGACTTAAAAGTTCGTCTGCCTTTTCTTTTCCTTTTGTCACTATGCCTTGACACCCTATTCTGATTGCATACAACATATATTTGTGTATGCCAGCGGTTGAATGAACGGTTGACTATCCATGTAGATGGGACTATCTAAGTAAATGGAGATATCGTCTTGAGATATGTCCAATACCCTGGCTCATTCGGCAGATTCGAGTTTTGCTATGGTATTTGCTTGAAATTTACTATATGAGCATCGTGTCTATCAAGATTTCCCCCATGGAAAAAAAATCCCGATAGTAAAGTTTTTTCACTACCCAACCTTTTGTGAGAGTGTGCCAAAAATTCAAGAATATAACACTGTCGACATAGGCGTTAAACTGGAGGTCCTATTTTTTGTGACAGAAAATATAACTTCGCAAACACAAATGAAGGGGAAAGCTAGTTTGAAGCCCTATGTCTGGGCCGTTAATGCCAAATATTAAATTTTTCACTTAAAGAGGTTCCTTACGAAGTTCTGACAGTCCATCAGCTACTGCCTCAATACCGCAAACGCTTCAAAAATATGTTTACGCTCTCATGTATGTCAACGACGAATTGCAAGATCGAAATACTTCATAAATTCATCATAAGCGACGAGCCCCAATTCCATCTAAATGGATACGTAAATAAAATAAATTTGGGTAGGGTACTGGGAATCCACTTATAATTCACGAAAGTCCATTAAATCCATTCAAAGTGACAGCATGGTGTGCCTTAATGCCGCAGTTGTGTGCCATTGGGTAGGCCAGCGAATGCGTCGTGAGTAACCACCATTATATGAACCATGATCAGCGAGTTTTTATTGCCGCAAATTAATGAACTGGGAATGGAGGGCATGTGGTTTCAATACGATGGTGTAATCGTAAAAATAAGTCCCTCGACAATGGAAATATTGAGTTTTTTTCTTTTTGTGATTTGCACTTGGAGGCAAGACATCCCGATTCGATCGCCGATTCAAACCGTCTGTGTGTTTTTGAGACCACGAATCTTATAACAAGCCACAGACTGTGGAGCGGTCGTTTAAAGGATTTTTACTGAGCGAAAATCAAACCGCCTTGGTATCTTATTTTTTTTTTGTTTGCACGTCCCAGACTTTGTAATATTTTTTTAAGACCGAACTGCAATTAAATTAATCTCTGCGAAGGGCTGATGGTTTTTATGGTGTACCGCGCAATGACTCAACTGATATCACATAGGTTTATGGTCTTACACCAATACATTGTATATCAGGCATTTACAAACCATACTGATACAGGGCCTCAAGCCTAGCTTCTCCGTTCATTTTTGTGTATGAGGGTAGGTTAACCTGTTGACCGCCGAATCTGAATGGCAAATTCAAAAAGTAGCTCATGACACTTTTGCTCTTTAGTGCCGTGACATAAGATCAAGCGTCATAAGGCCAAATCTATAAATTTGGTCTTATATATAAATTTGGTCTTATGACGCTTTGTGTGCTTTTTGGTATTATGACACTTTGACGAAGTGTCAGAAGGCCAATTTGGCTTTAGGACACTTTCGATTGCATATTATATTTGCTTCAATGATACGTGTATATAAAATTTGATTTGAGCTGCGTTTGGCTTTATTTCCCTTTCCACATTTAGCCTAATGTCGCTTTATTGAAGTGTCATAATGCAAATTTTAGAATTTGGCCTTATGTCGCTTTATTGAAGTGTCATAATGCAAATTTTAGAATTTGGCCTTATGTCACTTTCACAACGCGACATAAGGTCGAATTCATAAATTCAGCCTTATGACGCTTGCCCTTATGTCACGGCACCGTCCGCAAGAGGTGGAGCAGCGAAAAATGTTTAGCGTTGTCAGTTTCGGGAGCAAACAAATCAAGGCCATAGGCGGATCATTGCAGAGTGATTCCATTATGGATAATTTTATGGATAAGGGCGTAGAAGCATGAAAACAACTAGAGTACGAAAGGAAATGAAACCCTGTCAAGTAGCGGTATTTCAGCTTATTAACGTGTCCATTTGAAAATGTCCAGATGAAAATGAACTTCGTCCGAAAATAATATGTTGGTGCGCAAACGAATTGAAAGGTTCGGGTCGTTACGAAATGACGATTTCATACCCTATCCCATAGGGGTATATTAGTTTTGACATAAAGTTTGTAACATAGAGAAATCATTTTCATGGACATACCTCAAAGAGGGCCTTAAATTTTGAGCTAGAGGGTTGTTGGTGGTGTAGTGAAATAACCCTCATGAAAAGAAGCCCCATGGGGCTTTCCAACAAAAAGAAAATAACCCCTGAGGGGATTACTTCTTTTTGAAAATGGAAATAAGTCCTGCGGCTGTTAGTGCCTTTTGCTTGTGGGGTTTATTTTCTTTTCAAAACTCGCACTGGCTTTGACGTTCTGCACTTTGTATTGCTCCACCTTTTGCGGATGGTGCCGTGACATAAGGCCAAGCGTCCTAAGGCTTAATTTATGAATTTGAACTTATTTCGCGTTGTGGAAGTGACATAAGGCCAAATTCCAAAACTTGCGTTATGACACTTCGATAAAGCGATATTAGGCCAAATGACTAAAGGGACATAAAGCCAAATGGAGCTCAAATCAAATTGTATATACACGTATCAGGGAAGCAAATATAATATGCAATCGAAAGTGTAATAAAGCCAAATTGGCCTTGTGACGCTTTATCAAAGTATCATAATACCAAAAAGCGCACAAAGCGTCATAAGACCAAATTTCTAGATTTGGCCTTATGACGCTTGGTCTTTTGTAACGGCACCCTTGCAAACGTATGACAAACATCCACGAGCAAAAGTGTCTTGAGATAGTTTTCGAATTTGTCATTCAGATTCGGCGGTAAACAGGTTAACTCAACCTCATCCCAAATCCAACAGTAAGCCCAAGCCGGGCGCCTTATGTCACTTTGACGAAGCGTTACAAGACCAAACTTTTAAATATGGCCTTATGACTCTTAGCCTTCTGTCACGGCACCGAACACCTCAATCGCTAATGCGTGGATCCACATATTCTGACCCATATAGACCAAATACCATTAAACGGCACACAAGTAGAAGCAGATTCTAATTGTTACTACACGAAACGTATTTCGCGTCACAGTTCTTCATCGTCCTTTTGGCTAACTCAAGACATTCTATTTCCTTGATGCGTTAGTGTCTTCTTTGTAACAGGTTAGGGATCCCGCAAGTTATAACGCTGCACATTTTCGGACTAATGTACTCCTTTTCCAAGTACGAACGTCGTGCACAAGCTTGCTTATCCTTTTTTTTAAGAAACGGTAAGGTGAATCATGCATATACCGAAGTACGCTGTTAAAATCTTGCCGGGAGATTTTACCGCAAAGGCAAGACGAGAAGACATCTTTAGCAATATTGTCGGAAAACATAGCGTTCACGACATCATGTCTGGCACCGGATTTAGGCTAATTGACTTATCTGCGGTACGAAATATAGCCAGCACACGGTTTCCTCACATCGATGTCATTAATGCCGAGAGAGTGATCGCAAGAGACCGCCAAGGCCTTCGCAAAACTCTTATCCATTGACTTCTTGATGAACACCATACTACTGCCATCAAGAACAATAGCAACGATGTCAACAAGGCATTAGATCAGCCGCAACTGTGCTAGGTTTCTGGCGCCCACCAGTAGGAACCCATTGGTTTGATGAGAAATGCCAACAGGTGCCCTCAGCAAAGGAAAAAAATAATAGAAAAGCGCGCGATCACGGATATAGAGAGGTGCTACTCCAGAAATGATGTTCTCATGTTTTATACCGCTACGACAGCGAAAACTACCAACCACACGGTCTAAGTGAAGCGAGGATAGCAATCTCTAAGCTTAAGCTTAACAAATTTAAAGCCGGCGGAGATGATTTGGTGTGTAACATCCATTAACTCATAAGCAAAATCTGGTTGGATGAAAGTATGCCTGAAGAATGGAACAACAGCATCTTTTGGCCGATCTTCAAAAAAGGAGACCCTTAACCACAGAGACATAATTTTCTTTAACATCGTCTACAACACCATATCTACCGTGATATGTGAACTGCGAAAACCTTTTGCCAACAACATGATCGACTCTTATCAGTGCGGTTTTGGGACAAGAAAGTCCGGAACCGATCAAAACTTCAAACTTCGGCAGATCCTGGAAAAAAAATCAAAAAGTTCATCGATTTCAAAGGCGCATACGACATCATTTAGAGACGTACTGTACAGAGCCATGGCTAGTTTTAGTATACCACCCAAACTCGTCTGTCTGCGCAGGATGAGGATTGAGAATTCTCGCTGTTCCACCAGGGTTTGATCTAAGCAAGGCGATGCACTGTAATGTGACCTCTTTACTGAAATCCTTGAACGGATTGTGCAAAGGCACACCAAAGCCATAATCTTTCATAAATCTGGGCAACTACTAGCATACACCGACGATATTGACTATATTGGTCGGACTCCATGTGATGTCATAGCCACGTTTGCTAGTATAGACAAGGAAGCGGCAAAATTTTTGTTAGCTGTAAATGATGGTACAAACGAAAAGGCACACAACATCGACGAATTGGACACAACGTCACCAGTGACAGATAACTGTAACTGCAAGGCAGTACGGAACTTTATCTACCTCTGCTCCGGTATTAACTCAGACAAAAACTTTGCGTTAGAAATTAAGCGAAGAATTACTCTTGCCAACCGCTGTTTCATCGTGCTAGGAAAGCAATTAAGCTCTAAATTTAAAGCCCTAACTCGATATACTAAGGAGATCTTATATAAGACCTTGATCATTCCAATCCTGGCTTACAGCGCTGAAGCATGGACCGTATCAAAAGTGGATGAAGAAATCCTTTGTCGATCTGGGAGAAAAAAATCTTCGAAAAATCGTCGGTCCCGCTTGTGTTGGCCGTCCATGGAGACGAAGATTCAACCAAGAACTATATACGAGCTGAATAGGGACTTATCTACTTCTAGTCTAAGAACTCCGCAACTGGAGGCAATTAGCTAAGGACTGGGATCATTGAAGAGGCATGGTTGAGGCCTGGGGTCATTCAGGACTGTAGCGCTTGTTAAGTAAGTTAGTAAATACGGTTTGGCTTTGGTAATCATATCAAATACAAATTATGACCAGCTCTGCTATCATTTTCGACTACATCCCATCCCATTACTGTTTAAATCTCTTTGGTAACGATCAAAATCAAATGTAACTGCTAGAATAGTTAAAAATATTTTACGGCCATTCCCAGAACTGATTTCAATTATTATACCTACAACATCACCCCATTTAACTGCTTACCCAGATAGTTCTAAACCCGTTCTGAAGAGTAACAAAGCAAACCACACAAACCTTAAAATAACAAATCCACGCTTCACTCAATTTCATGAAATTTATTTGCAATTATATCATCAACTATTTTTGTGGCTTGATAGATAGCATTAACGTTCCTGACTCAATTCTAAAACTGAAACCGGGGAATTACTTACCCGACTCAAAGTGATGAACTGATGAATGACACAAAAGTCACAAAACAACTGAATCACTTAAATCACAGAATGACATCATAAAAACCGCTTAAAAAAAAGCAAACAACCTGCAGCCAACAGAAGTCTAACAAGTGAAAGTAACCGCACAAAAGACCTGAGCCACCCATCGCACATCTTTGACAGAAAAAAAAAAAAAAAACAATCGAGCGCAATTCGCTTTGCGTTCGACTTTTCTATTTTTGCATTCAGACAAAGTATCTGAGAGTCAGATGTCATCTACCTGCAGGCTATCGAAATACTAGAGGTAAAACCAAAAACCCACTCCATAGAGCTGACGTTACACAGTCACTCAGCTAACTAGTTCGACTCTCGAAGCCATGACCTCTGTGCGAATACAAAGCCAATGACAACAACGACAACGATGACTAGATGACGATGACGATGACGATGACGATGATGATGATGATGACGATACCAGAAGACACGCATCCGAAACCTATTTGTGTACGAGTATCTGTACATCTTTTGTGCAGGCGGCACAAAGAGTACTTGTGGAGAAGAATTTCACTAAAAACACGTTTTTGAGGTTGACATCTGGCTGGAGGCGATCGTAAGAGTGGGTGTGGCCATATGCTTGTGATGCTGAGTTTCAATTAAACGCAAAAAAAAAACCCACAACAACAACAAACTCAACTTCTAAATTTGCGACAAAAAACTTTCTCCTTTCAACTAACCCTGCACATGTATCTGGGTATAAGGTAAGTGTGTGTAGTTTTAGTGTAGTTACCTGTAAAATTTATTAAAATTTACAAAAAGTCAACAGCGACGAAAGGATAGAGTTGCCTTGAAGCTCTACTCGTCGTTTTTGATTTTGTTTACCAAATTGTTGTTGTTGCGAACGGTCGGTATCGCTGGGAGACGAATATCTATTTTGCAACAGAAAATAAATAAAAATCTCAAATGGAACTATTAGCAGCTTCGGGGATGTGACAACTTATCGCATGCAACGACTTGGTGCCTTCCGGCACGGGTTTGTGAGTTGGGAGTAATAAATTGTGCGACATCACGAATGTGCATATTGGATGCGATAAGCGATTATTTTTTGCGCTATCGCAGGTTTTTTTGTTTTTATGTGACATAATAACTGGTATCGTTAAATTGTAAATGTGCGGTTCGGTAATGGCAAGCAATTTGCAACAAAGTGCATTGTGGTGGGCAGGAGGGTGCAACCGATTTGATAGGAAGTGCGAAAAGATATTTCATGGAATAGGCGACTATGTTACCGCAGAATCAGATTTTTTGTTAATTTTTCCTTCCAATATGAGTTTCGAGAGAAGGAGATCTCGCCCATATTCGACCTACGAACCATCACTATTCAGTTTCTTCATTCGTTTGCTAATTGCAAGTGTTAAGCATTGCACCATAAAACGCTGTTGAGCGGACAGCGTGTTTTACAAAAATTGTGATTCACCCACTCTAGCGCAAAATTCTAGGTTTTTTTATAACACAAATGATGTTCCAAGTATCTCTCGTGATGATCTGACAATTGTCAAGAATAGCTTATCTCAACTTCGCCGTTCGGAGTGGGTATAAAACAGGAGGTCCCGCCATTATGCAAGAAGTACACACGCACACATGGTTGTGAGAAAGCCAGGCCTTATGTACTAAGAAGCCTGTTGGACAAAAAATTTGAATTTGCATTTTGATGTCCCATGCATTACTCTCATTCGAAAATGGGTCAAAAGTTTAAAGAGATCGATATAATACTGGAAAACACTAAAATCAAGGAGACCAAGACCATCAAGAACAGGCGAACAAGTTTAACGTATCTATTCTGACGATACCAACCTTTCAACTCGTAAGCCCGCAAGTGCTTTAAATGTGCTTATATGATCAAACACATTATTTTGCATAAATACCTAAAACCACATCCCTATAAAATTCCATTGTTGGAAGAACTACAGCTTCAAGATACCAGTCAGAGGCTTGACTTTGTAGACCAGGCAATTGAGCGCTTTTCAAAATCCACCAACTTCTCATGTTCGGTGAAGCTAATTTGCATCTTAATGGACACGTAAATAATAGACCTGCAGCACTAGAGTGCAATAACTCCAAATCTTAAGCATCAGAAACCCCTTTTATCAGCCTAAAGTAATCGTATGGGCTGCGATGTAGACGCGAAGAATAATCGGTCCTTAATATTTTGAAAATGAAACGGGACGTGCAGTTATTTTTCAGAGTATTATCTGAAATTTTAAGGTGATTTCTTGGTGTTAGAATTGCAAAACTTACCTGGCTATAACCAAAGATTATAAAGTCATACAGATGACGCACTGCATACAAGAAAATTTGTCTATGGCGGGTCGTTCTGGCGAAGCCCGCCATATGTTTGGATCTTTTTTCTCATGTGTGTACGTGCACACCGCCCGCCTGTACCATGAAGCGGGTGGGCAAAAGTTTCTATTTTTTGTTCTCAATGCGTCATCTGTATGACTTTGCTATAACCAAAGAACATGGTGTTACCGGAACGTTGACTGCAACAAGGCTAACGCTCTTATTCACATTAAATCCTTTTTCCGATTTCTTTTTGGTCAAAAGGCCAGAATTTGAAGGAAATGTTGCGCAGCCATGGTCCCAAACGCTACTGGTACACGACCTTCAAATTCAGAGAATGCAACCATACAGCACCGTGCCGTGCAGCCTAAGAAAGAGTGCGGAGGCAGAGGAAAATAAACGTGCGAATAGCGGTCCACGGGAATAAACCATCTTCTCGGACGGTGGGAGACTTGCGACGGGCAGGATCAGATATGGCGGTCTGAATAGATCGATGGATGAGCTAGGAAGATCTCATGTCGACCCCGATACGATGATGAAGGGTGGGGAAGAATAATCCCTGGAATCAACACCTCAACGAAGCGATTAAACCATCACAATATGGACGCAAACGGAAAGGTGCGATGGCGAAGAGTAGACTTTTTCTTTTTTTTTTAAACGATGGAGCAACAGAGGAGCAGCATAAGTGTGAGGCGGACGGGGCAAAAGGCACACCCCTCCATCAAAGACGCAACTTTAAAAGTCTCGATTGATGGCCAAGAGAAGACGGTCTTTATCCCCCAACGAGTATATAGCTGCGACAGAATTTGTGGTAAGAAATGGGACCCTTCCCCGATGATCACTGATCACGAAATGGCTATACACAGGTGCGTAAAGCGCAGTACGCCTCAAAGGGTATCAAACCCTTTGGTCACAGCACAATATTGAAATTATCAGCATACGAGAATGGGGTATCTGACTGCACCATCCCATATCACGATTTCGATATTAAATACTCAATCAGATTACCAAGCATAGACGAATGGTCGTCAAATACTAGTATCCAATACTGAAATATCAATTTATACTGATGGGTCTAAAATGGAAATAGGAGTGGGCTCTGGGGTCTACTCCGATAAATTCATGCAGTGTATTCCAAGCAGAGATCCTATCCATTCTCGAAGCTGCCGAATAGGCTAGAGTCTTGGACATATCATAAGAGGATATCTCCGTTTACGTAGATAGTCAAGCGGCCGAAAATGCAGAAAATACGGCGACACTGAAGTCGAGAAGGACATCCCACACCTACTCTATCACTGTCCCGCGATCTGTAAAAGCCGCAACAAACTCGTTGGTAGCCTCTACAATGAGGACCTGATGGAGCTAGCAACGGAACCGATAGCGCAGATCGTCCGTTTCTGCTGCAAATCGGGATGAAGCAAACATCTGTTTGAAGCGGATGTTCATACATTCTTTTCAGGTACTTTCCTCTCTACAAAGCGTGTCGCTATGGGACCACGCAGGCCTATGCGAGTTCGACGAATCACCTGAGCGTCAACAGCCCATCAAATTTAACCTAACCTAACCTTCCCCCAATAATGTAGCAACGGAGGATCGCTTGAGGTGTTTAAGGAGACGGCTAGGTAAAAAGACTCTCGTCACAAAGCAACCACGGACAGAAGGTATTGTCCCTGTGACAATTGTTGGCAACAGTTGTCAATCATTCCGGGGGCAACAATGTGTCCAATAACACATGTCCCAAGCATTTGTGGCACTAAGAGAAAAAGCTCAGAGACCAATCTAAAAAGTATTTATAAGGATAGAATCCGAATGGAAATCCCTGCCTTTTTAAAATATCCTACATATCTTGAGTTATCTGTGATTTTGACAGCCCGTTCAATGTTTTTTAAGCAACATGGAGAAACGTCGCAGACTTCCAACTCGTGTGTATGATGAAGTTGTCCGTTTTTTTTTTTTCGAAAATTCAATCGTTTTGAAAAACCGGAGCGTGTGTAGCATCAGGCATTCAGGCCATCAGTTTATAGTGCAATTTTTCGTTTAAAATGGCTAAACAATGTCTCGAAGAATTCATAGGCCTAGAGCATAGCACTATTTATTGCTAAGTATAAGCCCACTATGGCAAGAGCGTCATCCGTAGATGCCATGTTTATTGAACGACAAAAACAAACAAAATAATTGGCCTCACATATTTACTGGAGCGTGTGAATGCGCTTTGGCGGTCCGGTAAAACTGAACAGGCGGCCTTAACAGGCAAACCGGACAGTTAAAACTGCGTGTGTATAGCCGGCTTAAGTCAAACAACATTCTCAGCTGCTATCTTTTCTTAAAAAAAAATTGTATGATAAGACTACAATGGGCGGCGCAAATCGCTAAATAGGTAATTCGATCACATCCTTAAGATAACCATACCCAACTAGTGGATGTGGTTCAAAATGTTCTACATTTCCAAGGTGCAGGGAAATAACTTCACAGGCAATAACTTTACCTCCAGTGGGCCATAACTTCATTTTCAATTTTACGATAATTCAAGAATCTTCATAATTGTGATCAAAGTTGGTGGGGGCTTGTGTTTCCATTTACAAGGCGGCGCAAAAGTAATCCTCCTATCAGAAAATGCTATAAACTTTGCGATTGGCCCCTAATGTCAGTTCTGTTTTGACATTTGTGTAGTAAACACATGCGAAATACACGTTAATAAACAATGTTACGCTACACTGCTCCAGAACGCGGAATATTGGTGACAATTTATTTGAGCAATAATCGGTCGGTGACTTTGGCACAATGTGAATTTCGTCGCAGATTTCCTAGCCGTCCAACACCTACTGGTGAAACACTGCGACGTTTAGCCGCTCGCCTCGAAGAGACTGGCACAACCCGAGATGCTGCCAGGCGTGGCAGACCCCGGAGTAGCCGTTCTGCAGAGAATATTGCTGCTGTAGCCGAAGATGTCATGAAAGCGTCGTCGACATCGACCAGACGACGTTCCACGCAAATGGGTATCAGTCGACGGTCTTTACAGCGAATTTTGGTATAAGATTTGAAGATGTTTCCGTACAAAGTCCAGACGGTGCATCAGCTGTTAGCTGCTGACCGCCAATCGCGTCTAACATACGCTCAAGCCATCCTTAATCACCACCAAGACGAAGATGATTTTTCACCAAAAATAATCATGAGTGATGAGGCCCATTTCCATCTTAGCGGGTACGTAAATAAGCAAAATTTACGCTTCTGGGGCACTGAAAATCCGCGTGTAACCCACGAAGAGCCATTACACCCGCTCAAAGTCACTGTATGGTGTGCCGTTTTCGCTGGAGGAGTCATCGGACCTTTTTTCTTCGAAGACGTCGCGGGCCAAACGGTTACTGTGAATGGTGAGCGCTACAGAGCAATGATCAACGAGTTCTTTTTGCCGCAACTTGATGAATTGGGATTGGAAAACATGTGGTTCCAACAGGACGGTGCAACGGCGCACACTGCACGTGCCACAACCGATATGCTGAAGGATGCATTTCCCGGGCGCCTAATCTCCCGTTTTGGCGATTTGCACTGGTCAGCAAGATCGCCTGATTTGACCACTTCAGACTTCTTTTTGTGGGGCTTTTTGAAGTCGCGGGTTTATGTCAACAAGCCTCAGACTCTTGCAGCTCTTAAAGACAATATCCGTCAAGAATGTGAGGACCAATCGCCGGAAGTTTTGGCCAAAGTGATGGAAAATGCCATAAAAAGGGCTCAAATGACAATCAACTGTGGCGGCGGCCATTTACATGACATCATATTCTCGACTTGATGTAAAAAAAAATTAAAAGACCAAATAAAAATGATCCACAAGAAGAATCAAAGTTTTTCATTTTTTTTTTAAATTACAGCCAAAAAACATCGGAAGGTTATTTTTACGGCACCTTGTACCTCGCACTCAACCCAAATCCAACTGTTAGCCCAAGCTGGGGGGTTGCAATGGGGCAGCATGACCCCCCACACGCATTAACAGTTTGCAAATACCCAAAAACCGCGGTATTCTCAAATTTTAGGTGAAAAATAAATTCACAAAATTTACGGTGGAATTATTGCTCACCTTTAGTGAGGCTGTCGCAACATTGTATGATTTTAACAGATTTATCCAAAAATATTTTAGTTTTTGGTAAAAAAAAATTCTTTAGAAATCGCTTTTAGTTTTTTTAAAAATCTTGTGTCGTTTTTCTTAACGGATACTTGTCATTGAATTCAACTGAAACATATTCGTTCTAATAATAGTTGACTCCGTACAATCTGCTTCTTTTCTAAGATCAGATTTAACCTCAAATCTTGTTCTTCCCTTACTCTAGTTATTTATTGACAGATTTTTTTTGTAATGACTACTATCGACCATCTTGGCAAATATTCATCATCACCAGTAATCGAGTGTTAGGTGTTTCAATGAAATCTATAATAAGTGCCTTGAAAGATTTATTTAAAAAAAAAACGACAATAACCATCATTTGTGGTTATGAGGAACGAGTTTACGGGTAAAACATTCGTCTAAGGGGGGGCTTATGAAAACGGGTGTCCCAAGTTCTTGCAAATACAGATGAGAGCTTTTATGAGAGGGGCATAATGGAATAACCATTAAAAGGGCTACAATTCATTGAACAAAGCGGCGCACAGAGTGGCCAATTATATGAAAAGTTTGCAAGAATTATTTTTTTAATTTTAGTTTATGGAAATGATACTTTAAATAGAAACAAACGAAAAATTGTATGGGGGTTGTACCAAGGATTCCCAATGATTGTCTAGTTATAAGGTTTCTTAACTTTTTGTTCGGCTTTTCTTTTTCTGAATTTTTTTTGTCACCTTTCTTTTTTATATTTTACTTTTGCATTGATTCAAATTGCAAAAAAAATATTTTATTGAATTCACAAATATTCATTGAAAATTAAGGCAGAACATATCTGCATTTCAAAAGAATTTCATATATTCGTTGTTTGGAAAAAAAAATGAGAAGGCTATAATCGGCTGTGCTGATCGTTTAGTACCCTATACCATCCCATCCTTAAAATAAATATCCCCAAAATGTCGCTTTGATGGTTGGGTGTTGTAGCACGAGGGTAGACTCTGATTGGCTTTAACTTGGCAATGCCCAGTGGTGTAACTCTGACTACACATCAAGTGCTTAATTTATACCTAAAAGTGGTAACCATCGGGTACTGGTCTCATCCAACCGGATTTGAATTGCTAAACGATAAGCGCGAGTGTTGATAACACGACGAAAAACAGCGACACTATAAACAGCAAGGTCAGAAAGGCACGGAATGAATACCCGGCCTGCTGTCCCAGGCGAACCTAGACAAGCTGCTTCGACATATTCGGACAACAGGTTGTCTAGGAATTTCAAGGGTAAGTCAGGCCCCTTGAACAGAGCTGGTGGCGGATGAACCGAAAGGCCAACGGCAGCGCTCAATCCTGTAGTGGATACTGATGGCCCCGTGTCCTAGGGGTATCTAATAAATTGGAACTGGCCCTCCAGGTTGGGGGTTGTGCTTTGGGTTAACTACCCAACCATGGAAAAATCTAACGGTTACGAAGCAACCAATAGCCTCGAAAAGGACCGATTTCATTGTTGACGACACGGCTGAACGAAAAAAGGACAACGACGTTCGTATCTGCACCTGTAATGTGAGAACATTAAACAGGAGAGGTGTAAGCGAACAACTATCGGAAGCCCTAAACTGCTACAAAGCAGACATTACTGCCATCCAGGAAATACGATGGGATGGGCCGGTCAAAAAGAGGATGAAAAACTGTGACATCTACTACGGACCGTGTTATAGTGAGCAGAAACAGCGACTATTTGGATGCGGATTTGTTATTAGTGCCAGACTTAGGCAAGAAGTCTTATGTTTCCAAGACATTAGCGAACGCATTGTAACGATCCGCATCAAGGCCAAATTCGCCAACATTAGCCTTATATGCGCTCACGCCCCAACGGAGGAAAAAGATGATATAGCTAAGGACTGCTTCTATGAGCTCCTTGAAAAAACATATGAGCGACTACCGAAGCACGATGTTTAAATCGTGCTGGGAGATTTTAACGCAAAGGTAGGAAGAGAAGACATCTTTAGCAGTATTGTCGGAAAACATAGCCTACACGACAACACGTCTGGTAACGGACTTAGGCTAACTGACTTCGCTACGGAACGAAATGCCACTATAGCCAACACACGGTTTCCTCACCTCGATATCCATAAGGGGACATGGCGGTTTCCAGATTAAAGAACGGTCAATCAAATTGATCACATAGCGGTAGACAAGATAGATAGCGATAGACCTTGTTGCAGCCAAGGTTAAAATGCGGATATCCACAACGCCACAACAATCCAGATATACTGTAAAAAAATTTAATGTCGAAAGACTGCAATCGCAAGAGACCACCAAGACCTTCGCGCAACGCGTATCCCTAAACCTCTCGATTAACACCATACCACCAGCATCCATTAGATCAGCCGCAACTGATGTGCTAGTTTTCTCGCTCCAACCAGCAAGAAACACCTGGTTTAATGGGGAATGCCGACAGATGCTTGCAGCCAAGAACGAGGCCTACAAGGCTAAGCTGCAGGTGAAGACGAGAGCTGCCGTTGAGCTCTATAGGCAGAGAAGAAGGGAAGAATACCGACTTTTTAGAAAGAAGATAAAAGAGCAAGAAAAGCGCGTGGTCGAAGATATAGAGAAGTGCCACTCCAGAAAAGATGTTCGCAAGTTTTACCAAAGTGTAAAACGTCAAAGCCAAGGATACAAGGCTCGAACAGAATCCTGTCGAGATGAACAAGGAAATATCGTAGTTGAGACACAGTCGATGATGAGGATATGGAAGAACCAATTCTGCAGACTGTTAAACGGCGATGACGAACAACATTCCGCTGTCAGGCAGAACGAACCATTCAATGTTGGTAACGACAGCGAAAGCTGCCAACCACCCGACCTGAGTGAAGTGAGGATAGCAATATCTAAACTGCAGCTTAATAAGGCTGCCGCAAATGACGGCCTTCCCGCCAAGCCTTGTAAAGCCGGCGGAGATGACTTGGTAAGTAACATCCACCAACTCAAAAGCCGAGTTGCCCGATCCACAAAAAAGGAGACCCTCGAACTGCGCCACCTACAGAGGCATAAGCCTCCTCAACATTGCATACAAAATTCTTTCTGCCGTAATATATGAACGCCTAAAACCGTTTACCAACAACCTGATCGGCCCTTATCAGTGTGGTTTTAGGCCAGGAAAGTCCACAACCGATCAAATCTTCACACTTCGGCAGATCCTGGAAAAAACCCAAGAAGTCCAAATCGATACCCACCACCTATTCATCGGTTTCAAAGCCGCATACGACAGCATTTATAGAGACGAACTATACAGAGCCGTGTCTAGTTTTGGTATACCGCCCAAACTCGTCCGTTTGTGTAGGATGACGATGGAGAATTCTTGCTGCTCCATCAGGGTCGGAAACGACCTCACTGTCACATTCGATACCAAAAAAGGATTTAGGCAAGGCGATGCGCTGTCATGCGACTTCTTCAATCTGATTCTTGAGAGGATTGTGCAAAACTCACGAGCAAACACCAGAGGCACAATTTTCCAAAAATCTGTACAACTACTAGGATACGCCGACGATATTGACATCATTGGTAGACTCAACTTGATGTCATAGCCACGTTTGCTAGTATAGAGAAGGAAGCGGCAAAAGGGGAAAAACAAAGTATATGCTGTCAACACGAAAGGACACACAACATCGACGAATTGGACAGAACGTCATCATTGAGAGATAAAACTTTGAGGTAGTACGGGACTTTATCTATCTCTGTTCCGCTATTAACTCCGCTCACAAGTAGAAACCGACCTCAACCAACTCGGAGTGCGCAACTAGAGGCAGTTAGCTAAGCACCGGGCTAATTGGGGAGGCATATTGGTTGTGGCCCAGGTTCATTCCGGACTATAGAACCCAGTAAGTAAGTAACTATGAAGGGGAGGAGATTTCTGACATTAATATTACCCAAGTTACCTAGAGTGTCGTAGAAGTAGTCTCCTAGTTGAAGTTTTCTTCTGTTGAAGAGAGCTGAACAAGAGCAGATAAAATGATAAATATCCTCCTTGACTAAGCAGATTTCGCAGTCATTGCTGAAGAGACCTCTCAGCCTCGCAGTTCATTAATTGAGCAATTCGACTATCCTCAAACCAATACCTCAGTGACGAAGTGTAGGCACTTGGATAACTAGGCACGGGATTATATGTTCAATACCCGGTTAGGGAATAAAAATTGTTTCAACAATCATACGGATACATTTAGTGTCGTTGTTAATCCTAACTTACCCACTACAAGTTGAAATATTGAATGTCAGCCATTTTCAATGATTGGTAATATAACTATAAATTCGATTGCCAGCTGATGATCTGACAAATCATCCGAGTAGTATCAAATGTCAAGAAAAGCTTATCTCAAATTCGCCGTTCGGAGTCGGCATAAGACAGGAGGTACCACCATCGTGCACACATGAATGGTTGTTAGAAAGCTAGGCCCTCGGTTCTGACGAGCCTGTTGCGCCAAAAATTTGTATTCATTTTGACAAGTGAAAATAGCTAACTAAAAACTTTAAAACCAAACGTCTTCAACTAACACCGACAATCAATAGCCAATATGTTGAATAATTGGTCAATGAAATGACATAGGAAGGCGGTCTATATTTCTTCAAGGGCAAAGTAAAGTTAATTATAAATCTAAGGGGAGTTGAGACGAATTTCTTGTCACGAACAGTTGATAACCCGATAACGACTTTTTATTTGTAAAATTTTTATATTAGATTATCCAAAAATCTTTTTTTTTTTAAGTAGAACATGAATACCATTTCAACATCAAAAGTGTAATGAAAATATCGTTTTAGAAAATATGGTTTACAACTGAGCTTGCAGTTTTCTGCAATCTTCAGGTCTTCGTTTCAATTATTTAGTAAAAATTATAAACATGACGTGCAGGCAGAGACAATTGTTTTTAATTTGTCAATGAAAGCGCAAATTGGAACTAAGGCAATGAATGGCAAAGAACTGTTGATTGAGATTTGCAAATAATTTACTGATAGGGTCAATAGACTACGCATGTATGTATACTGCGCAGCATTCATTCCCATTTTATCTCTGACTACCACTGATCATTGTTATTAGTGTCGATATATATTTTGCGATCGATTTTTTCCCGGTAACTGCGCAATTCGCACAAACACAACATGCATTCAAAAACAAGAGCTTATCAAACATTTTTGAAACCATATTAAGCTTGCATTTCAAATGCGCAATCGCTATTAGACATGAAGAGATGAAAGGGTTTTATACCCTAGCCTAGATTTATTGGCAAACACAAGAACTGTCAAACACTTTGAAATCATGACGAAACCCAGCATTATACATATAACAGGTGATCCAACTTTTCAATAGGCTTGTCTATATGACGTTTTTGTTTCGTATGATTTCCTATTTCATCATGACTAACGCTGGAACAAGGCTTAATAATTGTGGAATCTTATTTCCAAAATAACTGGTCAGCTGAAAACTGTAATGGAGTTCTTCGACCACATTTTGGTCGTCATAATTTTTCAACTGAACACGATATTCATAAAATCACCACCAAATTCCGAAACCAAAACTCTTGTTGTTGGATTAATGTCCAATTTTTAAGGGCGTAGAGCCCGTAATTATGAGAAAATTGCTGCAGTAGCAGAGAGTATTCGAGAAGACCATGATCAATGAATTTGAAAAGTCCAATGTGGAGTGTTTTGAGCAGGGGCATGTCGCTGTACACTTCATATAGTTCTTGGTTGAATCTTAGTCTCCAAAGGCTGTTAACGAAAACGGGACCGAAGACTTTTCGAAGCATTTTAGTCTCGATTCGACCAAGGATTTCTTCATCCGCATTAGATACGGTCCATGCTTTTTTTTAAATATTGCATGGTGACGTTTTAATGTCTCGAAAATTGTTTGATCGTGCATTCATCCCAAATGATCAATTTGCTTTGCTTTGCTGCAAAAAATTTGGCCACCGCAAAATTCCTTGAAAGGTTGCGAGTTGTAATTTAATTAGTTTGCATGTTCAACGGCATCTTGGGTGGTGAATGAGCGGTTCGACCGACTTTTGAAGGAACTGCAAGTGTAATTCCATTTTATGATGGAATCGTTGCTAGTAACGATGATATTAAAAACGTTCTTGCAGTTCCATCGGGAGCTTATAAGAAAAACTAGCCATGCCTACGATATGCTCAAGAAACTAGTGAACAGTGGAACTGGGACATTGTTCACTAGTTTCATGGGCGTATCATGAAACTAGTGAACAGTGGAACTGGGGCTTTGTTCACTAGTTTCATGAGTGTATCGTAGGCATTTTTATGTCACTGATTCCTGATCGCGTAGGGCGATTTGGTCTTGTCATTCCAAATTTTATTACTCCTTTGTTGGACATGTTCTCAATTATAATCAACGCTTCATTGTGAATTTCCTCGTTCATTTGCAAATCTGCTTTTGATGTTCTAAGACGCATCTGATGCATTATATCCTCGGCCATATGATCTTAATATTTGTTCCAGAAATCAATCGGTTTTGATAAAAAAAAAAACATGAACTACAGTCCAGAATGAACCTGGCCTACAACCAACATGCCTCTCCAATTAGCCCGGTCCTTAGCTAACTGTCAATGGTGACTTCGTCTTGCCCTCATTTACTGCTAAACCCATTTTTGCCGCTTCTTTCTTTATACTAGCAAACGCGGATCTGACATCACGTTGAGTCCTACCAATGATGTCAATATCGCGCGCGTATGCTAGTAGTTACATCGATTTTTGGAAAATTGTGCCTCTGGTGTTGGCTCGGGAGTTTTTCTCAAGAATAAGATTGAAGAAGTCACATGACAGCTCATCGCATTGCCTAATTCGTTTTCTTATATCGAATGTTTCGGTGAGGTCGTTTCCGACCATGATGGAGCAGCGAGAATTCTCCATCGTCATCCTACACAAACGGACCAGCTTAGACGGTATACCAAAACTAGACATGGCTCTGTACAGTTCGTCATTATGAATGATGTCGTATGCGGCTTTGAAATCAATGAACAGGTGGTGGCTATCGCTTTGAACTTTTTGCGTTTTTTCTAGGATCTGCCGAAGTGTGAAAATTTATGGGGTTGTGGACCTGCCTGGCCTGAAAGCGATACCTCAGGTCTGATGACAAGACCAGATTTGGTTTATGAGTTGGTGGATGTTACTTACCAGGTCATCTCCGCCAGCTTTATAAAGCTCAGCGGGAAGGCCGTCATTTCCGACAGCCTTATTAAGCTTAAGTTTAGATATTGCTGTCGTCACCTCACTCAGGTCGGGTGGTTGACAGTTTTTGCTGCCGTTGCCAATATTTTTTTACACCCCAAAAAAATCTTGCGAACATCGTTCCTGAAGTGGCACCTCTCTATTTTATACATTATTTCTGGATTGTTGGGGTGTGGTGGATATCCACATTTTAACCTTGGCTGCAACATGTTAGTGGTCCGAGTCGAAGTTAGGTCTTCGGATTGTGTGGACATCTAAAGTACTGGATTCGTGTCTCTTTTCCATCCCAATATGATCAATTAGTTTGACCATTCGTTGACCGCCATGTCCCAATATGGATATCGAGGTGAGGAAACCGTGTGTTGGTTTCCAACAGATACCTATATAACCCCAAAAATTTACTATGTGGTGCGGTTTATAGGGAGGCGGCATCATCGGGCCGTATTAACTTAAAAATGCGGAACGAGAGCGATTAATTGTCAATGGAGTTCGGTACAGAGTAATGATATTGGAGCAGCTGAGTAGTGGATTCAACAAGATGGCGCTACCAGCCACATCCACAGCTAACGAATCAATCGCTTTATTGAGCGAAACGTTGAATGAAACATCATCTTTAGAAATGGTCCTCTCAATTAACACCCTATCCCAGAGGAGTAGATTAGTTTTGGTACATAGCTACTTTGTTACATAAAGAAATTATTTAGCAAGATATACCCCAAGGAATATGCATCGACTCAGAATCGTAGCTGAGTCGATTTATCAATGTCTGTCCGTCTGTCCATCTATCTGTACGTCACCAGTTTTTTGTCCTTACATTTTGAGCTAGAATCATGAAATTTGGTACATGAAGTCCTTGTTGTTCCCAGCAGAATCCGCCCACTTCAACACCCCCTATTAAAAAAAAAACATCTCTATATATGAGGCATTGAGAGCAGGAGTTGCGTAACCCTCATTTTCACATTTTTGAGTTTATTTCACCATCCTGACGAATTAAAATATTTTCTCCGATGCAAAAGTGTCACTAATTGGGTTATAATTCTGGTTTTTCATTTTTTTTTCTAAATAAATCAAATAAAGCGGATTTTTTTTTTGTAAAATGTTTTACCACGAATATCTCAATTTTTGTAGTTTAGGGTTACGGCACTACTGCTGTCAGTGCCTCATATATAAATGACTCGATGCATTTTTATACCAATGGCTCCAAGAGAAATGAAGGAGTGGATGCTAGTGTCTTTTCCGATAAGATAACCTCAGCCTATTATTCCGTCTTCCTGATCATCGCACCGTGTTCTCATGGCGATCAAAGAAGCCTTATCTTGGCAGAAGGAAAATTGAATATCTGCCAAGGATATTAGCATCTTCTCGGACATCAGTCTCAACAAACTCAGAGACAACCCTAGAATGCCGCTCATCCTTTCAAATGATGGCAGGTTAGTTCAACATTCACCTCAATGAGTCTTATACCTGGGCATAGTAAGGTAACTGTCTGATGGACTCGCCAGTTATGGAACTAAATTATCAGTCGTCCCCGAAACGGGTGCACTTGCTGTTCCTATCGCTCTCGTATCAAATCCAATCTCAGATGGAATCTTGGCACGACCGACGCGCGTATCAAATAACCAAACAAAATTGGCCTAAACGGGATTTTAGAAGATCGAAGGGACTGATCTCGATCGGTAGACCATACATTAGCGCAAATAGGCACACACGCAGAAAAGCTAGGCCTTCACTCGAACGACTTGTGCTGGAGCTGCATGGACGAGGAAAGACAAGAAAGTTTCATCTTGGCGGTAACTTCTTTCAAAATCTCTGCGATTTGGCAAACACGGAAAATGTTCAGGTTATTCGGTAAAACTTTTAGGTAATTCTAAAGAAATTTCAATGAAAATCCCTCGATAATTTTGATACCAAGATTTCGTCCATAGATTAACGATTTTTATAGTATATGCCATAACGTATGAGTTTATAACGTTGGACAAAGGGGCATTACGGTAATGCCGGAAATGTCGATCTTAGATATTGAAATTTGTGATACTCGCTCTTTGCTGATGGATTCAGTACAGAAATAGCGATTTTGATCAAGACAATCTTAGTGGCGCGATGGTTAGTGCGATGAACTGCCGCGCAGAAGGTCTGCCGTCGATTCCCAACCGTAGCAACACCTAAATGATTTTTCACTGGTCCTCATCTCGTTATAATCTGACAAAATTGCCAGTTTTGTGTGCTCTATGGGCTGGTGGAGTCATTGGGCTATACTTCTTCCGAAATGATGCTGGGGAGTCAGTTATCGTTAATGGAGACCGGTACAGAGCCATGATAACCGACTATTTCATTCCCGAATTGGATGGCATGAATGTGGATTAGATGTGGTTTCAACAAGACGGCGCTACATGCCACACAGCGCACGTCACAATCGATTTATTGAAGGAAACATTCGTTGAGCGCATAATTTCGCGGAATGGACCTGCCAATTGATCACCATGATCGTGTGAGTTGACGCCATTGGATTATTTTCTTTGGGGATATGTGAGGTCGCTCGTCTACGCCAACAAACCAGAAGCGTTAGGGGACTTGGAAGCCAACATTCGTGGCGTTATTGCCGACATACAGCTCAAAAAAGTGGTTGCAAATTGGACCTCTAGACTTGGCTTTATTCGAACCAGCCGCGGCGGCCACATTAATAAACACTAATGACATAAAGCCATAAAAAGCGGGTTCACAGTCATTTCGATTATAAAAGATATAATTAGCGCAAGCACCTCGCGAACCTCTGCCGATATTAATGCCCATGAAAAAATTTGCCAATACATGGGTTGATTGTATACCTACAATTTTTTCACTTTTTTTTAGAGCTTTTTATTGAGCATAGCCACATCCAACCGAACTAAATTTTTTTTTATTTGTTTCCACTTTCATCAGTAAGTCGCAATGTAATGGAGGAGTTGACCTTTTAGGGATTGGAGCGATTAGACAAATTTCTTGTATAAAAGTGATGCGTTTTCGTTGCTCGACACCCAATCCTCGATCAAACAAAATATAGAACAACTATTTAGTTCATGAAGTATTAGAAGATACTTAGCTACCATTGCTTATTCACAACTATCACTGTCAAGATAGAACTCCATGATGAGATCCATATAATGTTTCAAGTTACGCTACCAAAGAACCCCTTACATGTTTTCGAGAAACTATAACAATCGATAATGAGCAAAATCAATGTTATCTTAATTTTCTTATCGTATTCTGATAAAATAAAACATCTAGATTCATAAATATTCATATTTCGGGAACGTTGTTGACGCAAAAAAAAAATTCTTTACATTATTTGCAATCGTTTAGCACACCGATACAATACCGACCGGAAAATGTCAACGTAATTTTTTTTTGTTAAATCTTTTGTTATATTGTCACCCTACTTTAGTTTAACCTTTTAGCGCTGTCTACCCATTCTTAATGCTTGTCATGTGCGTCTTTGCATGCATGTTAAACATTTCCAACCGGCATATCATATATGGCGTAAACACTATCCAAACACTATAAGGTTGAACGTGAAAAGGGCGTTAATTGTTATTACATGCACTCTGCCGAGTATGGTTCATGTTAAGGTGTTAACGTGTGTAAACTTTAGAGACAACATATGTTAAAAAAAAAATAAAAATTGTGACGCAGGTCAGTGACAAACAATAAAGTTTGCTTCCAATTTTGACATTAAATATCGAACTGATTGACAGCAATGGTGATATTTGTTTTGGTGTGAGTGTTGAAGAGTATTTTTTGGGGTTGGTATTGGAATGCAAGTCACGTAGTGAGGTAATAACTTTAAACGAGTGCTTTGTAGCTATATAAGGTTTGGACTCTTAGCTTTTTTTGAATTGCTATAGTTCATTGGCATTTATTTTCTCACTATTGTTGCAGAACTATTTTGAATTAATATGGAACAGATGTATAGGGTTGCAGACAAATGCGAAATACATATTGAATCATCGAAATTACAACGACAATTTGTGTACAAACAACACTATTCGGTTAGAATTATAGTTATTTCAGACTATCCACCAAGTGTCCTTATCAGGTTCCTTGAAACGGATTTTTTCAGGTTGGCAGCAGTGGTTAGTAATGGCGTCCAAACATCATCTGTCAAAGTGAAAAGTTTTCAGTATACTCTGCCATTTAATCATGCAAAGACTCACAAACGGGCAACGATTGCAAATTATTGAAATTTATTATCAAAATTCGTGGTCTGTGAAAAATATGCGCCGTTTGTTACGACCATAATTATGGTCGTCATAATCGACCTCGTTTCTGGCTCAACGGATACGTAAATAAGAAAAACTGTCGCATCTTTAGTGATGAACAGCCACATGCCATACAAGAATTACCGATGCATCCCGAAAAAAACGACAGTTTGGTGTGGTTTATGGGCTGGTGGCATCATCGGTCCATTTTGTTTTAAAGAAGACCGTGGAAGAAACGTTCCCGTCAACGGCGAACGATATCGAGCCATGATTTGCCCCAGTTAGCTGAATTGAACTTGTTTGACATGTGGTTTCATCAAGACGGTGCCACATGTCACACAGCTCGAGAAACAATAGAAAATTTGAAGGATGAATTTGGTGAGCAGCTTATCTCTCGACATGGCTCTGTGAGTTGGCCGCCAGGATCATGCGATTTAACGCCTTTTGATTCTTTCTTGTGGGGTTATGTAAGGTCATTAGTCTATGTGGACAAGCCGGACACGATTAAAGTCTTACAGGATGACATAACACGTGTAATTCGTGAAATACAGTCCAAAATGCTCGAAAAAGTGACGCAAAATTGGATTTTTCGAATGGACCACTTGAAACGGAGCCGCGGACTACATATACATGAAGTTGTCTTTCAAACGTAAATGGCAAAGGCCTACTTATCGATTACAATAAAAATTTTGAATATTTAGTGCAAAATTGAGTGTTTTAATCACCCGTTGATAGTGATGGTAATTAAACGTTCAGTTCGCTGTATGATTATTGAAAGAATTTTTATTTCCTAACCGGGTATTGAACTTGTTAGCCCGTGCCTAGTGAGCCATACCACTTGCGCCCAGTGCTGTCGAAAGTACTGCAATATCAGTATTATACTGCTATTTTCTCATACCGTACTGCGTACTGTCCAAAGGCAAATTATACTAGCAACAAGTAAACTACCAAATCCTGTTCCGATTTTGTTTTATAAATATCATGCTACGGCGTATCTGGTGAAGTATCGTTGTAAAAGTCTAAAAGTCAATCATTTTCTTTGCATACAGGGTGCACCATCTAGTCGTTTCTTTTTAAATCGTAGGTTATTTTGACACCTACAGCTGTTTCCCGCTCAACATTTTGACATAAAGTCAGAGTATCATACCTGCGCGGAACGAAATGAGTCGCTTTAGGCTTAAATATCGTTGGGAGATATTGAAAACTAATTTCCAAAGTGAGTGCAGTGTAGCCCAAACAGTTCGTTATTTAAAAAAAAGTTTTGGCCGAAGTGAAGCACGCATACAACCCAACTAACAATTACTCCCCTATAAGGCAATAAAATTTAATTTCCATAAGCAATTATTTCTGTAGGCCTTATATAAATAGTAAAAGGTGGGCCAAAAGAGATCACCCTATTGGAAGATGTTCTTATTTTTGCAAATGGTTACCAATGCCAAATGCCGAGAATATCAACGCTATTGCTGAGGAGGTCTAGCTGTCGCCGGAAACATCGACAAGACGCCCCTCACAATTAGCCATCAGCCGGTCGTCCCTAAGGTGAATTTGGGTCAAAGACTTGGGCATGTTCCCGTACAAAGTCCAGTCCGTGCATCAACTGCTGCCTGTCGACCGTCAAACGCGTGTAACCTACGCCGAAGCCATCCTCAATCTCGAGTATCAAATCATAATGAGCGATGAGGTTCATTTTCACCTCAGCGGGTACCTGAACAAGCAAACCATCACTTCTGTAGCACCGTAACTTCACGAGTAATGTACTAGGAGCCATTACACCCGCTCAAATGGTGCGCTGTTCACGCTGGAAAAGTCATCGGGTCATTTTTTTTCGAGAACGCCGCTGGTCAAACGACAACAGTTGACGGTGCGCGCTATAGGGCCATGTTAACCGAGTCTTTTCTGCCTTAATTGGGCGAATTAGCACTGGACATGTGGTTCCAACAGGACGGAGCAATGGGGCACACACTGCGCGGGCCACAACCGATATTCTGAAGGCGACGTCAACATCGGATGACTTCTTTTGGCCTACCTTACTTGTGCAAGGAGCTTGAGCATTTTTTCAGTCGTTTGCTTGGGAAGACGCCTGTTTAAGACATTATGCAGGAAAATTTACAAGCACAATCAAAGTTATGATGGTTCGACCTCTTTAAGGTTATCTTTAAGCTATGTGTGTACATGCAACATACGGTAAGATGTTTCGGTAGAACTTCGCAAGAAGTTATTCGAGAACTTTCGGACTACCGTGCGAGAGAACGCGAGTTCGAATTATTTTACATAACCACATTATTTCCCTCGAGAAAATGAGGATGGAAACAACGTTTCGGTCAACGGTGGGCGTTACAGAGCCATGATACCCGCCTTTTTTTGTACTGAGATTAAAGGCATGAATTTAGACGACCCTTGATTCATGCAGGATGTCAAATGTATTTAACATTTTACATTTACAACTTTCTCTGCTTCCGTAGAATACTGCTCAGTACTCCCCAAAAGGATCAAATTATGCTGCCGAAGTTATTTTAGAAACGGCAACACTGCTTGCGCCACTGTAGAGTGGTTTCTCCCTTACGACAAAAATAAAAAAGTAAAAATATTTAATTTTGCATTTCTTAACTATTTATGGTTGAGAATTATTCTAAATTTATAATTTCAAACTTTTCCTCATTAATATCACTTGTAATCAACTCTGTTTTCTTATCTGAATTGAGCGTATCACGTGTCTCTCCGTATACCACTACATATGAATAAAATTTATCAAATCAAAGTGCAATTAAATTAGTCGAACAGTTAAATTTAATTGAATTTCAAGACCGAAGTATGTAAGGTACTTTGTTACCTCGTTAGTGAATTTTGTTTTTTATTTCCAAAGTTATCCCGTTACAACCGAGAAGAGTTTTCAGTTGCTCCTTTTTTTTGTAATTTCACCTTAAGTTTTAATGTGTCCCTAAAACTTACATAATGATAAAATGTGGTCTAAAATATTGACACAAGGTCCAGTTTTTGAAAAAACACAAACTTATCACCCGCAATCACCCATTTACGTTACAATTACCTATTTAGTGTTGCGTAGGCGTATACGTATTTATACCCTATTCCATAGGGGTATGTTCGTTTTGATACATAGTTTGTAACATAGAGAAATAATTTCGCTAGATATACCTCAAAGTATATGGATCGACTCAGAATCGCTATTGTCTGTGTGTCCGTCCGTCCTTCCGTCTGTAGGTAACCGGTTTTCGGGCTTTAGTTTGTTAAGTAATCGTATGATTTAAATTATAGTTTAAAAAAATATTATTTGGTACCATTTCCTAATGATTTTGTTAACTGCCGAAACGATCTTTTTGCTCCAATCATGCAACAACAAAATTTATATGAAGTACCAGTTATTGTTTGTGTTATTCCCACTTAAAAACAAGTTCGCAGCATAATTCCAAAAATAAAATCACACAACTTACAAAAAAAAATGAAATGTTAAAAGAAAAAAAAAACTATTATTTAGGTAGAACTATTAAGATCTTGAAATATCATATAAAGCTGCTAAACCTTGGTCAACCTACAAAAGTTCAACTTTATATAGTTCCTGTAAGATACTAAACTCACTTGCAGAGTGCTTAATCAAAACCCGACTTTATGTGAAGCCCAAAACGATGGCTACCACAGTCACAAGAAAATGATATTAAACAATGACGCATCTCTCAAATAACCTTCCACTTGAAAAAGTGCGAAAAAGTTGAAAAGCAAACTCAAAACGAGTTCCGTTTATTTAAATTGGTTTTTGACTTGTGAAATTTCACAAGGTGCTTACAGCTTTTATAAGCTTATTGGATAAAATCCCAAATTCTATGAAATAAGACTTAAACACGACGTCACCAATCTTCCATTAAAAGAGAGGACACGGTTCCTATACCTGAAAGCGTATAAGAACAACACGCAAGCTAAATATTAAAAAAAATAGTTCGAAAAAAATACGGTATTATCTTAGCAATTAAATGCGAGGAGCTAACATCGACTCGGACCACTACCATGTTGCAGCCAAGGTAAAAATGTGAATATCCACCATACCCCAACAATCCAGAAATAATGTATAAAATAGAGAGGTGCCACTCCAGGAACGATGTTCGCAATTTTTTTTTGGGGTGTAAAATAATATTGGCAACGGCAGCAAAACTGTCAACCACCCGACCTGACTGAGGTGACGACAGCAATATCTAAACTTAAACTTAATAATGCTGTCGGCAATGACGGCCTTTCCGCTGAGCTTTATAAAGCTGGCGGAGATGACCTGGTAAGTAACATCCACCAACTCATAAACCAAATCTGGTCTTGTCATCCGACCTGAGGTATCGGTTTCAGGCCAGGCAAGCCCACAACCCCATAAATTTTCACACTTAGGCATCCTAGAAAAAACGCAAAAAGTTCAAAGCGATAGCCACCACCTATTCATTGATTTTTAAGCCTCATACTACATCAGTAACAGAGACGATCTATACAGAGCCATGTCTAGTTTTGGTATACCGTCTAAGCTCGACCGTTTGTGTAGGATGACGATGGAGAATTCTCGCTGCTCCATCAGGGTCGGAAACGACCTCACCGAAACATTCGATATAAAAAAACGATTTAGGCAAGGCGATGAGCTGTCATGTGACCTCTTCAATCTTATTCTTGAGAAAAACTCCCGAGCCAACACCAGAGGCACAATTTTCCAAAAATCGATGCAACTACTAGCATACGGGCGCGATATTGACATCATTGGTAGGACTCAACGTGATGTCAGATCCGCGTTTGCTAGTATAAAGAAAGAAACGGCAAAAATGGGTTTAGCAGTAAATGAGGGCAAGACGAAGTATATGCTGTCAATACGAAAGTACACGCAACATCGACGAATTGGAAAGAAGGTCACCATTGACAGTTAGCTAAGGACCGGGCTAATTGGAGAGGCATGTTGGTTGAGGCCCAGGTTCATTCCGCACTGTAGCGCCACTTAAGTAAGTAAGTAAGATTTGTGAATGTGGGTATTATATGGGCGGTTTTCCAATCATCTGAAAAGTACCTGTTTCTAGGAAAAATTATACTTAACCGCAAAGAAATTGCTTGGGCACAGTTTTTGAGAACTAATAAAGGGAATCCATCCATTCCGTGTTGTTTATCTGAGTTCAACGCGTAAAAATCTTCAACTACTTTTTCAATTGAAACACATAATCTTCCGATATGTATACAATTCATACACTTGAAAATTTCATGAGTTACTGAGTTGATTATTAGATCAGCAAACTGTTTCAAGATCAGATGATGTAGTATGGTAGTAATGAATAGTACAAAACATATATAATATAACAAATATAACAAAACTTCAACACTAAGGATGTAGTAAAAATAAAAATAAATTTATGGCGCAACAGGCTCATTAGTAACCAGGGCCTAGCTTTTTTCTCACAACCATTCATGTGTGCGTGTGTGCTTCTTAGCACGATGGCGGGACCTCCTGTTTTATGCCGAATCCGAACGGTTAAGTTGAGATAAGCTTTTCATGACAATTGATACTACTCGGATGATTTGTCAGATCATCACGAGAGGAGGGCCAGTGAAAAATCATTTAGGTATTGCTACGGCTGGGAATCGAACCCAGACCTTCTGCACGGCAGTTCATCGCACTTACCATCGCGCCACTGAGCCCGTCTAAGGATGTAGTGCTGGTACAAAAAAAAATCGGACCTTTTTTGACATTGACATTGACATTACAGTAATTCGCACATGAACGCATCGAACTACAGACACATAACAGCACTGGCGACTGAGGCCATCGGCTGGGACAGATGAAGACATTAATACAACAGAGAGAGACAGATAGACACATAGAAGGAAAGACATATAACATAAAACTAAGTGGCACAGAGGAGGAGACACAGATTTATATTGTCTCATATTATCGCACAGGTGGCCTCAGATAAGCTGGCAATTTTCGTAGAAAACAAATGCTGCCGAAGCTGGGGCTTGAACCCGCAGCGTTTGGCTTAGCAGTCAACTACGCATTCCTCTTTTTTAAAAACTGCAATACCTTTCAAATGACAACGAGTTATTTTTTGAACTCCTGTACAGTTTATCAGTCGTTCATCAATGGAACAACCATGAAGTGAAGGAGCTGTGGTTTCAACAAGAAGTCGCAACATGTCACACAGCTCGTGCCGCAATTGATTTGTTAAAAAATACGTTCGGTGAGAGAATAATTTCACGTTTTCATCCTGTGAAGTGGCCTCGAAGAACGTTCGATTTTACGCCGCTTGATTTCGCTACTACTTTCTGGGGGCTATGTGAAGTCAGTAGTCTACGCCCGAAACAATTGACCACTTGGCGGGCAACATTCGCCGCGTCATTGCCGGTATACGGCCACAAATGTTGGAAACATTCATCGAAAATTGAACTTCCATTGCCCTACTCTGCATTTCGTTCCGAAAGTCAATCCTTTTCAAAATTACTTTTCGTTCCGCTTTTGAATTGGCACTCTGTAACACTTTCGAAATGTGTAAAAAATACTAACAGATGCTTTTTCCACTTAAAGATTTGTTTCTGTCCAGTCTGAATTTATTTCTTTTGAGAACTGCAAAAAAAAAAAAAAAACAAATACCAATGTAGGACGGAAAAGGAAAAATTGTGATTGTATAGAAAGAATTTTATATAAAAAATAAAATATGTTCTGTGCACACTGCGGACGAAGAAAATAGCGAAGAACGGATAATTATTCACACCCAATTCGTTATTATGAAAGTATGAAATTCAATGCAAATAATTATGAAAGCTTGTTGGTATTCGTTGTATTAAGAAAAAAAATAAACTTTCTTCACTTCATACATTTATTTTTTTATTCTTAAATTTACTATTATAATGTTTCAATGTAAACTTTTCTTTTACGGTCTGCGTCGCGTGCCTCTCGGAATACCAATGATCTTAATCATCATATCCTCATCCTTTCTTACACCAATCAAGATCATCCCTTGTCGGGTCTCTACAGTCGCCATCTATTAATGATTGTGAAGCACGTGTCGCCATCTGTCTATCAATGTATCCACTACAAGCTCTTACCTACTGGGATTCGAATTCGCTTTCTCTCGCACGGTAGTCCAACACGCTATCCACTAGGATGTACTCTGGAACATGAAAGTACAGTCAGTACAACGAATTACTTGAATCCCGATATTTTCACTTTTTTCCGATCTGTTAACCCTTTTCCCGATCTTTTAACCTTAGCTTTTTTTTAGCCTTCATTCGTACGCTCTAAGCGTGCTTTGCTTTGAAATAACTTTTCCGAAGTTCTACCGAAACATCTCAACGTATATTCCATTTACTACACACATTTTCGGAAGCTTAAAAACAACCTTACAGAGGTCGAGCCATCATAACTTCGATTGTGCTTGTAAATTTTCCTGCATAATGTCTTAAACAGGCGTCTACCCAAACAATCGACTGCAAAAGTGCTCAACCTCCGCGCACAAGTACTATATAAGGTCTACAGAAATAAGTGCTTGTGGAAATTAGATTAAAAAACTGGTTGAAACCGCAGACAATTTTTTTTTTCTTTAGGATTTGAAAAAAATACTAGGGGCAGTAAAAAATGGGTCTGCCGGGTGACCCCAATTCACGCCTCGCCACTGTTGGCATATTTAAAAGTCTAGAAAACATAATCGTGTTCAGTCTGTATTTCTGACGCCCTTATACTATCGCACTAATATTGACAATAATGTCCTCCACCTTACAGTCTGATAAAACAATCTAAGAAAGAAAAGAAAGGTAAATACTGATTCTGTGTCAAAATACCGCTACAAAGTCTTAAATAATTCAAGACTATGTAAGATAGGTTCACGAAGAAGATTGAGTACTAAAAAGAAAAGTTAACAGGAACGTTTAATTGAATACAATGGATGTCCTTGAAGAAGCCAGAATTAACAAATCCAAATATATGTATTATCGTATATAGTATTACATATATATACTAGAGAGATATTCAATATAAAATCAAAAATAATTATTAAAAAAAAAATTGTTGACATGTTTTAAATAAAAAAATAAATCCCTCCATTCCGATCTGTGAAAATTGACAAATTTTCCTTGATTCCATCCTTATGTCTACTTCTCATACATCTATACCGCTAAGAACTCTAAGAAAAATCCCCATTACCGTAAGTAGGTACACACTTACCTTTCATTCAAGACCTCGAAAATCCTTTAATCCCGAATAAATGCGAATTTATTCCCAAGTTTCACTTCTTTCCTTAAGAAATCGATGAAAAGTTTAAGGATACCTCAAACCAAGTAGAATTGTCAACATTAAATCCTTCTCTGCATCATCATAGTGTAGGTACACTGAACATAAAAAAACAACAACAACACATGTATAGAAAAACGGAAACAACAAACTAAAAGCAATAAACGAAAACACTATAGGAAAACGAAATTTTGCACAATTTCCCATTCATTTTTATTCTACACACAAAATTGTGTGTACACTTTTTTTTTCTTCCTTATTCCTTGGCACACACACACATTACACATTCATGATGGCGCTTTCCTTTTTGATTTTATTATTTATCTCGTTTCCTTTTTTTCCCGTGGCTCCTATTGGTGTTTTGTTGTATGCAAAATTCTCACTCAAAATGTACAAGTTTCCAAGAAGGAAGAATGTAAAATTCTATCATGAGATCGAGATAGACGGGATACAAAAAAAAAAAGACACACATCCGCTTCCACCCACACCGACCGACGAAATATCCTTGTAACGTGGAGTAGGTTTTTTTTCGTATTAACTGCGTAGGCTAAGGGATGTTACTAGGGTTCCCAATCTGGCGTCAATGTTTTTTTTTAACTCTAAATGAAATTGATAAAAACAGGATCAAAACAAAATGAAGTAAAGTCCCTTTTTGGTTCCACTGTGTTGGTTTAATTTATCTTTCACATAAACTTCAATTTTCCTACGTCGCCGTAATGACCACAAACCACACGAAGTACAAAATGAAAAGAAAATTAGAGTAGCCACCAGCAAATAGCAAGAACAACAAGAATACAAAAATCCGTGTCAAAGGAGAAAGGGACACTCTTGCAGAATCCGTTCGCGAACGAAATCCCTATTTCGCTTGTGCGTTTTGTTGGCTTTTCTTCTTTGATGGTGCGTGGACCCGGCAGAACGGTGTACACGCAGAAATTACATCACTCACACGTAAACCGTAGAAGAGAAAATCACACAACAACAAAGCAAACGTTGTTCTTCAGTTCTTTTAGTTGCTCTTTCGGCCTACATTTCGCACTCAAACAATTTTCACTTTGGAAGATTCGTTTTTTTTTTATTGCTCACTCACTTGCGAGTAGAAAATGCACCACTATCCGAATTAAATTATTAATTTTCCGTTAATCGAACGTGATAAGAGAAAATTAATCACACTGACAAGTTTTGCTTTACCCATCCACTTCCTTATTTTTTTTACAAATCGCGATGGAGCAACCGTCCGCGGATACTACCGAACGATCACACGTATAAAACTCAACTAAACGAACGGACGGTTTCACTCACTCAATTGAAGTTAAGGTGAAAAAAGCTCCGAAGAAGAAAAGAACAGAACAAGAGTTTGAAAAGCTCGTTGAGTGATGGCACGAACTTGCGCAGAATATGCAAACAAACGTTATTTAGCTATTGAGTGGAGTGCTGGCACAATACATTTTTGTTAGTGTGCTGCTGTCGTTTGGATTGAGTGGGTTTTTCGGTTTTTGTTTACGTTTGCCAGCGCCACCGCCACGTGAACGGAGCGCGGTTCTTTGCGGGTTGTTGTTGTTGCATCGAGGGGGAGCTGCGCTGTTTATACTGATAAGCTTATCTATTGTGCGAGGGGAATTCAATGGCATGCAGCATCTTCCTGTGTAAACGCAATTGAGTGGATTTCATTGGCAGGGATGTTATGAAGACGATGGAAGGGAGATAAGTGTCTCGTTTAATTATGCAGATAAGGGAAATGGATTTATTTTTAATGCACGTATCAATTCGAGAGTAAGCACGCGCACATGAATTTTATATATCGTGGCTGTACACAGGGTGGAACGTGGATGCTATACTTTGGACGAAATTAAAATAATGGGATAGGCGGATAAATCTCTGGATTTTTTTTAATAAGGAAAACCTATTGGGCAGTCATTTTGCACTTAGATTCGGAAAGATATTTTAGATGAATTTTTGAACTTAATATTACGTTCTCAATGAGAAAATATGCTCATTTCGGTATTGAATTTGAAAAAAACGATCGAATTTTACTAAATGTGGTTGGGATATATGGTTCGGTGTTGTAGACCGTGTTATAGTGAGCAGTAACATCGACTATTTCGATGCGGATTTGTTTGAAGTGTCAGACTTAGTCAAGAAGTCTTATGTTTCCAAGACATTACGAAAGCATTGTAAAAATCCGCATCAAGGCGGAATTCGCCAACATAAGCCTTACATGGTCTCACGCCCTGACGAAGAAAAAGACGATATAGCTAAGGATTTCTTCTATGAGCTCCTTGATAAAGCATATGAGCGACTACCCAAGTACGATGTTGAAATCGTGCTGGGAGACTTTAACGCAAAGGTAGGAGGAGAAGACATCTTTACCAGTATTGTCGGAAAACATAGCCTACACGACAACACGTCTGGTAACGGACTTAGGTTAATTGATGTTGTAACGGAACGAAATGCCACTATAGCCAGTACAGGGTTTCCTCTATATCCATAAGAGGACACGGCGGAATCCAGATTAACTAACGGTCAACCACCTGAGCACATTGCGATCGACAAGAGACACACATCCAGTATTTTGGATGTCCGAACATTCCGAGGAGCTAACAACGACTCGGACCACTACCTTCTTCCAGCCAAGGTAAGAATGCGGATACCCACTACGCCACAACAATCCAGAAATATTGTGAAAAAATTTAATGTCGAAAGACTGCAATCGCAAGAGACCGCCAAGACCTTCACACGACGAGTATCCCTTAACCTCTCGATTAACACCATACCACCAGCATCGAATGTCGAAGAACAATGTCAACGATGCTTACAAGCCATTAGATCCGCCGCAACTGATTTGCTAGGTTTCTCACGCCCAACAACAAGAAACCCCTGGATTGATGAGGAATGCCGACAGATGCTCGCAGCCAAAAACGAGGCCTACAAGGCTAAGCTGCAAGTGAAGACAAAAGCTATCGATGATCTCCTTAGGCAGAGAAGAAGGGAAGAACACCGGCTTTTTAGAAAGAAGAAAATAAGAACAAGAAGAGCGCGCCACTCCAGGAAACGATGTTCCCAAGTGTTACCAAGTGGAAATAGTCAACGCCAAGGATACAATGCTCGAACAGAATCCTGTCGATATGAACACGTAAATATTGTAGTTGAGATACAATCGGAGCTGAGGATATGGAAGAACCACATCTGCAGACTGTTAAACGGCGATGACGAACAACATTCCGCTTTCAGGCAGAACGAACCATTCAATATTGGCAACGACACAGAAAACTCCCAACCTGTATGATAGCACGATAAGGCTGCAGGAAATGACGGCCTCCCCGCTGAGCTTTATATAGACGGCGGAGATAACTTGGCAAGTTACATCCACCAACTCCTAATCCAAATCTGGTTGGAAGAAAGTATTGCTGAAGAAGGAACCTCAGCATCGTTTGCCTGATTTATAAATAAGGAATCCATCTAAACTGCGGCAACTCCAGAGGCATAAGTTTATTAAACATCGCTCTTATCATTGCGGTTTTAGGCCTGGAAAGTCCACAAGCGATAAAATGTTTACACTTCGGCAGATCCTGGAAAAACCCCAAGATGTCCAAATCGATACCCATCACATTTTCATCGATTTCAAAGCCACATACGACAGCATTTATCGGGTTTTTCAACAAGGACGCTACAAAAGTTGAGCGACAGGGACAGCAAACGACGCCAAATTTCTTGCCGCTCTTTTGACATTTCTCTTCAGTAAAGTTTGCCATTTCATGATGGAAAGATATACGATCCAAGAACGAGTCGAAATTATTAAAATTTACAACCGAAATTCGGAGTCAGTGGCCTCAACGTTAAGAGCGCTACGTCCAATTTATGGTCGTCATAATCGTCCTAGCAGGTTAACAATTGAGCGTCTAGTGGAAAAATTTAAACCCACAGGCACAGTACAAAATGTTCCCGTGCCAGTGAGACAAAGAAGTGCCCGTAGTGTCGAGAATATTGCTGCCGCTGAGGCTTCAGTTGAAGAAAGCCCAAATGTGTCTCTCACACGTCGTTCTCAAGCGTTGGGCATCTCTTGTGACGTCGTTGTGGCGAATTTTGCAAAAATATCTTGGGCTACATCCTTACAAGATTAAATTGACGCAAGAACTGAAGCCGCTTGACCACCAGAAGCGTCGTATGTTCGTGAATTGGGCTGAGCAACAAGTTGAAAATGATTCGGATTTTCATCGAAAAATCATCTTCAGCGATGAGGCTCATTTCTGGCTGAATGGCTTCGTCAATAAATAAAACAGCGGTATTGGTCAGGCAGCAATTCACACGTACTCCATGAGTCATCATTGCATCCCGAAAAAATACGGTTTGGTGTGGTTTATGGGCCGGCGGCGTCATTGGGCCGGCGGCGGCGTCATTGGGCCGTACTTCTTCCGTGATGATCAAGACCGGCACGTTACTGTGAATGGGAATCGCTACCGTTCAATGATAACCGAATATTTTTGGCCCCAATTGGATGATATGGACTTGGAGAACATGTGGTTTCAACAGGACCGCGCCACAAGCCACACAGCGAATGTCACAATTAATTTATTGGAAACCAAGTTTGGAGAACGTGTTATCTCACCAAATGGTCCAGTCGCTTGGCCGTCTCGGTCGTGCGATTTGACGCCGTTAGACTATTTCTTGTGGGGCTAGGTCAAGTCTATGGTCTATGCCAACAAGCCAGCGACGATTGATGAACTTCGTACGAATATCGAACGTAAAATTGCAGCAGTATCCGCCAATTTATGCTTGAAAACCCTCGAAAATTGGGTTCAGCGTCTGGACTTCTGCAAGCGTGCCCGTGGTGGCCATGCAAAAGAAATCGAGTTCCATACAAAATGGCATCGAACGTTCTTTCAAAGGAATAAAGAATTTCATTGATATCCAAACCGTTTTTGTTTTATTTAAAAAAAAAACTTTTGGAGCGCTCTTATTGAAAAACCCTTTGTAAAGGCGAACTGTACAGAGCCATGTCTAGTTTTGGTATACAGCTCAAACTCATCCGTTTGTGTAGGATGATGATGGAGAATTCTCGCTGCTCCATCAGGTTCGGAAACGACCTCACCGACACATTCTATACCCAAAAAGGATTTAGGTAAGGCGATGCGCTATCATGTGACTTCTTCAATTTGATTCTTGAGAGGATTGTGCAAAACTCCCGAGCCAACAGCAGAGGCACAATTTTCCAAAATTTCTGCACAACTACTAACATACGCCGACGATATTGACATGATTGGTCGGACCCAACGTGATATCAATAGACACGTTTGCTAGTATAGAGAAGGAAGTAGCGAAAATGGGTTAAGCAGTAAATGAGGGCAAGACGAAGTATATGCTGTCAACACGAAAGGACACACAACATCGACGAATTGGACAGAACGTCACCATTGACAGATATAACTTTGAGGTGGTAAGGGACTTTGTCTACCTCAGCTCAGCTTTTAACTCTGACAACAACATCTCGTCAGAAATTAAACGAAGAATTACTCTTGCCAACCGCTGTTTCTTCGGGCTAAGAAGGCGATTCAGTAGTAAAGCCCTCACTCGAACTACTAAGGAGATCCTATATAAGATCCTTATCATCCCAGTCCAACTCTACGGCGCTTAAGCAAGGACCGTATCGAAATGGAGACGAAGATCCAACCAAGAACTATACGAGCTGTACAGCGACATGACCCTTGTTAAAAAAAATCCGCATTGGATGCTTATGATGGCTTGGACATGTAGAACGAATGGACACCAATACTGCAGCTAGCAGAGTCTTTGATTAGCAGCCTTTAAGTGGCGCGCACAAATAGAAACCGACCTCAACCAACTTGGAGCGCGCACCTGGAGGCAGTTAATGTTGGTTGAGGCCCAGGTTCATTCCGGATAGTAGCGCCACTTAGGTTAGTAAATAATTAAGGTTCGGATATCGACTGTCTCACAGATCATCTGCACAGCATTCTGTTTCAACCTAGTATACCTGCCAACTTGGTAAAATTTGCGAACGCCATTCCTGGAGAGGCACCTCTCTATATCCTCGATAGCGCGCTGATCTTGTTTTTTTTTTCGTCTTTCTGAAAAGCAGAAGTTTTTGCATCCTTCTTTGCCTATAGAGCGTAATGGAAGTTCTCGTCTTCACCTGCATCTCGTTCTTGGCTGCGAGCTCCTGTCAGAATTCTTCATCAATCCAAGGGTTTCTGATCCAATGGCTTGTTGACATCGTTGCCACTGTTCTTCGACATTATCTGGTCGTGGTATGGTACTAATTGAGGGGTTAAGGACTTAGCGGTCTCTTGCGTTTGTAGTCTTTCGACATTAATTTTGCTCACAGTATTTCTGATTTGTTGTGGCGTGTGGTGGATACCCGCATTAATGCCTTTGCTGCTACAAAGGAGTGGTCCGATTCGATGTTAGCTCCTTGGAATGGTCGGACATCCTCTTTACTGGATACGTGCCTGTGTCTATCCAACTGTTATCAATTTGATTGACCGTTTGCTGATTTCATTCCGTAGCGAAGTCAATTATTCTAAGTCTGTTGCCATCCGTGTTGACGTGTAGGCTGTGTTTTCCGGGAATACTGCTAAATATGTCCTCTCTTCCTACCTTTGCGTAAAAATATCCCAGAATGATTTAAACATCGTACTTCGGTTCGCTTATAAGTTTTGTCAAGCAGCTTGTAGAAGCAACCTTTAGCTATATCATCTTTTCCCTCCATCAGAACACGAGCGCATATAAGGCTAATGTTGGCGAATGCGGTGTTGATGTGGATTGTTACAATGCGTTCGCTAAGGCTTCTTGTCCAAACTGGCGCTTATAACCTATCCGCATCCGAATAGTCGCTGTTTCTGCTCCCTATAACACGGTCCTTAGTTATCCATCCTCTTTTTGCCCTGGCATTTCCATCGTATTTCCTCGATGGCAGTAATATCTGCTTTGATGCACCTTATAGGGCTTCCGCTAGTCGGTCGCCTGTACCTCTCCCGTTTAATGTACTCACATTCCAGGTGCAGATATGAACGTCGTTGTCATTTTTTCGTTTAGTCGTCTTCGTCGTTTTTCGTTCGTAGTTACCAATCAGTCTTTTCCAAGGCTCTTGGTTGCCTCGTAGAAGCAGTATGAGGGTTGCACAACCCCCATCTTGGAGAGCCAGTTCTAATTTATTGGATACCTACCCCTAGGACACGGGGCTGACAATATCAACTACGAGATTTAGCGCTGCCGTTGGCCTTTAGGGTCATTCGCCACCATCTCTGTTCAAGAGGCTTGACTTACCCTTATGATTGCTAAATGACCTGTTGTCCGAATATGTCCAAGCAGCCTATTTCGGTTATTCACTGTGTCCCTCCTAACTAGGACTGTAGACGCAACTGTTGAATCCATCTTCTGTTGTCGCCAAGAAGTACAATGTTTGCATTAGTGTGATGTCACGTCTTACTGCCCCCTCATCTGTTGAAGCCTAGACTTCACACAGGGATTCAGACGATATCTTTGGTCAAGGTGAAAGGTACTCAATGTTACCCACGTGAAGACTGCGATTCAGAGTAAGTAGGCATCAACTAGGTGAAAACTCAAGGTTTCATATAACTTTGTTGCCTACCTACCGTTTGATCGCAAATACAGACGTTATGCTAATCCCAAAACCTTCGAAGTGGTCAATTGTCTATCCGTTAACATATATAAACTTATCTGAGTGATATCATTGAGCTTACATGCATTTAAATTCAATGGGGATATACGCACAACCAGCGTTAATAGCAATATTGCTATCTGGCGCGACCCCACTGTGTGCTTGTGTCACGCAGAGTTTCTTTTAATTTACACGGGAATCATTCCACTGCGGCGCTATTTTTATCCATGCATTCACGTTGTCGTTATCCCCGCAAGCATCATCACCATCAACCCCCGACACTGAGCGGACAATTAAATTATTAAAAGGATTAACTGTACGCTGGCCACTTTGCATAAGTGCACCCTGCACTAGAACATCTACTGCTGCTGGCCGCCATTCAGATTGGGGGAAAGAATTGATTGCGAGATGAATTTTAATTTAAATTTTAATTTTAATTAAAAAAAAAATTATATTCCCTGAATTGAAGCGAGTTTCCATTTATCACGTTAATTGAAAGTATGACGCGTGTTGTCCCATAACTGGAGCACCCAATTTCGTACTCGTATGCCATTAATCACTTGGTTCCCGAAGTGTAACGAGTATAGGACCTGTAACAGACGTTACATTTCTTTGTAATGCGGGAATAAATCAACCCAAATTGTACCGCACACATAATTCAATATTTATGATGAAAAATGTATCTTGCAAAGGAACAGTGCCACTGCACATATCATGTATCTGTTTTTATCATTTTCATAGCTGCCCTTCGGAGACATATCCTCCCTTCGATTTATAAAACAAATGATATGCAACCGCTTATGGCACGTGTCCAAAACAACCGAAACGAAGATATACTGATTATTCCTGAAATTTCAAAGGGCCAATAAGGGATGCACTGGCGGTGGTTAGAGAGTCCTTTGTGGAATATTTGAAAATTTCATATTTGAGATATAAAATTCGCGGCATTAGTGAATTGTGGTTTGAGATAGAATTTTGTTTATGGAATGTTGTGTCGGGGTCGTGCTTTAAAGAAATCCACATTAAAGTTTATTGAACCATTAAAAGGCAGCGCCAGGATGTACACAGGATGTCTCTATCTTGACGCACACACGCTCACACACAGAGAAGCGTTACATTTTCTATTTGAGTTTATTTTGTGTGAAAATGTCACAATTTACGACCGCAACGTGATATGCGATGGTGATATGGCATTTAACAGCAAGGACACTGCTTGAAGTCTCGATGGGTATAACTAACTATTTGCAACTTATTTCATGCGAGGGTGAGCAGATGTTGATGTTGCTCTACTTGTATGTGGGTGTGTATGGCAGAGAGTAAGTCGATTTTATTTTGGTTTGAATGACCACATATTATGTGGACAGATTGTACCGAGGGAAATTAGTCCTGACCATGATTGTTATTGGAGTCGTAAATCAAATGTTTATTAAAACAGGAACACATTTTCACAAACACTTTTGCAATCATTTGAATACCAACGATGGTTGGATGATGTGTGTAGAGTTTGATTGTTTAAAGTTGGATTATGTAGAGATATCAATCTTTGACGTTTATCGTTATTTAAGGGAGGTCCAGAAATATTTATCTGTTTCAAATGTTTTTCTTCTTTTTAAGTTGATGTAGGACATGTAGGTACTGATATTGTTAATGCCCGTTTGGGTGAGGACTTCGAGAGATAAGTTCTCGCATTCCTATCGGATATTCTCAATGAGAGTTTCGTTGAATTGTTTTCAAAGGCCCTTCGAAATGCGGAAGTCTGGAGCGGTCAGGTAGGTTGTCGAAAATGGTTGGTCCAACGTACGCAATCTGGCTCTTGCTAATGTCGGATATATATTTGCAGATAAAATGGGATGGGGTTTTTCTCTCATTTGTGTTCCCGCAACTGGGGCATTGAGGGATGTATGGGATCCCTAGCTTGGCCGCATGGTCTCCAATTGTGACTATTGCCGTAATTCTTGCCATATCTGGGCGGGTTCTATTTAGTAGATCGTTTGTTCTGTTTTTGACGTAGGAGGGCCATATCGTCCTCGATATAACGCAATTTGTTAACCTTCTCCATTTGGAATCGGCCTTTTTCAGGAAGTATTAAGCGCCCCTAGCGGTATACGGACCTTGTGAGCCGTGAAGAACAGAGCCTTGCCTGGCCAGCTCGTCTCCAGGCTCATCGCCTTCAATGTCAATGTGCCCTGGAACCCAGAGAAGTGTGACCCTGAAGCGTTCGCCAAGCTGGGCAAGTTCGTTCCGTCATTCCTGTAACTGTTTGGAGGATATGGGAGACGAGTTGATGGCCTTTATGGACGTGTGGATATCTATGAGAATAGCAATATTTTGCTTTTCCGTAGTGTCACGCCCCAGTAGCGTACAAGGCTCTCGGTTAGACATTAGATCCGCATGGAATACGCTGGCAAAATCTGGTGGGCGATATGAAACTAATATTTTCGGTGATTCCGAGTAGACTTTGGACTCCACACCACAGTTCATCTTAGATCCGTCGGTGTAGACAACCGTGTCGAAATCTCTTACTACTTCTTTTCTATTCCACCGAGCTCTGGTATGAAATCCTACGTGGAAGCCTTTCTTTAAGGTGGGTGGCCGCGGTGTAGTGGTAATGTGTTCGTCTGTTGAGTGGAAGGTTGCGCGTTCAATCCCAGCCAAAATCCATTTCACTTTTATTTAAAAGAAATTAAAAGGTCGGTGTAATACCTTAAAGTATGCACACCATCTTGAATTTCTTCAAATTTAACGAACACAAGAAAAAGTGACTTCCCGAAGCTAGTTCGGACAACACCCATAGAGTTTAAGTCTCCACTACATCCAAAATCTTTCCTATCCTCTCTTTCTTCCCCTTCTCTTACGCTCGTACTATGGTAACATATAAAAGGGTATTCATAACCCCTTGAGTACGTGTAAACTATAAAAAAAAAGCTTAGAATAGGTAGGTGTTATGTAGTCTGTTGGAATCGTGGGCCTTTTGGTAACGAGTACAGGATATTACTGTGGCCATGCGTCCTCGAATTACAGCATCCTGACTCGTTGAGTCTTACTGAGTTCCATAAAGCGGTATCTTTAATGTGTAGGCCGAGAGGCGAGACATGCAATAGCATAGTATGGGCATCCGTTGGCGGCGTCCTCAGACCGCCCGTGGTGCCTATACTGGCTGTTCTTTGCAGCTTTTTTTAGTTTTCTGACTGCTGTGTACATCCACAAGGTCATCTTTGCTTGAAGTCAACAATACTTTCCAAAGAAGCGGGCAAGTCGAGTGATCCTCCCAACTAGTCCAATTTTTTTTTTAAAACAGAATTACATGCATATGCCTACCAGTACCAAATCAATAATTTCCTCAATAAAACTGGTACTTTATCACTCACCAGTCACAGTACAATTTTCCGCAACGCATACTTCGTCGGAAATTCAAATTCCATTCTAGGTATATGTGTCACTTCACTACAATTCGTAAATAAATTCCGCAAAGTATTTGTGTCGAAGGAAATCGGGAAAAAAACTGCACTTAGCTGTCAAAAATTGCCCTAAAAATGCACCTGAACGCACTTCAACGCTACTCGCCAGCATGTGTTACAAAATGTCTGAGAAATATTCCGAAAACCATTTCGGAAGAATACCTCGAAGCTAAAATCCTCCGAATCTTACAAAATCGGAGAGTTTTCCGCTCCGGCTAGTACCTCGCTAGGGCTGAATATCTGAAACGGTTTATGAATGACCTGATCGGCCCCAATCAGCGTGGTCTTAGGCCAGAAAAGTCCAGAGTTAATCGAATCTTAAAAAAAAAAAAAAAAACGATACCCACACACTTTCCATCGATTTCAAAGCCTAGATGTATATCTAGTTTTGGTATATCGCCCAAACTAGTCCATCTGTGGATATATAGTTTCTTTACTCCTTGCTCTATGATTGTTTATGTAGGTATGCAGAATAGTTCCTAAATGTTTGGTATGTGTTGGTATGAGAGGAACTAACCCATTAGCAAATGTGATATAAATTGCTGGCAATTTCATCTTCGAGGTGAACAGCATGGTGATGGTTGCTCCATTCATCTGTGTTCCAAATCTTAGATAATTCGACTTGTAAGCGAGATACACAACTAAATTTTAGCAAGGGGATATGAATGACTGGAACAACACTTTTAAGGATAATTAGGTAGAGAAATCATTAGGAGAACAAAATAGTTTGGGATGGTATAAGGTAAAGATAGAAGGGCTCGTTTGTGGTACACCGGCTGGAAAAATCATCATTGTGCCAACGAAGGTTAAATGAAAACCTTTCAGTAAGCCCATATGACTGAGCTGGGTTGAAAATTCATCATTAACTTGTCTTGAGAGAGATGACGGTCAATGGGAGTCGTTAGACTATTGTAACGATTATAACGTAGCCTTGATCTTGATTCGAAATTTTGTTATGTGTGTTCCTAATGTTAAAACGAGTAAATCCCCAACAGCAGTTTTATTAGTTGCATTGTATTGTCAATTTTATTTAAGTGGTAGATAATGGGCAATTAAAACTATTGTAGCCAACGAAAATTGTAGTAATTAAAATTTTAAACTCACTTAAATCTGTTGTTAAAGTAATCTTGTTAATATGCCCTACTTAAAATCGTTTTTAACCTAAACCTTTATTTAATTGTAGGTCACAATAGTTTACTCCTTAATGGGTGTGTTTTAAAAAAAAAATTAAAAGTTAAAATAAATTAATTTTGATGGGTAATGAAAATTGACATACAAATGAATATATGAATATATGCATATTATATATATATATATGTATATGATTTTTTAATTTAATTTAATTTTTAATTTTGGTGGGGCAAAATGTCCCATTTATTTGGCTTAGTACAAGCTAGAAAAAAAATACAATACAATACTTACAATACTAGAACTAAAAACTAAGACTTATAACTAGGAGTAAAAGCTAGGGTTTATGTAGAAGGAGGCTAAGTTTAATGGAGGAAGAGCTACGGTTGAAATCAAAAATGGAAATGTTTGAGTTTACTTTCCGTAGCATACGGGAAATTGGTTCGTTGGAGCCGTAGGACGTGCGGTGGGTTGGCAGATAGAAGAGACGGGGATGTCTTAAATTACGAGGGTTAGTATTAAAGAAGATGGAGCTGTAAAGAGACGGGCAATCGATAGAGCCTGAGAGGAGGCGATGAATGAAGATAATGTCTGCAGCATCTCTCCGGTCCTCAAGGCTATTCAGGTTAATGAGTTTGAGGCGGTCATGATAGGGGACAGAATTAGGGGATCGTTTCAAAAAAAACCGCGGGGGCAAATCGAATAAAACGTCGTTGTATGCTTTCGATTCTGGCTACATGAACTTACTGATAGGGTGACCATGCTTGGCTGGCGTATTCGAGGAGGGGGCGGACGAAAGTGATGTAGAGAGATCTGGTTACGTAGGGATCAGAGAATTCCATTGACCACCGTTTAATAAACCCAAGGGATGAATTGGCTTTACGAATTATCTCGTCAATATGCGAACGGAAATTAAGTTCCCGGTCGTACAATATGCCAAGGTCACGAAGAGACTGTACGATGGGTATAGGTTGATCATTAAGAAGGTAAAGACGGGGAGGGGACTTGTTGTACTTACGTGATAAGGTGATGGATTGGCATTTCGCAACATTTAGCTCTAGGCAGTTTTTGAGACACCAAATGGAAAAAGAATCTAGATCTTGTTGAAGCGAGCAGGGGTCTTGTGATGAAGATATGTGTTTATAAAATTTGGTGTCGTCGGCATAGAGAGAGATAGAGGAGTGTTTAATAACCCTTTCCAAATCGTTTATAGTTAAGATGAAGAGAAGGGGACCTAGATGACTGCCTTGTGGTACACCAGAGGTGGCCAGAAATGGGGCAGATAGGACGGACCTGAAGCGAACGCTATAGAAACGGTTTTCCAGATAAGAGGATATCCATTTCAGCAGTATTGGTTCAAAACCAAGGGCAGACAATTTGAAAATGTTTCGATATACATTAAATCAAAGTTTATTTCCATTCTGAAACTTTTAATTTTTACAAAGCTTTCGAGCGTTTTTTACTTTTTAAATTCATTTTTTATTGACTTAAAATATTAACTTAAGACTAGACAAAAATTATTAAATCTAACTTATAAGTAACATGTGTTCTTAAAATAACTTATCGGCCCTTAGCGGGCGCTCTAAGCTTATATCGTATACTGTGCCTTTAGGCTTAAATTTGTCGGTTTTTATTTTATTATGTAGTAGATATTTTTTTGTTTTATTTTTCAAAGAAAAATTCAAAAAACTTTAAGAAGTTTAATTTTGTTTTTATATAAAAATCTTACTCTAGATTAAAACTTACTTAAGACTACTTAAAACTACTTAAGACTACTTAAGACTACTTAACTACTTACACCTAACTTAATTATAATCGGGGTGGCGAGCACTCTTTTTTTCTTTTTTCTTTCTTTCTTTATTCTTCTTTCTTTAAAACGTTATAATAATTCATTTACACGCGAAGCTTATTGCTTATCTGCAGGTGGTTGCATATTCTATATTGATAATATTTCACAGTTTTTCGGTTGTGGAAATTTGAAAGAGTAGGTATTTATAATTAATTTACAATTTTCAATAAATTTAGTCATTCACAAATGTTTATAAGGAGTTAATATACATGATGTATGTTTAAAAGATACTTTTTTACATCTTTCTTGCGTTTTTTAAAGTTTAAAATGTTTTTTTTAAGTTTGCTGGTAATACATTCATTATTGCTGGTAGGGCGTAACTTGGATGTCTTCTCCCATAGATGTTATAGGTTTCAGGTGTTTCCAGCAATCCCTGAGCTCTTCTTCTTGTATTGAGATTATGGCGTATATTTTGTTGGTATCGTTGATCGTCATAGTATTGTAATAAAGCTGTCATCTTATATATGCCGTTAACATCTAATACCTTTAAATTAAAATGGTTAGTACTGGCTATTTTAAATAATCGATGCTGAATATTTAGTATCTTATCTAGGTGGGTTTTCGATGCATTTCCCCAAGCTAATATTCCGTATCTTAAGCGAGATTCAGCGAGAGAAAGGTATACTTGATTTTGGACATCAACGCTAGTATATCTTTTTAGATACACCATCGCAAAAACAGCACTTTTTAATTGCATCCGTATTTTATTTATGTGTTCATGCCACAAGAAGTGATCATCAATTATGATTCGTAGATATTTTATTGATTTCACTACTTCAATAGCATCACTTTTGCTTGTGGTTGAACAGTCTTCGTTTTGGTGATATATACGTATAGACGCTTCAGGTTGACGTGGCATGCGTATATGCATCATCTTTGTTTTAACAGCATTGATAACCAACCCTTGATCATGGCACCATCTTGAGACATTATTAAACTCGTCTTGCATTATTCCTATAGCAGTATCCAGGCACTTGTGCTTGACAACAATTGCAATGTCATCTGCATATGCAAAAGCTGTACTTCGTTTAAATACACGAAGTAGCTCATTTGTGAACAAGATGAAAATTATCGGTCCAAGTTTTGAACCTTGTGGTACACCATATAAGCATTGTTTTCTTGGCAAACAGCGTTTCCAACTTTTACGCGTATGGTTCTTCCTGATAGGTAGCTTTCTATCCACTTCGCTAAGGTCCCTCTTATACAAATTTTATTAAGACTTTCTATTATCTTCTCATGGCTCAATGTGTCGAAGGCCTTGCTAAAGTCTAGAAACATTACTAGTACATGGTGGTTTTTGTTAAGACTTGCGTTCACCACACTCGAAAGTTCTCCCAATAGTAATCCAGTGCTTTTATTTTTTTGGAAACCATATTGATTTGGTTGTAGGACTCTATGCTTTACTATGAATTTCGTTATTCTTCCGAAAGAATTGCGATCGGCCTATAATTTTCCATTTGGCTTTTCACTCCTCCTTTGTATACTGGTCGGATTATTGACGTCTTAAGTAACCTAGGAACACAGCATTGGCTTATGCTTCGGTTTATAATTGTTTTAATTATAGGAGTTAGGTATAAAGCGTTAAGTTTCAAATCAATCGGTCTAATGCAATCTGCTCCTGCTCCCTTATCGGATTTTAAACTGCACAACATGTTGTACACTTCTGCTTCGCTAGCTTTGCATATGCCCCGAGTGGTCGCCATCCTGATCGAGTCCTTCGGTCACCAGGCAGCATTCAATCAGCCATATTGTACACCAATATGGTGTACACCCCAGCCCCAGACCTTTTTCCTAACTTTAATTTTCTTAAAAATTAAGGAGTGGACTAAAAGTCCGCAAAGTCCTGAGGAAGTGCAGAATCCCTTCCTCATGTAGCCACCAAAATTCCGTACGCTGCTTTTCAGCATCGGTCCTATCGCGATCTGATACCGAAGTGCTGAAGCGGAGGAGCTCCGGAATATTGTCGACATACCCGTCGCGGATTAGCCGCTTGTCACGCGCGTCACGCTAGCGGTGGTACAAGACCGGGATACCGTTCTTGTCCTGTACCAACCCTAACGAATTGATATAAATAAATGCCTCTGGTGGAATAAAGCCAGACACAAGTGTACTCTCCATGTATGTTTCATTGGGGTAATAAGCCCCGCAGATCAGGCTGTTGTCGCTAGCCATCGCCCTTGCAGCGTGCCTTCGATTCACCTTAATAAGGAAATTGTCGATTCTGTTCAGCTGGGCCCCATTGTAAAGGACCTCGTTGCGATAATATTTTATGTACTCGGAGTCCGGCGTTCGGTACAATCCTAAGCAGGATCGGAGACAACGCCTCTCAAACAGCCGTATCCTTTCCATGTAGGTGAAACATCGAACCACACAGGACAATCGTAGGCGATGATCGGCCTTATGAGGGCCATGTAGCAAATGACTTTCACCCTTGAATCAAGTTGGCTGCTATGAAACAATCTTCTTGTCAGAGCATAAGCCCCCCTAGCCCTGGCCAGACAAGCATCCACATTTTTATGAAAATACAGAAACTTGTCAAGCCAGATGCCAAGGTATTTGACTTCACTTCTCACCGCCAACGGCCGTCCATGCTGTCCAATGATACACAATTTTTTCAAGCTTTTTCTGGTATCGTAAGAAGCCCTCTGCACTGGGGTCCTGAACAGAATTATTTCGGTTTTTTGGAAATCAATTTCCAATCCTCGCAATATCCCTTAATGTGATCGAAGTCACGCTGCAAAAGTATGTTGATGACTCCGATTTTCGGACCTGACCTGTACGCCACCAGATCATCTGCGTACGCTTTAGCGTAACTGAGGGAACCTACAAGATCACTTGTATAAATGTTAAACAATATCGGGGAGTTCACCGCCACCTGTTGTAAACCGTTTTTAATTTCAAAGACTTTACTCGAAGTTACGTTGCCACATTTGACAACGAACTTTTTTCCCATAAGCATTTCATAAATCACATATAGCATGGATTTACGCATGCCCAGTCCGGTTAGAGCTTGTAGAAAAGCCCCTCTAACCATACGGTGTCGAAGGCCTTCTCAAAGTCAACAAGACTGGCCCCTATGCATTGTCCTTTGGGTTTATTCCATTGGATGTCGAAGACTAGTTTCGACGCGGCCTCGCTCGAAAACCATACTGATTTTCCGGAATAATTTTATTTTCCTCGACCCACTTAAGCAGAGCTCTATTGACTATTTTCTCAAATACCTTGCTTACATTCGGCAGAAGGCTTATTGACCGAAGATTTGCATTGTTTGTTCTGTCCTTGTCCTTTTTGGGGATAGGATGTACCACCACCGTTTTCCAGTGCACCGGATAATGTGCATTATTCAGTGCATTGTTAAACAGCGTGGTGAAAATATCGACCGCTTCCATCGGAAGGTGCCTCAATACGACGTTTGGGACCCCGTCCTCTCCCGCCGACTTTTTATTCTTCAGTGATACAAAGATGTCCAGGAGTTCATCTTTTTGCACGAACAGCATCAGGCTATTGGCGACTATGCCATTTGAAGGATTTTCGTCATTGAATACGGTAAAACCGTGATTCTCAGATCGCCAAGCTTGAAGTTCGGTACGTAGATAAGAGTGATTCAGAAAGGCTCTCTCCTCAATATCGCGATTTGGGCGAATAGGATTGTTCACCGTATATACGGTCTTAAAGACAGCGCCTATCGTATTCGCCTTCTCTTGAGGATCTTCCATCGTGAAAAAACCATCGTTAGAGTCAACACTTTCCGGACTTATACCAACAGCCGTGAGTGTCTGTCTGTTCTCTGTCGTTTGGGAAATTCGGACACATGGGATGTCGTTATGATCCTTTCGCCTGAATATTTTATTTATTTGAGGGAACATATTCGGGCTACTGGCTTTTATAGCCTGAATTTTCTTGCCCCAGTACAAATTTACAGATTGTCTGTAATTCTCCGATATTAACTTTTTAAGGTTTTTGATCAAGGACTTCAATAACCGAACCTCCGGGTCTTGTCTGTCAGTAAATTGTCTACGCAGCCGTTTAAGCCTCGAGACCAGTCTGCTTTTGTGTTTGTGGAGTGCATCGATTGTTGGCGTTCGATACTTCTCCGTCAAGCTTTCGAGCGTTTTGTGTGGTGTTTGGACAATGACCAGAGTATATTGTTGGATTTTAATTCATCAATCATAGACGGCTTGTAAAGGGTCTTCTAATAGAAACTTCCGAAATTTGACAGTTGATCGCGGCCATGTTGAAGAAGCTACATCCGTCAAATTGGCTGTTATTTATTAAGTCTGTTTGGCCAAATTACCATGGATGGAAGGGCAACAGTCGCCATAGTCGTCATACCCAGATAATTATACGCAGTGGGGTGGATAAATTTACGTCCACTTGTTCAGTACACTATAAACCCGTACGTTTGTACGAGAATCAGAGGAAGTCGAGTTTACGTCGCTCACAAGAACTCGGCCTTTCGCATACCAAAACTTGGTAAGTTTCACGTACGGACTTCGGCCTTTCCTCGTACAAAATTCAACTAACTCAGGTGAAGGTAAACGACCATAGACAACGACATGTGTTCGCTGAATAGGCTCTGGAGCAGTTGGAAACTGACCTTAATTTTCATCGAAAAGTCATATCTAGCGATGAGTCCCATTTCTGAATGAATGGCTACGTCAACAATCAAAATTCTTAAATGTCGGACGATACCAATCCACATGAGATCCAAAAGCGTTCAATATTTTTGTTTGCGCAACAGGCTCGTCAGTACCCAGGGTCGAGCTTTCTTATATCCATTCATGTGTTCGTGTAGACTTCTTGCACAATGGCGGTACCTAATTTCTTATGCCGACTCCGAACGGCGAATTTTAGATAAGCTTTTCTCGACAATTGATACTACTCGGATGATTTGTCAGATCATCATGTGCTAGTGAAAAATCATTTAGGTGTTGCTACGGGTGGGAATCGAACTCAGACCTTCTGCGCAGCAGTTCATCGCACTAACCATCACGCCACCATCACGCCATCATGGATCAATGTATCTAGTAAACATCACAGCTTGGTGTAATTTCAGCCTGGCGGCATTATTTTCCCATATTTATTCGACAGCATCGTCATCCAATTAAGGCCTCTTTTGGCCTGAATTGTATCATATGGACACCAACGACATGTGGTTTCAACAGGAGGGCGCTACGTGCCAAACAGCTCAAGCCACATTGGAAAATCTGCACTAGAGATTCGAAGGCATATAGTCATCTTATGTAAGGGTGATGTGAGCTGGCCACGGAGACTGTACTATTTGACCCTTTTAGACTCATTCTTGTGGGGTTTTCTGAAGTCGAAGGTCTATGCGAATAAGCTACAAGCTACAGCGACCTTCAAAGCCAAAAAAAAAAAACTCATGCCATCGGTAAAATTCAGACTAATTTATGCGCCACAGTCATGAAATGCTGGACATTTGGGACGTTCACCACTCAGAAAAGCCGCGGAGCGGATTCGATCGAAGTTATGTTGTATATATAAAAAAAGACTTCAATAGGCCTCTTCCTCATCTCAAATTTTGCAGAATTGAATGTTGTATTCCTTTAATTATAATCCTTGCGGTAGAATGTTGCATACGATAAGCCACAATGTTGAGAACGGCACGCTGCTAGCGCTTACATATTTTCTTCACTGCATGCTGGATGTGGTCTATAAATGGACGAGTATATCTCCCCCAAACTCATTCATTTTTTTTTTTCTTAAAAACAATCTTAAATGCTAGACAAAAATTCATGAAAAAAACTAGCCTACTTACCAACTACTTAACTAACTTACTTGCTCTATGCGGGCGCCCTAAATTATACGATAACTTAATTCTAACGCCTTTCGGCCTATTATCTAATACATAAAAATATAAAGTAACAAAATTTTTACCAAGAAAACTTTGAAAAACTTGGTGCCTCGTCTTTTTTTTATTTTATTTAAACTTACATACTAATTAAAACTACTTATCGACTAACTTAAACTACTTAAAATTAATTAAAACTACCTAAGAATAACTTAAAAACTAGAACAGCCACAGCAAGCGGTTTTTTTTTTTTTTTTGTGCCACCATGGCTGCTTTGCACCTAAACCTAAGACTAAAACTATGTAAGTCGGCCATAAAATTACAATTTTAAGTCAACTATCCTATCTATCATTCAACCACCACAACAGGTTCTCCTGTTGTGACCTACTCCGACGGTCCCAATCGGACACACTCCTGCTAAACCGCAGGCGCTCTCCTCCGCCCTGAGTGACGACGTCTCGGTCGTACAGGAGCCGCCTATCCACAGTTCGTCGGAAGACGTGGTAGATTAGCGGAAGCGCCGATCTATCCTGTATCAGCCCTCGACTATCCAAATATTGGAAAGCTTCGGGCGGAATAAAGCCACTTAAACGCGCACTGTCAAAATATTCATCATTGGGGTAGAAGGTCCCAAAGATGAGACTATTGTTCGAATAAGTTTCACCAGAAAGTTGTCTTCTCTGTTTATGTTGGCCCCGTTGCATAGGACCTGGTTGGAATAGTATTTTGTGTGGTCAGATACTGGTGTTCTGTAAAGTCCAAGGCAGCTCCTCAGACACTGCCTCTCAAACACCCTTATCTTTTCCATTTGAGATGGGGCAACGTTGAACCACACCGGGCACCCATAGGCAATCATCGACCTAATGAGGGTCATGTAGCATGTCACCTTCACCCTGCTGTCAAGACGACTGCTATAAAACAATCGTCTTGTCAGGGCAAATGCTCCCCTAGCTCTAGCCAGAGCAGCATCTAACCAGATGCCAAGGTACTTTACTACACTTTTACTCGCCAGTGGCTGTCCGTTTGGTCCAACGATCACCAGCTTTCGCCAGTACTTTCTCGTATCATTAGAGGCCCTAGACAACGGTGTCCTAAACAGGATAGCTTCTGATTTTTGAATGGTGAACTTCCAGTCATCACAATATCTCTGGATCTTGTCGAAGTCCCGCTGCAAAAGAGTTCGAATGACTTCGATAGTAGAGGCTGTTCTGTACGCGATAAGATCGTCCGCATACGCAATTGCCTGAGTAAGACTACCTATCATATGCCTGAGTAAGACTACCTATCATGGTGTAAATGCTGAAGAGAATCAGCGAGTTTACCGCTCCCTGTTGCAGACCATTCTTAATGAAAAATTCTGTGGTAGAAGTTACATTGCCACTTTTGACAACAAACGTTCTACCAGTCAGCATGTCATGAAGCATATATAGCAGTGGTTTACTTATGCCAAGTCTGGTCAGCTTACCACCCGCGTCTGAAACGGCTGTGATGCGTACTGTTTGTAGTTCTATACTCCTTGCTAAAAATCTACTGAACTTTTGTTCAGCTTTGAACTTTTCTGGCTTTATACCACATTGATAGGAGCCAATTATGTCGTTGGTGAATGGTTTCAAGCGCTAAAATGTCAAGACAAATGGGTTCTTATAGGCGGTATTGAGGAGACTTATGACTGTATAGTTGGCACTCTTCACAGGGTCTCCGTTTTCGTGGTGACTCGAATTACTAAGAACTTTTTTTTAGTGTTTGACTATACCAGTTCTCAGACACTAGTGTCTGGCTAATACCAGTTCTTGACGGGCTCAGTAGCGCGATGGTTAGTGCGTTGAACTGCCGCGCAGAAGGTCTGGGTTCAATTCCCAGCCGTAACAACACCCAAAATGATTTTTCACTGGATCTCCTCTCGTGAGGATCTGACATGTCATCCGAGTAGTATCAACTGTTAAGAAAAGCTTATCTCAAATTCGCCGTTCGGAAGAAGTACACACGCACACATGAATTGTTGTAAGAATGCTCGACCCTGTGTACTAACGAGCCTGTTGCGCCAAAAAAATTAATTTTTTTTATACCAGTTCTTGCTTTACGATATTGTATCCCAGCCCGAAGGGTCTTTGTAGCTAACGGTACGCGCAGAAGATAAAAATTACACCCAAAGTTACGCGTAAAATTAAAAACCGACCTCAACCAACTAGAAGTGAACAACTAGAGGAGCTTAGCTTAAGATTGAGGACTTAAGTTCCACTTTTTTCAGCATGTAAAATAGTCGTCGATTTTTCAACCCGAAATGTCTTCACAGCCGGCAGTTGTAGCAGTAGATATCTTAAGCTTACGTAACAACTAAACGTCAACACCTAGCCATTAGAACTGTAGTTCTATTCATGGTGGGTCTACCAAGAGTATCCGAACTATACAAGAGTTTTGGTCAACACCGTAGGAGAGGGACGCCCAACCCCGATACATTCAGTAATTGGAACGCTTAGATGATGAGGAGCCAAAGCGATTTTTTTTTCTTAAATTTGCCTGCTCATAGTTCGCAAATCCTTCAATAAAAAAAAAACATTACTTACGTTATAGAACAGTTCAGTTTTGTTTACTTCAAAACATCTGTTTATAATTTTTATGGTTTTTATCAAAAAAGATTAAGGTAAACAACAAAACGCTGTTTACTCAAATTTTTGAAAATGTCTCTTAGGCTATTCTTCTTCTAAGCGCTTCAATTGTAATAAGTCATCCCTCCTTGTTAAAGATTGAGGTCAGTCTAAGACCACATCTTTTCTTCGGTCTACCAGACTGTAGAGGACCATATTTTGTTCCCACGATTTTGGGTAACAACAACCACTCCAACTAAGGTTGCCTACCTCCTAAGCAGGCTGAGTTAAGCAGTCCGCAGACTATTCATACCTCATGGCTTCCGATTCATGTGGTACCAAAATAAAGTCTCTGGTAAAGCTTCGCAACCACGAAGATCAATCCCGGTTAGACTGACCGACGTCTTAAACCTCGTAGTAATAAAGTACAACCACCAACAGAGGTAAGCGGCCGATGGCGGCACTTGGCAAATTTATTCCAAAATCATAGAAATCCTTACCTACCTAACGGTATTAGTAGGTTCTTATGTTTATGAAATAAGACGTTTGGGTTGTTTGGCGTTGGCCCTTACAGCTTTCAGTGCTAGAACCTCAGTAACCATGATAGCAGTCACATTATTTTTCGAGTAATCACCTTACCTTTCGTAATGAAGACCCATCACCCAGTGGGTCCAGTAGAGGAAGAATTCGCCGTAAGTGGCATGTAACCAAATTTAAGTAGTTAGTGAATTGAAAGCTCCGCGCCTCTGGTCCCTATCCCGAAAGTAACAACACAAAAGTTTTTTTTTCACCGCGAAAGTTTGACAGCCATCCCAGACTATAAAACTGTCATGAGAGGCCTTTAAAATTTGTCGTTCCAAATCGGTGTAAATTAGTAGTTACAAGTAGGCAATTGCAGGCTGTTCGCAGTCTATAGCGTCACTTAAATAAATTAAAAAAAATTCAAAAGGAGCAAATGTATCAATACGACGTTTGGGATACCATCTCCGCCCGCTAACTTTTCATACTTCAAAAATATAAGGATACAGTGGAGTTAACCCTTTTCGGATTTACAGAATCCACTTTGCGCGGCAATGACATTTGAATGATTTTGTTGCTTCAGTAGGTAATCGAGCCCAGGCCTTCTAAGCGGCAGTTCTTCGCTCAACTGAACTCGTGTCGACCATTCTATATAAAAAAAATAAAATCAACATTTTACTTACTAACTTAAGTGGCGCTACAGTCCGGATTGAACCTCGGCCTCAACCAACATGCCTCTCCAATTAACCCGGTCCTTAGATAACTGCCTCCAGTTGGTTGAGGTAGGTTTCAACTTGTGAGCGCCACTTAAGCCGATGTCTTCCGCTACTGCGTCCGACGTCTGGATGGGAATCGAAGACTCTCTGAGCCGGAGTATTGGTGTCCATTGGTTCTACATGTCCTAGCCTTCTAAACGTCCAATGCGGAGTTTTTTTTAAACATTTGTATAGTTTTTGGTTGAATCTTCGTCTCCACAGCCCTTCAACGCAAACGGGAGCAAAGAATTTTCGAAGAACTTTCCTCTAAAATCGACCAAGGATTTCTTCATCCGCTTTTGAGACGGTCCATGCTTCAGCGCAGTAGAGCAGGACTGGGATGATCAGAGTCTTATATAGGATCTCCTGAGTAGTTCTAGTGAGGGCTTTACAACTAAATTGCCTTCTTAGCCCGAAGAAACAGCGGTTGGCAAGTTTAATTTCTGGCGAGATGTTGTTGTCAGAGTTAATATCGGAGCCGAGATAGTCAAAGTCCCGTACTACCTCAAAGTTATATCTGTCAAAGATGAAGTTCTGTCCAATTCGTCGATGCTGTGTGTCCTTTCGTGCTGACATCATATACTTTGTCTCGCCCTCATTCACTCCTAAGCCCATTTTTGCCGCTTCCTTGTCTATACCAGCAAACGTGGCTATGACATGACGTTGAGTTCTACCAATGATGTCAATATTGGCGGCGTATGCCAGTAGTTGCACCGATTTTTGGAAAACTGTGCATCAGGTGTTGGCTGGGAAGTTTTACACAATCCTCCTCTCAAGAATCAAGTTGAAGAAATCATATGACAGCGCATCGCCTTGCCTTAATCCTTTTTTTGGTATCGAATGTCTCGGTGAGTTCGTTTCCGACGATAATAGAGCAGCGAGAATTCCCCATCGTCATCTGAATAGGTTGTGGGTATCGATTTGGATATCTTGGGGTTTTTTCAGGATACAGCCAAAATGTGAAAATTTGATCGGTAGTGGACTTTCCTGGCGTAAAACCAAACTGATAAGAGCCGATCGGGTTGTTGGTAAACGGTTTCAGACATCCACATATTACGGCAGATAGGATCTTATAGGCGATGTTGAGGAGACTTATGCCTCTGTAGTTGGCGTAGAGGGTCTCCTATTTTGTAGATCGGGAAAACAATTCTGAGGTTCCATTCCTCAGCCATACTTTCATCAAACCAGATTTGACATATGAGTTCGTGGATGTCATCTCCGCCGGCTTTATAAAGCTCAGCGAAAGGACCGTCGTCTCCGTCATTTCCTGGATGGCAGTAATGTCTGCTTTGTAGCAGTTTAGGGCTTCCGCTAGTTGTTCGCTTGCACCTCTGCTGTTTAATGTTCTCACATTCCAGGTGCAGATACGAACGTCATTGTCCTTTTTTCGTTTAGCAGGGTCATAACCAATAAAATCAGGCCTGTCCGAGGCTATTGGTTGCTTCGTAACATAATTTTTTTTTATAATGTCTGGGTAGTTAACGCAACGTTACAATAAATTGGTAACGCAAAACTCCCAATCAGGAGGGCCAGTTCCGATTGAATCGATACCCCTAGGACACGGGGCCATCAGTATCCACTACGGGATTGAGCGCTGGCGTTGACCTTTCGGTTCATCCGCCACCTTCTCTGTTTCAGGGGGCTGACTTGAAATTCCTAGGAAATGTCTAGGTTCGTCTGGGACAGCAGGCCGCGTATTCATTTCGTGCCATTCTTACCTGGCTGCTTATTTTTCTGCCTGTTTTCGTCTTGTTATCAACACTCGCACTTATCGTTAGCAATGCAAATCCGGTCGGATGAGACCAGTACCCGATGGATTCCACTTAAGTTGGTTTCTGTTTGTGCGCGACACTTAAGGCAAGGTCTTCCCATACTGCGTCTGACGTCTGGTTGGGAATCAAAGACTCTGCGTGCAGAAGTATTTCAGTCGTTATACATTTCCTAGCCATCTTTAACGTCTAATGCGTATTTCTTCGTTGACTGTTGGGAAGTCGCTCCTTCCTATAAATTAAACGTTATGATGCAGAGGGTTGTTCATAGTGTCTTGTTGATCTTCCATCGTGAAAAGCCGCCTACCATTTAGGTTGACATTTCTCGGACTTATACGAAAAGCCGCCTAAATATTGCCTGTCTATAGAACTGATGCTAACAGTGTACTGCTAGATGTTTATTACAGCATATTCAAGTCTCTTTAATGCTTTTGATGCAAAATTTGTACCTGTTTCTACTATCAAAGGTTGCCAATTGAAACGAAGTCCTCATTTCCTTCAAAAGACCATCCCTTTATTTGAAAACTTCCCTCTTACCAACTCTTTCCGATGATACATTACCAATTTCAAATCCAATTGTGTTGCATTCCATATTAGCTTCCTGTATACAAGTTTGTTACAAACACCCACCCTAAAGGGAAATCCCATAACAGAACCGAAAATCCGTTCCATATCCACCCTTATATAAAAATAAATTACAGTTCAATCACTAATCCTGGTATTTTACTTTTCATATCGAACTGATGAATTCTCCTACATCCAATTCCAGGACACAAATCACAAAGTAATTTACTGCTCCGGCATGGCGTTCCAAACTAAAATCGCAAAAGCTGAAACGGCTATAAATCACGTACTCGAGTGAAGGCGTGCATGGATAAATTATTAACAACAGAACTATATCCACAAATGGCGTGTAGTGTAGCACCATCCCTTCACACTTGCCGCTCAGTCAAGGGCGCAAATACACGCACACACAAAGACGCAATTCACCGACTTTAGTGCAACAATTCTACTACGATGGGGACTATGTTCACATAACAACCCTTAGAGCAAATAACCATAGCGCGCAAGGGTGCCTGCAAGGAAACTTGTATTCTGAATCACGAACGTGATAGGACAAGTGGCGGTATCAAATCAACCCTCTTACTATCCCCACTTGGTGAGTGCAGAGGGTTGGTTTGGGTAGTTTTGCGACGTGCAACTACAACCAGAGTGCTGCTTTTTGCATTGGCATTGGCAGTAGTTCTATAAGGGGATTCTTAGATTGCGGTCCAAATGGAACTGATGATTCTTCAAGTTTAACTCAAACTCAAATTGAGGGTGCAAGTGGAATTGAGTGAACGGAACTTGAGGGATATGATGGGATTGTGCTACAACGACGACAACGACGACGATGATGATTATTCAGAGCAACGATGCGTGCTGCTGCTGATTCCGGCGCTTCCTTCAGGTATTTCTAATGCCGGAGGGGTTAGTTTTGCGCGCGCTCGTCTTGTTGTATAAATTCTTCTCGTTCCACAAAAAATTGTGGTAGTGAATAAATTTATGCACAGCATTACAAGGGTGGGTATGTGTAGGAAAATAAGACAAGTGAAACTTGTAGTTAAAATAAACGGATTTTCTTTTTTTTACTATTTCTAGAACAAAGCTGTGGAGTTTTTGAATACATTAATTGTGTAAGCTAGTTTCCTGTGGAGGCGATCAGGGGAATTGGAATTTTGAAAGGAAAATCATTTACACTTGTAAAGGCCACTTGGTATCCACTCCATACAAGTGCATTTACCTTAGTAATAAGAAGCTGTTAGTAGAGACAAGGAATTACTTATTCAAGGCATTTTATAGCAGAGTCTGGTGTTCCTTAGGGAAGTATTTTGTGAACTTTATTGTTCACATTATTTATGAGCGATATAAAGGGTTTTTCAATAAGAGCGCTACAAAACTTTTTTTAAATAAAACAAAAACGGTTTTGGATATCAATGAAATTCTTTATTCCTGTGAAAGTACGTTCGATGCCATTATGTATGGAACTCGATTTCTTTTGCATGGCCACCACGCGCACACTTGCAGAAGTCCAGACGCTGAACCCAATTTTCGACGGTTTTCAAGCAAAAATTGGCCGATACTGCTGCAATTTCGCGATCGATATTCGTACGAAGTTTATCAATCGTCGCTGGCTTGTTGCCATAGACCATAGACTTGACGTAGCCCCACAGGAAATAGTCTTACGGCGGCAAATCGCACACGACCGAGGCGGCCAAGCGACTGGACCATTTCGTGAGATAACACGTTATCCAAACTTGGTTTCTAATAAATTGATTGTGGCATTCGCTGTGTGGCTTGTGGCGCCATCCTGTTGGAACCACATGTCCTCCAAGTCCATATCATCCAATTGGGGCCAAAAATATTCGGTTATCATTGAACGGCAGCGATTCCCATTCACAGTAACGTGCCGGTCTTGATCACCACGGAAGAAGTACGGCCCAATGACGCCGCCGGCCCATAAGCCACACCAAACCGTAAATTTTTCGGGATGCAATGATGACTCATGGAGTACGTGTGGATCGCTGCCTGACCAATACCGCTGTTTTGTTTATTGACGAAGCCATTCAGCCAGAAATAAGCCTCATCGCTGAAGATGATTTTTCGATGAAAATCCGAATCTTTTTCAAGTTGTTGCTCAGCCCAATTCACGAACATGCGACGCTTCTGGTGGTCAAGCGGCTTCAGTTCTTGCGTCAATTTAATCTTGTAAGGATGTAGGCCAAGATCTTTTCGCGAAATTCGCCACAAAGACGTCACAAGAGATGCCCAACGCTTGAGAACGACGTGTGAGAGACACATTTGGGCTTTCTTGAACTGAAGCCTCAGCGGCAGCAATATTCTCGACACTACGGGCACTTCTTTGTCTCACTGGCACGAGAACATTTTTTACTGTGCCTGTGGATTCAAATTTGTCTACTAGACGCTCAATTGTCGATCTGCTAGGACGACTATGACGACCATAAATTGGACGTAGCGCTCTTAACGCTGAAGCCACTGACTCCGAAATTCGGTTGTAAATTTTAATAATTTCGACTCGTTGTTGGATCGTATATCTTTCCATTATGAAATGGCAAACCTTACTGAAGAGATATGTCAAAAGAGCGGCAAGAAATATAGCGTCGTTTGCTGTCCTTGTAGCTCAACTTTTGTAGCGTCCCTGTTGAAAAACCCGACAGATTAAGACGAAGATGTTCAAAACTTACTGCCTATAGTTGCACACTCCAAGCTGGTTGAGGTCGGTTTCTACTTGTGCGCGACACTTAAGGCGAGGTCAGCCTCTACTGCGTCCAACGTCTGTCTGGGAATCGAAGACTCTGCGAGCCGGAGTATTTGTGTCCATTCGTTCTACACGGACTACGAAGAGTTTCGATTCGTCGATGTTGTGTGTCCTTTCGTGTTGACAGCATATACAAGGTGGGCCAAAAGAGATCACCCTATTGGAAGATGCTCTTATTTTTGCAAATGGCCGCCATTGTCGTTTGTCTATTTTTAGTGTGTCTATTTTTTGCGTAACAATTCGTCTGTAGTGTTGGCGCAGTGCGAATTCCGTCGCCGATTCCCCTTCCGTCCGACAACGACTGCGCAAACACTGCGCCGTTTGGCAACCAACCTTAAAGAGTATGGGACCACACGAGACGTTGCCAAGAGTGGCCAGCCCTGGAACGCCCGTTGTGCCGAGAATATCGCCGCTGTTGCCGTGAATGTTAAGCTGTCGCCGGTATCATCGACCAGACGCCGTGTCTCGCAATTAGACATCAGTCGGCCGCCCTTAGGCGACATTTGGTCAAAGACTTGCGCATGTTCCCGTACAAACTCCAGTCCTTGCATCTGCTGCTGCCTGTCGACCGCCAAGCGCATGTAACCTACGCCAAAGCCATCCTCAATGTCGAGGACGAATTGGACGATTTTTCGACGAAAATCGTAATGAGCGATGAGGCTCATTTCCACCTTAGCAAGTACGTGAACAAGCCAAGCTATCGCTTCTGGGGCACCGAAAATCCACGAGTAATGTACTAGGAGCGATTACACCCGCTCAAAGTTGCTGCATGGTGCGCTGTTCACGCTGGAGGATTCATCGAGAACGCCGCTGTTCGAGTTTTTTTGCCGCAATTGGACCAATTAGGACTCTGGTTCCAACAGGACGGAGCAATGGCACACACTGCGCGAGCCACAACCGATATTAATGAGAGCAAAACAACATCGGATGACTTCTTTTGGGCCACCTTGTACATACTCATTTATTGCCAAACCCATTTCTATGGTAAAAACTGTCAAGGATTACATTTCGCCTTTTGCTTGTCGCAGGGAAGTGTTATCCTTTTTTATTACATGATCGCAACATTTCCTAACAAAAAAACGAATGCATGATGCTCAACCTCATTGAACTCGAGTGCTTACCCAAATGTGACCTGTTACCGCTATTGAAATAATTGCTCGTTTAACGGCTCTAACCTGTTTGAGGGTCATTTGTAACTTATTCTGTGGATTTCGTTTTTGAATGTCGGTGGAGGAATAAACTACATTTATGACCGTTTGACTTTGTACATGATGTGTCCAGTAGCCTAGACAATTCGGCGGCTTTGAGTATGTCGAGGATCTCTGATATTCCAATTGCTACACGAGCCTTCTAGTCTCTGCGATGTGGCTATTCCGATTTTTTTCAGAGTTAAGCACAGAGCTTACTTCAGTGTTCATTTTAAATCCAACAAAGATGGTTGTTTCCAACCTGGAGACCACATTATATGAAAACCATTTCTCCTAGTTTCGTATTCTGATTGAGTATTTGATAACGTAATCGTGTTAAAGGATTATCTAGACTTTCTCATATGCCATTGATTTTGTGGGTGCAATGTCATAGTGGTTATGCTATGAGACTACAAAGCGCAGGGTTAGGGCTCAAATCCCGAAAGCGCAGCGTCGTGCGAAAGTCTGACAAACATCCAAGAGTAATACTGTCGCGAGAAGTTTTCCAAATTTGCTGGTTGGCAACTTCTCCTTTAATGTTATGTTGGATTTGATAAAAAATCTTGAGTTTATTCACTTTTGGTCTCATAGGGACACCTTAAAATTTCAAGTAAGTTCTACACTACCAAATCGCTTCATAGTCCAAAGGAAGAGGGAATATAAATAGCAATCCCTTAATTGATTTCTGACATGATGTGCTTCTGAAAATTTATAGCCGTAGTAGGAAAAACTTCCTTACCACCTTTCGACCCTATTTGCCAATCTTTTCACCACTTGTTGATTTGGTTTTGCTCTTATTTACTTCATAATATAGGTACTCAATGACGTCAATATCCCCCCTGTAAGGTCAAAAGACTCCACTGTTAAAGTTCGAAAAAATACCTTAAATTGTATTCTGTATTCTGTAACATATAATTCAAGCTTATAAATCTATTTACTGTTTTTCACACCCAATCCATATTTACTTCGGATTCAAATGTTTTCGACTTTTCTAAATTACCCGACGGATATGTCATTAAATTGCTTTTCTCAGAACAAAAACAAAAACAAGAATTGTTTCTGAGAATCGTTTGAAAAGACCAGGGAAGCGTAAAGCCCCAGGCTACTCCGAATTATAGCATCCTTTTCACATTTTGTCCCTTTTAATCCCTTTTGCACTGCCTGGCCCACTCCATTATCTTGTGACTCTGCATTCGAAATATCGTATTCAGAGACAAGTATTTTCTTTCATTAAATTGCACAAAAGGATCGGGACCGAAATGAAACTCTGCGATACCCATAAGGGATAGGTAGATTCCCAAGTGAAAGTAATATTTGTAGTCATAGTAATTATTATGTCCTTGGCAGTGGAGGCAGTTGGTAAAGAAGCAATTTAGCCAGCAGGAGTGTCATAACAATGGACCATCGTCCGAGATTCATGTAAAAATGCATCTTGCATCGTGTATATAGATAGATAGTATGCAGAAATAGCATCGACCGAGAAAGGTTGCTTTACTAATAACAACATATGTATATTGATGTCTCGTGAAATAATTTCAACTCAATTCACAAACCTTTAACTTTTGGAAAAGTACAGACTCAAAAAAAGGCTTTGGTGTCAAGACCCCCTTCTTATTTTCGAATTCTAAAACTTTTTATTATTTGTAGAAAGAATCTGTGGATCAGTTTCAAAAGCTTGTCAACACTTGGCTTAAACAATACGAATGACTCGCGCTCCTTACCTCGAAATCCATAAGAGGACATGGCGGTCTCCAGATCAAAGAACGGCCAACCAAATTGATCACATTGCGATAGACAAGAGACACGCATGTAGAGAAGAGCCAATCCAAGAAAGGTTGTTCGCAAGTTTTACCAAAGTGTAAAACGTCAAAGCCAAGGATACATGGCTCGAACAGAATCCTGTCGAGATGAACAAGGAGATATCGTAGTTCCATCACATCTGCAGACTGTTAATCGGCGATGACGAACAACAATTCGGTGTCAGGCAGAACGAACCACCCGACCTGAGTAAAATTATGGTAGCAATATCTGAACTCAAGCTTAATAAAGCTGCCGGAAGTGACGGCATTCCCACTATGCCTTGTAATGCCGGCGGAGATGATTTAGTAAGTAACATCCACCAACTCAGTCCAAATCAGTACCCACAACCCATTCATCGATTTCAAATCCGCATACGACAGCATTTATAGGGACGAACTATACAGAGGCATGACGAGTTTTGGTTAACGGCCAAAATTCGTCCGTTTGTGTAGGATGACGATGGAGAATTCTCGCTGCTCCATCAGGTTCGGAAACAACCTCACCGACACATTCTATACCCAAAAAGGATTTAGGCAAGGTGATGCACTGTCATGTGACTTCTTCAAGGATTGTGCAAAACTCACGAGCCAACACCAGAGGCACAATTTTCCAAAAATCTGTACAACTACTAGCATACGCCGACGATATTAACATCATTGGTAGGACCCAACGTGATGTCATAGCCACGTTTGCTAGTATAGATAAGGAAGCGGCAAAAATGGGTTTAGCAGTAAATGAGGGCAAGACGAAGTATATGCTGTCAACGCGAAAGGACACACAACATCGACGAATTGGATAGAACGTCACCATTGACAGATATAACTTTGACGTAGTACGTCGGCTCCGCTATTAACTCTGACAACAACATCTCGTCAGAAATTAAACGAAGAATTACTCTTGCCAACCGCTGTTTCCTCGGGCTAAGAAGGCAATTCAGTAGTAAAGCCCTCACTCGAACTACTAAGGGGATCCTATATAAGACCCTGATCATCCCAGTCCTGCTCTACGGTGCTGAAGCATGGACCGTCTCAAAAGCGGATGAAGAAATCCTTGATCGATTTGAGAGGAAAATTCTTCGAAAAATCTTCGGTCCCGTTTGCGTTGACGGGCTATGGAGACGAAGATTCGACCAAGAACTATACGAGCTGTACAGCGACTTGCCCCTTGTCAAAAAACTCCGCATTGGACGTTTAAGATGGCTAGGACTTCGATTCCCAGCCAGACGTCGGACGCAGTAGAGGAACCCCTCGCCTTAAGTGGCGCGCACAAGTAGAAACCGACCCAACCGACTTGGAGTGCGCAACTGGTGGCAGTTAGCTAAGGACCGGGTTAATTGGAGAGGCATGTTGGTTAAGGCCCAGGTTCATTCCGGACTGTAGCGCCACTTAAGTAAGTAAATAAGTTGCGGATGTGATACAGGCGGTCTCTAGATCCAGCCTTTGAGGCTTAGGAAACTGAAAAGATCTTATATCCTTTTACCCGGATCGGGCAAACGATGCTGAGGTGCCATTCTTCAGGCATACTTTCTTCCGACCAGATTCGGCTTATGAGTTGGTGGATGTTACTTACCAAGTCATCTCCGCCGGCTTTATAAAGCTCAGCGGGAAGGCCATCATTTCCGGCAGCCTTTCTAAGCTTCAGTTTAGATATTGCTATCCTCACTTCACTCAGGTCGGGTGGTTGGCAGTTTTCGCTGTCGTTGCCAATATTGAATGGTTCGTTCTGCCTGACAGCGGAATGTTGTTCGTCTTCGCCGTTTAACAGTCTGCAGAAGTGGTTCTTCCATATCCTCGTCATCGACTGTGTCTCAACTACGATATTTCCTTGTTCATCTGGACAGGATTCTGTTCGAGCTTTGTATCCCCTGCTTTGACGTTTTACACTTTGGTAAAACTTGCGAACATCTTTCCTGGTGTGGCACCTCTCTATACCCTCGATCGCGCGCTTTTCTTGCTCTTTTTTTCTTCTTTCTAAAAAGTCGGTGTTCTTCCCTTCTTCTCTGCAACAACAATCCTAATAAAGGTCAAGCGAGTCGTGGTAACAAAAAGGCACATAAGTGCTACTTGGGTTCATGCCGAACCGCCACTTTCATCGAGATGTAACCTAATCCGCTCATCATCTCCACGTCAACCCATCCTAGCAATTAATCATAACAATGATGGGACAAGATCAAACGACCATTTTGAGAAAAAGCATTTCATTTTTATTCAATGTATATATAGCACAAATATATTTCGTCTTCTGCTTTCAGAAAGGACAATGTAAAGTTTTATACTTTTTTTTCATTTCATCATTATTATTATTTTTTAAAACTATAACATTTATATTCTTAGTAGGTAAGTTTAATTTATTTGTTGCATTGATTTTTTTTTTTAATTATATAAACTTATATTTAAAGCTTGAAATTCCCGATTTAACAGAAAACAAATGACAGCACAGCAAAATATGTTTCTTGTGTAGTTATATTGTTTTTTGTTTGTTTGTTGGTTTTATCGTTAATATTAATTTATTTGTAGAGTACACGCCCATCAAAAATATTTGGTTTTTGTAATAATTTTGTTTTCGTTAGAGAATATATATGCAATACATTTTTGTTTTTTTTTTTGTTTTTTAAATAGTCTGCTATTATGTAAGCTAATAAATATTTTTGTTTGTTTTAAAATGTAAGCTTAGTATTTATTGTTAACATTTAGGTTTACTTTATGTAAATACATATGGTTTTTGTTTTATTTTATTTTAATTTTTTTTGTTGTATGATTATAAGGTTTTCTATTTGGAAAATGTTGAGGAAAAATAGTAAATAAAAAAAGCATTGAATTTATGTTAAAGCATTTTGTTAGAATTAGACGGTGACTGATATATATTTTTGTTTGTATAGGTTAGTTTTAATAGTGATTTCGATTAAATGTAGTTTTGCACAATAATGATTGTTGATAGTTTTTTTTTAAATATGATATTTTAAAAAAAAATAGGAAAGATACTTAAGTAATTGAAAAAGATGCGGAGTTTTACGAAACTGAGATTTTCATTTTGTTAGCTAATACTGCGTTCTCACTAAAGCTCAAATGAGCTGACTTCCCAGTTCTTTCGAAATGTGTTATAAGTTTTAATTTGCTGGTTTGCTCAGTCAGCTGGCTACATTTTCGATCTAGATTTGACAGTTAGTATCCAGATTGTGAGCATATATTATAAAATCTGACATTTTCATTAAGTAACGTGCGGACAGTAACCATTTTTCGAATTGGAAATCGGTATGGAAAATATGTTCCGAATTGAGGAGGAGCACAATGGCGCTAGTGATCACTTAGTATTATAAGGAGTTTTTTTTAAATTTATAATTACCAATTAATAAAGCATACAATAATGGTTAAGGATTGATAAGATTTATATACCTTTTTCTCGTTTTTCATTGTCCAAAATGGAGCTAATTCATAAAAGTACAGTAGGACAAGGAGTAAAGAGTTTTTATCTGATTTTTTAATTAAATCTTTTTGGTAGCAGTGCTTAGTTAAGCTGACAACTTTTTATCCACATTCATAATCCCGGGGACGGAATGAAATAATTTCAGGGACTCGGGTGTAAAAAGCTGTGAGTAACAGAGGCTATATTGCTTATTAGGAATGGTGTAAAAAGTCAGATACAATGAAGACACAACAAAGAGAGATTGCAAAGAAGATGATATGGGTAAAAAGAAAAAGGCAAACGCAAAAAAAAGATATTGGTACGAGTACTATAAGTTTGGCGCCAAAGTGATAACGATTTTTAGTAGAGGAGGCAAAACCAAGCCATTTTAACTATGGGAGGGGGGTCCATCTTTTCCCGTTCGGGCGGGAGGCATATTTAAAAAAATTACATTGACATCACAGTACTATGCACATGAATGCAACGAACTACAGACACGTAACAGCACTGGCGACTGAAGCCATCGCCTGGGAGAGAGCAAGACATTACTACAACAGAGACAGAGAGAGAGACAGATAGGTATGGAAGGAAAGCAATATAACATAAATGTGGCACAGAGGAGGAGACATAGATTTATATTGTCTCATATTATCGCACAGGTGGCCTCAGATAAGCTGGCGAATTTGGTAGAATAAGAATGCCGCCGAAGCTGGGGCTTGAAACCGCAGCATTTGCTTAAGCAGTCAACTACGCATTCCTCTGAGCCATGGCCACCTTTTTAAAAAAAGAAAAACTATAAATTATAAAAAAAATATTAAAAAATAACTGTAATAGGTACTTAAAATTAAGAAATACAACTTTTTTTAAAGCCAAAACTTTGCTCTTTGAGGAAAAAAGAGAGTGATAGGAAAGATTTTGGATGTGGAGAGACTTACTTCCATGGGTGGTGTCCGAACTAACTTCGGGGAGTCACTGTTTCTTGTGTTTATTAAATTCAAAGAAATTTCAATATGGTGCATACTTTTAGGTGTAACAATCAATTTTTATTTTTTTTTAAAGTTACGTGGATTTTGGCTGGGATTGAACGCGCAACCTTCCACTCAGCAGTCGAACACATTATCACTACACCGCAGCCAATCACAGTAAAGGAAGATTTCAACTTATATGGCTTACAAATGTAAGTTATACAAGTTAGACAAGTTGGTTGAGGTACCCCAGAACTGAATGCCACTTAGTTCCACTACAGCAAGCTCAAAGTTAACCCAACGACCTTGGTGACTAAACTTATGAATCTTAGATCTGCCTTAAACCAGAAAAAACATCACTAAAAAACCGTTCCTTAATGAGATAACGTTAAGTTAATGTAGGTAGATACTTAGACCAGGAAGATCCGGCCAGACTGAATAAACTTGGTGAGTAAACTTATGATGAAATTATCTGGCTTAAACCAGAAACAACTGATCACTAAAAAACCGGCCTTAAATGAGACTACGTTAAGTAAATGTAGCCATGCACTTAGACCAAGAAGATTCGGCCAAATGGATCTGTCGCCTTTTTCAAGTATCTCCGTTTTTTTTTTTTTTTAATCAGCCCGAGCTTCTATTTGCTACAACATATAAGGTTACCGACTGTAATTTATCCAGATGAACTACGAAAGTAGGGAATCCATTGCTCTTAACACAGGTTCTACAGAAGTCATTGCTTACAATGCCCAGTGTTTTTGTGTCTTTGCGTATGGGGCAGCGTCCTAGCACTGACGTGAAATGTTTTCAGAATCATCATACTGCAAGACGGGTGAAATGGACTAATATTTCACCTTAGAGAGCTTACTTTGTCGATAGTGAGTTTTAATTATCACAAATCTCCTTAGCCGACTCCACTTCTGAATATTTATTTCCGAAGGAATCCTGCATCATAACTTAAATATAGCAAAGGACATGCCTAACGCTTCTTCTTGTGAAGAAATGTCAAAGGTGGTGCTCAGTCTGGCTTGCTTATCAGCCTTACAATCTTAATGTCACTGCTTCTTAAAAAGGAAGATGAGGCAGCGCATGACACCCTTAAAATAAATTCCGACTAATTCGTGAGATTAAAACTTCCCTACGATGGATTACCTCAGTGATCGTTGCGTGGACCTTTACTTATTCCGAAGATAAAACCTTCAGATTTGTCTGACCATGCAAGACCTCAAGAGTAGATTTCAGACAGAATGTAATGATGAGTGAAAAAAGGGCTGTTGGAACCAGGGACGAACTGGAAAGAAACCCACTTAGAGCTCAGGTAGCCAGAAAAGCTAAAAAGAGCACAGTAAACAGAAACCAGATTGACCGATTTAAGTCCGGGAGGACCTATATGCAAGAAATGTTTGATGTCTATTTCCTGTAGATTAAGATTAAGTTAGTAACAATTTTCTCTTAACGTCAACATGAAGCACCATTACTTTGGACAACGAAGAGAATCTTCCAGATAAAGGAAAACTAATTAAACAGAAACGACGGAAAGGATGCAAAAACCCGCTGAAGTTCAAAGCCTAGATAACTTAAGCTCAACGTTGACAAAAAAATAAAACCAGACATAGTAGCAAGGAATGAATGCATGCAAAAAGTACTTAGTATTAATTTCCAGGTCTTTCTTTGCAAGATTTGTTTGCAAAGACCAAAACTTATTCAACTCTTCACAAGAATTACATAAAATGTGTTCGACACGTATATATCTTACTCTTATCATTACGGTTATCTAAATACACCCTCAATTACAATTCATTTACATTCACATCGTAGTTATAAAAAAAAGGATTGACCTCTGCTCTAAAACTGATTTACCTTAAGCTCATTACCCTGCAGCTGAACTAAACGAAAAGCTTCACGTATTGTCGGAGTCATAAGTAATTTCAAATTGTCCTCCGCCTCGCCAGGCAGCGAACGCAGCAATTCCATTGAGGCGACAACTAGTTGCGCCAGTGCAGCACGTTTATAGTTGGAGTCTTTTAGGATACTTGTAGCCCTTTGTTGCTCGATTTCGGGCGATATCTGTTCCGACTCAAGCTTCTGTGGGCGATTTGTGTCAAAGGGGTTCGTTCGTGATTTCGGTTGAAACTCACTGATCAGTGTTGTCATGGTGACGTTGTCCTCTTCGGGTGATTTGATGGGAGAGCTTTCAGCAGTTTCCGATCGGCTTGAAGAGCTTCCGGGATCGGCATCATTCAATGAACTCTGACGAGTGAGGAATGGATTGAGAGATTTGTTACGTTTCTCCTCTTTTAAGCTGCCATTTTCAATCTCATGCATGGCCGAGTTGTTCAGATACAACTCACAGACAAGATTCCATGCATCTTGCAGACAGAAGAGGTACCGCACAAAGTTTTCCTTCTTCTTGACGGTTGTTGTGTTTAGTCGAGAACATGACTCTAGAATGAAGTGAAGGTCCTCGGGGCCTAGATTGTAGACAACGATATCGTTGAGATATGAATCGACCAGGGCGATGTAGTAGATCATCCAGGATGAAGTCATTTGCTTGTAGAGATTCGCAGCAAACTCAATGTTTGAAACCTTTTGCATGAGGAATTTCAAACCGGGCCTGGAGTCAAATTCAAGGGAGCTGGTCAAGTATTGCTTGACACAACGTAAAAGGATCTCCTTAGAACGGAAATCTAGATCATACTCGGAGTTAGACGTCGTCGTCGAGTAGTTGTCGAAAATGCATGTGGATACTGCTTGTGGCACGCACTTCAGACGGGAGAGCAGAAGCTTGGCGACCAGCTGGAGGAGCATTTGATTTGCCAGCAGTCCCACAACTAGATTCTTAAAGGGTATTCGAATGACAAAGTTATCTAGGTTCGAGTTGAAGCCGTTGTTGAGCGGATACAGGAGAAATGAGTAACTTCTGTCATCGGTTAAATGCTTGTCCAGGTGTGAGCCTGCACGCGCTGATCCTGGTTCTCTCTGATTGTCCGAGAGAAAAACTTGTTGTGCCAGAGAATATATGCGGGAAAGCTCGTCTAAGGTGCTGTCCCTTCTTGCGGCAACTTTAACATTTGCACAATCGCCATAGAAACTGTTCGACTTCTCATGGAACGCAAATGAGAGCTGCCTCAGTGGGGCTATAGTTACTGTGCAGGCTCTATGAATCGCTGAGCATGCGATCATCCATTGTGATTCATTAAATAAGGTGCCAGTGGATAAAATGACATGTTTTAAACATGACACCCCCACTCTAGCGATAGTCTCTTGTGCCTGCGCTGAGCACTCTATCAAAACCAAGAGCAGTTGCTTCAACGCCAAAGTAGCTGATCCAGAGATTTTCGTTGGTGACTCGTTCATGTTGCTCTCCTCGCTGGATGAGTTGCCACACATCTGATTCGGGGAACCCGCCGCATCACTAACCAATTTTAACTGCGAAAACTTGATGTTATCCACCGGCAAGACTATCGAACTCACCCTCGGCTTTGCCGATCCATTCGACTTCTTTTCGGACTTCTCTATGAATTCTACCACCAGATCAGTGGTCATGCAGCAGCAGTGCTTGAAGTTCTTTTCAATTGCTAGCCAACTGGCTCCAGTCTTATTTATGTACCTCAGCCAATCCTGAATCATTGGGATCAAGAGGTGATTGATGCAATAGAAACCGAAATCAATTCCCGGGCTAGTGGTGAGATTCTTGAACAGCTTGAAGATCGTTTGCAAGATCGGTGCTTGATGTGAGTTTGGGCAGACAATCAGTGAGTTCGTCAAGCCGTCCAGCAGAAGGAACCATACTTTTAGTACACCACTGGATTTGTCCATTTCATCGATCTTAGTGATCGCATCCTTGTCAATGTGTAACGATCGATAGGAGATCATGTGTTGTTCGTTCTTAGTCTGCAGATAGTCGTTGCCAAAATAGGTGAAGTTCTCCATGGAGTTGGGTATATTGGCGTCAATGATGTGCGTGTAGGAAATCCCCTTGATTTTGTAAGTCGAATGGAAATTCGGACATTTTGGCATGTTGTACATGAAACCGAGGATCGATGAGCAACGTTCAAGGAAACGAAGAGTTTCGTGAAGGAATTCTATAGGCCGGAAGTTGTTGTCGTTATCGTCGTTTGTGCTATTGCCGCCGGATATTTCCAAATACGATAAGAGACAGAGGATGCAGTCTAGACCGGCGTTTGCAAACACCAAGGTGTTGTCACTATCAAGGAATACGCGAAAGATGTCAATGATGTTTCCCATGTTCAGCATACGACTGCGGGCGTTCCGAAGAGTACCGAAGAGTGGACGCCAGCCAGAGCGGATTTCAGTGCGGTGAGCTTCCACGATTTCGTAGAGACATGCGACAATTTGATCCTACAAAGTACATTCATATAAGCCCCTTAATTCCGATTCTGTTTGCGTTATGACTTACCTGCACATCAACATCACAAGAATCCATGCTTAGAAGGTTTTCAAATGGCTTCAGTAGAGCCTCATTGAAGTGAAAATGAGGCAACTCCGACTGCTCAACCAACAGGGCCGTTATGATGTCGTGGATGTACTCAATGGAACGCTTAGAAATGACACGATCCTTGTGACACGCAGCCTACATAAAGAGTAATTTATGAAAGTGAAGCCGGAGGAAAGTCATTTACTATTTACCTCCATCAAATGTGGTCCAGTTATAGCCCAAACCTTCAAAATATGCAAGAGCGGCCTTGAACTTCTAAACACCTTCAAGGTTACATCACCGACTCTATGCAACAGCAAGGACATTGGCAATGAATCCATCTTCTTCCAACCCTTGCTTGGCCACCAGACTCGACTGCCTTTACGTGTTGCGGTGTTTTTGTAAAGCTGCTCTCTTGAAGCTCTACACAGGTTTTTCAAAAACTGACAAAGCGACGGTAAACTAAGCCTCTCAGCAGCGTCACCGAAAAGATTCTCCGCCTGATGAGAAAGTGCACAGAGGACTTTCGAAGTATCCGACTGGCTAAGGAGAACCGTCTCGTTGGTGCCGGAGTAGACTTTGAGTATCGAGGTGACATTTGTGTTTGGACTCTGAAGTGGAGCTTGAAGGAAACTATAAACGTCCACACTGGAAAATGGAAGAACCTACATTAGACCTATAAAACTATGAAGATGGTTATGACTCACCACGTCTCATCGTCGTCTATCGGTATCGAGGATAGATTCAGTTTATCACTCCCCGGTGGAGGGTTGAGCTTTTCTCCTGTCTCCATGTCTCTGCGGCTTGTACCTGGTGACGTTGTCATCGGTGGATTTTGAAGACTGAATATGTCATGTTCTAGCTGGCTTACATGACGGCATACAGCAAACACTGAGTGCCAACAGTCAGGGCTGTACGACCCCAGGTTAAGTCCACCTGTTAGAACAACATCCATTGACATGGCCTGACTTGCAGATATCCGCGGACCAGATGTCTGACAAACGTTTGATGCCAGTAAATTGAGGATCTTACCCGCCAAGTGCTGAAGATTCAATGAGTTGCTTAAAGTTGCAGCCTACAAAAAAGACAATTTTAGAAAAACGCCGTTTTGGTGATATTACGGTCTTACAGAATGTAGTCCATCCAAGCACATGGCATATAACGCCTCGCCGTTAGTCTTATTTGCCTTGTTGATCTTTACCCTTAAAGTTCGCTTCGAAAGAGCCATCAATTTACTGGCACTGGTGCCAGTTAGATCTCCCAAGCCCGAGCTTAACACGATCACCATTGAGTCCCAACAACAAGTCAATAATCTCCGGCAGAGCTTTTTAGCCGCTTCCCGTCGATCATTCTGCTGTTCTTCGTTGTACTTCACCACCGACTGCAGTCGCTGCCATTCGCACATCATTTGTGTGGCACCCATGCCTCCGGCATCGCACAACATATCCACCAAGGCACAACGGGTGCCTTCCAATTCCTGACGCTCCAAAGCCTCCAAAGGATTTAGCACTATCACGAATTGATAGAGTTCACATAGCCACGGCGTGGACAGGTACACTAGGACACCTGTATTCTGGACGGATGTAACAAACTGTTGTTCTGACATTGGTATTAAGACTTCTTTCTCCAAGTCGTCATAGTGCCCGGCACGTGTGAGCTGTAAGCTCAAAAGCAGGGCTGAGTAGATCGCTAGATAGATCCCATCGGCATTGATCGCTGTCAAGTTGTACTCAAAGTCCGAGTAGTTCATGCTGTTCTCCTGGCACACTGATGAAGCGAATTCCTGCATTGCTTCGTCAACTTCAACCGACGATCGTAGACGAAGTAACTTTGGGACGAGTTCAACGCGCAGAGCTCGAGCAAAGTCACGGGCATGTCGGCGATCGTTGTCGGCATCGGCGCGGACCGGCATCACAGGTGCTTCCAAATGTGAGTATGGCCAGCGGTTTTCGACCTTCGATGAGGTTTCATCACTTGAAGATGATGGGATGTCGTCTTCAGGTCCTTCAGTGTCACCGGAGCCATTCGAGGCTGCGTCATTCTCGGCATTGTGTTCGTTATCGCTCTCTGAACCAGAGGACGTTTCAAAGATCGTTTGTCGGAACTCTGCAATGGCATCACGATATGGTGCAGGTAGGCGTGCCATTGATTGGTAGGTCAAAGGTCCGGAATAGTCAGCATCACGTAGATTGCAATGACGGCTATTCACCGTATCGACGATCTAAAATAAACAAATTAAAAACAGAGATGATTAATAGTGTGATCGCAACATACCTGATCACTGATCATACTGTCGTTGATATCGCCAGAGCACAGGGTCTGTAAGCTATCGAGGAGCGCCACCATGCACTCGACACTAGCCTGCAGACTTGTCTCTACACCAGCTCCAGTATGGGCGGCGAAAGCACACTCCTCCATGGCATCGATCATTCTGCAAGGACACGATCAGTAAGGCGTTCATATTGAAAAGAAACTCAAATGTTACAATCTAAATAGCGCCATCTCATCGCTGCACCCTTGAGCAGTATTCTTGTCAAAGTACAAGATAACAGCTAGATCTATCAACCTCTCAGGACTCTTAAATATCTCCCTGACACATTTTAGAGGCTCCGTTCGATTTTGTGGAGCTGGCAGCAGCAACATTCTGTGAAATAAAGCCTCCAACATCGGCCTCAGTGAACCATGAGCTCCGGCAATACGAAGCAGTTGAATTCCGGTGAGATATACACATCTGGCTTGGGGTCCATCTAGCCCAGGCCCTGTGAAAAACCCTCTAGCCTCGTTCTCAATCAAATGAAGAGCATCCCTTCAAAGAAAAAAAAAATCATTTCATCAAGACTTCCCAAACAGCGTATCTCCTCCACCTACTTGTAGGTAAATTTCTTATCCAGAGTTACTCTCCCAGGTGAACCTAAAGCTGCGGCTAACGTCGGGCAAAATTTCTGCCATAGGAACGATGTGAAATGTGGATTTGCATGCACATTCCTCGGCAGCGCGGAACTCAACGTTAAAATACACTCCGTGAGGTATAGCGAGCCGCAAGCCTCATTCTTCTTCGGACTGCCAATACGAGGTTCGATTAGCCGGCTACACAGCCACTGCATAACCGGTATGACCTCGTTGTAAACAGCCGAAGCTTGTGAGATTGTCATCAGACCGGCAGGAGCAGTTTTCTTCACCTCCTCAGCTTCGTCGATCAAAAACGCACAAAATGTACGCAAGCACTGACTTGCGGCAGCCAAGGAAGCGGCTCGAATCGCCCTCGAACCAGCTTCCCAGCATTCGCCACACCTTGAGAGGATCTCGATGAGTAGCCGCCCGTTGAGAGTGCATGTTGGAGAGCAGGCCATCGCTAGAAACAGTCGAAGGACATTCACCACGGTGTCTTCATTATTTGTGGCTGGGGTTATGCCGGCAGTAGCTCGCAAAAGTTGAGCCGGCAGCCATACGGAATCGTCCTCCGGCTCAAGGCCTATATAGAAGCGTTCGTCCTTAATGATTCTCTGAAAATATGGGATGGCATAAATAGAGGTCATGAAGTAGCATGAAAACCTACATGCAATCCATTGAGACCCATTGTAAGGAATTTAGGTCGCTTCGTATCCAGCGCCATCTGTAGTGCAGTGAAACATACCGAACGCAATTCATGCGACGGATCACGGTGTATGCCATGCTGACGATACAATTTATCTACATGATGCGACAGAGAATGAATATAATCCCCACCCGTCTGTGTGTGTGCAAAATCCTTACCATAGGCAATCTGTGCCGTTTGCTTTAGTGTGTTGTGCTTCGTCCCAGTTGATTCCTTGATTATCAGGAGGAATAAGTCCTCCATATTGTTGAGGTTTATTTTTTCCTCTTTTCTTCTTGGAAGGGGCGGCTTTCCGTGATGGTTACTTGTTAACTGTCGTTGTCTTCAGTGGATTTGTAACTTCCTTCGTTTTTTTTTTTTTGCTTCTTCCAAGGATTAGTTCATTTTCTAAAGGCAACGAGAAAGAAAATGTCGTGGATTAGTTAAAATGACAGTTGGCAGATGATAGGAAGAAAGTGTAGCCCCTTCTAAGTCTTCTCTCAGTACATTGATGGCAATTTTTCTTCCTAAGAAGTTCTTGGAAATCAGAAATGCGAAACATTTCCATGCCATGTTACAACCGCACAATGACATTGAATCACACAATTTGAGAAGTAGCAACATTGGTGGTAATTAGCCCTCGAGATAGAGTTGTTGTATGAGGGAACCTCTCGCCCTTGAGTGGATAATCTCTGTGAGGATTTTAATTGAAATGAAAAAAAAAATGGTATCCTTAGGAGGAACTTTGCGAAATGCTTACGCAGATGATGTTATCCCAACTATTTAAGTGATTCCGGGCAAAAAATGTATTAAGTGTTCCGGTTTTAGATGGTGAGGAATAAAGGTAGTTTTGTGGCATAGTTGATGGTAATTACATTTGATGCATCACGATAGAGCTAACCAAAAAGTTTTGCGGAAAGTTTTCCCATGGCATGGTGGGGGAAGCGAGGGCTTCATTGAGTTCTACGAGGAATGAAGTGAAAGTAGGAATTGTTTTCAAAAACGAATTCAAATGAATTTTTATGCTCAACGGAGGTTAAAGGAAGGAGACCATAGAGGGTGGATTCACTGTAGTGTGGTCTCTTATATATTTGCTCACTGCTCTGGAATGCTGTGGACACAATTTTGAGCCGATTATGATCCGTATTTCGAGGTATTTAAAAAGTGTATTATCCAGCAGACCAGCTGGGATAAATATCTATGAAAATTCGGTTTTTCAGTGCCTGCTAGAGCAAAAGTAATCCTGTAAACATAGGGACGCAGAATTATCCATCTGGATTTTGTGCTTTGAGTTTACTCCTCAATCACATAATGAAATATTGTTACAAAGCCACTAAGAGCCTCGAAAACGACTAATATTATGATTGAAGAACATGATAACAAAAACAATTCACCTAGATGGTCAGAATTCTGATTTACCAGAATCAACCTTACCTGAATTCTATTTAGTAACGTGGCCTACCAAATTCAACCTCAATTCCACCAATTTTTGAATCCGGAATAGTTCACTACTGTTTCAGTCTTGATAGCAATTCAATTTTTAACGAATTTAATGCGCTGTCCTTACTGCTCTTTATATTTCAAAGGCATTTGACATGGTTCGGCTTCGGTTTGGTATCAAGCCATTTTGTCAAAGATGCAAGCATCAATGAAAAACTTATTCTATGGATGATAAATTATCTTTCGAAACGTTCGATTCAAGTTGATTTGGACAGATTCAAGTCTGCAACTGCAGACAGTACTGCCATCCAGGAAATACGATGCGATGGAACGGGCAAAAAGAGGATGAAAAACTGTGACATCTACTACGGACCGTGATATAGTGAGCAGAAACAGCGACTATGCGGATTTGTTATAAGTGTCAGACTTTGGCAAGAAGTTTTATGTTTCCAAAACATTAGCGAACGTATTGAACAATTAGCATCAAGGCCAAATTCGCCAACATAACCCTTATATGCGCTCAGGCCCCAACGGAGGAAAATAATGATAGAGCAAAGGATGCTTGACAAAACCTATGAGCGACTTCCGAAGTACGATGTTAAAATCGTGCTGGGAGATTTCAACTCAAAGATAGGAAGAGAAGACATCTTTAGCAGTACTATCTGAAAACATATCCTACACGACAACACGCCAGATGACGAACTTAGGCTAATAGACTTCGCTACGGAAGGAGATGTTGCCTGCAACCGTTTTCCTCACCTCGATATCCCTAAGTGGATATGGCGGTCTCCAGATCAACGAACGGTCAGCCGATCACATTCCGATACATAAGAGGCACGCATCCAGTATTTTGGATGTCCCAACATTTCATACGGATACCACTCAACACGCCACAACAATCCAGAAATACTAAAAAATATTTAATGTCGAAAAACTGAAATCGCAAGAGACCGCCAAGACCTTCGCGCAACGCTTATCTCTTAACCTCTCGATTAACACCATACTACCAGCATCGAATATCGAAGAACAATGGCAAAGATGCCAACAAGCCATTAGATAAGCCGCAACTGAAGTCCAAGGTTTCTCCCGCCCACCAACAAGAAACCAATGGTGGTGAAGAAGAATACCGACATATGCTCGCAACAAAGAACGAGGCCTACAAGGCTAAGCTGCAGGTGAAGCCGAGTGCTGCCATTGAGCTCTATAGGCAGAGAAGAAGGGAAGAACACCGGGTTTCCAGAAAGAAGAAAGAAGAGCAAGAAAGGCATGTGATGGAGGGTACAGAAAGGTGACACCACAGGAACGATGTTCGCAAGTTTTACCAAAGTGTAAAACGTCAAAGCCAAGGATACAATGCTCGAACAGAATCATGTCGACATGAACAAGTAAATATCGTAGTTGAGACGCAGTCAATGCTGATGATATGGAAGAACCACTTCTGCAGACTGTTAAACAGCGAAGACGAACAACATGCCGCCAATCACCCGACCTGGGTGGAGTGATGATAGCAATATTTTAACTCAAACTCAATAAGGCTGCCGGAAACGACGGCCTTCCCGATGACTTTAGAGATGGCTTGGTAAGTAATATCCACCAACTCATAAGCCAAATTTGGTCGGGAGAAAGTATTCCTGAACAATGGAACCTCAGCATCGTTTGCCCGATCAACAAAGTAGGTGACCCTCTGAAGTGCGCCAACTACAGAGGCATAAGTCTCCTCAACATCGCCTACAAGATCCTACTCCCGCAATATGCGAACGCCTGAAACCGTTTACAAACAACCTTATTGGCCTTTATCAGTGTGGTTTTAGGCCAGGAAAGTCCACAACCGATCAAATTTTCACAGTTTGCCAGATCCTGGAAAAACCCAAGAAGTCCAAATCGATGCCCACCATCGATTTATCGATTTCAAAGCCACATACGACAGCACTTACAGAGTCGAACTATACAGAGCCATGTATAGTTTTGGTATACCGCCCAAACTCGTCCGTTTTTGCAGGATGACCATGGAGAATTCTCGCTGCTCCATCAGGGTCGGAAATGACCTCACAAACACATTCGATACCAAAAAAGGATTAAGGCAAGGCGATGCGTTGTCATGTGACTTTTTCAATTTGATTCTTGAGAGAATTGTGCAAAACTCACGAGCCAACACCAGAGGCACAATTTTTCAAAAATCTGTACAACTACTAGCATACCCCGACGATATTGACATGATGGTCGGACCCAACGTGATGTCAATAGACACGTTTGCTAGGATAGAGAAGGAAGCAGCGAAAATGGGTTTAGCAGTAAATGAGGGCAAGACGAAGTATATGCTGTCAACATTAAAGGACACACAACATCGACGAATTGGACAGAACGTCACCATTGACAGATATAACTTTGAGGAAGTACGGGACTTTGTCTATCTCGGCTCAGCTATTAACTCTGACAACAACATCTCGTCAGAAATTAAACGAAGAATTACTCTTGCCAGTCGCTGATTTTTCTGGCTTAGACGGCAATTCAGTAGTAAAGCTCTAACTCGAACCACTAAGGAGATCCTATATAAGACCATGATCATCCCAGTCCTGCTCTACGGCCCTGAAACATGGACCGTCTCAAAAGCGGATGAAGAAATCCTTTGTCGATTTGAGAGGAAAATTCCTCGAAAAATCTTCGGTCCCGTTTGCGTTGACGGGGAGACGAAGATTCAAGATTCAACCAACAACTATACGAGCTGTACAGCGACATGCCCTTGGTAAAAAAAACTCCGCATTGGACATTTAAGATGGCTTGGACATGTGGAATACTCCGGTTCGCTTAGTCTTCAATTCCCAGCCAGACGTCGGTCGGACGCAGTAGAGAAAGACATCCCCTTAAGTGGCGCGCACAAGTAGAAACCGACCTCAACCAGCTTGGAGTGCGCAACTAGAGGCAGCTGATTGGAGAGGCATGTTGGTTGAGGCGCAGGTTCATTCTGGACTGTAGCGCCACTTAAGTAAGTAAGTAAGATTAAAATTTAAATTAATAAAAGTAAATAATATAAGAAAATATAAAACAAAAATAAAATAATAAAAAATAATGTTTCGAGAAGGCTTGTAAATATTTTCGGAAAGACTTTCTATGAAGCCTATATTTTGCTTCTGTCAGGCTTATTATAAGCAGACAAAGTTTTTTCTGTAAGGTATATTAAAAATATTCAAAGAAGTCCTATAAAAGTAAATAGCTTCCTAAAAGTGCGCCAAATGTTATACCATTGGACCTCATACAGGCAATATTGGGAAATAGCTTCGATAATGATTTATCGAAGCAAAATTGTTAGTTGGGACATACCCTATATTAATGTAACTGCTTCAGACGACTAAGATCTTAATATCCCGCAAGTCCACACTTTTTTTTCAGATTTTTAAAAGAAAAACATATGAGAAGGCTACAATCCACTGTGCTGAACGTTTAATACCCTATCCCATCCCATCAATAACATTAAAATTCCCAAAATGTCGGCTTTATGTCGATGAAATATAAAAAATGTCATTGTCAGAACATGTTGTTCAAACAGTTTATCAAAATCTTTTATGGTTCGACAAAAAGCAACATTTTTCGCCTGGTCATGCTATAGGGTAGTGTATGCAAAAGGTTTCTGTATGAAAACACATCCAAAAAGTGAGCGTGGGTTAAAATAATATATCGGTAAAATATTTAAATTACCATAACATATGTTTTTGCATTAACATTTTTTCGAAATGTTTAAAATTTTACCGAAAAAAGTTATTATTGAAAACGACCCCCCAAAAAGTGGGCGTGGCAAAAAACTTTGTATAGGCGAAATATAGACATTAGGATTGTCTAGATACGTTGTTCAGGCACTTTTTCAAAATCCCTCATAGTTTGGTCTAAAACTTGGTTTTTCTAAAAAAGAGGCGTGGCAGTGGGCGGATTTCAATAATGTTTACACTTGTTCTGCTTCTTGAGATATAGAGTCTATATTCAAAATTTCAAAACTCTATTCTGAGTCGATCCACATACTTTGAGGTGTAACTAGCGAAATTATTTTTATATGTTACAAACTTTATGTCAAAACTAATACACTCCTAGGATATAGGGTATAAAAGAACGTTGAATATCCGAATCGGTACAAAAATCAAATGAACAAAAATTAACATTATTAACCATATATTAAAGGGTGATCCATTTCGAGGTTCCCTACTTTAAAAAAAAAAAAAAAAAAACACAGAAAATTCAAATTTAATGGAGAATGTTTATTATCATTTAAAAGAACATTCTTTGGCATTTATTTTTTGAAGATTATGTCTATCAAATGTTGGCCGTTGCTAAGTCGCAGATGGTCCATCTGTGGAGTCCAATTTTCGATCACTCGTTCGAGCATTTCGACTGGTAACTGGCGAATGACACGCGTGATGTTTTCCTCCAAGGCCTGAATCGAAGCGGGTTTGTCGGCATAAGCTTTTGACTTTACATATCCCCACAGGAAAAAGTCTAACGGTGTGATATCACATCATCTTGGTGGCCAATCGACCGTCCCAAAACGTGAAATTATGTGCAGTTCTTCAATTGATGCGATGTGTGGGAAGTGGCGCCGTCTTGCTGAAACCAAATGTCGCCGATATCACGAGCTTCAATTTCAGGCATCAAATAGTCGGTTATCATGACACGATAACGGTCGCCATTGACGGTTACGTTCGCACCGGCATAATTTTTAAAGAAATATGGACCGATGATTCCACCGGCCGACAAACCACACCAAACCGTTGTTTTTTCTGGATGAAGTGGCAGTTCTTCAATCTCTTCAGGTTGCTCTTCGTCCCAAATGCGGCAATTTTGTTTGTTTACATACCCATTGAGCCAGAAATGGGCCTCATCGCTAAACAAAATTTGCCTCGAAAACGTCGGATCTTCTTGGAACTTTTCAAGAGCCCATAGAGCGAAGCGATGTCGCTTGAGAAGGTCGAGCGGCTTCAGTTGTTGCACAAGCTGTATTTTGTACGCTTTCAATTTAAGATCTTGACGTAAAATGCGCCAAGTCGTTCCATACGTCAGTCCGAGTTGCTGCGAACGGCGCCGAATCGACTCTCTACGGTCTTCGTGTACACTCTCAGCTACGGCCGCTATATTTTCTCCACAGCGTGCTGGACGTGGTCTATTCGGTCGAATATTATCCAATAATGAATGCTGGGTCTCAAAATGGGTGATGGTGTTGCGAATAGTACGCTCAGTAGGCCGATTATGTTGACCATAAGTTGATCGAAGTCCACGAAACACATTCCTCACAGAACGTGAATTTTCATAATTAAGTTGAACAATTTGTAAACGTTGTTCACGCGTAAGTCTTTCCATTATGAAATGCCAAACAATACTAAACAAAAATAACATGACAGCATGACACGACTCACACGTGATCTGTCAAAAAAAGCTATTGAAAAAAGTATCTCTACTTGGATCACCCGTTACTTACAAAGTGTGTTGTATTTCTTCTCACTGTATAATAGAATCCCATCTCAATGTAATAGTACTCATGCAGAAGAGACTACATCTGCCACTATCTCCGTTAAAGGTCCTGACATTTATAAACAAGGTTTTGTCCTCACATATTAGAGATAAAAAATTAAAAATTTGTCATCTGTAAAAATGGAAGAGGTGCCTTTTAGATGAAAGTGCACCCGGTGGTCTCCTCGATGAAGCTGTCAGTTGAAATTAGAAGGCCTCACCTACTAACTTCACACATGTTAAAAATACACATTGGCATGAATTGAACCTTCGTGTATCATCATCCAAGTAAAGCAATCGTTCTATTTTAAGTTGCAAACTTCTTTCCGACTTGCAAGCTGCATTCACACTCCAGTAACTCAATCGCATGCACTATATAAATGCGTACATTAACAGTCCACGTGCGGATTAGAAGGTCAATGATCCATTTCCTTCTCTAATGTAAACACTTAAGAGCGTATAGCCCGCAAACACACCCCAGTTACGTTGCGTCAATTAACGCTATTAATCCAATTTATTGCTTTTTTACGACTCCAGTTCAGCCACACTCCAGTCGTTAGCATTAATAATGTTTTGGCGCCAAGTTTCTGTCGCAAAAATCCGCCACGGAAATGTTCATTAAAAATTAAGGATATTTTTGCAATTAAGCGTTTGAAAAATAAAACTGTTCCGATGGTCCTTTTAAACGAACGCACCTTCTGAGGGTGAATTTCCTTTTGACATGAAATAAAGAATTTTTCACCCGCCTGATCCCTTTCAATGAAAAAAATCCTTTAATTCTGTAATGGGTTTACAAACAAAAAAAAATGTGGAAACCACCCATAAGCCGGCCTCTCTCCTGCCTCAAATACGAGTCTTCAATTTGATTACTTTTGAGTTCCGATTGACATGTCTGTGTGTGTTCATGTCAATAACCTTCCATTCCAGCATCATCTCCGACCATTGTTAGATGTGTCCCCAACATGGTCTGGTCAGGTTATCGGGAATTACGTCCTACCACTTTGCCTAGGTTTTCGTCTTCGGTTTCAATGCTACCAAGCCCACCCACTGGGCTTTGTTTTTGCCGCTCCAGCTCTCCTACTTCTACAGTCTTTGCGTTCGACCTTTTGTTGTTTTATTTTGCGCTTAAATGCTGTCTGTTCGCCTCCGACTCTGACACTTTTGTGTATTCTTGCTTTTACGACGACGCGACGCCAAATGCCCTAGCATTTGATTACACCTAATCCGGTATTTATGAACGATTTCAGATTTTCAGGACGAAAGTCAACAAACACAACAAGTCCAACAGGAAAAAAGGAATTGAATATCCTTTTACTCAATGTCGTTGCTTTCGTTGCTTCTTCGTATACATGTTGGTGTTGTTGGCTTTGGCCCTGCCTGCGTGTCTATGGATTAAACAGCCAAAGTCTGAGGTATTTCGCTGTAAAGGCGGTAGAGTTTGTTTATCCTACCACTCCTGCGTTGTCTGCTGTTAGGTGATATGAAGAATGCCGCATTCAATGTTTACTCTGTCGCATTCAAGCGAAAATTGCCCTTGACGCGGAAGAGTGGAGCCCACTCTCAAAAGGATCCAGATTCAGAACATGAATGGGTGCACATAACACAACGTGTCAGCGAGCGAGGAAGGGTGGTTTTCGTGTGATCAAAACTGTCAAAGGCGTTCCAGATAAATGTTGATTCGTTTTTGCGATTGCATTTAGATTTAATTAAAATTTAGAACGAACGGGAAGAATGATGGTATAGGCGTGCACAAGGATTCCATGTTTGGTGTTATGTGTCTGATAAGGCCGTAGCATAACGGCAGTCATGTGTGTTTGTCCGATTTTATTATTATTAAATTGGATTTCTGGGAAATCGCGATTTATTTGGCTTAGTTTGGGAGGTTTAATATTAAAAAAATTGAATTCAGACGCGATGCCTTTTGAGGTTTAAGGACATAATGGAAATCGTTTTTATGGTAACGGCAAGTGTTTAGATTTGTTTTCGTCTAGCTAATGGATTTTATAAAATCCTTTGAAAAAAATCATTGTAAGCCAGTAAGTTCCGTTGTGATACCCTATGGATCTTTCGTCACTCCTCAATTCGTCAGCCTATGTAAGCCATCTCGAGGTTTCTATGAAGCAGAGTCAAATACCTTTGCTTACGTGAACTAGATTGTCAACGAAATTGACCTAGGTATGATATATTCTTTTGTTGGGAATATGAAAAGAGAAAAAGACGGTACACGGCAGACGGTAGATAGTTGTAATTTCGATTATACATCAGCTTTACCATTTACCTTAGCTTTACTATTTACCTCAGCTTTACCATTGGTAGCTTGCTAAACTTATAAGCGCTAGTGTTGAATTTAGAAAGAAAAATAGGTTTTAACTCCTTTATGAGAACTTGGCGGCACCAGGTGAGAGCGGCGAGAACGGTAACTTTCACACAGCGGCTCATCCTTTTCGCTCCATTGAAAGAATTCGTAAAAAAGGAATCAACGGCGGCATATAAGGTCTAGGTAAGGGATGAAAAAGTAAAAAATCTACATGAGCCTGTCTGACATATTTGGACATTGACGTTCTTATCTGCACCTATTTAGAATATAATACCGATAAACAGATAGTATAGCTCCCATTAAAACCATTATCTCGGCTATCAATCCTCCAAGCTGGTAAAGGAATGCCGGAACGAACTTGCCCTCCTGAGCGAACGCTTCAGTGTTACACTTCTTAGGGTTCCGGGCACATTGACATTGAAGGAATCGAGCTTTCAGACGAACTAGCCAGGCAATGCTCAGCTCTACATGGTTCACTTGCGGTAATTTGTCCATGTCCCGCTAGGTGCGGTTAAGGGACAAAATCCGTCATACTTTCCGAAGAAGGCCGGCTCCAAATGAAGAAGGTTAACAAATTGCTTCATTTAGAGGAAGATATATCCTACCTAGGACAGAACAGAACGAACGACCAAATGAATATAACCCGCCCAGATATCGCAAGAACTACGGCGTGAGTCACGGGACACTGGCCACTTGAAGACCATGTTGCCAAACTAGGGATTCCATACAATCCCCAATGCCGCAGTTGTGGGTACGCCAATAAAAGAGAAACCCTCCCACATTTCAAATGTCCGGAACTAGCAAGTGCCAGATTACGCGCTTAGACTAAACATTATTCGACGAACTTATCGGAATCTCGGGTAAAAGGATGGTTACGTTACAGAGGCTGCCACTGTTTGGTCCATTGTGATACCACGTAGATCTTGTCCATTTTATTTACCATCCGTGATAAACCCATTCTGAGCTTTTGATGAAACGGAGGAGACTTTTCGCTTCCGTTTTTGTCAAATCGCTGAGATTTTGAAAGTTGTAAGCCCCATGATGGAGCTTCCTTTTATTTGATAATGCCGAGCAGTTACAAAGGAGATGAAGTATTGTTTCTACTCTTCACCCATGCAGCTTCTACAGAGGTCATTTGAGTAGAGGCCTAGCCTCTCTGCGTGGTTGTATATCAAACAGTGTCCAGTGATGACACCTATAGTTGCGCTAATGTACGATTTATCAAGAGAAATCAGTCCCTTGGATCTTCTCAAATTCAGCTTTGGCCAAATGGGTTTTGTTATTTGACACGGCGTGGCAAGACTCCATTTGGATTTGATTTGCTGTTGGTAGTAAGCTTTTACATGAAGTGATAGGAATACCTAGAGCACCCGTGTCGAGTAGAACTGGTAATGTAGTTCTATGTCTGGCGAGTTTATCAGCCTTGCAGGTCCCTGCAATGTCACTATACCCAGGCCCTCAGCATAGGTGAATGTTAAAAAGCTTTGACATCTCGTGATGATATGAGCGGCAATCTAGGGTTGTCTTAGAATTTTTTCAGACCGATTCCAGGAATTTAATGTCCGCCTTTCTGTCTGGGAAAATATTAATATCCTTGGCTCATATAACATTCACTTTCAGTCAGGATAAGGCTTAATTGATCAACATGAGTTCCTCCTGGAACACGCTGCAATGACAGAAAGGCATGCTGAGACTTAGACTGTCGGTAAAAGGTTACAAAATGTTATCCGTTTTCTAAGAACCACAGGCATGATCTACATACCGATTGTATCACATCCTCAAGAATGATCATTAAAAATGTCACACGAGTCTTGGTAACAGATAATGTAAGTATCCTTTACGTATCCATATCGGAACCATATAAAAGTGTCAGTTAACACCCCAACATAGGACACATTTTATCAGTGCATTTGGAAAATCATGTTGCTAGGCACGAACTTCATTCTTGGTAAGGCCCAAGGTCATCTGCACCCCTTGTATTCTAAAGTTTCCTCATCCGCTTTTGAAAATCTTTTGCTTCTGCCTTTGGATAACCAAGAGCCTCTACGATACTTCCACAAGGCGGCCTACCTCAAAATCAGGCTAAGACAAGTCGTAGAAACACCGGATTCCCGTGGTACCAAACTCTAGTTTATGGTGAGACTCCGCACATCTTTCTTATGGGTCCAGTAACAAAACCAGTCTGGAAATACTAAGTCACTACAAACCAAGATAAGGTATTAGCAGCAACATCAAGTAATTTTCCCGTTTCATGCGCCATTAAACTACAGATGTTTATTGAACACACTGTTTTATAAACGTCCTTATTAAAAAAGGGAGTACGACTACATTGGTTCACGATGGGCTTTTACAGTAAAACGCTATGGCCTCATTCGTTGCAGATCGCTTAGTAGCGAATTAACGAAACTTCGCTTTACTGCGTCTGCCTCTATCCACCACCCAAGGACGAGGCCAGTAGGGACCCAAGTCCAAACTGGGACGAGTCCTGGTATCATAAAGACACATCGGTGCTTTTTGGTCTCATGCTGAACCGCCAACTCTACCTACCTACCTACCCTACGCTTAACAAAAAATGCCCCGCCGAACAACTAACCAAACAATTAGCTGCTACGAAGCGGACATTACTGCTCTTCATGATATACAATGAGCTTTGCGGGCCAAATGGAGGAATATAAATTGTGACATATATACAGGAAACTGGACGCAGCTCATTACCGACAGAAGTACGATGTTAAAATCATGCTGCGAGATTTTAACCCAAATGTGGGAAGAAAAGTCATCATGAGCAGTATTAGCGGATAACACACAAGTTTCCAACGATCAAATCTTCACACTTCAACAGATCTTGAAAAAAAGTCCAAAGTCCAAATCGATTTCAAAGTTGCATACGACAGTTTTTTTAAGAGACGAATTATACAGAGTCATGTCTAGTTTTGGGCTACAGCCCCAACTCTTCAATGTTTGCATTATGACGATTTAGAATTCTCGCTGCTCAATCAGGGTCGGAAATACCTCACCGACACATTCGAGGCGGCTTACTGTCTGATGACTTCTTTAACATAATTTTTGAGAGAATTGTGCAAAACTCTCGAACAGCACAAGAGGCACAGTTTCTCATAAATTAGCGCATCAACAGCGACGATATTGATATTATCAGTCGGACTGAACGTGATGCCATAGCCATATTCGGAAATATAGAGAAGGAAGCGGCAGAGGTGGGCTTAGTTGTAAATGAGGATAAGACCAAGTAAAGGTATAAAACTTGGAAATAGAATAAAACGAAGATGATATTTTTTTAAATTGCCATGAAATTTACTTTATTCGAAAGATAATATTCTTGCATTTTAATTTAAAATATGATTTCTGGCATGTGACCGACACGGCTGGCTCGGACATAGTCTTATCTGGAGGTCCAATTTTCAAATGCATTTTCCAACATTTCCGGCTTATCGGTGTAGACTACCGACTTCACATTTCCCCACAGAAAATAGTCAGGCGGCTCTAAATCGCACGATCTTGAAGGCCATTTTAGAGGTCCAAAACGCGAAATTATGAGCTTACCGAACGTTTCCTTTAACAAATCAATTGTGGCAGCACGAGCTGTGTGACATGTTGCTCCGTCTTGTTGAAACCACAGCTCCTGAACATCATGGTTGTTCAATTGATGAACGAAAAAGTCAGTTATCCTGGCTCTATAACGGCCACCATTGCCTGTGATGTGCCAGCATCGTTTTTAAAAAATGATGGACCACTTATTCCACCAACCCATAAAACACACCAATCAGTCAGTTTTTGTTGATGTAACGCTGTCTCAATTCAACCAAAAGTGAACTTCATCGCTAAACAAAATTCGCATATGAAAACTGTGATCAACGGCAATCTTATTTTGGCCCATTCACCGAATCTTCGCCTTGCTAGGGGATCCTGTGGCATCAATTGTAGCATGAGTTGGACTTTGTAAGCACGCAAACCAATATATTTCTGCAAAATCTGCCATAATAGACTGATTCGGGTCTTCTTCTTTGCTACGCTCTACAGCAGCAATGACTTCTTCTGAACGCACTGTACGACGTCTCTGTGGATGCATATTATCCTTAAGAGTAAACGTGGTGCGAAAACGTTCAAAATCGAAAAAAACATATGAGAAGGCTGGTTCTGCTATGAGTTAGGGTACACAAATTGTTTTTGTATGAAAACGCCTCCAAAAAGTGGGCGTGGTTTAAAACAATATTAAGACGAAATGTTTAGGTTATCATATCCAATGACTTCGCATCAAACTTTTTTTTCGAATTATTTAAAATTTTACCGAAAACGATTTTTTTTGGAAAAAGCACTCAAAAAGTGGCAAAAAACTTTGTATAGATGAATTTTAAATGAAAATACAAGTTTTTGGGGCAACATGCTTACTCACATTCATTCATGTATGCGTGTGTACAAGGCACGATGGTGGGACCTCCTCTCTAATGCCGAATCCGAACGGCAAATTTGAGATAAGCTCTTCTTGACAATTGATACTACTCGGATGATTTGTCAGATCATCACGAGAGGAGGGGCAGTGAAAAATCATTTTAGGTGTTGCTACGGCTGGGAATTGTCTAGATATGTTGTTCAGACACTTTTTCAAAAAAAACTACGTTTTTCTAGAAATGTTGCGCCGCAGTGTGCGGATTTGAAAATTTTTTACACTTGTTCTGCTGGGAGCAACAACGATCAACTGTACCAAATTTCATCATTCTAGCTAAAAATTGAAGGCCCAAAAACTGGTGACGTAAGGACGGACGGACGAACAGACGGGCGGACAGACATGGCTAAATCGACTTTAGGTATCAACCATATACTTTAAGGTATAACTAGCTAAATTATTTCTCTTTGGTACAAACTATGTATCAAAACTAATATACCCCTATGGGATAGGGAATATTTTGACAGCCGACAAAGTGAAAGCCAGTGAAAATAGTGTTGCCAACTTAAAGTTCTATACCTCTAAAAAACACACCTGTTGTATTAAGATCAAATCTATGCTGTCAACTCGAAAAGATACATAATATCGACAATTGGACAATCGAGGTAGTGCGGTACTTTGTCTACCTCGGCTCCGCTTTTAACTCTGACAACAACATTTCGTAAGAAATTAGAAAAAGAATTACTCTTGCGAAACGCTGTTTTTTTTTCGGGGTAAGAAGAAAATTTGGTAGCAATCACTCAGACTATAAATGAGATCCTATACAAGATCCCGATCATCCCAGTCCTGCTCTATTGTGCTGAAGCATTTATCATTGATAAGTCTTGCGCCACCTTGTATAAGGTTGTATTCGTTAATAAGACTTAGCAATCTTAGCGAAATAACTGATTCCAGATCCTTTTCTAATATTGAAAGTGGTGATAATGGTCTGAATGAACTGACTTTTAACGCCATACTCTAGAGATCCGCCTTACAACATTTGTGTTCAGATCTGACTTTGCTTTTTCGATAAGAGATGGAGCAACCAACATCAAGGAATATGAAAATGAAATGAAAAACCTAGCATAAGAGCCCCATGCTAGCACTCCAACCCAGCGTCTCCATTCATTTGTATTCGAGAAGTTATATTTTTTCCACAAAAAATGGAACCTCATGTGGTAAGTGCCAGTTCGTGAGTGCGTTAGACTCCTTAGCAAGGAATCCTAGGTTCAAATCCAAAGAGTAACACCTTTTTCTTTTGTTTACTGTCTCACCTCTTGCGAAAGTATAACAAGCACTCAAGTGTTTAAAACTGTCATGACTGAATGTACTGAATGTTTTAGATGTAGCGGTAAAGATGAGGATAGATGGGTTGTAGCTGGACTTATGCCTAGACAACAGCCAATTTGTTTATTGGGGATGGATGAATGGATGAAAATGTAACATGGACACCCACCTATGCCACATCCTGTACTATCAATGCTCAAAATCAAATAATACTTATATGCCTAATAGTACGTATACGCCCTAGAGTCATCACATCAAACGCAAAAAAAAACTCTTACGGATCACTTTCGAAACGGCAAACTTGGCAACAAAATAATATTGACTTTAAAAACCAAACCGAATTTATCCTTTACCACACATATAAAGAAAACCCTTTGCCAATTCCAAAATACATAATAATGTCAGATCCTGACAACCTCTTAGGTCGGTGTTTTCCTAAACATTTACTTTTAGCTTTGTCACCCCAAACAAGATTCCTAACTTAATGCTGTAGGCTACTCCCCTTTTTTCTGTGTAAAGTTCAAATACCTACACCTCTGTAAACAATGTGTGGGTGTAAATAACAAATTCGTTTGAAACGTTTGTTGACTCTGTAATTTCGTGGGTACTCACGAAACACATGTAAGGGTGTATCCGAATGAAAGCCAGCCTCATTACTTAATCGCTGCATCGTATTCATCGTGACGCCTTCAAGAATATGGGACAACCAAGTGAAACCCCATAGGGAACAATGGTAACAATGTTTCCTTGCAATGTGACACACTTCGCATGCCAATTGAATGTACCATTCCGGCCACAATAGCAGACTTGGCGCCGTTCGACGTTTTTTTTAGCGCCCCCCAAAATTTGGATGGATATCCTTCTTACATTTACGAGGCGGAGAGGACATTAATATCCTTCGAGTATGCAAGGCAAATTGGAAGGGGCAACCAATGTATACAGAAGGATACACTTATAAAGAGTCCTTGCGTGACATTTGGAACGTGCAGATATGTAAGTGAAACTTGGGGGTTGATTTTTATTGTCATGAAATTGAAAAAAATACGTTAAGTCCTTCCTAATCGATTCAAAACCACATCATAAAGGATTACCAGTCCCTTCAATACAATTACGAATTTCTATAAGATGCTTAAGTAACCCTCTCACAACACAAATCCCCAACAATCCTGCAATTAAATTTCTCTTAGGCAAAGTCGCAAATTTAAGAGGATCAAATATGCCGCCCATTCACTTCTGTAAACACGACCCCAAGGAACAAGAGATGCAAAAGAAAATACCACACCAACAAAATAACAAAAAAAAAAGGAAAAATAACTTCTATTACTGAAGTACCATCAACATCGTGTGTCCTTCCACATCCGTTTCTCCGAAACCACATTCACAAATCAACAAACCGCAAATAAGTACATTTCGCTTTCGTCCTTTTAAACCATATCCAAGTAGCAAATGTCTTCCTTTCAATTCTCGTACATATAAAGCGCACCTACATAACATTTATTTTATTTTTATTTCTTTTCCTCAACATCCTTGACAAGGATTTATTTTAGTGAGAAAAAAAAATCGAAATCATAATAAAAAAGTTAAGCAGAGAAAAAAAAGGATTAATCGCAAAAAAGCAGGCCGACTTCCCAGGAGCACAGCACACGCATTTTATGCACTTTTTCACATTTCTGTGTGGGTGCACTTTTTTAATTACCACATTTTGCTAGATGTGTCCTTAAATCGGATGCTGGAACAAAGCATCGTGGATGCTTATAAACAATCAGCATCGAGGACATTTTTTTTTGTGCATGCATACATCCTACCCCAGGAGATAACCCTCCGCGGGCATGAAAAATGTCCTACTACCTAACTGCGAAATAAGTAGGAAATTTTTTTATGGATAATAATGTCCTGTCAGGCAGGATATAACATATGGCGCAAAGATAAAACAAACCTTACAAGAGATGCGCTATTTCCCATTCCAAAATGATGATAGTGGGTGCTAAGAGTGTCCTCGGAAACCCACTTGACACCTTGAAATGGTATACTAACAAAAGGAGAGGTGTAAAGGATCACAAGTAAAAAAAAAAAACGCATTCAATCCAACGGTGAATGCAACAAATTCCTTTCCAAGGATCAGAGCAGATAATCATTTGTTTCTTTTCAAAGAGAACAGAGAGCAAACCCCAAAGGAAACCCCGGGGATACCGTACACTGGGAAACGACAAATCGATAGTTAATCAACAACATCGGGTTATAGGTTTGCAAGGATATTGTCTACATTCTTCTTCTTTTTATTTTGGGAGTGGGGGATCTGATTCATCATCGTGATGAATTTTTACGACTTTTTATTGGCACAATTGAGGTTGAAGGCATCACAAAAGCCAAGGAAACAAATGACGCATTACCTCCGCAAAATTTGGGAAAAATGTCCTGCGGCAGGAATAGATGTTGTTTTTTTTTCGGGTTGGATAGCTTACCAAAATTTTTGTATGAATACGTGATTTTCACTATTGTTTGTGTAGGTATTCCGTATAATTCACTTTTTTACCCGCAGGATAGCACTTTTATCACGATGCACTTATTTACCACTCACTAATTGAGAAAAAAAAACTAAAGGATATAAACACTTCCTGGTGGTTTTTAAAAATCAAAAGAAACACAAAAATAAATTTTCTCAGAATTTTTCTTCCGAATGGCACCGACCACGGCCATATTGTTCGAGAAATTAACTGTATATGCCCGTTGCAGAGTTTCGACAGCCCTCGTTGACGTCGTCTTTTGGTTTGTATCGGCAACAAAACGCGCTCTGACATTCGAAATCGGTTAGGGATGATGGTGCGCATGTCGTGGAGGAAAATGCTGAAAATCAATACTGGAACTGTCACCTGTCAGATGGCGGCCATATTGGTTGGTTTGTAACATGTGGTTTAGGGTGGTTTTTGGATACAAGCAAGCGTTCGCTTGTGTGTATGTACGATGTAGTTAGCCTCGTGTTTTGGCACGTGGTCTCTCCCCCTGTAGCGTCTCTGTATCTAGGAGTAGTTTGGTATCAAAACATAGCTCGATTTGTTTACGTTGGTTGACGCTGACTCATTGGGTCTGGTGCGCCATTCATGAGCCAGAGAGAGCGGTAGATAGGTACAATATGGTTTTGACTGTTGGATAGGCGTCACTCGGGCTATCGGCCCAAGTTTTTACGTTTTGACATATGACTGGAAGGAGCTATGGCAGAGCTCTGCTTTTCGGTGGAGGTGGTGAATACGGTGCAAGACCCCCAACAGGTGGTCGTAGTAAAATCGATTTTGGTTATTAAAAACGCGGAAGACGTTTATTCGGAAGAGGGAGGAGCGTTGTTTTCTTTTTTTTTGTATGCTGTCTGGGCTTGGAGCTTCGTCAAATTACATCTTCTTTTACAAATTGTTTTTTTTTTGGTCTTGTGGTGGTGTCCTTTTTTGTGGCGGTCTTCCGCGTCATTGTGTACTCGAGGGCAGCAAAAAAATTGTTTAATCTGAGAATGACAATGCCAGATGCACTCCATGCTGGGTTAGAGGTGAAGGAGAAGGAGTACGACAGTTGTGTAGACGACTTAAATGTTGACAATGATATGATGAAGGTTTTGTGTTATCTTACGACCAACGTAATTGCCATTGAGGGTTTTTTTTGTGGAAACAGTGGGATTCGGGTTGAGATATTTACTTGTGTACTTACTATTTGTGATGCTGTTGACCTTTAAAGAAGGATAATAACTGTTGAAGACATATAGTTACTGAACTTGAGGCATATCACATGAAGGGACATCCTACTTAGGAGATGTCGTTGACAATTTTATAAATTCATTTAATTTGTTGAGAATTCGTGCATGGATGTAGTTTGTTGGTGGGCAATTCCGGAATGGATGTCCTTACTTCAACCAACATGCCTCTCCAATTAGCCCGGTCCTTAGCTAACTGCCTCCAGTTGCGCACTCCAAGTTGGTTGAGGTCGGTTTCTACTTGTGCGCGCCACTTAAGGCGAGGTCTTCCTCTACTGCGTCCGACGTCTGGCTGGGAATCGAAGACTCTGCGAGCCGGAGTATTGGTGTCCATTCGTTCTACATGTCCTAGCCATCTTAAACGTCCAATCCGGAGTTTTTTGACCAGGGACATGTCGCTGTACAGCTCGTATAGTTCTTGGTTGAATCTTCGTCTCCATAGCCCGTCAACGCAAACTGGGCCGAAGATTTTTCGAAGAATTTTCCTCTCAAATCGACCAAGGATTTCTTCATCCGCTTTTGAGACGGTCCATGCTTCAGCGCCGTAGAGCAGGACTGGGATGATCAGGGTCTTATATAGGATCCCCTTAGGAGTTCGAGTGAGGGCTTTACTACTAAACAGCGGTTGGCAAGAGTAATTCTTCGTTTAATTTCTGACGAGATGTTGTTGTCAGAGTTAATCGGAACCGAGATAGATAAAGTCCCGTACTACCTCACAGATTGTACAGATTTTTGGAAAATTGTGCCTCTGGTGTTGGCACATGACAGCGCATCGCCTTGCCTAAATCCTTTTTTGGTATCGAATGTGTCAGCGAGGTCGTTTCCGACCCTGATGGAGCAGCGAGAATTCTCCATCGTCATCCTATACAAACGGACGAGTTTGGGCGGTATACCAAAACTAGACATGGCTCTGTATAGTTCGTCTCTATAAATGCTGTCGTATGCGGCTTTGAAATCGATGAATAGGTGGTTGGTATCGATTTGGACTTCTTGGGTTTTTTCCAGGATCTACCGAAGTGTGAAGATTTGATCGGTTGTGGACTTTCCTGGCCTAAGACTACACTGATAAGGGCCGATCAGGTTGTTGGTAAATGGTTTCAGGCGTTCATATATTACGGGAGATAGGATCTTGTAGGCGATTTTGAGGAGACCTATGCCCCTGTAGTTGGCGCAGTTTAGAGGGTCTTCTTTTTTGTGGATCGGGCAAAGGATGCTGAGGTTCCATTCTTCAGGCATACTTTCTTCCGACCAGATTCGGCTTATGAGTTTGTGGGTGTTACTTACGAAGTCATCTCCACCGGCTTTATAAAGCTCGGCGGGAAGGCCGTCATTTCCGGCAGCCTTATTAAGGTTCAGCTTAGATATTGCTATGTGGGCTCAATGGCGCGATGGCTAGTGCGATGAACTGCCGCGCAGAAGGTCTGATTTCGATTTCCAGGCGTAGCAACACCCAAACGATTTTTCACTGGCCCTCCTATCGTGATGATCTGACAAATCATCCGAGTATTATAAATTGTCATGAAAAGCTTATCTCAACTTAGCCGTTCAGAGTCGGCATAAAACTGGAGGTCCCGCCATCGTGCTAAGAAGTACACACGCACACATGAATGGTTGTGAGAAGAATAGTATATATTGCTTTCCTCACTTCATTTAGGTCGGGTGGTTGGCAGTTTTCGCTGTCGTTGCCAATATATAATGGGTCGTTCTGCCTGACCCAAAGCACAACCCCCAACCTGGAGGGCCAGTTAAAATTTATTAGATACCTCTAGGACACCGGGCCATAAGTATCCACTACGGGATTGAGAGCTGCCGTTGGCCTTTCGGTTCATCCGCCACCAGCTCTGTTCAAGGGGCCTGACTTACCCTTGAAATTCCTAGACAACCTGTTGTCCGAATATGTCGAAGCAGCTTGTCTAGGTTCGCCTGTGACAGCAGGCCGGGTATTCATTCCGTGCCATTCTGACCTGGCTGTTTATAGTGTTGCTGTTTTTTGTCGTGTTGTCAACGCTCACGCTTATCGTTTAGCAATTCAAATCCGGTTGGATGAGACCAGTACCCGATGGTTACCACTGGGAGGTAAAAATAAGCACTGGATGTGTAGTCAAAGTTACAACTCTGGGCATTGCCAAGTTAACGCCAATCAGAGTCTACCCTCGTTCTACAACACCCAACCATCAATGGATGTCCTTACATGTGATATTTATATAACGAAGTTTTGGGTGAATAACGGTACCTAGCATCGAACAACACAGAGATAATCACATCCACATCAGTATTAACAGCCCAATTTTTGAATGCGATATATTTTGTATGAACTCTACAGGCAAAGAAGAAGGAAATAACTACCGGCTTCTCAGAAAGAAGATGAAAAAGAGCAAGAAAAGGGCGCGACCGAAGACATTGAAAGGTTCCACTCCAAAAGGTTCCACTTTGCATGGCCAACAATAAAACGTGCCATTAGTGCGCAATACGGGAATGAGCGCCGCCGTTTTCCCTTCGGTTCTTCCTCCACCATCTCTGTTTAAGGCCCCGACTAACCTTTGCGTTTCATATATGACCTAATATCCGAATATGTAAGAACAGCTCTTTTAGGTTGTTCCCTTTGTCCATTCTAACTGGGAATTTATACGCCGCCGTTGATTCCATAATGGGAATTCTTCAGCTAGTGTGAGAGCACAAAAATGATCAAATCATCTTACTTCGGAAGATCATGGGAACACCCCCAAGAAGTCCAGATCGATATCTACCCACAAATCAAAACGAACTGTACAGAGCAATATCTAGTTTTGGTATACCGCCAAAACTCCTCCGTTTGTACAGGATGACGATGAAAAATTCTCGTTCCGAATTATTTGATACCAAAAAGGGATTTAGGCAAGACGTCGCACTGTCATTTGACTTCTTTCACATAATTCTTGGGAGGATCGTGCAAAACTGACGAGCCGAAACCAAAGGTACAAAATATATTCAGCATTAGCGAGGTATCCGTCGGAGCGGAAAATTCTCCGATATTGTACGATTCGGAGGAGTTTAGCTTCGAGGTATTCTTCCGAACAGCTGTTCGGAGAATTTCTCCGATATTTTTCAACGCATCCCGGCGAATTGTGTTGGAGTGCGTTCATGTGTATTTTTCGTGCAATTTTTGACAGCTAAGTGCAATTCTTTTTCCGATTTCCTCCGACACAAATTCTTCGCGGAATTTTTTTTACGATTTGTAGTGAAGTGATCTTTCTCCGATGACACATACCTCGAATGGAATCTGAACCTCCGACGAAGTAAGCGTTGCGGAAAATGGTCTGCTCCGACGCTAGGTCAGATTGCCATCTTTGTTCGAACTCAACGTGATGTCAATGCCACTTTTGCTAGTGTAGAGAAGGAAACGGCAAAAAAGGTTAAGCTGTAAATGAGGGTAAGATCAACTAAATGCTGCCAAGAAAAGACACAGAAAAATTATGAATCGGACAATTCTGAAGTCGTAAGGAACTTTGCCTATCTCGGCTTCTCTATTAACACTGAAAACGAATTCTGGTCAGTAATCAAACAAAAAATTACTCTTGTCAACTGCTGTGTCTTCGTGCTAAGAAAGCAATTTAGTAGTAAAACCTAGAACTACTAAATAGATCCTATGTAAGACCCTGCTCTTCCCAGTCCAGCTCTACGGCGCTGAGCATGGACGATATGTTTCCTACGATGTTCAAGCGAGGTTTAGAGTTCGATACATTTGAATCTTCTATTAGATTTATCGCTCTCATTTGTATCCTATCCAGCAGTAGAAATTATGTTTTTGCTGCACCTGACCAGATGTGGGCGCTGAACTCAAGTTTGGGAAGTATTATATAAAGGGTGTTTTTTTTTTTTTGAGGTATAGAACTTCAAATTGAAATAAAACACCAGAAAATTATTTTAATGTCCATCAATTCAGCTTTATTGGAAGGGTAATTTTATGCCATTAATGTTTAAATATAATTTTGGGCATGTGGCCGACGCAGCTGGATCCTCAACACCTGGCATATAGCGCCGTATTGTTAGAACCACGTCTCATCCACATTCATGCCATCCAATTCGGGAACAAAATAGTCGGTTATCATGGCTCTATACCGGTTTCCATTAATGGTTACTGTCTCCAGCATCATTTCGGAAGAAGTATGGCCCAATGACTCGTACAGCCCATAGAGCACACCAAACAGTCAGTATTTGTGAATGTAATGGCATCTCAAGGGTCTCATATGGATTCTCTTCTATTTTGCTTTTTGACGTGGACATTCAACCAAAAATGAGCCTCATCACTGAACAATATTTTGCGATGAAAATCAGCATCGGGATCAATCTCATTTTTGGCCCATACACCAAAATCACGACGCATTGCATGGTCTCGCCGCTTTAATTCTTGCACAAGCTGGATCTTGTAAGGTCGTAAGCCAAGATCTTTGCTCAAAATCATCCATAAAGTTGATGGACAAAGCTCCAATTGGTGTGCATGTTGGCGGATCGATTCATTCGGGTCCTCTTCAACACTTTGCTCTACATCGTCAATTGTTTCTTCGGTTCGAACTGTTTGGGGTCTCTGAGGATGCGTATTATCACACAGAGTACTAGTAGTGCGAAAACGATCCACGGTTAACCGAATTAATTGCTCTGATGGACGATTATGTCGACCACAAAATGGACGTCGCTTGCGGTAAACTTCCTGAACTGCACGATTTGCAAGCGTTGTTCATTTGTCAACCTGTTCATGATAAAATGGCAAACCAAACTGAACATAAATGACATTAGAGTTGCCCGATTAGATCACAAAATATCAGTTGTATCTCTATTCGAAAAACCAACCAAGCATTATATATGGTGGCCAGACCAGAAGGGATGTTATATTTCTTTCATCGGCTAAAAAAACGCAGAACGTGCGTTTTTGGCACATCCGAGCATGGAAAGTTTTTCGGTTTCGCAATGCAAATGCCATTTATGAAAAATGGCTGAAAATGTTGGCTTCACTTTGATGACAGCAGAGAACATTAAATTCCACTCAATTGGAGTTAATAATTCTTTAATCGAAATTTATGAGAAGCTAAAGCAAAGTAATGGATTGGCTTAGAAGTTGCAGACAAGCGGTGGATAGATTGGTTCCACTTATATGTCATCACATCAACATAGTGTAACTGTTGCTAAGAATACCGATAGTTCATAGGCATAGCGTTTCCATGACATTAGAAAGAAGGTTCGCCTTTTTTAGCGACAGACTGGACAAATGCTGTTTTCGATCTACTCGGGAAGAGTCGTGATAAAATCTGAAACAGATTGAAACCCTGAAAAAAACCTTACAGCAGTGCCGCACATTTTAAAACCTGTGACAGTACAAAAGTTAGCTACCAATTGAGTTTGGGCTGCATCGCTTATTTAATACCTGTTGAGCCTATAAATAATATGAATGAGGACCTATATGCTTGTAGCGGATGATTGAAGAAGTTAATGTTGCCAGGATTTCTTACGCCTATTTCAGGCAATTCATCAGCATATTTGAATTTCATTCTCTTGCATTTCTTTGGTTAACTTTGATGTAAAAAATGAAAAAAAAAATTAAGCTCTAGGAAAAACCCAAAAAAAAGTTTGATAAGTGGTTTTGACAGATAACACTATTCCAGTCATTCATTCCAGCGGGCGCATCCAGTACCCCTAATTGACAATAAATGGATTTGTTCGATTTTCACACATCAGGATATGTTCGCACACTCCAATCTAAATTGATAACACTAGATAAAAAATGTATATAGTGCTGGTTGCTAGGGCTTTCGGATAGCAGCGAAAACAATATGAAAAATTTGTAATACAATTTTAATCTGTAAATATGTCCAGAAGTTACAAAGGGTTTGTCTGAAATGTTCCTACAAATTCGACTGACTTCCTTGCAGAAAAGTAGGTGCTTGATAGTAAGTTTTGGTGTCGATGGTTGTTAGGCGATGAGGTGTTCATGTGTTATGCGTGTGTGCCCTTATACTTATCGGGTTTTTCAAATGGGACGCTACAAACGACGCCATATTTCTTGCCGCTCTTTTGACATTTCTCTTAAGTAAGGTTTGCCATTTCATGATGGAAAGATATACGACCCAACAACTAGTCGAAATTGTTAAAATTTACAACCAATATTCGGAGTCAGTGGCCTCAACGTTAAGAGCGCTACGTCCAATTTATGGTCGTCATAATCGTCCTAGCTGATCAACAATTGAGCGTCTAGTGGACAAATTTGAGTCCACAGGCACAGTACGAAATGTTCCCGTGCTAGTGAGACAAAGAAGTGCCCTTAGTGTCGAGAATATTGCTGCCGCTGAGGTTGAAGAAAGCCCAAATTTGTCTCTCACACGTCGTTCTCAAGCGTTGGTCATCTCTGTGACGTCGTTATGGCGAATTTTGTGAAAAGATCTTGGCCTACATCCTTACAAGATTAAATTGACGCAAGAACTGAAGCCGCTTGACCACCAGAAGCGTAGTATGTTCGTGAACAACAACTGAGCAACAACTTGAAAGTGATTCGGATTTTCATCGAAAAATCATCTTCATGAGGCTCATTTCTGGCTGAATGGCTTCGTCAATAAACAAAATATGCGGTATTGGTCAGGCAGCAATCCACACGTACTCCATGAGTCATCATTGCATCCCGAAAAAAATTACGGTTTGGTGTGGTTTATGGGGCGGCGGCGTCATTGGGTCGTACTTCTTCCGTGATGATCAAGACCGGCACGTTACTGTGAATGGGAATCGCTACCGTTCAATGATAACCGAATATTTTTGGCCTTAATTGGATGATATGGACTTGGAGGACATGTGGTGCCAACAGGACGGCGCCACAAGCCACACAGCAAATGCCACAATCAATTTATTGGAAACCAAGTTTGGAGAAGGTTTTATCTCACGAAATGCTCCAGTCGCTTGGCCGCCTCGGTCGTGCGATTTGACGCCGTTAGACTATTTCCTGTGGGGCTACGTCAAGTCTATGGTCTATGCCAACAAGCCAGCGACTATTGATGAGCTTCGTACGAATATCGAACGTAAAACTGCAGCAGTATCGGCCGATTTATGCTTGAAAACCGTCGAAAATTGGGTTCAGCGTCTGGACTTCTGCAAGCGTGGCCGTGGTGGCCATGCAAAAGAAATCGAGTTCCATACATAATGGCATCAAACGTACTTTCACAGGAATAAAGAATTTCATTGATATCCAAAACCGTTTTTGTTTTATTTAAAAAAACAACTCTTGTAGCGCTCTTATTGAAAAACCCTTTATTATACAGATTTTTAGTTTCTTCAGGGACACATTTGTGGGGTACACAATATTTTGAACTTCTGGGTTGAATTTGTCATAATTATTGCTAAAGTTGCACCAATGTGTTTTTCACGATCCACAAAGAAGGAGACCCTCTAAACTGCCACCTACAGATGCATAAGTCTCCTCAACATCGCCTACGATTATATCTTTCGTAATATGTGAACGCCTGAAACCGTTTATCAGTGTGGTTGTAGGCCAGGAAAGTACACAACCAATCGAATTTTCACACTTCCGCAGATCCTAAAAAAAAACCCAAGAAGTCCAAAGCGATACCCACCACCTATTCATCGATGTCAAAGCCGCATACGACAGCATTTATAGAAACGAAGTATACAGAGACACGTCTAGTTTTGGTATACCTCCCAAACTCTGCCGTTTGTGTAAGATGACGATGGAGAATTCTCGCTGCTCCATTAGGGTCGGAAAAGACCTCACCGACACATACGATACCAAAAAATTGTGCAAAACTTCCGAGCCAACAAGAGTGGCACAACTTTCCAAAAATCAGTGCAAATACTAGCATACGCCGACCATATTGACATCATTGGTAGGACCCAACGTGATGTCATAGCCACGTTTGCTATTATAGACAAGGAAGCGGCAAAAATGGGTTTAGCAGTAAATGAGGGCAAGACGAAGTATATGCTCTCAACACGAAAGGACACAACAATATCGACTAATTGGACAGAACGTCACCATTGACAGATATAACTTTGAGGTAGTACAGGACTTTGTCTATCTCAGCTCCGCTATTAACGTTGACAACAATATCACGTCAGAAATTAAACGAAAAACTACTCTTGCCAACCGGTGTTTTTTCGGGCTAAGGGCAATTCAGTAGTAAAGCCCTCACACGAACTTTTAAGCAGATCCTAAATAAGGCCCTGATCATCTCAGTCCTGTTCTACGGCGCTGAAGCATAGATCTTCGGTCCCGTTTGCGTTGACGGGCTATGGAGACGAAGATTCAACCAAGAACTATACGAGCTATACAGCGACATGCCCCTCTTCAAATAACTCTGCATTGGACGTTTAAGATGGCTAGGACATGCAGAACGAATGGTCATCAATACTCCGGCTCGCAGAGTCTTCGATTCTCAGTCAGGACGCAGTAGAGGAAGGCATCGACTTAAGTGAAGCGCACAAGTAGAAACCGACCTTAACCAACTTGGAGTGCGCAACTGAAGGCTGTTAGCTAAGGATCGTGCTAATTGGAGAGGAGTATTTGTTGAGGCCCAGGTTCATTCCGGACTGTAATGCAAGTAAGGACTTACTTAAGTAAGTAAGAGCTTAGATGCATTAGGTCTTCAGGTATTTCTCCCTGTTGGTGCCATGGATGCCAAAGTAGATCGAGTCTAGGAACCTGTTCTGGCATGTCTTGGTATGGGAGTAATGTGATTGGACGTAAGACAATGGAAGCAACTTAATGAGGTATTCTGTGTTTTGGTGTTGTAAAATGGGACATAATTTAGCTACATGCGCCCCATCTGTAGAAAAACCGATTCCGTGTCTTGCTCCAAATACCGAGGCATAGCTCTACTAAGTCCTATCCAACGTACCGCCTAATCGCTTAAAGTCTTTTTGGAACATACTTGCCACTTACCAGTATGCACCCGGCAGAACGACCTTATATCAAATTTCCACACCAAGGCAATTCCTGGAAAAGGCCAACGAATTCAAGTCGAGACCCATCATCTCTTTACCGACATTCATCGGATGAAGCTCTATAAAGCGACGACGGAATTCTATCAATATAGGTTCAGCCTGGTGGTCTAACATTTGAAGACATGCGATGCAATGCGATATCATGGACAAGGAAGACTGACCTCCGATTTAAGGAGGTACTTGTACTAAAGGACTGCAAATAATGTTTCAAATATCCAAAATGAGAGAAGGCCAGTGCTTCAGACAGAGGTCCTCAAAGGGTCGGATGTAAGGAGAGATGTCGAAAGTTTAAGAACATCCGTTATTTATCCCGCTGGCTGCTAGGGCGATAGACTCAAAATTCACAAAAAAAAACTCCTCATCGATTCTGTTTTGGGCTAGAAATTCGATTTTATGGCTGTCACAGACGAATAAGAAATAAAAACAAAGTACACGTACAAAAAAGTGTTTTGCATTGCAAAATAGTTGGCTTAAATGTAATATCGGTCACAAGCCTAAAGAAAATGCAGGAATCATCTCGACCAGGCCAGTCGTCTACTTGAGTGGTTTCATCTTCCAGAGTCCATCGTTGAGGTAGTGGCAATTCTCCACACCAACCCCCTTGTTCACCTTAGCACTGCAAAGAGGACACAATTGAATTTTGAAACGTTCACCGAGCTCACAGATTTGACTTACATATCATCCGTTGATAATGTGGTAATTCCTATAGCTAACGCATGCTCCTTTCCTTCGGCCATAATAGCAACAACTGTGCCTTTACCGGCAGGGGTCATGCACGCACCTGGCGAGGTCAATCCTGGACACATAATATTTGCACCGCTCAACACAAAACGAATCGCACCCTTGTCGACCTGCTGCATTGTGACGAAAAATGGAAATTTATGCAGAAGCTTCAACGTGGGCATCCACTGGCCATCACGATGACGGAAGAACACCTGCTCCCCAATGCCATTGAGGAGTACCTCAATATGGTCGTGACTAGGAGGAATAAATAGTTACCACACACTGAAAAGCAATTAAAGGCAACATCTTACCATTTGGCAATCCTAAAGGAATCCTTCTTCGGTAGAATCTGATCGATGTGCGACTCTAGCTGTGGGTAGGCTTCTAGCAGTTTTGTGCGTATTCCTTTTTGTACAGATGACTTGAGTTGTTGGATGGACGACACGCTTTCTTTTTCTTCAAATCTGGAAGGGGTTTCAATGAGAAATATGTACGAACATTTTTAAAATCAGATATATTGACGTGGGCACAATTGATTTATTTTATTCCCGCATGCCGGCTCGATTTCTTATTTTTGGATTTCCATCGTGGAACTTACTTTTTAAACATCTTAACTAGACTAAGTATATATAATTTACTAGGAAAGAAGTGTAATTAAGATTTTTCTTATTTTAATTTACAGGAATCGAGTGTTGGGGTGCACACACGAATTTTCCTGCTAATATTTGACAGTCTGAATGCCACTCGAATGTCAAACAGCCGGTGACAGCGGATGAACCGCTGTATGTATTGTTAAGGCTGGTGTACATCTGATTTGGAATTCTGTTGAGGCAGGGCTCTCATCGCTTCGGCGATTATTATTAGAGTCTAGTTATACAGTTCACTTCTTGCGGCTTTTTTTTAACTCAATCATTGGCGAGTTGGTGTCAAAACAAAGCTTATGAATTGTAGAGCATGATTATCCAAAAATATTTCAATTTGGAATTGCCGTTTTCGCATAAAATCACTTTTTATTTTTTACCGATCAACATTTATTTTTATGAAGTAGAGAGCCGCCCAGAATGCGTATCTGTAGCTGGTATCTGGATTCAAGAAGATAACTTCTAGCTCAGATTCAAGCGTCAGCTAGTGGTATGTATTCTGGGCGACCCTTAACGATCGAAGTTCCACCGAACAGAAACTGGCCCAAAAGGCACAGTTATAGCTATCATTGAACAACTTCATTGGAGCACAACACATGATGGAGTTGAAATGTCAACCCATAGCTTCTTATATGAATTATTGGAAAATTGATCAGTTAAAAATAAGAATAGATTTTCAGTGGATAATATGACTAAAAATTTTAATGTTTTTAATGAAATAATCATGCTCTAAGACTCATAAGCTTTGTTTTGACTCCAACTCGCCAATGATTGAATTTTTTAAAAAGCCGCAAGAAGTGAAATAAAATTTCCAATGAGGATTTCAATGATACCTATAACTAGGCTCTTAGCCTGCCTGTCTGATTTGTTTCGCATGCTACATGCATATTAAACGTTAACATTCAAGTTTCAAATTCCTTTTTTTCGCTAAGTTAGGCATGTTTTTTTCGATCATTATTTTGATTTTGCTTACAAATCATACACAATTCAAATTCATTGTATTCACTGCATTTTATTGAAATATTTCGGTGCATTAACTAGATTAACCTTAGTTACGTAGCAGATGTAACAAATGTAGTTTTTCAAAAGAAGTGTCATATCTACCATCTCTGGCAGATACACCGTCGTAAGATTACAACGTGTGAACATTTTAAACTTTATACGACTTTATACGAAACCATTGATTCCAATTTCATTTTACTTGATTTTTACTATTCAGTTTATTGCATATATTTGATGTGTGGAAGTGACTGATTGAATGTCAAAATGACGTTTCAAAATATTACAACCTTTAGCGCATGGAGTTTAAACACCCAATTCGTGTGGGAAAGTTCCGGTATTGTTGTTAAAGATTCCCTATACAAATGTTGACATTTCATTTACCACGTCGTAATTTTCCAACGTTTACAACGGGCTTTTGACGTTGCATGAATACCCCTACTGTTGTTTTTTAATAATTTCAAATGTAGTAGATCCAAACGCTTCTTTTGAATTAATTAATCTGGTTAAATGAATGTAGTTGGTGAAACGTCAAAAATCCATATGGTAGTTTTTGCAGTAACCTATGTATTTATATAAAAATCAATCGATATGTTTGGCTGACGTCTTTGCTTGAAAACGGCAGTATCGATTTGACCGATTTTTTTGGTTTCGAAATTATACGATGCTTTCTCACTTTGTTGCGTATGTAGTTGCTTTCTGTCTGCTGACATTTTGGAACGGTGTGTGATACATAAGTGTTGTCAAGAAAATTAGTTTCAACTGTTATAATAAAATATTTTAAATAAATTGCCAAAATAATACAATTGAAAAAAAAAACAACTAAAACGTAAATGTTTGGCTCTATCCTCTATTATTACCTATAAAAGGAATGTACCCAAATGCAAACATTTTATTAAAAGTATTCACTGGTACCCTAACGATGTAAATTCCAGGTCCACTTTCTTAATTCCGATGTAAATATTTCTCCAAATCGTCTTTTTTTAGCGCACAAAATTCAGAGTCAAACTTTATCCTTGTTGTTGTCAGTAACTTTGTTTGGTTATTACACCACTTTTGTCTGAAGAATTACAAAAATAAGAACATTGCAATAAATATTTAACAAAACACTTAGGGCTTCGGGGAATCACTCATCTTTTGTACACACGAAAACGACATCAAACAAAATTAAAATTTGCAAATGTCGTTTGCATCGTTCTAATTCCTGATGCGCTGTTTGCATTTGCTTACGCAACAAAATCTGTTCACAATGCATTTCGGAACGTGACGCATTGTAACGATGCTTGTGTTTGCATTTCGGTATGTTTGATGATGCACAATGAAGTCAGTACTGCATTTAGGAATTGAGCCCATGCTGCACGCGTTGCATTAGTGTGATATTTCCTATACCATAGGTGCGATACATTCGTTTACTAAGGCCGTGTGTCAATTACGTTAAAATTTTAGCCTGTGGATAAATTTTGACATTAGTATGGTGACTAGAGACTTCAAAATTTTAACCTGCTCAGCAGCTCGCTAAAATGTATCCAGTGGCTAATTTTTGACATTTGATATACCTAGAAATGTCAAAAATAAAGTTTAACCCCCATTTTAACGCAATTGACACACGGCCTAAAGTGTGTGTTTACCATCAGTGTGTCAAAGTTATTATGTAGTCTTAGTACCGGTTATTGTCCACGGTGTAAACGTTGCCATTTATTTTTGCAATGATTCGATCGTAAAATGGAATTACATTCCGCTTTAATGATGTAATTATTTTGTTGGCAAGTAATTTTCGTCAAACATTACCAGTGATTCTGTATGAACTTCACCGGACGAACTTAATGCATGTTTAAAGTCGGTTTTATCAAATGAAATCAGGTATGAATATGCGTGAGGCGTTAAGAGGACAACCAAAGCAATGGCCAAATCCTCATTCTCAGCTCGTCGAATCAAAGATCTTACATATCGAAATGGTGTTCCCAAGGATGGTTAATTAAATTACAAAAATTGTGTTTGGTTGAGCGAACATTGGAAGCAACGAATGAAATTGCTAATTCAAAATAATCACTAGCTCAAAATGATGTCCTGCATTATCCAAAGGAATTTTTAAGCTGATCGGTATTATCATGATAGTTAAAAGTCAGAGCGGTTATCATTAAGTTGCGAATTGGCATGATAGTTAAAAGTCAGAGCGGTTATCATTAAGTTGCGATTTATAAAGAAAGCATGCCTATTTAATGGTGTTCGGCTTGATGTGAAGAAACTATTGAACAACGCGAGGAAAGCTAAAACTCTTTAAGGTCCAGTCAGAGCTTTCTTTAAAACCCCTTATTGCAGATTTTCGTTTACTTCTTGCGGCTTTTTTATATATTCAATCATTGGATGTGTAGGTTGGTGCCATAATAAAGCTTTTGTATTTTCAAACATGATTATTTGAAAATTTTAAAATTTTTAGTTAAGTTTTATGGCGATATTATCTTTTTGATTTTCAATAATCAAGGTTTATATTTCTGAAGTAATGTTTCTCATTCCAACCAAATGAAACACAATTTTCCAATGATTCCCATAGCTAGCTATCTAAGAAAAATTTCAATTCCCTCATGTTTTCTGTTCCAAGGAAGTAGATCAATTATAGCTATAACTGGACCCTAAGGGTTCAGTTATCTTAGAAAATCCCTTTTTGTTTTTCAATGAGAAAGATTTATATATGTGAAGTAGTTTGTAGTTCCACCGAAATGAACCGAAATGTTCCAATGATTCCTCCTAGCAGCTAAGGAGGTAAAATTTCAATTTCATCATTCCAACGAGTTCTAACGAACAAAGGCGAACACGTTTTGATCCCAGGCATACCATTTATGTTCCAGTCTTTATTGATTATATAGAACTTACGTTTTATCGTGTACGTGATAATAATTGTATTCATGCAACGTCGCAAGCTTACAACGTGAGAACTATTCTAACTTTACGATGCAGCACTAAATAATGTGGATATTAACCATTAAATTCAATCTCATTTTGCTTAATTTTTTATTACTAGAAATATTTTGTTTGTTCTATTTCCGCTCTAAATTCTTTTTTTCAGTTTAGTGCAAATATTTGATGAGTGAAAGTGACTGATTAAATGTCAAATCAGCGTTTCAAAAGCTTACAGCGTTTATCATCTCAGTTTACACCCAATTCGTGTGTTTCCTATACAATTGGGTGCGTTGCGGATTTCGGTTTTACCAAGTTAACTTTGCCGGTGCACTGCTGTCATTGGTCAATCGACCATTTTAGTCGGGGAAATGACTGACGAAACGAGTTGAAAATTTACACATGGCATTGCAGATATGAGTGAAACAGCTTATTTTTTCGAACCCACATGAAGATGTTTTTGATTTTATTGATTGATAATATTGATTGATTTAATTTATTATTTACTTATCTAATTAGGACTAATCATTTTGAATAGCTAAAAGTAAATAGAAATCTAGATATATTAAAAAATTAAATTACAAATTAAGGGTTGGGATAGTTTGACATTTACATTTCAACTTGGTAAGATTTAGCGCTCACCTCTATTTTCAGTTGTAAACTGTAATGCGAAAAACGGCCGATTTTGACAGTTCGTTTACCTCGTTTGCGATGTTGCAACTTGCATGACTACCCATAATAAAACTACTAGTTGGCAACGCAACATGACACATCACAGTTCAGTGTATCGCCACCATTTGACATTTCTCATTCGCCGATTTGACGACATAAAAATTGTTTGAAAAAACCTACAAAATTCATGAAGACTGTTTTTGTTAATAATTAAGAATAATAAAACAATTTCGGCCAGCTAACAATTTCGAGTAGTTGGCAAAGTTACCTGCAAACCTTCATAAAGCACAACAAGAATGGAACCTGCGGCTCAAAAACACTTATCACGTCATGAAATTATCAGCGTTTTGAACGAAGTAAGTTTGCAAAGTTTTTTTTGCGCACTTTTTCCAAACAGTAGAATTCTTTGTTCACAGCGTCACTTAAATATACCAAGCATTGAACTATTGCCCTATGGTGAGCTCTTGCGTATCTACAATTCATTTGCTGCTCCATTAGACCAGCGGGATCCAAATAGACATACTAGCCCGGGTCATACACCGGATTGTAGCGCCGCATTAGGAAATTCGGAACGGCCATTCATGGAGGATTTAATAGCCCATACTGTGATATTGAATGAACATTTGGTGCCCTACCACGAACCACATGTCCTGCAACAAACTAAGTATCTAAAGTTATCTTTCAATGCAATCGCTAATTCAGCCAAAAAGCGACAATGCCAGAACAGTATGGCGAATGCAGCGCTGGACGTTACACCTGCTAAGAGAAAACCTATAAGGTGGCCTTGAACGGGAGCGACTGTGGACGATGTTCTTTATCGAACTGATTGGTATTAAACTAGAGTTAAGATAATTGTCTTGTTGATATGGAAAAGGCGGCTACCTGGACGCATGGCATCTATGAACGAAGCCCAAGTTAGGATTTAAGATTGTAAATAGGTTTTGTATGAGTGATTTTTATAGCTCTGTAATGCGCACTGTATTTTTTTTTTGCAACAATGGATTGTGATTCTAATAAAGTTATTCATGGAGGTGTCTGTTTAAAGAATTTGCTGGTCATTGTCTGTTTCACAGTGAGATGTAATTTGCTTCCTCAACGACGTTATCATTTACCAAACCTTTGCAGTGTCAGACGGTTATCAGTTACTGAAAAACAACCAAAAGTTCCGGAAAGGTAGGACTATACTGCAAAAAGGTAGTTCTGCGCTTGGAATGGTAGAACACATGCAACTAGCGAAGCCCTAAGCAGCTACAAAGCAGACAATTACCTCCATCCTGGATTGGCCGAGCAAAATTATAATGAAAAACCCATAGCTGGTCCAAGTTATAGTAGGCAGCATCAGCTACTATTAGAATGCGGACAGTGACAGAGTCGAAGGCAGTAGCTAGCGCATGCAATCTGCATTAAGACCGCTCACGGAGGGAAATGATATTACGAGAGATTGTATCTACGGTTCTTTACGATTGTTTTTCGTGGTGGAAGGTTTTAACGAAAAGGTAGGAAGAGAGGCCTTCTTGAACAGTATTGGCGGAAAACGCGACTTGCAAAAACTTTGCCCTATTGACTTCGCTATCCGATGAGATACTAGTCTCTGAACGCAATCAATTTGACCGCCATGAAACCCTGTTTTGATAAAGAATCAAAATAGATGCCCGCAATAAAAAATGAGGCCTTTTAGGAAAGTTTCAGGTGGGGGCTAGATCCGCCATTGAGCTCTGCAGAAGAATGTATATTAGGACCGAACAAAATGTTGTTGATACGAACGATTAAACATAAATTCTTTCTTGACCGTGGATTAGGTTCCAATCTCTGTGTAAAGTCTCGGTGTCAGCAGTTGTGAGGGGGAAAGACGTGTACTCACAATTAAATTTTCCATTCTCAAGGTGGCAGCGGAAGAACTCCCCAGAATTCTACAGTCTACAGCCCAGTTAGGAGTTGCTTTGACATACTCGGACAGCATGTCATCTAGGAATCTAAAGGGTTTTTAAGGCTTCTCGAAGAACAGAGATGGTGGCGGATTAGCCGAGAGGAAATGACAGCCCTCAATCGGCGTGTTGTCAAGACTTTAAGCTGGTTAGTGGTTCGCTGACTGTGATTCGCTGCAGAGCAACGTTTTGCAACATCAGCCTTATATGTGTTAACGCTTCTACCGATGAGACTGAAGTCATTATCAAGGAGGAATTTTACGACCTCCTACCGTACCGTTTCCGGAAAACGATGTGAAAATCGTATTAGGGGTTTTCAATGCACAAATCGGTGAGTAAAACATCTTTGGCAGGTTACTTGGAAAGCAGAGCCTCCACAAAACGGCAACAGATAATGGCTTCCGATTAACAAACTTCGAGGAAGTATGTAATACTGTTATCAGCAGCTCTAGGATCCCACGACTTGAATCTTCCTTTGCTAACTGCCTCCAGTTGCGCACTCCAAGTTGATTGAGGTCAGTTTCTACTGGTGCTCGCCACATAAGACGAGGTTTTGCTATACTCTGTCTGGCTGGAAATAAAAGACTCTGCGAGCCAGAGTATCGGTGCCCATTCGTTCTACATGTCATTGCCTTCTGAAACGTCCAATGCGGAGTTTTTTTGACCAGGGGCATGTCGCTGTACAGCTCGTATAGTTCTTAGTTGAATCTTCGTCTCCAAATGGGACCGTCAACGCAAATGGGACCGCAAATTTTTCCTTTGAAACGACCAAGGATTTCTTCATCCGCTTTTGAGACGGTCTATGCTTCAGTGCCGTATAGCAGGACTGGGATCACCAGGGTCTTATATAGAATCTGCTTTGTAGTTCGCGGGAGGGCTTAAGGCTTCAAGGTTACACAAGGTTGTGTGTAGTTTTATTTTGACATCATATACTTGGTCTTACCCTCATTTACTGCTAAACCAATTTTTGCCGCTTCCTTCTCTATACTTGCAAACGTGACTATGACAATCACGTTTATTCCTACCAATGATGTCAATATCGTCGGCTTGTAGTTGCACCTGATGGAGCAGCGACAATTTTCCATCGTCATCCTACACAAACGGACGAGTTTGGGCGGTATACCAAAACCAGACATGGGTCTGTATAGTTTGTCTCTATAGATGCTGTCGTATGCGGCTTTGAAATCGATGAATAGGTGGTTGGTATCGACTTGGACTTTTTGGGTTTTGCCAGGATCGGCCGATGAAAATTTTATCGGTTGTGGACTTTCCTGGCCTAAAACCACACTGATAAGGGCCGATCACGTTGTTGGTAAACGCTTTCAGGCGTTCACATATTACGGTAGACAGGATCTTGTAGCCGATGTTGAGGAGACGTATGCCTCTGTAGTTGGCGCAGTTCAAAGGGTCACCTATTTCGTGGATCGGGCAAATTATGCTGAGTTTCCATCCTTCAGGCATACTTTCATTCGACCAGATTTGGCTTATGAGTTGGTGGAAGTGACTTACCAAGTCATCGCCGCCGGCTTTATAAAGCTCAGCGGGAAGACCTTCATTTCCGGCAGCCTTATTTAGCTTGAGTTTAGATATTACTATCCTCACTTCATTCAGGTCGGGTGGTTGGCAGTTTTCGCTGTTGCCAATATTGAACGGTTCGTTCTGCCTGACAGCGGAATGTTGTTCGTCACCGCCGTTAAGCAGTCCGCAGTTCCATATCCTCAGCTTCGACTGTTTCTCAACAACGATATTTCCTTGTTTATATCGACAGAATTCTGTTCGAGTTTTATATCCTTGGCTTCGACGTTTTGTACTTTAGCAAAAACTTGCGGACATTGTTCCTGGAGTGGTACCTCTCAATATTCTCGATTGCAAGTTTTTTTTGATCATTTTTCTTCTTTCTGAAAAGCCAGTGTTCTTCCCTTCTTCTTTGCCTAAAGAGTTGTGAGTGATGTGAAGCTCTCGTCTTCATCTGCAGCTTAGCCTTGTAGTCCTCGTTCTTGGCTGCGAGCATCTGACTGCATTCCTCGTCAAACAATGGTTTTGTTGCTGATGGGCGCGGAAACCTAACACATCAGTTTTTTTTTTTTTTATAATTTGCGCGCACTCAAGGGGTTATGAAAACCCTTTATATGTTTTAGCACAGTGCGGGCGTTAAGGAAATTAGGGATAAGAAGAAAGGAGATACCGATGCACATTGGTTTTAAATGTCTGTAAGTTGTAATGGAAAGGAAAAACAGAGTTTGGTAGAGCATTCCACATTCGTGTTGTTCGGTTTATGTATGAATCTCTATATTTCAGCGTACGTCCGAAGATAGGCTTGAGGGTAAACTGATTTGCATTCATTGCGTAACGAGTATTGCGGCTGAATTGTTGAATGGGAGGAATGCAGCTGGCTATTTCATTTGAACATTGGTTGTTAAAATAGCGATAAAACAAGGTAAGGCAGGAGATGTTTCGACGGTGTTCAAGCGAAACTAAGGAGTTCGCTTTTCTTATGTCTCCTATAAGTTTTTTCGCACGTGTTTGAATCCTGCGTCTGATCTAATGGCTTGCTGGCTTCGTTGTCATTTTTCTTCGACATTGGCGGTCTCCTGCGATTGCATTCTTTCGGCATTTAAACATTTTCACAGTATTTCTAGATTGTTGTGGTGTGGTGGATATCGGCATTCTTTCCTTGCTCGGAGTCGATGTTAGCCCTTGGCTGCCACAAGGTAGTGGTGCCTGTTGTCTATCGCAATGTGATCAATTTGGTTGACCGTTCGATGATCTGGATATCGAGGTGAGGAAAACCGGTGCTGGCTATAGTGGCATTTCGTTCCGTAGCGAAGTCAATTAGCCTAAGTCCGTTACCAGACGTGTTGTCGTGTAGACTTTGTTTTCCGATCATACTGCTAAGGATAATCTTTCTTCCTAATTTGACGTAAAATAGAAACACCCTTTAACATTACTATCTCTTCCCTCTATCGATTCCTAGCCAGACGTCGGACGCAGTAAAGGAGACTCTGTCTAAAGTGGCACGTACAAGTAGAAACCGACCTCAACCAACTTGGAATGCGCAACTGGAGGCAGTTAAGAACCGGGCTAATTGGAGTGGCATGTTGGTTGAGGCCCAGGTACATTCCGGACTATAGCGCCACTTAAGTAAATAAGTATTTCGTAACGCCCGTGAAAGTATTGTTAGAAAAATCCCTGTGCCCATTCCATAATTTTCAAAACGATAATCGTTGACGATAGTGAAGAAGTCTTTCTTTGTACGTTCCGCACAATTTGTATACATATGCACACACACACACATTTAGAAAATTACACGCTACGCTACGTACCTAGCAACTCTCCTACACTATCTTCAACGATAGTCGTTTTAAAACTTACGGGATGAGTAACTAGTAAACCGTCAATCAGTGTCTGAAGGGTCCAATCGTTCGTTTTGACATGTGATTTTGGCATTTACTGTATAAAATTCAAATTAAAGGAATTAATTTGCTGTATTTTACTTAGCCGGGCTTAGAGACGCGATGAACTGCCGCGCAGAAGGGTGATATTTTACTGGCCCTCCTCTGGTGATGATCTGACATATCAGCCGAGTAGTATCAATTTTCAAGATAAGCTTATCTACCTCAAATTCGCCGCTCAGAGTCAGCATAAAACAGGATGTCCCGCCGTCGTGCAGAAGTATACCTACTCGCACACATGAATGGTTGTGAGAAAGCTCGGCCTTGGGTACTAACGAGCCTGCCAAATATTTGTATTTTGTTTTTATTTTACTTAACCGCGTTCCTGTACTTTTTCGGTAATTTGTCACTTTCTGGAATAATTTATTCCTATTCCAAGAAATGTAAGAAATTGAATCCTCATTTTTATTGGTCTCCCACCAAATATGTGCCTTGGGTTTGGCTCCATTGGCCTTCTTAGGTTAGGCAGAGAAGGGAAGTCCGAGAGGAATCTCCATAAAATTATCTCATACAAGTAAAATTCAGTAATCGAACAGTAAATCTATTTAATTAGGGGCTTTAGTTCCGTGTGTATTCTGGCAAAAATAGATAAGCTATCATCTCGTTAAATTATCCTACCTGAGATAACACATTACCGTTGAAAATCTACTTCGGTTCGACCAACCACAATTAACCTAAAAACACATACAAGTGTGAAACCACCTTAACTTTGTTTGCAACCCAAACAACAAACCACAGTCCAACATCAAAACCCAACCTAAACTCCTTACCCACAGACACTAAACCTAGGTAGTGTAGTGTCCTTCTTGAAGCAAACCAAAAACAATTTCAACTCTCTTCCGGATCCAATTTTAATCCGTCCAAATTGTTTATTCCCGAAACCAGATTATATGTGTCTGTAATGTATTACCGTTAATTAATTATTTAGTTTGAAATATTACTCATCGTGTTTGGGATTATCATCAACATGTGTGTGTGTGGGTCATATAAAATCAGTACAGATAATCCTTTTTATTTTTTGCACCACATTTACGTCACAACCACTCCTGATAAATTCGTTTCCACTCAAACTTTCCGCAACACATTTGCAGCTTAAATTTTTCCGTTAAACCGCCATGACAGTAAGCACACGTTTCATTCACTTCAAATAGTTGAATCACAACTTGAAGTGGCCATATCCCTTGTTGACCACCTAATGGTGCTTTCTCAAGCCAGTGGTATCTGGTGCAACACGAGTCAGGCATTATTTACAGACAAATTGTTTTGACAAGAACAAAAAGAAAACAAACATGGACGAAGTAAACGCCACCGGGCGCCATATTTCATATGTCTAAAATTGTCGTCACAACTTATCGTTCTTGTTCGTGGGGTGGAAAAGTTGTGAGTACGTTATTTGTTTCGGAATTATGGATGGAAATCTAGGTCTTTGTCAACAGTTTGATAAAGAGGTAGATTTCCAGACTAACAATCGGCATTAGATTATCACGACTCAGCGTATGACCAGGCGCGAAGATATTAAGGCAGGTGTTTGTTGTGGATCCATATACTGTTTTGTTTCTAATCTAAATAAGATAAGGCGATTGTTTGCCATTAAAGTTTAGAGTCTGACCAAGGTTCAGTGGAAGAAATTCTAAAATTGTCCCAATGCCAATGAGATATCAAAATTTGGAGAACTTTTTGCATTGCTATTTTACTTTCTTCAACAAGATAAAGGAAAGGGTTAAACCGGTTTTCATATCTGTCATATAAATGCGCAAAGTTTATCGCCAAAAAATGATGAATTTCATGGCGTTTCCATTGGTAATTCTGGTTTTGATCTGAAATTTGATCTTATTTGTCACCAATGGAACACGATTTCAAATTCTTTTTTTTTCTCTTTGTAGGTATTGTTGTAATTTCGTATCTGTGAAGATAATGTCGATGTAGCTGTCAAGTTTCAAGTCACACAGGCTTTCTTTTATTTTTGATTTAATTTATATTTCACATCGAATCTCTACATTTTATGGTTAATAATAATTTTTTACAACCGAAATAATGATAAATCAAACGAAAATCATTTGTAAAGCGTGATCCATTTCGAGGTTCCCTACTTTTTTAAAGAAAAAAACACAGAAAATTCAAATTTAATGGAGAATGTTTATTATCATTTGAAAGAACATTCTTTGGCATTTATTTTTTGAAGATTATGTCTATCAAATGTTGGCCGTTGCTACGTCGCAGATGGTCCATCCGTTGAGTCCAATTTTCGATCACTCGTTCGAGCATATCGACTCGGAACTGGCGAATGACACGCGTGATGTTTTCCTCCAAGGCCTGAATCGAAGCGGGTTTGTCGGCATAAGCTTTTGACTTTACATATCCCCACAGGAAAAAAGTCTAACGGTGTGATATCACACGTGAAATTATGTGCTCACCGAAATGTTTTCTCAATAAGTCCATTGATTGATGCCATGATTCCTCACAGAACGTGAATTTTCATAATAAAGTTGAACAATTTGTAAACGTTGTTCACGCGTATGGCTTTCCATTATGAAATGCCAAACAATACTAAACAAAAATAACATGACAGCATGACACGACTCACACGTGATCTGTCAAAAAAGGCTATTGAAAAAAGTATCTCTACTTGGATCACCCGTTACATAAATAAAGGAAGAAAATAGATGGCAAACTTCTACCTCTCTCACCCTGATTACTACCACGCATGCACTCCTGTCCGTGAATACATGTATTTGCGAGTGAAAGAATTGAGCAGACGAACAGTTTTGGGCTTTGACACTTTCATTAACTGAAAGAATTGAGCAGACGAATAATTTTGGGCTTGGACACTTTCATTAACAGCTGATTAGCAGTATGGTAGATTTTTTTTTTTACATTTCAATCGAAATCGGACGATTATTTTTACATTGTGACGACTATTTCCACTTCTAAAATGTCATTATTTTTCCAATTTTTATGTAATTATAAGGCCCAGCCTATCTTAATCGTTTATTCAGGCTCCAGTCCAAATTGTCGATTATTTTGCGAAAATACAAAACAAACAAAAATTTACAATTCAAATAGAAAGTGACAGGTTCAGAATTTGGTTACTAGTTCATCTCTGCATTTGTATTGACATCTGCAAAATTGATCTAAGACCAAAAATAAAATGAATGGCCGTGTTCCGCATTTCAGTTTACAACTGTAAATTGCGGTGAGGTACCGTGGAAAGAAAAATCTTACTAACTTGAAATGTAAATTCCATACTATTCCAACCCTTATTTTGTAATTTAATTTTTTTAAAATATGAATATTTCTATTTACTTTCACTATTATTCTTTATCAGAAAAGTAAAAAATAACTTAAATAAACATATATTATCTGGTAATTTTACTAAAATGAAAAACGTCTGAATGACAGGTCGAAGAAAAATCAGTGGTTTCACTCAAATCTTTCAACTCGTTTCGTCAGTCAGTCAGAGGGGAAATCCCTCAAATGTCACGTGACTAAAATGGTCGATTGGCCATTGAGAGCAGTTCACCGGTAAAGTTAACATGGTAAAACTGATACCCGGAACAAACCCAATTTGTTTGCCCTATGGAACTGTCAAAATCGGTCTTTTGACAGATCTAGATAAAAAATAAGTTTTGATTTTTTACCAATGGAAAACGCCACCAGAATCTGTTTGTAGGAACGCGTGCTGATGTGATCTGCGTATAACAACCCTGGCTCTCCGATGCCATCAATGATCAATTTGTCATCTTCTTGGTTAAACAGTCGTCCGTTTGACAGGAATGGTCGTGGTGGTGATGTCGCAATTTATGTTAGGAAAAACATCAGGTGTGGACTACGTTGTGTTTCCAAAGTAGGTAGTGAACTGAAATACATTTTTGTAGAATTGGCAAATGATGAAGATACGCTACTTATTAGGACAGTTTACCAATCTTATAAATAAATTAACACCTTGTCACTCATAACTTTAATCGAATAAAAATTGTAATTCCTATGTGGCGATGTTTCAATCTCCCAACCGAACATCTAAAGTGTGGTTAAATTCTAAGGACCGATGTTGATTTTGAATAAAACATAAATTATTAAGAAAATTATTGTCATTTCTTTTTATTATGATAATATTGGTATGGTTGAACAAACTATCGGCCAAATGGCCCCCATTCACCCTGCTAATACCAATACCCCAACCCACTTTTGTGGTCAGCATCCAACGCTGCTGGATGTTTTCTTCATTAGTGACCGTAGAAAGGTTCTACTTTAAGACCAACTTTTTCCATCAGCTTTCTGAAAACATGACTTAATATAAAAATTCGTCTTTTACACTAACCTGGGCACCGCTAAATCTACAACGAAATACAGAGATTTCAAGAAAATCGATCTGCCATTTCTGTTAGAGCACGTGTGAAAAGCGTTAATTGGAATGAAATATTTTATCTTTTGAAGTCCAGCCAACAGGTGGATTTTCTAGATTATAACATAGTACTAGCTTTCCATTGGCTTACTGCTCAACCTTGCGCGCTTATGAGACAACGCGATGCATCCTAAAAGGTGTTTTTTTTAGAGGTATAGAACTTCGAATTGAAATTAAAAATGTCAATAAATTTGGCTTTTTTGGAAGGATAATTTTATGCCATTAATGTTTAAATACGATTTCGGGCATGTGGCCGTCGCGGCTGGTTCGAATAACGACAAGTCTAGAGGTCCAATTTTCAAACCACTTTTTCGAGCATTTGGGGCCGTATGTCGGCAACGAATATTGACTTCCAAGTCCCCTAACGTTTCTGGTTTGTTGGCGTAGACGAGCGAATTCACATATCCCCAAAGAAAATAATCCAATGGTGTCAAATCACACGATCTTGGTGGCCAATTGACAGGTCCATTTCGCGAAATTATGCGCTCATCGAATATTTCCTCCAATAAATCGATTGTGACTTGCGCTGTGTGGCGTGTAGCGCCGTCTTGTTGGTACCACATCTCATCCACATCTCATCCATATTCATGCCATCCAATTCGGGAACAAATTAACGGTAACTGACTGTCCAGCATCATTTCGGAAGAAGTATGGCCCAATGATTCCACCAGCCCATAGATCACACCAAACAGTCATTTTTTTGTGGATGTAATGACGTCTCAAGGGTCTCATGTGGATTCTCTTCACTCCAAATACGGCAATTTGCTTTTTGACGTAGCCCTTCAACCATAAACGAGCCTCATCCTTGAACGAAATTTTGCGATAAAAATCAGCATCGAGATCAAAATCTCTTTTTCGGCCCATACACCAAAATCACGACGCATTGCATGGTCTCGCGGCTTTAATTCTTGCACGAGCTGGATCTTGTAAGATCGTAAGCTAAGATCTTTGCGTAAAATCTTCCATAAAGTTTGTGGACATAGCTATAAATGCTGTGCATAGTGGCGAATCGATTCATTCGGGTCCTCTTCAAAACTTTGCTCTACAGCGGCAATTGTATCTTCGGTGCGCACTTTTCTACGTCTCTGCGGATGCGTATTGTCACATAAAGTAAACGTAGTGCGAAAACGATCCATGGTTAACCGAATTAATTGCTCTGATGGACGATTATGTCGACCATAAAATGGACGGAGCTTGCGGTAAACTTCGCGAACTAAAGCACGGCTCAGGTGAGCCGTCAAACTCGCATAGCGATACCCCTTTCTTGAAAAATATTGGTACCTGAAAAATAATGGTGTGTAAGATTAAAGTGTGATACTTATGTTATACGTGTTCTGTTATGTTATACGGGGTCTGTGCTTTGGGGATTTTAGCTAGATCCGTCAATTCCTCGTAGTAGTTATAAGCTGCCGAGGAGTTTGTTACGGCTGCAGCTGATCGCTTGGTAGTGACAAAGTAGATGGGTGATGTCGTCCTCGACGTCTGAATCTCCGCATTTCCTGAATAGTTGGTGTGAGTCAGTTAGCCTGATTCTATGGGAGTGCTTACCCAACAGATTGTGACCTGTTATCACTCTCTACAGAAATGGAACCTCTGTTCAGAGCTATATTCTTGTAAGATTTGTTACCGCCTAATTCCGACGATAGGTCTTTGATGTGTTTGCAAGTGTTAAAGTTTTTCTACCTGGATTTTGTTATACTTTACGTGCATCTAGTTATTACTTTTTTTTTTAAGCAAGTGGGGGTCTAACCTTATTCTCGCATCAGGAGATGCAGCTGGACGATCCAAGTCTGGCTAAGTCGACTGCTTTCTCATTTTCTGGAATATGACTATGTCAGCCAGACAATTTGGACTGTATTCTGGTTACATAGAGCCGTTAGCTTTGTGCAGTTCAATGTCTGCCGCAGATCGTGTTTGATCAGTATTGTAAAAAAAGTTTCAAGATACACTTGCTTGATACGAAAACAGATCTTTTTATATTCTGTGTGTGGAGTAATAGTGCTTTGGGCTACTAAGTGTGGAATCTCTTCTTCAAATCCCGAAAGTGACAACACCAATATATTTTTACTGTCCTACCTCTTGCGAAAGTCTGACAAACATCTAGAGTATACATTTGTCTTGAGAAACTTCCTAAATGTGCCCTTCGGAGTCGGCATAAAACTCGTATTCCCATCTGTGGTTTATGTCAGATATTTAATTTTTCAAAACAGACTTTAGGAACTAATAGATAGAGAAAGTCGTGTATGCATTAAGACTTGCTCCTATAGGAAAAGTATAGGTGGCCCAAAAGTGGTTTTCCTACGTGTATCTGGAATAACTTTTTGAAGAAAATATAAACCCTAATGAAATAAATTACAAATAAAAGTTTTTTTCATGGACATTTTTTACATTACTAATCAACTAATCATATCGGTTGCATGCACTCTTTTGATGGCACTTTCCATGACTTTTTGAACTGTTGCAGGCGTAATTTGAGGAATTTCTGGGCGAATGCTGAGTTTGAGGTCATGTATAGTTTGTGGTTTGTTAATGTTAACATTTTCCTTCAGGTAACGCCACAAAAAAAAATCCGAAACCATTCAAATTCAGAGTTTCTTGAGATAATGCGACTTGTGAATTGTTCGCTCGTTCGCTCGTGAGTTCATTTGTCTCTCGAACGGCGTTAGCGGTAGCTGCATGCCATCTTGCTAAACTAAATCAACTCGGCATTGTCGTTTGCTCTTTAGCGGCACTCATTGATCGAACTATAACGCTGGCATCTGCATCATTTTCGATTAAGTATGGCCCACTAACCTTACGCGATTTTATTGCACACCAAACAGTAACACGAAGTGAGTGCAAGAGACGTTGATGGAGATTTTTGGGATTCTGTGGTGTGCCGCCAAAATCTGCAATTTAGCTTGTTGAAAACCATGTACAGATCCAAATGTGTCTCGTCGGCAATCATAACATTTTTCAAAATTTCTTCATAATTCTCGGCGATATTTAGGATAGTTCTGCACTATTCCAGACGTTTTTCTGGATCACCAGTGTTGAGCTGATTGACCAACTATAAAGGTGCAGATCTGTTCTCAAAACCCGATGAATCGTGATTCGCTGTATACCTAACTGTGTTGAACGTCTTCGTGCCGATGTTTAAGTATCGGTTGAAACACCAGATCCAAATGTGTCTCGTCGGTATCATAACATTTTCCAAAATTTCTTCGTCATTCTCCGCGATATTTAGGACAGTTCTGCACAAATCCAGACGTTTTTTTATGGATCACCAGGATTAAGCTGATGGGCCAACTGGTAAGTATACAGGTGCAGATCTTTCCTCAAAACCCGATGAATCTAGCTACGTGGTATACCTAACTTTGTTGAACGTCTTCGTGTCGATGTTTAAGGGTCGGTTGCAACACCTGGATGCTCTACATCGATCGTCCCAAACGAGATTCGCCCGAACGCCTCATATCTCCAACGTTCCCATATTACTTAAATTTGACCACCACAGCACGAATAGTGGGTGCCGTTGGAACATTTCGAACGCCATGAAATTGCCGGTAGGCACGTGGAGTAAAATTATTGACTGGATGTTTTCAAAAAATATTTATAAAAAGAATTAATCGTTCATACAGAGACTCAAACTTGGTTTCTCCATTAATGTATAAATGCGAAGTTATATTTCTAACACAAAGAATGGGACTTCCTGTTCAACCTTGACTAAGGACGATAAATCTGCAAAGGTTCTCATGACGGTTTTATCCTAATTGGTATATGTCAGACTTTTGTAAGAGTTGGAGTAGTGAAAAAACTTCGATGTTTTCACTTTAGGGATTTGGGACCAAGTGCACTAATTATTAGGCCACTGCCTCCATCCTGCTACCATCCATCGAAAAAACTTCAGTTAGCCCATTCAGGGACTTTGCGGCAAAACTGCCACACAATTCATAGACAGTGAAGAGGAAAAAGTTTGGCTCTCTATAACTTTCAAATGCCAACTAACAAAGTTCAGGCAATGGCGGCCCTACAAAATCGTCCTGGAAAATAAAATCATAGGCCGTGTTCCGGGTTTTAGATTTCCCAGGATAATTTTGTCGATATCCTGTTCTCATTATAAATGCTCCATTGACTAATGAGAATAGTGCATCGGCAAAGTTTACTTCGTAAAACTAAAATTTGGAACATATCCATACTTACTCATCCTTCTCTCCGAAAAAAAAACTTCAAAATACAGATTTCCATTGTAAGATTTTTATTCATTTCGTTTTGAATTTTATTTGTATTGTTTTTTATTTATAATACTGAAAAACATTTCATATTATTTTCTTTCGCTTGTAAAACTTAACAAACAAACATCGATTAATTAATTATTTTTGTTATTTTGATTTTTTTTTTGTGGTACAAAAGAAATTATTTAACAAAAGTAATACATATGACTAATTTATAATTTAATTTTTAATAATTGTTTATTTTAAGAATAAAAATAAGAAATCTTGCAACTAAAATAAAGAGGAAACAATTTTAAAGCTACAAGGGAAATTTACTGCTTCCATAAATATAAAACAAATACCATGCAGTGAATAGTTCACATCAATATATTATATTTACTCTTATGTTCTTTTTTTGTAAAAAAAAATCTTTAAAGATAAAATTATCATTTAAAATTAATATTCATTTATATATTACTTTTAAAGATAAGGTTTTGCTTAACATATATTTTTAATGTCTCACAAATTAAAGGCATTTCATTAAATTTTCATTTCATAATTATTAATTTTTTTGTTGAATAGGTACTTATAATTTAATTTTCTTTTGTTTTTCTTATACATTTACTAGTTTTTGTTAGTTCTTAGAAATTTTGTTGAAAACTAATTTCTAGGATTTTATTTATCTGCATTGATCGAATGTGTTTTTGGTTAGACTGTTTTATTTACATTTAACTATGAATTTATTTTTGAATACCAACGAGTTTTTTTTTTAATTGAAAATAAGTTTAAAAATAATTATATATATGTTTTCTATATATATATATATTTTTTTAACTTGTACTGAGAGTAGGTAGATTTCGCTTTGGTATTGAAACATGACTATACATTATAATTATTATTTTTCTGTTTATGTTTTTCTGATTTCGTTTTATTTTTTAAATTGTAAGTTTATGGTATTTAAATGATATTTTTGTTTTTTTATGTAAATGAGTTTTTCTATTTGTTTTGTACCATTCACTAATATGATTTGGGATGAGAGTTGTATCGCCTCTTAATTTTCTTTGTAAACTTTAGGTAGGACTGTATGTATAATGTTTTTTTTTAATAATTTAATCCTTTCACATAATTTATTTTTGGGTGCACAGCAAATTGAGCAGAGGTTGTTAAATTATATATAAAAAAGTGTCGTTTTTGTTTTCAAAAACAAAAAGTACAGACGTGACCTTAAAACAATTAATTGCAGAAGTTGGGTGGGTATTTAATTTTAACGACAACAATCGTTTTTATTGAAATGGCATTGGAAAGCAATAAATACACTTTGACTTGTCCCCATTTCCATAACCACTACCCATTCGAGTCTTTGGTGTGGGCATCATTTCTCTAACGATCTATTTAGTTCATGTTGACCGAAATGTTACTCCGAATTGTAGCAATTAAAATTAGCAAAGTGAACGTAAAATTCAATAGAGAAGAACGTCTACCATTTCAAACGTTAATTGAGTTGACATTTTACGATGAAAGGAAGCCAGACATCTCATCTTTCCATACCATACTGGGTTATTGTATTCCCTCCATTGTAAGTGTTTATCCTTGAAATTTAATTTCTAGTTAAAGAGCCACTTGATTTGCATATTTTTGATGGAATAAGGTTCTTTTGAAATTAATATTTTTGAAAAGGAAAACTTTTTATGGCAACCTTACGAAAATCATATTCCTAAGGACTCCTTCAATTTTAGAAGAAGAAAATGTCAAAAGTTAAGGCATGTGCACCGTTTCAATAAATTCACTTTTTGTTAACAACGATAAAGAAAATATATTTACAAAATTGATTAAACATTGAAAAAATTGTGAAATATAAAAAAAAACTTAGTTTAGCTATAATATACATTTACATATTGTCTCTGGAAACATTTAGTTGATAATCGGTTTTTGTGGGGTATACTTTTATTTACTTTTTAGTTATGTTATGATTTTGTTCTTAACTGCAAATTTTTAAAATTCATAGAGTTTTTTTTACTATTAACATTATTCTGATATTTCATTGGAACTTAAATTAACTTTCGAATAAGAGTACCCTTTTGAAAACATCTACACGATTTATAATTCGAATCATCGAAGGAATAATTAATAAACTAATAATTCATTTTGAAATAATCGCCTTAATCGAATGGAAAAAAGGAATTCCACAGAAAACTGCATGATTTGGCATCACTGCGCGGGAATTGATATTTCCATAAAAATAATTATTAAACCTTAAGCGGTTAATATTTTTGCACTCTTTGGAATAAACCTACACGACTAATAATTGAAACACTTGATTGTTCAAAGGAATTTTCTTAAGCTAGGTTTGGAAATAAGTCTCCTCACCATCGCCTACAAGATCCTATCTGCCGTAATATGTGAACGCCAGAAGCCGTTTGCAACAACCTGATCAGGCTTTATCAGTGTGGTTTTATGCTAGGAAAGTCCACGGCAAATCGTGGAAAAAAAAAACAACAAGTCAAGGTGGTGGGTAGCGAACCCAGTATCTATTCATCGATATCAACAGCATTTATTGAGATGAATTATACAGAAGTATACCGCCCAAACTCGTCCGTCTGTGCAGAATGACGACGGAGAGTTCTCGCTGTTCCATCAGGGTCAGAAACGACCTCACCGGCACATTCGATACCAAAAAGGGATTAAGGCAAGACGATGCGCTTTCGTGTGACTTCTTTAATTTGGCTCTTGAGAGGAATGAGCTAAACTCCCGAGCCTAGACTAGCGGCACAATCTTTCAAAAACCGATGCAACTACTAGCATAAGCCGACCATATTGATTTCATGGTCGAAGCGGCAAAAACGTGTTTGGCAGTAAATGAGGGTAAAATATGTTGCCAACTTGAAAGGACACACAACATCGACGAATTCGACAGAAGTCAGCATTGACAGATATCATTTTGAGACAGTACTGCAGTTTGCCTACCTCGGCTCCTATTATTAACTCTTACAACATCTCGTCAGAAACTAAACGAAGAAATAATGAAAGCCGGCCGCGTGTTGCCCTTATGTATACAAAAAGTTGAAAGGTTGCTTCTAGAAGTTGTCATTATTCACAAGTTTGGTGGGAATTTTTTTCAAGAAACTCAAAAAAATGTATCGTTTCGGTATGTTTATGTTCTTGGTTTTCCAAAGGCCGAAGTTACTTTTTCAATGCTTTGACATTAGAGCAGCTTCAATAACTCTATAAGTAAGTACGGCCATGTCCTGATTACTGGTCTCATAATTGAAGTTCGGCCCCAAACAAAAACAATCCGCCTTAGAGATGATTTCCCAAAGTGCCAACCTTTGGTACAGTGAAGACTTGTAGGAGATCTGTATCCTTATTACTTTATTATTACAATGGCAGATGTTCTGAGGAGCTTAAAAAAATCATCCTAAACTCGTTGAATTTAAACGAACGATAAGGCACGCAGTTCTGCTCAATGACGCACTTTCCTTGTAACAACGCAGTACCAAAATGTTGCTAAAGAACAAGTAAGCAATGAAACGAACTTCCAGGAAAAGTATTTCCACCAATATACAACAGTCCAAGAGTAGAGTCAAGCAATCATTATCTTGGGGCCCTCCTGCAGCTTTATAAGTTCGCTTCGCCTGATAAAGAATTTATAAAAAGAAGCCATAAATCAATAGATAAATCCTGACCAATATTTGCCACTAACTCTATGCATAACAATGAAGGTTATAACTGTAAAACAAAAATTTAAGACTTACCATTAATATATTCCACAGGGTTGTCTGTGATAAATTCGCAGGATACATCGACAACCCACGATTTTTAGCATCCGGCTGCAAAAATGTACGCTATAAATGATTCGGGATACATTTGGTTTGGAAAGATATCCAATACAAGTTACCCCTACTAAGTTGTCGGAACATAAAAAGCCGGACCAACGATTTTACCGAAATTGTCAAAAATTGCAAATTTCAATGAAACTAGATAAACGAGTGTCGGGTGCACGATGAATGTAATTGTCCTTGCGCGACCGAGTTTAAATTTTTTTTAGAAAAATTGCTAAAGCATCCTTAGAATATTCCTGTTTGGGTTGAAACTGAAACAGAATCTATTCTAGGTACCATCACCGAGAATATTTTCACGGATATTTGAAGGCCCATGTGTAAATTTTAAACTTGTTTCGTCAGTCATTTCCCCTCAAATATCACTTGACTTAAATGGGCGATTGACCAATGAGAATAATGCGAAGTTAACTTGGAAAAACTAAAGCCCATAAAGCGGCCAATGTAGGTAAGCATAATGTCTAACGGTTTCTGCTTTTATCCACAGATGAGGAAGATTTATATGTTCCTGGCTCGTCAGAATATTCCTCAGGAGAGTCTTTCGAAGAGAGACATAACAGTTGGAGGGTTATTCCAACCCCAGATTTTCCCTTCATATCAAGGCCAGGTCTGAACTGTAATGTTATCGTGAGGCCCGCGCAATTAGTTGACTTGTTTTGCAGTGAATAGTTAATGAACGTTTCTTTTGAATTGAAACGATTTTCACGAACTAAAGATTGGAGTGAAACAAATACAAGTTAGATGAACGTTTTTCTTGGCCTGATTTTGCATACTTGAGAATACATACCCGGGATTGATAGCTCGAGAATAGCCATATCTAAAACCCGCTCGGGATTTTAACCAAAAAACTTGGTTTGTCAATTCTGAAGCAAGTCCATTGTGTCGTTTAGATTTCAAATGCGTTCACAGACCGAGAGACCGATAGATCTGGCAACAGAGTTGCCAGACTCCATAATTTTAAGTTAAATTAAAATATTGAATTCGGCTTTTTGACATAAAGCCAATAGTTGCTGTAAAAATAATCGGGGCACCGCTAGCTCTTTCTACTAAAGATGTGTACTGGACCTTCATCTTCCGACAGAAACTAATCTTAAATAAATATTTGCTTTTAAATAAATTTTCATCTAAATCAAATATCAGAAAAAAGTAATAAAGTTTTGTACAAAAAAAAAAATAATTTAACGTTGACAAAATTGTGTAGTTTTGATATTGGAACTTAGAATTAATCGATGTGTAGACAATGGAAGGGTAGTATTAAGTAAGCTTAAGCTAACCAATGAATTGTTAGCTAAAAGTAAACATTATACCCGCGCATGTGCTGGCGAATTGCTTGATAAGGAATTTTGTCGCCTCACCCCGTAAGAATTTAGCTGTTCCCTTCCAAAGTTTAAATCTTTGTAAAGTTATTATCAACCGTTCGAAAACGTATTAATAAACGAGACAAGATTCAAAACCATCTTAGGTATCATTATCAGTCTTACTTTACGGTGCCGAGTGTTTGTCATAAAAAAAGCTGAGCAATCTTCGAAGCACAGCTTCAGGCGACAAGGAAGACATTAACTTAGGTTTGACCATGCAGCGAACGCGAATGCCAGGGCGCTTTGACTGAAAGGTCGAAAGCAAGAGTGCAGTGAAATAACTCCCATTTCCATAACTCTTATTACCATTTCCAAAAAGAAATAAGCCCCTCAGGGGCTAATGCCTTTTTGTTGGGAAATAAGCCCTATGAGGCTTATTTCGGTGGGAGTTATTTTACTGGCTGCATTACCTAAGGCAGAGAACTTCAACGAATCGGAAGCCTGGAGGCTCATTCCGTAACTTTGAAAACGATTGTCACTGAAAGTCGTGGGCGAGATTGTCATCAATTTGCTTTACGTAATGCGACACCTTTGGTATTGTCAATCGTTTATTTGAGTAATGTGCTCTCAAACCGTAGTAAGTAGTTCTCAAACCGTAGTAGTAGTTCCCAAACTATTCATTAGATGTCATATAAATTGTCATTAATGATATTTGTAAGTAATTTTGTATTAATACTGACGTTTTATTACGGCGAAGAAGATTGACATGGTAGTGAAATAATTTGCAAACTTTGGTAAAGGTTCAAATTTGACATATACACCAAACATACGGTCAAATTACAGGTCGGCTTTTTTCAGTGTGAGATCATCCTAGTTTCGGGATTTAACTCGAGTTTACTCGAGAAACTAGTTTTTCAGTCAATTTAAATCCAAATTTACTTCGATTTAACCCAGCAAGTTTGGTGAGTTAACCCTGCGAATAAATGATCCGATGTTTTTGACAGATGATAAGATACCAAACAAACAATAAGGGTATTCATGCAACGTCGTAATTTTACTACGTGAGAAAGATTGTAACTTTAAACCCAGATATGCCTGATGGAATATAAATATGTTTGATTTCTACCAATTTTAAAAATGTCAGAGTACGGTATTCGCTTCGAAAGGTACGTATTTGTTTTTATAGAAAATTTAGTTTTTCTAACTTTACAAGTTATGTTTTGGAGTAATAAAATGTTACTCTTTCGTTTGTAATAAACATATTATTTCTTAGAATTACGTTTCACTGTGTTTATGGGGCACACCGTACGGTGTACTTTATGTAGGTCGATAGGCAAATATACGTCTATAAACAATTTTTTTTCAGGGGGTTTTCATTGAATGAAGCTCTTGCTTATCTTGAAGATGATGAGGAATTCGCAAGAAAAGTGGACGACATTGCAATATTTCCACCAAATAATGCCTGCGCGGAGTTGACGGATGAAGATTCCGGTGGTGAGGAGTTGGTTTCCGTCAGTAACTTACCAGGTTCTCAGTTACAAGCACCTGCCGAAATAACATAGAACCATGGAATTCATGATGAATATTCGTCTGATGATAACATTCCCTTATCCAACTTATCAAAGCCGAAACCGAGTACTTCAACACAGTCTTCTAAGAAACCACAAAAGAAAAAAAAAAATGTATAATTGGATAAAAGAAGATTTACCAATAATGTCTTTCACTTGTTCTCAGTTTGAAAACTCTAAAGAGTTCAATGCATTACAGTTTCCTTTGGAGTTATTTTATAGATTTTTTGATGGCGAGCTTTTTTAACTTATTCTCACCGAAAGCAACAGATATATATCCCAAAAAAACAGGCAACGAGTCTAAGTGGATACATTCAGGTGCCACGAAGGAGAATTTACTGGCAGCGAGAGAAGGATGGTCACAATGCTTTGGTTGCAGAGGCAATTACAAGGGATAAGTTTGAATATATATTTTCAAATATTCACTTAGCTGACAAGGAAAATCTGGACCAAGCTGACAAGCTTTCAAAAGTAAGGCCTTTGTTCAAATACCTAAACAAACGATTTTTGGATAACGCTCCAATGGAAGAGAATCACTCTGTCGATGAAGCGATGGTGCCATATTTCGGTCGCCATGGCTGTTAACAGTTTATACATGGCAAGCCTATTAGATATGGCTACAAATTGTGGGTAGGTACAACAAGGTTGGGATATGTAAACTGGTTTGAACCATACCAAGGCGCATCTACCAATATTAGCACCATGTATGCAGAATGCGGGGTTGGTGCTGGAGTAGTTCTTGAATATGCAGATGCCTTGAGAAAAAAATGGCCAAGAAGCAACTTCCATCTGTTCTTTGACAATTTCTTTACATCCATGGAACTAATAGAACTTCTATCTCAAAAGAACTTCTTCGCCACTGGTACCATTCGCGAAAATCGAATATCGCAGAACCCATTGGTTGATTCAAAGACATTCAAGAGGGAAAAAAGAGGTTCTTACGACTTTAGAAAAATACAGGATCAAAATACAATCGCCGTAAAATGGAACGATAATAATATCGTATCGATCTGCTCAAGCTTTGCTGGCATAGCTCCTATCCATTCAGTGAAGCGATATTCTCAAAAAGAAAAAAAGAACATACAGGTATGGTTTTATTGAAATATAAATGTTGGTAACATAATTTATTTTCTTGGGCTTTAAGTAGAGCAGCCACATCTGGTGCATTTATACAATGCAAACATGGGAGGTGTAGATAGATGCGATCAGAATGTCAGCCTTTACCGAACTTCAATTCGTGGAATGAAGTGGTACCGGTCGCTTATCACTCATTGCATCGATCTTTCCATTCATAACGCTTGGCAAATACATCGAATTCATGGAGGCGACTTAGACCAACTAAGTTTTAGAAGGCAAATCGCTTTAGGATTGTTGATGCAGAATAAAAAACCGCTGTCTTATGCGCGTGGACGTCCATTAGCCTTCGAAGGAGCAAATATACGATACGACCGCTTGATCATATGGTAACACCACAAGACAAACAAACGAGATGTGCTTTTTGTCATACAAAACAACAACAAGATGTTCTAAGTTCGATGTTGGAGTTCCCGTGAAGTGCTTTGTAGACTTTCATAAGAAATAAAATTGTTCAGTCGTCGTACCATATATGCCTAACGTCCTATATATAGGACGGCGGTCATTTTGGAAGTATATGTATGAAATTTTTGAAAATGTGTAAAAACTGTTTTATTTGCCACATATTATTACGAATATGACAAAAAAAAATATTTTTAAAGTTTCAAAAAAGTTTAGGCATATCTGGGTTAAGACGACGTTTCATGAACGACTCTAAAACTGCACCACTAAATATTGCGGCAGTTGAATATCACTTTAGTAATTTATTTATTGATCGAACTTCGTTCCTATTGTTTTCTTTCCGTTCTACACATTTTTTTCAGTTTAGCGAATACGTTTGATGTGCGAAATTTGAACGCTATAATGGTCTGTAAATTGTATATGGTCTGATAGCTTTAAAAATAATGAAAACTTGAATGTCTTTACAACATCCAAACTGATGCAAGACCAGATCCCATGAGCAATCGCTCGAAAATCGTCAGTGATTTGACGACTTTTATTTTATGTGGAGCAAGTAAAGGGATATCACCGACGGCAAAAAAGATTATTGAACTTACGTGATGCAATACTGCCGTCGAAACAATATGGCAACCGATAATCACTTTACGGAATGTTGGCCCTGTTAAGTAAATGTATCTGAACTATACATGGTACCTACGATATGTGGCTCACAGAACCACGAGGACCAAGGTATCTCTGCCCAACCTGTCGGGAGAACCATACAAGAGATTTTTTCTATAGACGATTTTTCTTCTTCATCTTATGTCAGTTTTTTGTGAAGACAATTAGTCCATTAGCCATTTTTTCTATAAATACATTTGTCATCTCTCTCAAGATACAAGAGATTTTGATCTTCTGTTTTTAATGTCGGGTCAAAGACTAAAGGTTTATTATAACTATTGCTGCACTGTATCGTGGCACAGCCAATAAAGATTTTTGTTTTTCACTAAAAGCCGAGACCGACTTTAAGTAAGACCGGTAACACCAGTCCACCGATTCGAACTACATCTTGCCAGTGCATCAGCTTTTTCGTTTTTTTTTCACTTCGAAGTATCCAGGAACTAAGCAGTAAGACACTGCAATAGTATGTTAGTCAAAACGATTTGTTAACACCTCAATATTTGTTGATATCCCTAAATTTATTCTTACAGCAAATCTGAAATGTTTCAGAACATTAATTAAAAAACACTAAAAATCAGTAAAACTAATACTGTACAGCATGAATATATTTAAATCCGAAACTGTCATACAACTCGGTTAAGGAATCCATGCTATTTTCTTACAAAGTGCAGCCTTTATATACTTTTCTTAACTAATTAAGATGTTATAAGAAACTAACTGAAAAAAAGATTAAAATTAAAACCAAATTAACCCTCCTCCGTGCTTTGTCTTCACATCGATTTCATGAGATTTAGTGTATGCGATAAAAATCGAGACCCATTAACGAATATATTTTTCAAAGTTTTTTTTTTCTTTTAAATTGTATTAATAAATATTAATTTAATTTAATACTATGAAATAATTTTGTTTTTATTTTATGTTTTCTCTTCAGTTATTTTTCAATTTTATTGGATTTTTTTTATTTTTGATTTGACTATAATTTTAAAATTATATTATTTTTTCCTTCGTATAAATAACTACTCAGTGTATTGTATAAATTACATGTGTCGACTCCTCTCAGACGGCCGTCTCGTGATCTGTTTCATCTATTCGCCCCAATCGCCATGAATTTGGATCACCTGCTGTAGAGAATGATTTAAAAAAATTACGCAAATATTTAATAAATGTAAAAAATTTAATAATTTTGCATTTTCTATTTTCCCTCTTAAGCTGACCCTAAGAAATAAAAAAAAAACATGCTTACACATTTAACTAAATCTATGTATGTTTTTTTAAATATCAAATAGCATTTTAAAATGCAGGATTAATCATTCATCTTTATATAACGGGTGGGAGGTAAAAAAATGTTTAAATTCAAATTTTTATTTACTTAAATACATTGGCAAGATTTTAAATATTACTATGTACACTTAAATTTGATTTTATTAAATAAAAATAAAAATCAGTTCATTAATAAATTTTATTAAACAAAATATGTTTTTGTTAATTGTGTACCTTTTTTAATGATGAACTAAATTCTAGCTAAATATTTTTTTTTTAAGATAGTGTGTCCTTTTGCAGTAAATATTTTTTTATTGAATCTTCTTGAAAATAATTACGGTAGCATTCGGTTATAACCAGTTATGGGAGACAAATTTTTTTTGGGGGTTGTGCTTTGGGTTAACTACCCAACCATGGAAAAAACTTACGGAAATGACTGATTTTATTATTGACGACCCTGCTAAACGAAAAAATGACAACGACGTTGTCCTTTGTTGTTGCACCTGGAATGTGAGAACATTAAAAAGGATAGGTGCAAATGAATTACAAGCAGAATCCCTTAACTGCTACAAAGCAGACATTACTGCCATCTAAGAAATACGGTGGGATGGGCCGAACAAAAAGAGGATGAAAAACTGTGACATGCGGATGCGGATTTGTTATAAGTGCCAGACTTACGCAAGAAGTCTTATGTTTCCAAGACATTAGCGAACGCATTATAACAATCCGCATCAAGGCCAAATTCGCCAACATTAGCCTTTTATGCGCTCACGCCCCAACTGAGGAAAAAGATGATATAGCTAAGGACTGCTTCTATGAGCTCCTTGACAAAACCTATGAGCGACTACCGAAGTGCGATGTTAAAATCGTGCTGGGAGATTTTAACGCAATGGTAGGAAGAGAAGACATCTTTAGCAGTATTGTCGGAAAACATAGCCTACACGACAACACGTCTGGTAACGGACTTAGGCTAATTGACTTCGCTACGGAACGAAATGCTACTATAGCCAGCACACGATATCCTCACCTAGAAATCCATAAGGGGACATGGCGGTCTCCAGATCAAAGAACGGTCAACCGATCACATAGCGATAGACAATAGGCACGCATCCAGTATTTTGGATGTCCGAACATTCCGAGGAGCTAACATCGACTCGGACCACTACCTTGTTGCACCTAAGGTTAGAATGTGGATATCCACCACGCCAAAACAATCCAGGAATACTGTAAAAAAAATTTATGTCGAATGACTGCAATCGCAAGAGACCGTCAAGACCTTAGCGCAACGCGTATCCCTAAACCTCCCGATTAACACCATACCACCAGCATCGATTGTCAAAGAACAATGGCAACGATGCCAACAAGCCATTAGATCAGCCGCAACTGATGTGCTAGGTATCTCGCGCCCACCAGCAAGAAACCCCTGGTTTGATGAGGGATGCCGACAGATGCTCGCTGCAGAGCCTGCAGGTGAAGACGAGAGCTGCCGTTGAGCTCTATAGGCAGAGAAGAATGAAAGAACACCGGCTATTCAGAAATAAGTAAAAAAAGTAAGAAAATCGCTCGATCGAGGATATAGAGAGGTGCCACTTCTGGAACGATGTTCACAAGTTTTACCAAAGTGTAAAACGTCAAAGCCAAGGATACAAAGCTTGAACAGAATCCTGTTGAGATGAACAAGGAAATATCGTAGTTGAGACACAGTCGATGCTGCTGATGCAAGAACCACTTCTACAGACTGCCAAACGGCGATGACGAACAAAATCCACTGTCAGGCAGAACGAACCGTTCAATATTGGCAACGACAGCGAAAACTGCCAAGCACCCGACCTAAATGAAGTGAGGATATCAATATCTAAAAAAAAAATAAATAAATTTTTGGCCCAACAGGCTCGTTAGTACCCAGGGCCTAGCTGTCTTCTCACAACCATTCATATGTGCGTGTGTACTTCTTAGCACGATGGCGGGACCTCCAGTTTTATGCCGACTCTGAACGGCTAAGTTGAGATAAGCTTTTCATGACAATCGATACTACTCGGATGATTTGTCTGATCATCACGAGAGGAGGGCCAGTAAAAAATCGTTTAGGTGTTGCTACGCCTGGAAATCGAAATCAGACCTTCTGCGAGGCAGTTCATCGCCGTAATATGTGAATGCCTGAAAGCGTTTACCAACAACCTGATCGGCCCTTATCAGTGTGGTTTTAGGCCAGGAAAGTCCACAACCGATCAAATCTTCACACTTTGGCAGATCCTGGAAAAAACCCAAGAAGTCCAAATCGATACCCACCACCTATTCATCGATTTCAAAGCCGCATACGATAGCATTTATAGAGACGAACTATACAGAGCCATGTCTAGTTTTGGTATACCGCCCAAACTCGTCCATTTGTGTAGGATGACGATGGAGAATTCTCGCTGCTCCATCAGAGTCAAAAACGATCTCACCGACACATTCGATTATCAAAAAAAGATTTAGGCAAGGCGATGAACTGTCATGTGGCTTCTTCAATCTGATTCTTGAGAGGATTTCGCAAAACTCACAAGCCAACAACAGAGACACAATTTCCCAAAAATCTGTACAAGTACTAGCAAACTCCGACGATATTGACATCATTGGTAGGACCCAACTTGATGTCATAGCCACGTTTGCTGGTGTAGAGAAGGAAGCGGCAAAAGTGGGTTTAGCAGTAAATGAGGGCAAGACGAAGTATATGCAAACAACATCGACGAATCGGACAGAACGTCACCATTGACAGATATAACTTTGAGGTAGTACGGAACTTTATCTATCTCGGCTGCGCTATTAACTCTGACAACAACATCTCGTCAGAAATTAAACGAAGAATTACTCTTGCCAACCGCTGTTTCTTCGGGCAAAGAAGGCAATTCAGTAGTAAAGCCCTCACTCGAACTACTAAGGAGATCCTATATAAGACCCTGATCAATCCAGTCCTGCTCTACGGTGCTGAAACATGGACCGTCTCAAAAGCGGATGAAGAAATCCTTGGTCGATTCGAGAGGAAAATTCCTCGAAAAATGTTCGGTCCCGTTTGCGTTGACGGGCTATGGAGACGAAGATTCAACCAAGAACTATACGAGCTGTACAGCGACATGCGCCTGGTCAAAAAACTCCGCATTGGACGTTTAAGATGGCTAGGAAATGTAGAATGAATGGATACCAATACTCCGGCTCGCAGAGTCTTCGATTCCCAGCCAGACGTCGGACGCAGTAGAGGAAGACCTCGCCTTAAAGGGCGCGTACAAGTAGAAACCGACCTCAACTAACTTTAAATGCGCATCTGGAGGCAGTTAGCTAAGGACCGGGCTAATTGGAGAGGCATTTCGGTTGAGGCCCAGGTTCTTTCCGGACTGTAGCACCACTTAAGTAAGTAAGTAAGTAAGTAAATGTTTTGATTAAAGGACACTCATCGTCATCAGAGTCATTAAGAACTGAATTTTCGACAGACGCAGCACTCAATATTTCTTCCAAGTTTGGATTACCTGAAGTTAATTTATTGTCAACAATAGTCACATACTCCTCCCATGCTGTTCCTGAAGCGACGATGTTTGAATTGTTTATTAGGGCAATTCATTCAGAAAGGAGCCAATATTCCTAATTGCAGAGTTGTTGAAAGACTGCAAGCCAGCGTGCTTAAAACAGTTAGCGATTGTGCTGCTGTTAACACAATCCCAAGCTGTCACCACTATGCGGACAGTGTCTAATAAGCCAATGGTACATTCTTTATTAGCATCTAGGTACCGAATAATTTTGAACACAAGGAAATTGCTTTTTATGGAAATTGCTTTTAGGGCTTCTTATCACACCCTCGTCCATTGGCTGAAATATCGAACTTATATTAGGCGGAAGGAAAGATAGTTTTATTGAAGAAAGGTTTGGAGTCTAAGGATTTGAAGGGCAGTAATCGACAATTTTAATACAAATTTTCAGGCTAAGAGGCTCATTAGTACCCAGGGCCGAGATTTCTCAAAACCATTCATATGTGCGTGTTCTATCTCAATGGCGGAATCTCCTGTTTAATGACGACTCCGAACGGAAAATCTGTAATAAGCTTTTCTTGACAAATGACACTACTCGGATGATTTGTCAGATCATCACGAGAGGAGGGCCAGTGAAAAATCGTTAAGGTGTTGCTACGGCTGGAAATCGAATCCAGACCTTCTGCGCAGCAGTTCAACGCACCAACCATAGGACCACTGAGCCAGTTATCGACAAGCAAAAAAATGTTATTTTTCTTTGTCTTTCGGAAGTTACCCAAGCCTTTTTTTGCTGTATATTCAACAGGCAAGCACTTGGTACCTTTGAAACACTTTCGATTTTTTGATTTTCCAATAACAAGAAGTTTTTTTTCGCCCATCCATCCATATTTCAACCTGTTCGTTTTTATCATTTAAATTTCAACGTTTGTCAGGTCTTAACTTGTAAAAAATTACGGCTTTACAGGGTCGGTACTCGCCTCGAACTATTGGCCATGCCTTTTGTAACCACTCATCGCATTGCCCTGGCTGAACGATGTTAGCTTCTTCCGAATTTTTTCCAAACACAATGTGTTTCGCGTGGAAAACAAGTAGATCCAACTTTCAGTCCATTGAAAATTCTTTCCAAGAAGCTGCCCAATTGTATTTGCTTTTGTTTGCAGTATTGCCCCTGTAATGGGCACATTATTGCTTCTTTGAATTTCAAACCATTGGAATAATGAATCTTCAACGTCCGAATTTTTCGGAACATTTTCGATTATGTATTTTGATTTCGGTCGTTATATCTGAATTTCATGACGAACAATTCCCGTCATAACGGTCGTTATAACCCAAATGGTCGTTATAGCCGAAGTCGTTAATACCGTATGATATCATTAACTATTTAATGCGAAACCGAACTTTAGCTTTAAGTTTTGTCGTTATAACCAAGGTCGCTATATGTGAATTTAACTGTATGTGGAATATATTTAAAAAAAATGTTTTAAATAAAGAAAAACAAGAGTTCTGTTGTATAATGCAGTAGGCTGTATTATACTTGTCCTAGTCTTGTATATAAGGAACTGGTGTAATTTTTAATGATATATTACGAATACTATATTTTACGTACACCCATTAATTATGACAACTAAATAAATTACAATGTAAAAGCTTTAGTAGTAGAATTATTCACAAGCTTTAACTGTCCCAACACTAGCAACACAAGTTTCCTCATACAGAAACTAGCTTTAACTAAATTTTTAATTTTACAAAATAATCTCTCTGCTGCAAAAGTTTTGTTTTTTTACATACAATCAAAAAAACAATAACAAAAAATTACTAAAAATAATTAATACAACGAAATGACAACTTACCACAATAATAATACTTTGATATCCTAGGCAGGGCTGGGTTTTTTCATATGTAATTGTTTTTGTTTTTTCATTTTTATTTATTTTTTTTGAGATTAAAAAAACAAATGGTACGAAAAAAATCAGAAAAAGAAAAGAAACAAATATTTTTTGGATTTTTATCATAAAACTCTAATGTTTTAAGCTAGTATTTTATTTGAACCTCAGATGAAAGGAGAAAGGATAGAAAAGGTGTGTGTGAGAGAGAGAGATATAAAGATAAAGAAGAGTTACGTAAATAAATAGGAAATTTTTGAAAATAAAACAAATTTTTAAAAGTATAGTTTGGATACAATATATTTTTTAATGTTATGTGTTTTTTTTTCTAAAGTGTGATAAACAATTCAAGTCTGTGCATTTTATAATTATTGTATCAGATAAAACAACGTTATGAAAAAAAACATCTCATGCAAATTTAGGTGCAGTTTTAGATTGGAGATGGTTAAATTTTTGTTTCTGGAGTGTGTGTGCTTTTTTTTTTTTAATTTTGGATAAATGTTTTTATTTTTTATTTTTTATTTTTGTATTACTTGTATATTTATGTTTAATCTATGTGTAATATGTATTATTTTTATACAGTAAAATGCCAATTTTATTTTCTTAATACAATGTTTTTATTGTGTTATACTTTTTTTTTGTTTAAATTAAAATTTTGGAAATGAAAAATATTAAATTTAACCTTAATTTCATATTATTTGGTTAAAATAAAAATCCTTGTTTTTTATGTACATTAGCATATAAGCATTGGGGAGGTGAAATCTTGAAAGAAATATTAAGATTGACAATAAAGACCGGAGAAGCTATAGGAAGTTGGGTGAGAATTCGACGTAAGATTTTGGATAAGCAGTTGTCTGACAAGATGAGAGTTGAGTTTCAAAAAATCACCGCCATCTTTCGACAAGTGCAGTGACGTGGACGTCACATGAATCACAAATGTTTTGTTGACTTTATTTCTTCATCTCGCTGCTTTGTTGGTATATCTAATCAGGAGCTTTTCATAAACGTGATCTACACTAAAAAAAAAACGTAATTCCGAAAATAAATCAGATGAATATGATGACGGAGCTACTAAGGGCCTCTCAACTGAAAAGGTTCAACTTTGTGATGTATACTTGTATGTCTCCATCCACGCTAAAACAAGAAAAGCCGCATGTTGATGGTGAGAAGGGAGGAAAGATGATGTCAGCATCATATGAGATGACATTCAAAATATATAAATATTTTTCATTTTGCATAGAAACGGAAAGGAGTTGGGATCCGGACGTTGGTGCAACCACTACCATTGTACCACAGTTCCTTCTTCATATATCGGCGAATATACATATTCTGGCGGTGTTGCACCTATTCATATCCTAGTTGATAGGTAACTGTTTAGAAAAAAAAAAGAAACTCTCTGAGCTGCGACAAAAACGATGGCTAAAGCCTCCTTAACATCGCCTAAAACATTCTATCCGCCGTAATATGTGAACGCCTCGTTTACCAACAACCTGATTGGACATAATCGGAGTAGTTTTAGGCCAGGAAAGTCCACAACGGATCAAATTTTCACAATTTGACCGATCCCGGAAAAAAACACACAACATCCACGAATCGTGTAGAATGTCACCATTCACAAACATAACTTTTGATACGGGTCTACCTCGGCTCCTCTATTGACATTGAAAACAACATTTCGTCTGAAACTGAATGAAGAATTACTCTTGCCAACCGATATTTTTGCGGGCTAAGAAGGCAATTTATAAGTAAAGCTTTGACTCAAACTACTATGGACTTCCTATATAAGACCATGGTCATTCTAGTCCTGCTCTACGGCGCTGAAGGATGCACCCTTGGTCGTCTTGAGAGAAAAATTCGTCGAAAAATATTCGGTCTCGTTTACGTTGACGGCCGATGGAGACGAAAATTCAACCATGACCTATACGAGCTGTACCGCGACATACATCTGGTCAAAACACTCCGAATTGTATAATTAAGATTGTTTGGCCATATACAGCGAATAGAAACCAATACTCCTTCTCGCAGAGCCATCGATTGTAAATCAGACTTTGGCGCACAAGTCGAAACTGACTTCAACAAACTTAAAGTGCGCAACTGGATACAGTTATCTAAGGACCGGGATAAGGATCGAGATGTGATCTAAAAATGTGATTTGATTAAGAGGGTATGAAAGGAAAAGGACGATAATGCCGGCAAAACAAAGTAAGTAAAGAGTGGCAAGTGAATATAGCAACCATGGTAGAGAGGGTTATGAGAAAATGTCTCGCATTCGTCGTACCAACTAGACGACAAGACTGGCATGATTTTTTTTTGTGCTAGGCCAAGGGTCAAGTCAAGTCCCACACCCACCGACGAGCTATGTGGGAACAAGCATGCCAGCACAGACCCAACAGGCACAGTGGTCTACAGAACAAAGACCCCATTGTTGGTTGTTGTCTCGGTTCATTCCGGACTGTAGGAAGTATGTATGGACATGTAGAGCGAATGGACACAAATACTCCGCTTTGCAGAGTCTTCGATTGCCAGCCAGACGCCTACGCGGTAGAGGAAGGACTCGCCTTTAGTGGCGCATACAAGTAGAAATCTATCTTAACTGACTGGAAGTGCGCAACTCGATACAGTTAGCTAAGGACCATGCTAATTGAAGATAGAGGGATAAGGGTTAAGGCCTTGGTTCATTCCAGATTGAACTCAACTGATAGGTAGATATCATATCCTTATCTGTGTCATACATCTGCTTTCTCTTCCCCTTCCACTTTGACGTGAATTTTATGACGCAATTCACGTTAATAAAATGAAAGTTCATCTCGCTAAGTGCAGCTTCTGCTGACATCTGCAGTGGTCTCTCTGAAGTTTTAGTTGCTACCTCTGAAAATTCGACTCTATTCTGCTTGGAATTAACTCAGAAAGTTTAATATGTTGGAGTCATCCCTTGATATTAAGCCATTCTGAACCTAACATCACTAGAAACTGTCAGTTATGTTAACAATTTATATTTTGGCATTAACGGCCTAGACCTTAAGCCTGGTTTACCCATTCACTCACAGAATGGGACTCCCAGTTTGACGCCGATTCCAAACGAAAAAATTGAAAAGCATCTCATAACAGCTCATACTCTTGTATGTTTGGCAGACTTTTGAAACATGTCAGGCAGCGAACAAAACATAGGCATTGCTATTTTCGGGATGTGAATCTCCCACTTATTAGTCCAACGAACTAACTACTGGGCCACTGCACCCACTGTATAATGTCCGATGTTTGAAAGGTAATTTGGCAGGACTCTTTATTTTATACGCGTAAATTATTATTTGCAGTCGAAAAAGAAAAAAAAAACATATGGCTACAATCCACTGTGTGGATAGTTTTATACACTATCCCATCCAATCCTTTAAATTAATATTGATATCTGGGTTTATGGCAAAGAAATATTAAAATTGAAATTGTAGCAACACATTGTTCAGACAGTTTATCAAAAACTTGTATGGTTCGACCAAAACAACGTTTTTCTCCTGCATATGGTATGGCGTAGGGTATACGAATGGTTTTTGTATGAAAACGTCTCCAAAAAGTGGGTTTGAGTAAAAGTGATGTATGGAAGAAATGTTTACATTACCAAAACCAATTATTTTGCATCCATTTTTTTTTAAATTTCTAAAAATTTACGGAAAAACTTTTTTTTATTAAAAACGCCCCCAAAAAGTGGGCATGGCAAAAAACTTTGTAAAGAAAATATATAGACACAAGGATTGTTTAGATATCTTGTTCAGACACTTTTTCGAAATTTTAAATGGTTTGGCCTAAAATTAGGTTTTGCTAAAAAGAGGGCGTGGCATCAATTTTTTTTGAAAATTTTTAAAATTTTACCGAAAAACGTTTTTTTTACTAAAAACGCCCCTAAAAAGTGGGCATGGCAAAAAACTTTGTAAAGAAAATATATAGACACAAGGATTGTCTAGATATCTTGTTCAGACACTTTTTCGATATTTTAAATGGTTTGGCCTAAAATTAGGTTTTACTAAAAAGAGGGCGTGGCATCAATTTTTTTTTGAAAATTTTTATAATTTTACCGAAAAACGTTTTTTTACTAAAAACGCCCCCAAAAAGTGGGCATGGAAAAAACTTTGTAAAGAAAATATATAGACACAAGGATTGTCTAGATATCTTGTTCAGACACTTTTTCGAAATTTTAAATGGTTTGGCCTAAAATTAGGTTTTACTAAAAAGAGGGCGTGGCAGTGGGCGGATTTAAACATTTTTTACACTTTTTCGAACAGAACGCACAAGGATCACATGTACCAAATTTGATTATCCTAGCTCAAAATTTAAAGCATAAAAACCGGTTACTTATAGACGGACGGATGGAAGGACGGAGGGACGAACGGACGGACAGACATGGCCTAATCGACCCAGCTAGCGATTCTGAGTCAATCCATATAATTTGAGGTATACCCAGCTAAATTATTTCACTATGTTACAAACTATGTATCAAAAATAATTTAACCCTATGGGATAGGGTATAAAAGTCAGGTGGCGCCTCAGATAGTATTGTGGATACGCTACTAGTATTACATACCGGAATCCCCGGAAAAGCGCAGAGAAGGGAAGCGAATCAAAGAATTTATCAGGAATCCCTTGACCCACATATTTTCTCATATCTAATTCAGAATTACTGCAAATTCAGATCTCATATGGTTTTTTTTTTAACTTGAAGAAGGGCTCGCAAACGCCTCTCCTTTAAATTCGTAACATAACGCAATTGACGCAGCAGTGTAAATGAAGGAATTGTTATCAAATTATTACTTATCGCATCAAGAGCAATATCTAGGTATTCTGGCTTAAGGGTTTTTGTTAACGTAGGACTTAACTTTAGATATCTAGCAAATGTCGACCAACAGATTTGTTGGTATCCAGGGCCTAATTTGTTTTTCGCAGAATCAAGAATGCGTGCGTGAAGTGAAGTATAACATGCACGATAATGATATATAAAATGTTATGCCGAGTCCGAAAGACTCGTATCAACATAGCGAACATGTCTAAGGTCTTCATATTTCCATATCTAGACATATTCTAAAATGTTTCTATTCGAAAGACTTGTAGGATTATAGCGAACTTGTCTTAGGTCTTCATATTTCCTCAGTTCGACACGTTAATAAATGATTCGGCTTTAAAACTTTGCAAGATCATAGCAAACTTGTCTTATAATTCATCAAAGTTTTGATCATGGTTTTGTCCCAAATAAAATTAATGGCGAAAAATACTGCAAACAACTAATAGGAGTCCAAGATGGGGACCTATCTCGGCCAAACTACATAATGTGGTGCTCCTTAATGGCCGCCACCGTTTAAAGGTTGTTAATACATCAGTCCACACTTGCTCTGTGGTTGTTAGGCCTTTGCTTATATTTGATGGTTCGAGCCAAGCTGCACATCTCTTGAGCTCCTGCTCGTGTGCATGAAGAAGACTATAGTCTTCAATTAAAATCCACAACTTTCAACAGAAAATCTATGGTATTTTCGATTTCACTCTCCCAATACTTCGAAGACAAAGCTTATACATACAAACAAAGCTATCTTTCATACAGCTTACGAACCAATAAAAAACAACATACATAAAAAACACAAAACAAAAAATACAATCGATTTGTTGTCTTTAGTTTTAAACATAAATATAAATTAATTGCTAAAATTAATTTTAAGTAAAAATTAAAAAAAAAACAACAAAAACAAAAACTAAAACAATTACAAACATGTCAGAGATAGAGTTTTAAATGGTTAAATATAAATATTTATGTATATTTATAAAAAAAAACAACAAAATATTTATAAATATGTTAGCAGGGAGATGTCTTTTGATCTCTATAAGCTACGTTATTATTTTTACTCGAAGTAGAATCTGAAGCAGCAGCAGCAGAGGACACCAATCGAATTCGCTTTGGATACGTACGGCCAAGCAGAGGGGCATGCTCTTCTATAAAATAATAGAAACAAAAATAAAATACGAAAAAAGGAATACGAACAATAAAAGGAGGAACAGTTTTATGAATTTTAATTTAATCAAAGAGAAAGAAAAGAATGACAGTTTGGTATGGGGTGAAATCGATTAAAGTGATTTGTGATAAGTGACTAGTGAAAATCGCAGTCGACGAAATCGATCAGAGTGAGATTTTGTAGACATATAACGGTCATAAACTCATAAGCCCTTAAACAGAGCGACTGTTGGATTGGTCCTTGTCACTTATCACTAATCAAGTTAGCCAATGTCATCCTTTTTTTTTTTTGGTAGGGGAATAGAAAGCATTTGCGATAGATAGGAGAGAAGCAATAAATTTTGTTCTTGCAAAGAAGCTTAATTCAAAAAAAGATTTCAAAAATAATGAACAGAAGCTGTTGAAAGGATTAGTTTGCTGATTTCAATTAAAGAAGATGGATGAACTCGGATATTCTTCAAGCGGCTGATATTTACACAAAAATGTTATGTATACGCCTAGTGCAGGGTGGTTGATGAAAGCGGCTACAAAAAAAAACTTAAAAACAATTTTCCCATTTTCTGGTTCATTCTTCTTTTTGATTTTCAGATTGATTTTTAGATTTAACAAAAATGGATAACTGGGACACCGAAACAAGAATTTGGATTTTTCGCCGGTATCACGCACTGGAGTCCGTAGTTTCGGTTTAAAGAGAGTATAGGCGCACGTTTGGCAGCAATCCTCCGAGCAGATGGACCATAAAGAGACTTGTTAACAATTTTGCCGAGCAAGGGACAGTTGAAAGAAGAGCAAACGATCGAAACCCTTCATTTAGGACGGAGGAAACAATCGCAGCTGTAGCTGTTGCAAAACAAAATAATCAAAGAGTTTCGACAAGAAGCTTATCTGCTCAAATCGGTATAAACAGTCATTGCAGTCAATTATGCACAATGATTTGGACATATTTCCATAAAAAATTCAAATCGCCAACAAACTGAACGCAACAGACTTGCCGATTTGCTTGGAATGTTGCCAGAAGATCCTTCAAATGGTGGAGGAGGAAGGAAACATGTTGAACTGTGCTTTTATGTCTGAAGAGGCCCATATCGATTTAAACAGCAACATAAACAAACAAAATTGTCGAATAATATCCAACCCACAGATACTCCTTGAGACGGAATCGCGTCCACTTCGTGTCACAGTGTGGTGTGCAGTTTCATTACGCTACATTGTCGGGGCCTACATCTTCGGCCAAAAAGCTCACACCGTTACGGTAACTGAAGACCGTTGAGCATGTTGAGAGAGTTTTCCTATCCAGAATTACGCCGAATGTGGATTTATTTCAACTCTGTGTGGTTTCAGCAAGATGGTGCAACTCCTCACATAGCCCGGTCTGTTATAACAAAATTGCGACGAAAATTTCCCAAGAAGTTGATATGCAGAAACTCCATATTTCCAGGTCGCCTTACCTTACTGCACCGGACCCTTTTTCGTGGAAAAAACCAACAAATTCGAATAAACTAAAGCAATCGATTCGACAAACTATTGCTGCTATTCCTGTTTCAACTCTCCAAGCAGTAATGAACAACTTTTTGGTAAGATGCAGCACATGCATCAACGAGCAGGGGGGCATTTAAATTTCATTATTTTAAAAACTAGTTCAGCTATATTTGATAAAATTGACTGAGCTATCTTTGATAAACATGAATAAAAGAAAAATAAATTCCATACACTGCAAAAAATTCATTTGAGTTTCTTTATGTAGAAATATTCATCAGCCACCCCGTTTATCCTATTACAGTATTGAGTCAATTTTGGAAAAATTTACCATAACCAATAAATTAGCGAATTATACCTGAACATAAAGCATGTACCAATATAAAAACCAAAAACGAAGTTAAGAGCAAAGAGAGGTCAGAAACCAATAGGTTAGCAAACGGTTTAATTTAAATGTCTTAAAAATAAGATGGATATTTGGATGTCGTAGAGCTCGAGAAAACTCTGGTTGGTGTTAACTTGGCAATACCCAGTCGTTGTAACCTTGAATACACATCCATTGTGCTTATTTTACCTCCAGCGGATACAGGTCTTATCCAACCGGATTTGACTTGACTTATAAGTGCGAATGTTGATAACAAGATGAAAAACAGAAAAACTATAAACAGCCTAGTCAGAATGACTAGCACAGAATATCTGGGCTCCTATCCTCAGGTGAACACATGGGTCTGATCCTCCAGGTTGGGGGTTGTACTTTGGTTTAACTACCCACTTACGTTAAAAAAAACATTATTACCTGCCTTAGAGCCTCGGAAAGGACTGATTTTATTTTTGACAACCATGCATAACAAAAAAAAAAAAGGAAAACAACGTTCGCATCTGCACCTGGAATGTGAGAATATTAAACAGGAGATGTACAGGTGAACAATTAACCGAAGCCCTGAGCTGCTACAAGGCAGACATTACTACAATCCAGGAAATACGATGGGATTGATCGCACAAAAAGAGGATGAAAAACTGTGACATCTACTGTACGCATCGTCTTATATTGAGAAAAACCGGCGACTGTTCGGACGTGGATTTATTATAAGTGCCAGACCTAGACACGAAGTCCAATGTCTTCAGACCTTAGCTAACTTCTTCTGGTCGAAAGAAATTATGCCTGAAGAATGGAACCTCAGCATCGTTTGCCCGATCCAAAAAAAGAAGACCCTCTAAACTGCGCCTACTACAGAGGCATAAGTCTCCTCAACATCGCCTACAAAATCCTATCTGCCGTAATATGTGAACGCCTGAAACCGTTTACCAACAACCTGATCGGCCCTTATCAGTGTGGTTTTAGGGCAGGAAAGTCTACAACCGATCAAATCTTCACACTTCGGTTGATCATGGAATAAAACCAAGAAGTCCAAATCGATACCCACCCGTATTCGTCGATTTCAAAGCCGCATACGACAGCATTTATAGAGACGAACTATACAGAGCCATGTCTAGTTTTGTATACCGCCCAAACTAGTCCGTTTGTGTAGGATGACGATGGAGAATTCTCGCTGCTCCATCAGGGTCGGAAACGACCTCACCGACACCTTCGATAACAAAAACGGATTTAGGCAAGGCGATGCGCTGTCATGTGACTTCTTCAATCTGATTCTGGAGAGGATTGCGCAAAACTCACGAGCCAACACCAGAGGCACAATTTTCAAAAAATCGGCACAAATATTAGCAAACGCAAACGATATTGCCATCATTGGTCGGACCCAACGTGATGTCATAGCCACTTTTGCTAGTATATAGAAGGAAGCGGCAAAAATGGGCCTAGAAGTAAATGAGGGCAAGACTAAGTATATGCTGTCAACACGAAAGTTCACACAACATCAACGAATTCGACAGAACGTCACCGTAGACAGATATAACTTTGAGGTAGTACGGGACTTTATGTATCTCGGCTCCGCTATTAACTCTGACAACAACATCTCGTCAGAAATCAAACGAAGAAGAATTCGGGCTAAGAAGGCAATTTAGTAGTAAAGCCCTCACTCGAACTACTAAGGAGATCCTATATAAGACCCTGATCATCTTAGTCCTGCTCTACGGCGCTGAAGCATGGACCGTCTCAAAAGCATATGAAGAAATCCTTGGTCGATTTGAGAGGACAATTCATCGAAAAATCTTGGGTCCCATTTGCGCTGACAGACTATGGAGACGAAGATTTAACCAAAAACTATACGAGCTGTACAGCGACATGCCCATTATAAAAAAAACTCCGCATTAGACGTTTAAGATGGCTAGGACATGTAGAACGAATAGACACTAATACTCCGGCTCGCAGAGGCTTCAATTCCCAGGCAGACGTCGGACGCAGTAGAGGAAGACCTCGCCTTAAGTGGCGCGTACAAGTAGAAACCGACCTCAACCAACTTGGAGTGCGCAACTGGAGGCAGTTACTTAAGGACTGGGCTAATTGGAGAGGCATGTTGGTTGGGGCCCAGATTCATTCAGGACTTTAGCGCCACTTAAGGAAGGAAGGAAGGAGCTAACATTAGCCCTATGTGCGCTCAGCATTCGACATAAAAAAAATATGATATATCGAATGACTCCTTCCACGAGCTCTTTGTCAGAACTTATAACTTATTCCGAACAGCAACAAACCATAGGTTTAATGAAGAATGCCGTCAAATGCTCGCAGCCAAAAACGACGCCTACTAGGCTAAGCTGCAGGTTACGACGTGAGCTACCGTTGAACTCAGTAGGCAAAGATGAAGGAAGACACCGGATTTTCAGAAAGAGAATATACAAAGATACCTCCCCAGGAAAGACTTTCGTAAGTTTTAGCAAAGTGTATACGTCGAGGCCAGGGATACAATAAGCAAACAGAATCCTGTCGAGATGATGAAAAATTAATCGTAGTTGAGACACCGTCGATAAGGAAGACTTCTGCAGAATGTTAAACGTCGATGTTGAACAACGTTCCGCTGTCAGGTAGGACAAAACAAAAAATAAAAGGAAATAGCCCCCACAGGGCTTATTTCCTTTTCGAAATTTAAGTAAGCCCAGCCACAAAAATGTGAATGGGGCATGCTGCCCCCTGCTACCCCCGGCTTGGGCTTAATATTGAATTTGGGATGTGTGCGAGTTTGGATGCCCAAGCAAAAGGCATAAACAGCCCCAGGACTTACTTCCATTTCCAAAAAGAAATAAGCCTCTCGGGGACTATTTTTTTTTTTTGGAATTTAAGCCACATGGGTCTTATTTCCACGGGGTTTATTCACTGCACCGTAAATGCCTTAAAGGTGTAGTTCAGATCAGAAAAACAAACAACTGTTAAAATCTTCACACTTCTGCAGAGCCTAAAAAAATGAATTGGTTGGACTTAGGAAGAACCGGCCCATGTTCGATTATAGAGAAGGGAGCGGCTAAAGTGGGTTTAGCAGTAAACGAGCAAGACCAGGAATAGAAACATACCACCTACGAAGTGAACATAATGATAAATAGCTGGAAAACCATTGACCTACTAGACGTCAAATTCTCTAGTCTTGTAATCTCGAGAAAAGGTCTGGTCCATGGATTTCAGGCAATTCGATTAAGTTTTAAGTGGCTCCCTTAAGTCATCGGATTAGACCAACAAGCCAAAACATCTGACATTAATGACTAATACGAGGCCTCATTGCTAGCTTCTACATTATTTTTTGTATGCGAAGGCTTAATTTTCCTCACGAGTTGCAGAACTTGTTTCCTTCCTTAGAATCGCGATCTATTGGGAATGGTAATTCTTAGAAAAAAAAAGTATGGGCCATTTTTATAGATAATTTGAAAATCAAAATTTTTTGTGTAGGGTACTTTTTTTTATAAAACTTACTGTTTTCGAAAAAAAAATACAAAAAACCTCAAATTTTGACCTCGACCCCGAATAACTTTTTTAGGCACACATGGGATCGATGGCGACTTTTGACACTTTATTTCTAATGGTGTACCCAAGGTCTCCACCAAAATTTAGCTCTGTCGGAATTTTTGAAGTTTGAAATTTGCCCGGACTTTCAGCCAATATGCGTAGAAGAGTGTTTGAAAATTTGCGCTCTCTGCAAAGGTGCCTAAGATGTGTTTGTACTTTAAGTACACGTGGGAACCCACACCCTGTAATGAATTTTAGCCCGATTTTTCACACTTTTACAGCTAAACTCACTTACAAAAAGTTGTGACAAAGCTGAAGATAAAAACTAGTGCCACCCTTTATAACCTCAAATGCCTATCTCTTGTCAAGAATTATAATCCCCCCAAAGAAATCACAAAATAGAATAAAAAAAGTTAAAAATGGATTTGATAAGAATAACAAGATTATTACCCTTTAAGACCAGTTAAATATTAAAAAAAAATTAAAAGAGTCCCCAATAGTTGTACCATATTCGTATTAGTCAAAACAAAATACACACATATTAACAGTTAACAATTGTTAGTCCAAAAAAATCCCGAAGAAATTGCATTTTTTATAGCAAACAAAATAAAAATAAAAGTTAAAGCACTTGTGAAACAACATCGAACCATCATAATACATCGCAAAAAGCATGCAAATAAGAGAACTCAATTGTAACAGCAAAGCAGCAACAGGACACAAGAGTTCCCTGACTCATTCAACCGACAAAAAAAAAACAAAAACAAAAAAATACCGTCGAAATATCCAAATCGAACTCAACTTACCCTGCAGCTGTCGGTTGATTAAAGCTGTTAACCCATGACCTTCGGTACCCTTTTTCATAACTAACATTGGCTTATCCTCGGCATCATCGTAGCCGCCGGATGGCAAGAAACCATTACTGGCCATTGTTTCGCTGACCTATTAAATGAAAAGAAACGTGACCCAATATTTTTCCATTTCTCCCAATCGAAGCTCAGTCGGAGCACTCCCATACCTGCGTCACTTGCATCAGTTTTTTAACAACATCCCGCCCAAGGATATGATCGAACACGGACTGTAGAAACGGTTCGGCCATAATGGAGAGTTTCAGCTTGTCTCGATGCCAGATTAATACCCGAGACTCTTCCATGGCCATAATTGACACCTGGGAAATTGAAACAAAAGCGCACAGTTGTACAAAGCAAGCCACAAGGATTTAGTTTTAATAAAGACAAGCTTACCTGAAAATAGTCATCCGTGGACACGCCAAACCATTCGGGCGAATCTAGGAACTGATGAGGAAACACTATGTGCAAAGCTCTTTGATTTTGTGATACGACTAATCTGTGTGGGAGGAAAAGAGACAAAAAGAAACCAATGAGCACTTTTTGGAATAGTGGATGCAAAGTGGAGGGGAATTAAGGATTAGATGAGGCTGGTCTTTGTCCTTTTCTAGTGGAATGACGACCCAAATGGAATCCGAAATGACTTTGTGCAAGTGGGGTATGGTTTTCAATGACTGGTGGAATAGATAAACAGGATTAACACCATAAATGCTGGTGCCCATTCGGACAGACGGAAGTGTCCTTCATTGGTCCTAACGAATTTCGATTAAATTTTATTATGGGATTGTTGGTGTGTTGGTCGAATAGTTAAATAGAAATTATACCGTTTCAACTCAATTTTTCTAAGGTTTAAGTGGGTGTGAGAGAGAGAGAGCCTTAAATAGGGAAATTTCGGAAATTTCCCTCTATGATTATGGAGGAAGGATGTTTCTTCACTAAGCCGCATCTTCTTGTTTCCATATGTTATCGTTCGTTGCCCAACACTAAGCATAGGTAAAGTGTACTATCTACGTGAGCTGTATTTGAATACAGGGTGGCGCACGAATCATGCTACAAAAATAAAACGTAATAACTTTTTTTCTGTGAGAGTAATCGGCTATTTTTTTTTTATTTTGTAGGTTACTATTTAGATTTATAAAAATGGATGCTTGGGATATGGAGAAAAGAATTTGGATAGTACAACGGTACCATGCTTTGCAGTCCTTCATTTCCGTCCAAAGGGAATTTAGGCGGGAGTTTGGCGGTAATCCCCCGAGTAGATGGACCATTATGAGGTTTGTAAACATGTTTGCCGAATCTGGAAGCATCGCACGAAGGCCGTACCATCGAGATGCCAATGTTCGGGTTCAGGATACAATCGCAGCAGTAGCATCTGCAATACAGGCCAATCCGAGCGTTTCGACCCGAAACTTATCGGGGCAAATTGGAGTTCGTAGACGGTCATTACAACGGATACTTCATGACGATTTAAACTTCTTTCCGTACAAAGTCCAAATTACTAGCAAGTTAAACCCTCAGGATTTGCCTGTTCGCCTGGAATTTTGCCAAAAAATGATATCAATGGCCGAAGAAGACAACACATTGATCAATTGTTTGTTCATGTCTGATGAGGCCCATTTTGATCTTAACGGCAATGTAAACAAGCAAAATTGCCGTATATGGAAAGAGTCTAATCCAGAAATGCTCCATGAGACGGAACTGCACCCAGAACGAGTCACTGTGTGGTGCGCAGTTTCATCAAGGTGTATTGTCGGGCCGTAATTCTTTGAAGAAAACGGTGTAACCGTTACTGTCAATAGGGACCGCTATTTAAAGATGTTGAAGGAGTTTTTTTTTATAAGAACTGCGCCGAAGACGTATACCATTCAACAGCGTTTGGTTTCAGCAAGATGGAGCAACTGCACATATTGCCAGACCAGTTATGGCGGAGCTAAACAAAAAATTCGCAAACAAATTAATTTCTAGGAACTCCACTCTTCGCTGGCCCCCAAGGTCACCTGACATGACTGCACCAGACTTCTTTTTATGGGGTTATGTCAAGCAAGAGGTGTATAAAACGAAGCCCAGGAATTTAACTGAATTAAAGCAGTCCATAACGACAATAATTGAGGCCCCACCCTGAACTACGGACAACGGATCATATGAAAAACTTAAGGATTAGTCGGGCTGTCAGTCAGATTTGGTTATTTATTGAGGTTCTAATTGCCTGGAACTAATCCCTCAGATTCGGGTATATGTTTAGCATTAACTACCCAATCGCGTGAAAGCACATCCAGAAGGCAGCAACTTCATAAGAAAAATTGACTTTACTATTGGAAAAAAGGACTACGGCTTTTGTATCTAGAATGTTAGAACGCTCATTAAAAATAATGCATTCGAAAAACTCTTTATAACGGTCCAGGGGCGCTCTGAGATGGTGCTTGTTTATTGACTCTGCTCTTGATTTGTTGTAGGTTTTTTTTTTGTTTGAGGAAATTGAGTAGAAGAAAGGAGGAGAAACCGATGGGCGTTGGTTTTAAATCTGTAAATTGTAATGTGGAGGGAAAAGATGGTTTGGTAAAGCATTCCACATTCGTGTTGTACGGTTTAGGAATGAATCTCTATATTTCAAAGTACGCTCAAAGATAGCCTTTAGGGTGTTTGGCATTAACGGCATGGCAAGTATTACGGTTACATGTTTGAAGGGGCGGAATGCAACTGGCTATTTCATTTGAGCATTTTCTGTTATAATGGGGGTAAAAAAGTGTAAGGCAGGAGATTTTCCTACGATGTTCAAGAGAAATTATAGATCTCGCTACCGTTTAATCTCCTATCAGTTTTATCGCACTCTTTTATATCCTATCCAGTAGGTGCAATGATGTTTTTGCTGCACCTGACCAGATGTGGGCGGTCAACTCAAGTTTGGGGCGTATATACGCTTTATATATTGCGGCCTGATCAAGAGGGGTGAAATATTTTTTACATCGATTGAGGAAACCTAGACATTTCGCTGCATTTTTAGCGGTTTCGAATATATGGGTGTTCCAACTAAGGTCGTTACAGTTTCGACGATGTAAGTGCCATTCATGGATAATGGCTGTAAATTTTGGTTTCGCTTAGATGACAGAAGATGATATTGCGTTTTGGAAGCAATAAATTCCACTCTATTAGATTTACCCCTTATAATTATGCTGTCGAGGTCGTAATTTAATGATCTTAAAATATTTTGTCGTTTTCACACAGATCCGAAGGTTAGCGTCGTGGATTCGAGAACGAATTTGAAAAGCTGAGGGTACTGCCATCAGCAAAGGAATGGATTGCATTGGAAGTTGCAGACAAGAGGTCATTGATAAAAATGAGAAAGAGTGTCGGAGAGAAAACGGAGCCCTGCGGAACACCAGCACTTATTAGGTGAGTATCAGACTTGAAACCGTCCAAAACAACTTGAGTTAAACGTTTCGTAAGGTATTTTCGAATCGATTCCAGAAGCATTTTCGACAAAAGGGCTTGATTCCAAACCCTGCCAAATGCCTTTGAAATACCAAAAGCAACGATCCTTTTTTCGCCACCAAGGGGGATAGAGTGATTCCACTTTTCGGTGAGATATGTCATTAAATCACCAGTGGATCTGTTGCTACGAAAACCGTATTGTCGATCATTGAGGAGTTTTCGTGGTTCAATATATTTCATATCAGCGTTTCCATGACCTAAGAAAGAAGGAAGGTAAGTGCAATTGGTCGGTAGTTGGAGAGAGAAGAAGATTCGGATTTTGAGGGACGGGCTGGACGAATGCTAGATTCCATCTACTCGGAAAGAGTCCTTATGAGTAGGACAGACAGAAAAGCTTATGCAGTGGTTTTGCCAGCGTGGGAGAATACCTCTTCAGAACTATGGGGGAGATACCATCTGGACCAGGTGATTTGTGAATGCTAAGATCTAATAACACTCTTGGAAGTGGATTGGTCCCATAGAATGTTCTACGTCCTCAAGTTTGTATATAAGTGGAAATACATCTTCTGAAAGTTCTTTCCATTGTAAGCGTGTTCTGTAACACAAAGAATATTGGTATTGCGTTGTCGGTGTCGTTGTAAGATAGTGTGTGCGCTGAAACAATCTGTCTTGTTGGTTTTTGAAATGCAATAAGTCTATGGATTATTTCTCTAAGCTCCACCGAACATCTGTTGATACTCTTTACTATCAACAGACGTTCGGTGGAGATTTCCCAGAGGAGGACATATAGGCTTTCAAATGCAATGAGTCTAGAGATGATTTCGATAAGCTCCACCGAAAATCTGTTATTAATAAAGAGACAGATTTCCAAGGGGAGGACCTATAGGCTGCTTCAAAACAGATATTACTGTCATTCAGGATGTTCGAAGGAATGGATAGGGCAAAAGGACGATGAAAATTTGTGACGTTTATTATGGTTCGGTTATGAGTTCTTAGAATTACCGACTAATTGGATGCAGATTTTTAATTAGACAGATTAAGGCTATAAGTCTGAAGCTTTGATATAAATAAATTAAAACAATCCGCATCATAGAATTAGCCAAAATATGCCTTTTTTCGATTATGCTCCAACGGAGTATAAATATGACCACCGTAAGGTGATAAAGTGGTTAACGGACTTACAAACACAATGTGATGGATCCAGTATTTTGGATGTCCGAACATTCGAAGGGGTTAACATTGGTTTGAGCAAGAATGCCAACGGGAATGGCGCTGCGATCGATAGATCTATGCTAGTATCAATGGCAGGCAAACACAATGTTGCTCGCGTGGGATTATCGTGGCATTTTCAGACGCATAGGTGTTACATCCGTATACTACAGTATTAATACCGCCAGTGTGCCAAAAGTTTGATTGAATTCTACTCTTTGATTTGTTTTTCACGAAACAATTACTTGCTCTATTTCAAAGGAACTATTGAGGAAGGCGCCTGCCAGATGACACAAACGGATCATCGAAGTTGAAGAGACGAAGGGGGTTACCCTGGTACTATTGATCAATAAAATTGTTGATATAAATGCTTTGGCAGGCGACTGAATATACTCTAAGTAGAACAACGAAGTTACATGAGCGGGACAGTCTAAGAAAAAATCTCGGACCAAAATGGCAACATTTAATAAAGGGTTTTATAAGCATCCACAAAAAAGGAGACCCTTTAAACTGCGCCTACTACAGAGGCATAACCTCAACATCGCCTACAAGATCCTATCTGCCGTAATACGTGAATGCCTGAAACCGTTTACAAACAACCTGATCGGCCCTTATCAGTATGGTTTTAGGCCAGGAAAGTACACAACCGATCAAATCTTCACACTTCGGCAGATCCTTAAAAAAACCCAAGAAGTCCAATTCGATACCCACCACCTATTCATCGATTTCAAAGCCGCATACTACAGCATTTATAGAGACGAACTATACAGAGCCATGTCTAGTTTTGGTATACCGCCCAAACTCGTCCTTTTGTGTAGGATGGCGATGGAGAATTATCGCTGCTCCATCAGGGTCGGAAACGAACTCACCGACACATTCGATACCAGAAAAGGATTTAGACAAGGCGATGCGCTGTCATGTGACTTCTTCAATCTGATTCTGGAGAGGATTGTGTAAAACTCACGAGCCATCACCAGAGGCACAATTTTCCAAAAGTCGGTACAACTACTAGCATACGCCAAGGATATTGACATCATTGGTAGGACCCAACGTGATGTCATAGCCACGTTTTCTAGTATAGAGAAGGAAGCGGCAAAAATGGGTTTAGCAGTAAATGAGGGCTAGACGAAGTATATGCTGTCAACACGAGAGGACACACAACATCGACGAATTGGATAGAACGTCACCATTGACAGATATAACTTTGAGGTAGTACGGGACTTTATCTATCTCGGCTCCGGTATTAACTCTGACAACAACATCTCGTCAGAAATTAAACGAAGAATTACTCTTGCCAACCGCTGTTTCTTCGGGCAAAGAAGGCAATTCAGTAGTAAAGCCCTCACTCGAACTACCAAGGAGATCCTATATAAGACCCTGATCATCCCAGTTCTTCTCTACGGCGCTGAAACATGGACCGTCTCAAAAGCGGATGAAGAAATCCTTGGTCGATTCGAGAGGAAAATTCTTCAAAAAATCTTCGGTCACGTTTGCGTTGACGGGCTATGCAGACGAAGATTCAACCACGAACTATACAAGCTATACAGCGACGTGCCCCTAGTCAAAAAAAAAAAAAACTCCGCATTGGACGTTTAAGGTGGCTAGGACATGTAGAACGAATGGATACAAATACTCCGGCTTGCAGAGTCTTTTCCCAGCCAGACGTCGGACGCAGTAGAGGAAGACCTCGCCTTTAGTGGTGCGTACAAGTAGAAACCGACCTCAACCAACTTTTAATGAGCAACTGGAGGCAATTAGCTAAGGACCGGGCTAATTGGAGAGGCAGGTTGGTTGAGGCTCAGGTTCATTCCGGAGTGTAGCACCACTTGAGTAAGTAAGTTATAAGCATTCTTTTTTAGATGTTCGTTTTTTAAGGAACAAGTTTATTGGTCTTCTCAAAGTACCTCAAAATATTTAAACTGTTCAAAATCTAATATTATAATTTTTGACCTTTTATGTTGCTTGGCTATGCTACTGTGGAAGCAAGGCAATTCAAGCAAAAGAAAAAGGCTATCAAAAGACTTGACAAGACCATATATTTACTTTTTTTATGAGTCTTATTTCATCTGCGAATGCTACCCCGCGCCTAAAACAGCCCCCTTATTGAACTATCACAAGAAATATCAATAATTAAAAAAAAAATCAACGACTTGTCTAGCCATAAGTTTTATGTTCTTAGAACCGTTAACAAGAAATTAAACATTTATTGGGCTACTGACATTTAATTTGGAAATATTAAATTTTAATTTTCCATTCTACACTAAAAATAAAATACAAACGAATTTATTCACAATAAGACGTCATAACTGACACATCAAGAAAATCCACATCTTGTTAGCAACAAGAACTGCGAATAAGCTGAAGCTAACCATTAAATAGAAAAAAAAAATTGCTGGTTCCGATTTGATACCAATTTGCAAGCGTTCTCTGTCTAGATATGTGTCCGGTTAAGATCACATGTGAACGTCAGCCTTCATGCCTATTTGCAACAACGTGACCATGTCAGGGTGCCTCAAAGTTTACAACTTCCACTGGCTGTTGTGTTATTGACCTAATTGGGTCTGATTGTTATTTGTGTGCCAAAATCATTTAGAAAATTTCCCAAAATTGTGAGCGCTAAATTTAAATAAACAAAATACGTTCGGATGTTGTTTGCATTTGGATTTTGTTTACTACGAGAGAAGGTGATGAAATAATTGTGTTTTTAGGTAACAATTTCTCGTTGCTATGTGTAATGTTTTTGAGAGGATTTACATACGAGTGATACTTACTTTCCGGATAATACTAAAGATAAACTATCGACCTTAGTCACTTTCTCCTGGGCATACACCTCCTGATACTTGAGCGACCGTATCAGTTTCATGCAATTTAAAATTTTCCTAAACTGATGTCGTGATACACGCAACGGCCTGAAGAGGGATTCGTACACCTGAAAAGACACAAAAAACAAAATTAAATAAGGACATGAGTTATAAGTTGATATCTGTATTTTATAAATGTAGGGTCATGATACATCAATTGGGATCATAGCCTCGTCAATATGGAGAAATAGATGACATAAGTGCAGGCATTTGACTGGTACCTCTTTGTATATTCTATCCCACAGGGGTATATTTGTTTTGACATTAAGTTTGGAACATAGAGAAATAATTTCGATAGATATACCTCAATGTATATGGATCGACTCATGGATGAATCGCCAGATAAGTCGATTTAGCCATGTCTGACTGCCCGTCCGTCTGTCTGTTTGCCTTAAATTTTGAGCTAGAGTGTTGAAAAGGGTATAGAGAATATCTTTCAAACGTCTTTTCTGATCAAATCATATTAAATTTTGAAAAAAAAGTGTCTGAGCAAGATGTTTAGACTATTTCACATACGCTTGAGAATTTCCATCAATTTAAGTACGGCAGTTTTGTTTGTTGACGTATCTGTTCAACCAAAAGTGAGCTTCATCGCTAATCAAAATTCACTTATCAAAATTGGGATCAACGGAAATCTGGTAGTGGGCCCGTACACCGAATATACGCCTTGCTAACTGATTTTGTAAGTACGCAATCCAAGATCTTACATCAAAATCTTCCATAAAGTGGATGGACACGTATCCAATTCCTGCGAACGATGGCGAAAAGACTGATTCGGATCTTCCTCTACGATACGCTTTACAGCAGCAATGAATTCTTCTGTACGACGTCTCCGTGGATGCGTATAATCATTTCGAACATCATCTTCAGCAAAGAGGCACATTTCTGCCTCAACAAACAAAATATTCAAGTTCGGGACAACATCAATCCACATGCGATCTAAGAGTGTCGAATGAATCCCAAAAAAAGTCAGTGTGTTGTGTGGATTTTGGACAGCCTATCACCGTAAACGGCGAGCACTATAGGTCGATGATTCACAACTTCTTTTAGCCTTAATCGGATGATATGGACACCATCGACATGTAGTTTCAACAGAACAAATCTACGTGCTATACAGCTCCCGCCACCTTGGAAATTCTGCACGCGCGATTCGTGGCCACGGTCATCACACGTAGATATGATATGAACTGGCCGCCCAGATCGTGTAATTTAATTCCCTTAGACTTTTTTCGGTGGGGTTTTCTGAAGTCGTAGGTCTATGTGAATAAATCACAATCCACAGAATTCCCCAAAGCCAAAATAGCATGACTTATGCGCCAGAGTCATGAAAAATTGTACATTCCGGACCCAGAAAACTCGTGGCGGACATTTCAACGAAGCTAACGGGTGATCCAAGTAGAGATACTTTTTTCAATAGCCTTTTTTGACAGATCACGTGTGAGTCGTGTCATGCTGTCATGTTATTTTTGTTTAGTATTGTTTGGCATTTCATAATGGAAAGACTTACGCGTGAACAACGTTTACAAATTGTTCAACTTTATTATGAAAATTCACGTTCTGTGAGGAATGTGTTTCGTGCACTTCGCTCAACTTATGGTCAACATAATCGGCCTACTGAGCGTACTATTCGCAATACCATCACCCATTTTGAGACTCAGCATTCATTATTGGATAATATTCGACCGAATAGACCACGTCCAGCACGCTGCGAAGAAAATATAGCGGCCGTAGCTGAGAGTGTACACGAAGACCGTAGAGAGTCGATTCCGCGCCGTTCGCAGCAACTCGGACTGACGTATGGAACGACTTGGCGCATTTTACGTCAAGATCTTAAATTAAAAGCGTACAAAATACAGCTTGTGCAACAACTGAAGCCGCTCGACCTTCCCAAGCGACATCGCTTCGCTCTATGGGCTCTTGAAAAGTTCCAAGAAGATCCGACGTTTTCGAGGCAAATTTTGTTTAGCGATGAGGCCCATTTCTGGCTCAATGGGTATGTAAACAAACAAAATTGCCGCATTTGGGACGAAGAGCAACCTGAAGAGATCGAAGAACTGCCACTTCATCCAGAAAAAACAACGGTTTGGTGTGGTTTGTGGGTCGGTGGAATCATCGGTCCATATTTCTTTAAAAACTATGCCGGTGCGAACGTAACCGTCAGTGGTGACCGTTATCGTGCCATGATAACCGACTATTTGATGCCTGAAATTGAAGCTCGTGATCTCGGCGACATTTGGTTTCAGCAAGACGGAGCCACTTAGTCCCACACATCGCATCAATCAATGGACTTATTGAGAGAACATTTCGGTGAGCACATAATTTCACGTTTTGGGCCGGTCGATTGGCCACCAAGATCGTGTGATATCACACCGTTAGACTTTTTCCTGTGGGAATATATAAAGTCAAAAGCTTATGCCGACAAACCCGCTTCGATTCAGGCCTTGGAGGAAAACATCACGCGTGTCATTCGCCAGTTACCAGTCGAAATGCTCGAACGAGTGATCGAAAATTGGACTCAACGGATGGACCATCTGCGACGTAGCAACGGCCAACATTTGATAGACATAATCTTCAAAAAATAAATGCCAAAGAATGTTCTTTCAAATGATAATAAACATTCTCGATTAAATTTGAATTTTCTGTGTTTTTTTCTTTAAAAAAGTAGGGAACCTCGAAATGGATCACCCTTTATATACTATAAATGTAACATAGCCCTTCAAAGTAGAGAGACGTGCAATTAAAAATGAATATGAAGAGGTATGGTTCCTTTATGGAAAGTTGTAAATAGAATATCACCATCATTTTTTTAATGAACTACACATATACCCGTCCCAAAATACTTGAATTGAACGTTTTGGGATTGAACGGGTGTTTTTTTTAGAGGTTGGTTTTTCGAAAAGAGATTGTGTGACATTGTGTGGTCAAATCGGGCAACTCTTATGTCATTTATGTTCATTTGGTTTGCCATTTTGTATTGAAAAAGTTGACAAAAAACGCCTGCAGACTGCGCTACATGCCACACAGCGTACGTCACAATCGATTATGCGATGAGCGCATAACTTCGTGTCATTTGACACCATTGGATTATTTTCTTTGGGGATATGTGGAGTCGCTCGTCTACGCCAACAAACCAGAAACGTTAGGGGACTCGGAGGCCAACATTCGCGTTGTTGCCGACACACGGCCCCAAATGCTCGAAAAAGTGGGTGAAAATTGGACCCCTAGACTTGGCTTTATTCGAACCAGCCGCGGCTGCCACATGCCCGAAATCATATTTAAAATAACATTAAATTATCCTTCCAAAAAAGGCAAGTTGATGGACATTAAAACGATTTTCTTGTGTTTTATTTGAATTTAAAGTTCTATCCCTCTAAAAAAAACACCCTTTACGTTTGGACTATCAGGTTAAGATTTTTTGTTCCATTTGTTTTGCTAAACCAAATTAGCATCTAAATTAAAAGTTGCGACGCGTGCCCTCCAGTGCTATGCGAAACAGCTGCATCAGTTGTGATGGTATCCCAAATTCCTTCAACGCTCTATAAAGCGCTTCCATTGCCTTAATGTTACAAAAATGCTTAAAGATTCATAGTAGTTGGTGCAAGACATGGGATCAATTTTTTGTAGATGAGACCTTAGGAGATCATCACCCCAATCGATGTATACGTTGGGGTTAATTTCAGAAACGAAAGTCAGTTCCAATAGGAACTCGATTTGCTTTCAAGGTATTCTTTGCGGAACAAAATAAAAAAAGTACACAGTCGCGTTCGATTGATTCCGCAGCAATTTTCGTCGGACAAATTCGGAAAAAATTCATCGCATATAGCTGTCGAAAATCGTTAACTTACGCATATCAATGATGCGCGATCATGCGTGTTTCATTACGTCAGAAGATCTATCCGAAATTCTAATCGAACGGATACCTCGGTAGAAAACTATTCGGTTTCGAAGATATCGGAGAAAATTTTCTTCCGAACGGATACCTCGATAGGGTTGCATATTCCAGTCATCTGTCAAGCTCTCATCCATCCAGAATGTGTTGATGGTTTAGTGAATGCACACTTCAATGGCAATACCTCCGCATTTTAAGAGTTGCTTGTTCTACTTGTTCTACTTCGGTTTCGGCTACTTCTTAAATATCTGTATTCACAAAATATATGATGTCCTAACTCATGATTTTTCATGAATCAATGAAGGGATACTTTCTACACTTTAAATAGACGAACTTTTAACACCGACTACACATCAAGTGCTTATTTTTAACCTCCAAGTGGTAACCATCGGGTATTGGTCTCATCCAACCGGATTTGACTTGCTAATCGATAAGCGCGAGTGTTGATAACACGACGAAAAGCAGCAAAACTATAAACAGCCAGGTGAGAATGGCACGGAATGAATACCCGGCCTGCTGTCCCAGGCGAACCTAGACAAGCTGCTTCGACATATTCGGACAACAGGTTGTCTAAGCATTTCAAGGGTTAGTCAAAACCCTTGAACAGAGCTGGTGGCGGATAAAGCAAAAGGCGAACGGCAGCTCTCAATAACGTAGTGGATACTGATGGCCCCGTGTCCTAGGGGTATCTAATAAATTGGAACTGGCCCTTCAGGTTGTGGGTTGTGCTTTGGGTTAACTACCCAACCATGCAAAAATCTACCGGTTACGAAGCAACCAATAGCATTGGAAAGGACTGATTTTATTGTTGACGACCCTGCTAAACGAAAAAAGGGACGACGACGTTCGTATCTGCTCCTGGAATATGAGAACATTAAACAGGAGAGGTGCAAACGAACAACTAGCGGAAACTCTAAACTGCTACAAAGCAGACATTACTGCCATCCAGGATATACGATGGGATGGGCCGGGCAAAAAGAGGATGGAAAACTGTGACATCTACTACGGACAGTGTTATAGTGAGCAGGAACAGCGACTATTCGTATGCGGATTTCTTATAAGTGCCGGACTTAGCCAAGAAGTCTTATATTTCCAAGAAATAAGCGAACGCATTGTTACAATCCGCATCAAGGCCAAATTCGCCAACGTAAGCCTTATATGCGCTCACGCACCAACGGTGCTAGTAGTTGCACCGATTTTTGGATAACTGTGCCTCTGGTGTTGGCTCGGGAGTTTTGCACTCAAGAATCAAATTGAAGATGATAGCGCATCGCCTTGCCTAAATCCTTTTTTGGTATCGAATGTGTCGGTGAGGTCGTTTCCGACTCTGATGGAGCAGTGAGAATTCTCCATCGACTTCCTACACAAACGGACAAGTTTAGGTGGTATACCAAAACTAGACATGATTCTGTATAGTTTGTCTCTACCGATAAGATGAATAGGTGTTGGGTATCGATTTGGACTTCTTGGGTATTTTTCAGGATCTGCCGAAGTGTGAGTTGGATCGGTTGTGGACTCTCCTGGCCTAAGCCCACACTGATAAGGGCTGATCAGGTTGTTGGAAAATACGAATTTGATACCCGAAATAACACACAGGAAGTACATGTCAGTATTGGACATTTTTTTTCTGTAAATTAAGATATATTGCGATACTGTATCCACTGGGTATCAATACAAAGAGTGTGTTCGTGCTTACGAATATTGACCTACCCGCATTCACATATGATTTCCTTACTCACGATTTTTTGTGATTCAATGCCGGACACTTTCCACACGTTTGTTAAATATACGAATTTATCACCGGCAATAACATAGGGAAGCTAGCTGTCAATCCATCCTACATGGAAAGGATACGGCTGTTTGAGAGACGTTGTCTCCGATCCTGCTTAGGATTGTACCGAACGCCGGACTCCGAGTACATAAAATATTATCGCAACGAGGTTCTATACAATGGGGCTCAGTTGAATAGAATTGACAATTTGCTAATTAAGGTGACTCGAAGGCACGCTGCAAGGGCGATGGCTAGCGACAACAGCCTGATCTTTGGGGCTTATTATCTCAATGATTTATACATGGAGAGCACGCTCATATCGGGCTTTATTCCACCAGAGGCATTCATTTACATCGATTCGTTAGGGTTAGTACAAGACAGGAACGGTATCCCGGTTTTATACCACCGCTATCGTGACGCGCGGGACAAACGGCTAATCCGCTTCGGGTACGTCGACAATGGTCCGGAGCTCCTCCGCTTTAGCACGGCGGTATCGGATCGCGATAGGATCGATGCTGCAAAACAGCGCACTGAATTCTGGTGGCTATATGAGGAAGGTGATTCTGCACTTCCTCAGGACTTTGCGGACTTTTAGTCCAACTCCATAGGTAAGATTTTAAATTAGGCTGCCGTGGGACCGAAAGACGCAATCAGGATGGCGACCCCTCGGGGCATGCGCAACGAGGGCTCGCCACCCCGATTATAATTAAGTTAGGTTTAAGTAGTTAAGTAGTCTTAAGTTAGGCTTAAGTAGTCTTAAGTTAGGCTTAAGTAGTTTAAGTAGTCTTAAGTTATATATAATCTAGAATAAGCTTTTATATAAAACAAAAAAAAGTCACTAAACAAAGTTTTAAATTTTTTCTTTGTAAATTAAAATTAAATATAAAACCAAAAAACCGACAAATCTAAGCCTAAAGGCAAAATAAAACAGCTAAATATAAGCTTACAGCGCCCACTAAGGGCCGATAAGTTAGATTAAGTAAACCAGTTATTGATAAGTTAGACTTAAGCATTTTTGTCTAGTAGTAAGTTAATATTTTAAGTAGATAAAAAATGAGTTTAAAAGTTAAAAAAGTTAAAGCTAGCTGTCAATCCTAGACATTTTTTGCTGTCAATCAAGCATTTGCTCCGGGCTCGTGGGCATTTGTAAAGAGGAGGCGCTGTAATAAGCAGTGACTTTTCAAAAATATGGATAAGAAATTAGTTGTGAAGATTTTGAGATGGGGAACGTTCTATGTGAGTATCATCCTCAACACTATCTATAGTTAATGTTTGGCTCGAAGCCATTCCACTGCATGGACTTGTGGGGATTTGTACGGATTCTTTATGCGTCATATGTTGTTAGCGATTTTTCAAGGTATCGCACTTTATTTTGAGTGTACTCTTCTACTTGGGGAGAACAAAAATTCTCGAACTTAATAAGACGATTTTATTCTTCACTGATCTTTGCCATCTTCTTAAAGTGGTAGAATGAAAAATATTCTATCCGATATTAAATAAAAACTTGTTTTCCCCTTGCCTTGACAAACCTCATGATCCTTGACATTTATTGTTTGAGGATCTCGCACTGCTTCTTCTATTCTGTATGCAGCTTTATTAAAAATGAATGAGGTCATCACAAGGTCAATGGATCGAGCTATCCGTAAGGTAGCTTGTTCTGACGATCAGACGGAGAAGTATCGAACGCCAACAATCGATGCACTCCACAAACACAAAAGCAGACTGGTCTCGAGGCTTAAACGGCTGCGTAGACAATTTACTGACAGACAAGACCCGGAGGTTCGGACATTGAAGTCGTTGATAAAAAACCTTAAGCAGTTAATATCGGAGAATTACAGACAATCTGTAAGTTTGTACTGGGGCAAGAAAATTCAGGCTATAAAAGTCAGTAGCCCGAATATGTTCCCGCAAATAAATAAAATATTCAGGCGAAAGGATCATAACGACATTCCATGTGTCCGGATTTCCCAAACGACAGAGAACAGACAGACACTCACGGCTGTTGGTATAAGTCCGGAAAGTGTTGACTCTAACGACGGTTTTTTCACGATCGAAGATCCTCAGGAGAAGGCGAATACGATAGGCGCTGTCTTCGAAACCGTGTATACACTGAACAATCCTGTTCGCCCAAATCGCGATATTGAGGAGAGAGCCTTTCTGAATCACTTTTATCTACGAACCGAACTTCAAGCTTGGCGATCTGAGAATCACGGTTTTACCGTATTGAATGACGAAAACCCTTCAAACGGCATAGTCGCCAATAGCATGATGCTGTTCGTTCAAAAAGATGAACTCCTGGACATCTTCGTGTCACTGAAAAATAAAAAGTCCGCAGGAGAGGACGGTGTCCCAAACGTCGTATTGAGACACCTGCCAGTGGAAGCAGTCGATATTTTCACCACGCTGTTTAACAATGCACTGAATAATGCACATTATCCGGTGCACTGGAAAACGGCGGTGGTACATCCTATCCCCAAAAAGGACAAGGACAGAACAAACCCTTCAAATCTTCGGTCAATAAGCCTTCTGCCGAATGTAAGCAAGGTATTTGAGAAAATAGTCAATAGAGCTCTGTTTAAGTGGGTCGAGGAAAATAAAATTATTCCGGAAAATCAGTTTGGTTTTCGAGCGAGGCATGACACTATTCATGCCGCGTCGAAACTAGTCTCCGACATCCAATGGAATAAATCCAAAGGACAATGCACAATGGCCTGTCTTGTTGACTTTGAGAAGGCCTTCGACACCGTATGGTTAGAGGGGCTTTTCTACAAGCTAACCAGACTGGGCATGCGTAAACCCATGCTATATATGATTTATGAAATGCTTATGGGAAAGAAGTTCGTTGTCAAATGTGGCAACGTAACTTCGAGTAAAGTCTTTGAAATTAAAAACGGTTTACAACAGGGGGCGGTTAACTCCCCGATATTGTTTAACATTTATACAAGTGATCTTGTAGGTTCCCTCAGTCACGCTATAGCGTACGCAGATGATCTGGTGGCGTACAGATCAGGGCCGAAAATCGGAGTCATCAACATACTTTTGCAGCGTGACTTCGATCACATTAAGGGATATAGCGAGGATTGGAAATTGATTTCCAAAAAAACCGAAATAATTCTGTTCAGGACCCCAGTGCAGAGGGCTTCTTACGATACCAGAAAAAACTGGAAAAAATTGTGTATCCTGGGACAGCATGGACGGCCGTTGGCGGTAGAAGTGAAGTCAAATACCTTGGCATCTGGCTTGACAAGTTTCTGTATTTTAATAAAAATGTGGATGCTTGTCTGGCCAGGGCTAGGGGAGCTTATGCTCTGACAAGAAGATTGTATCATAGCAGTCAACTTGATTCAAGGGTGAAAGTCATTTGCTACATGGCCCTCATAAGGCCGATCATCGCTTACGGTTGTCCCGTGTGGTTCAATGTATCACCATCCTACATGGAAAGGATACGGCTGTTTGAGAGGCGTTGTCTCCGATCCTGCTTAGGATTGTACCGAACGCCGGACTCCGAGTACATAAAATATTATCGCAACGAGGTTCTATACAATGGGGCTCAATTGAATAGAATTGATAATTTCCTAATTAAGGTGACTCGAAGGCACGCTTCAAGGGCGATGAGTAGCGACAACAGCCTGATATTCGGGGCTTATTACCCCAATGAAATGTACATGGAGAGTGCGCTCATGTCCGGCTTTATTCCACCAGAGGCATTCATTTATATCGATTCGTTAGGGTTAATACAAGACAGGAACGGTATCCCGGTTTTATACCATCGCTACCGTGACGCGCGGGACAAGCGGCTAATCCGCGACGGGTACGTCGACAATGCTCCGGAGCTCCTCCGCTTTAGCACGGCGGTACCGGATCGCGATAGGACCGACGCTGAAAAGCAGCGCACCGAGTTTTGGTGGCTAAACGAGGAAAGTATTTTTGCAGTTCCTCAGATCTTTGCGGACTTTTAGTCCACTCCTTGGTACTTAAGTAAATTAACTTTAGGTACAAGGTCTGGGGCTGGGCTTATGCACCGTATTTTATTTAATATGGTTGCATAAATGCTTGCTGGACCCAATGACGCAATCGGGATGGCAAGCCCTCGGGGCATGTGCAACGAGTGCTTGCCACCCCGATTATAATTAAGTTAGGTTTAAGTAGTTAAGTAGTTAAGGTTTAACTAGTCTTAAGTAGTTTAAGTTAGTTTTAGTCTAGATTAAGTTTTTATATAAAACAAAAAAAATTGTTACTGTTTAAAGTTTTAATTTTTGCTTTGAAAAATCAATTAAATGTCTTAATACTAATAATAGAAACAAATGACAAACTTAAGCGAAAAGCAAAAGAAAAATGTATGTTATAGGCTTACAGCGCCCGCTATGGGCCGATAAGTTAGATTTAAGCATTTTTGTCTAGTATTAAGTTAATATTTTAAGTATATAAAAAAAAAGAATTAAAAAAAAAAAAAAACATCATCCTCAACACTATCTATAGTTAATGTTTGGCTCGAAGCCATTCCACTGCATGGACTTGTGGGGATTTGTAAGTACGGATTCTTTATGTGTCATATGTTGTTAGCGATTTTTAAAGGTATCGCAGTGTACTATTCTACTTGGGGATCTAAAGATATACCGACTTTTAAGGAGAACAACAATTCTCGAACTTAATAAGACGATTTTATTCTTCACTGATCTTTTCCATCTTCTTAAAGTGGTAGAATGAAAAATATTCCATCCGATATTAAATAAAAACTTGTTTTCCCCTTGCCTTGACAAACCTCATGATCCTTGACATTGAAACCTCATGATCCTTGACATTGATAGTTTGAGGAGCTCGCACTGCTTCTTCTATTCTGTATGCAGCTTCCGTTCAGACCCATATATGTTCTAAGTTCGCATATTTTGGGAATACAAAAGCCACCAACAACCATGGACACAATTTAACAAAACGTCGGGTAGGTCAGTGTATGGCAATTGAATTCATAGCACGATCTTTCTCCAGCTTGGCACACATACTGCTGTAACGGTTATCTGTGATGCTGCTGTGCTAAAAACATAGAAATTTTTTAGTATAGATAATGATTAGTCACCCTTAAGCCTATGGTTATCTCCGTGATATTGCTATTGTTGATTTGTTTGATCATAACTTGTTGTTGGCCAATAGAAGAAAGTTGCTGCAATCAATGGCTTTCTGGATACTTTCCAATGATTGTGTCAGGTATTGTTGCGGTGCAAGAACTTCTTTCATATTTATGTATGAGCATTTGTGCATAATGTTCTTGTAGTTGCTGTACTTGTTTTTGTCTGTGGCAAGTGTGTTTTTGTCTGACCGTCCACCTACTTGTCGGCGTTGATCCTCTGTTCTTTCATCGTTTGGTGCCGAAGGTTCTTCTTTCCATTAAACATTTCTATTCCTGTCTGCCTTTTTAACACGATTGTGCAGCAGAGCTCTGAAGTGTGACTTTCAGGTATCTTCATGAGTTGTAAAAATTGTACCCATACAAAGAATAGTTTCACAATAACGATATGATCTCATTAATACAAATACTCCGGGTTCATAGAGGTCGACGTAGAAGGCCACAAAGGAAAACCCATCGACCTCCAATTTCACATGATGAGCTCATAAAATTACTCCTTAATGAATATTCAAATGGTATATAATTCGTTAATTGTCACATCTACTTTCAATCCGTATGTTAAGTAAAAAGCTGTTAAAATCAGTCTTCAAGATTAAAATGTATACCAATACAAGAGAAGTAAGCGTTCAAGATCGAGCTTATGAATACAGTCTCTCTGTGCATGATTTAGGTAGTTCGTGACAAAAGTCACGGAGGCACTAATATCGTGTCACGTGACATTAGATTAAACATTTCAAATTTAAAAAAAAAATGCCAATACTTGGTCTGAGTTACTATTTTTAGGCTTATACCATAAAAAGCTAACCAGTCTTTTTATTTTCGTACGGAATTGTGTTAATTTAAACAAAAAAATAAAATATTCCTGATCGAAGAATAATAGTTTAAGACATTAGTTCCAGCTGTCAACATAGGAACTAGCGTTAACAAAAAAAAAAGTGAATGTCTTGGCGTTTTAATTTATGTAAACTTATAATTATTTAATATTTGCATATAACGTCTGCCCGTTGGAGTGATTCTGAAACCGATCACATTCTTTAATTTGGCAGTCTTTATAGTGGACATCTTGAATGAGCTTGAAATGAAATGAACACTTCTGTAATCAGCAAGTTAATTAATCCTTGGCTTTATGACAATATACCTTAATTCGACCTTTAGTGTACCGAGCTCAAAATTCAAGTAAAACAGTTCTACGAAGTGTTTATACCCTATCCTACAGGGGTTTATTAGTTTTGATAAATATTTAGTTTATGGCATAGAAAAAATAATTTAACTGGAACGACTTAGAATCTAGCTGAGTCGACTAAGCCATGTCGGGCTTTCCGTCCATCTGTAGGTAACCGGGTTTTCGCCTTAAATTTTGAGCTAGAACAATGAAATTTGTTACATGTGATGCTTGTACGAGCTGTTCGAACAAGTGTAAAAATGTTCAAAATCCGCCCACTGCCACGCCTACTTTTTAGAAAAAAACGTTATTTTTAGCCAAACAGTAGGGAATTTTGAAAAAGTGAACAACATAATATGTAGTCAAACTGACTTTTTGAGGGCGTTATCAGTAAAAAATGTTTTTCGGTAAAATTTTAAACATTTCAAAAAAACCTTTGATGCAAAAGTATTTTTTATGGTAAAATTAACATTTCTTCCATATATCATTTAAACCCACGCCCACTTGTTAGAGGCGTTTTTTTGTTTTTATAAAAACCATTTGTATACACTACCTAGCGAAACCGTGCGAAAAACTTTGTTTTTGGTCGAACCATGCAAGATTTTGAAAAACTCTCTGAGCAATATGTTGTGAGAATGACATTTTCTATGTTTTATCGCCATAAAGCCGACATTTTGGGGATATTTACATTAAGGATGGGATAGGTTATTAAACGATCCACACTGCGGATTGTAGCCTTTTCATATGTTGTTGGCTGCCTTTGGTATATTGGACCTGTGCAATTAGGGGGTGGAAACTAAATGACATGATGCTGAATTTGGGATATTCTTAAATTCCAAATTCATCATCATGAACGTAAACAAAAAAAGCACTTGTCATTTGAAAGTCATTTGACAGATCTTAACAAAACATGTGGCGACTTGACGAAAATGCGTTAATTTGGAGAAGCATTTACCAATTTATTTGCGTAAGTGGCGCTACAGTCCGGAATGATCACTTGCCTTCACCAACATGACCTCCAATTAGCACGGTCCTTAGCTAACTGCCTCCAGATGCGCACTCCAAGTTGGTTGAGGTCGGTTTCTACATAAGGCGAGATCTTCTTCTACTGCGTCCGACGTCTGGCTGCAAAGCGAAGACTCAGTGAGCCGGAGTATTGGTATCCATTCGTTCTTCATGTCCTAGCCATTATAAACGTCTTATGCGGAGTTTTTTGATCCGGGGCATGTCCCTGTAAAGCTCGTATAGTTCTTGGTTAAATCTTCGTCTCCATAGCCTGAAACGCAAGCGGGACCAAAGATTTTTCAATGAATTTTCCTCTCGAATAGACCAAGGATTTCTTCATCCGCTTTTGAGACGGTCCAATTCGTCGATGTTGTGTGTCCTTTCGTGTTGACAGCATATTTTTAGTCTTGCCCTCATTTATTGCTAAGCCCATTTTTGCCGATTCCTTCTCTATACTAGCAAACGTGGCTATGACATCACGTTGAGTCCTACCAATGATGTCAATATCTTCGGCATATGCTAGTAGTTGCACAGGTTTTTAGGAAATTGTGCCTCTGGTGTTGGCTTGTGAGTTTTGCACAATCCTCTCAAGAATCAGATTGAAGAAGTCACAAGACAGCGCATCGCCTTGCCTAAATCCTTTTTTGGTATCGAATGTGTCAGTGATGTCGTTTCCAACCCTGATGGGGCAGCGAGAATTCTCCATCGTCATCCTACACAAACGGACGAGTTTGGGAGGTATACCAAAACTTCTTTGGTTTTTTACAGGATCTGCCGAAGTGTGAAAATTTGACCACTTGTGGACTTTCCTGTCCTAAAACCACACTGATAAGGCCCGATCAGGTTGTTGTTAAACGGTTTCAGGCATTCTCATATTACGGCAGATAGGATCTTGTAGGCGATGTTGAGGAGACTTATGCCTCTGTAGTTGGCGCAGTTTAGAGGGTCTCCTTTTTTGTGGATCGGGCAAATGATGCTGAGGTTCCATTCTTCATCCATACTTTCTTCCGACCAGATTTGGCTTATGAGTTGGTGGATGTTTCTTACCAATTCATCTCCGCCGGCTTTATAAAACTCGGCGGGAAGTCCGTAATTAACGGCAACCTTTGTAAAACCCTAGATTCATAAACATGGGTCTCACAGACCCTCTCAGTTGATTAATCAACCATAGCATGCGGTGTGAAAGAGATATAAACACGTGCATCTTAGTACCTTCCTAAAACAAAGAGAGCTTAGTGTCGCGCAAGTTTCGTTGGTGCATAGACGTTTAGTTTTGTTTATTTTTCGATATTTTACATGCAAGGGGTCTGAGGTACGTATGTTTATGAATAGTGTTACAATTTTTTATAGTTGCGTGTTTTATATTTACCTTATAAACTGAACTGAATGTGCGGGAATTTCATAGAAAGGACTATATATACTAATCCATATATGTTCTATTATAAATTGCGCACATAGTTATTAGTTTTGATAATTACTATCTAGTATACATATTCGTTATTTTAATTTTGGTTGGTAAATCGCTTTGCTAATTATAAATTTGCAATCAATTTTATTTGGTGTCGCTGAAATATTATTTCATTCGATTTGTTCTTCAGCATGGCTACTCTAAGCACAGGAGAAATATATTCACTATTAACCAGAGACAATGAAGACGCTCTTCCTCCGAATGATTTTGGCAGTGAAGTTGAAGATATTTTAGAGACTGAAAGTGAACGACCTACAGATGATTCAAGTAATTCTGATGACGAACCTCTTCAAACGTCAAATCCTTGTCGCCGTGCGTCGCCGTCGCCGTTGTATTAATTCGTCCGATTCATCAGATAGTGAGCAGCCTCTTTTGGAACAGGTGAGTTCAGGACAACCAGCAACTCAAATTATTATCCCATCAATTAACAATCTGAGAGGCAAGAACGGTCACAAGTGGTCAGCAAACCCATCCCAAGGTACCACTTCCCGAACTCAAGCAAGAAACATAGTTCACATTATTCAAGGACCGAAAAATGAAGCTAAAATGCAATAAATCCACGAGACCAATTCAAATTGTTTGCTTCTGATTCGATAGTGAATATCATTGTATTGCACACCAATACAGAGATCTCTACTAAAAGAGTAAATTACACGGAGAAAACAGCTACAGTTAGTGATACTTGTACTGAAGAAATAAATGCCTTGATAGGATTGTTTTTATTAACTGCAAGAAAAAAAAATAACCATCTCACAAGCGAAGAGCTGTTTGATCCAACCGAAAGTGGAACTAAATATAATTCAGTTATGTCCAAAGATAGGTTCGATTTTTTACTGAACTGTTTAAGATTCGATGATAAAACGACCCGAGAAGATCGAAAAGCTGTTGATAAGTTTGCGCCAGTAAGGGAAATATGGGAAAAGTTTATTGCTGTATGTCGAGACAGTTACAAGCCCGGTTCATTTGTGACTGTGGATGAACAGCTACTGGGATTTCGTGGACGTTGTCCATTTCGAATGTATATACCATCAAAACCCGACAAATATGGAATAAAAACAGTAATCATTTGTGATTCGAAGACAAACTATATGATAGATGCGATACCATATATGGGAAAGGGCACAAATTCGAACGGAGAACCATTGGCATATTTTTTCGTCAAGAAACTTACGGAAACTCTGCGAGGTAGTAATCGTAATGTGACCATGGATAACTGGTTCACGTCAGTACCATTAGCAAAAGATCTATTGCAGGAGCCATACAAATTAACAATTGTTGGTACAATTCGATCTAACAAGCGAGAGATCCCTCCACAACTTTTGCAACCAAGACCGACAGGATCTTCAATGTTTTGTTTCGATGGCAAATCTACATTAGTATCTTTCAAGCCAAAAAAAATAAAAACGTTCTTCTGCTTTCCACAACTCACGGAAATGGAATTTTGGCACCGTCTGGTAAGCCTGATATCATAGAATTTTATAATTCAACCAAGGGCGCAGTATATACATTTGACCAAATGTGTCATAATATGTCTTGCAGTAGGAAGACACAAAGATGGCCACTATGCTACTTTTTTGGAATACTAAATATGTCTATATCAAACTCTTTTGTCATCCACGTACATAATAGCAGCCGTAATAAACAAAAACCCTTGACAAGGCGAGCATTTGTAAAGGAAATAACACAGAAATTGATAGAGCCCTGGTTGCGTCATCGTCGTGAAGTACCAACTTTGAGGCGATGCCTAAAAAGGAATATTGATGCCATTTTAGGTGATACTTTGCCATGTGTTTCAGTCAACCCCGAAAATCAACCCAGAAAAAATTGTGTTTTCTGCGATTACAAAAAAAAAATAAGACCAGATTTTGCTGCATTTTCCTGTAAACGTCCCATGTGCGGGGAGCACCGCGGGAACTGGTGTCAGGATTGCACCGAGTGAACAAATTTTATAGTTTTTTCTTTTATTTATTTATAATAAATGTTTCTTAAAGTAACCTATGTGTTTTTTTTTCCAAAAATCTTTATAGAGAGTAAATAAGATAACTTTGAAGGTAAGGGGTCTCACAGACCTATGTTTATGAATGATGTAACAATGAATATAGTTTATGAATCTAGGGTTAAGCTTGAGTTTAGGTATTGCTATCCTCACTTCACTCAGGTCGTTTGCTTGGCAGTTTTCGCTGTCGTTGCCAACATTGAAGTGTTCGTTCTGCCTGACAGCCGTTTAACAGTCTGCATGAGTTTTTTTCCATATCCTCAACATCGATGTGACTCAACTAAGATATTTCCTTGTTCACCTCGATAGGATTCTGTTCGAGCCTTGTATCCTTGGCGTTGACGTTTTACACTTTGGTAAAGCTTGCGAAACTTCGTTCCTGGAGTGGCACCTCTATACATCCTCGATCTCGCGCGTTGCTTGCTCTTTTTTCTTATTTCTGATAAGCCAGTGTTCTTCCCATCTTCTTTGCATAAAGAGCTCAATGGCAACTCTCGTCTTCACTTGCAGCTTAGCCGTGTAGGCCTCGTTCTTGGGTGCGAGCATCTGTCGGCGTTTCTAACACTTTCGAGCAATCGCAAGTATGCGTATGGTGTTTTTTCTTTTAACTTTATAAAAAGTTTATTGTAAATATCTACAAATATCCTTGAGTTATAGTTTCATGCACTTTGGCTGGGATTGGGCCAAAAAAAAAACCTTCAACACACCAATTCGGATGCGGGGTGATTAGGCAAATCATCCTCACCTTGGTCAATGTTTCATCTTTGATGAAAACAAACATTTCTCCGTCTCCGAAAAATATATAAATATTCCCCTACGTCTACTCACCGACAAAAGCTCCAATTAAACCAAAAATAATCGCATTCCGGATGCATTTAAATATCCATTAGCTCTGCCAAATCTCTTGACACCTAAAAATTTTTAGAACCCATATCTCATAAACACAGATGACTCCTGATCAGGTGACACCTACCCATAGTGCCAAGATAATTATACGAGACTATTAAAGACAGAACCGTAAAACTGTGCACAGAGTACTTTACACCTCAAAAATTACGACTCTTTGGACCGCAAATTATTTTGGCCAATCGCCAAAAAAATTACGAAAATATTTTCAAAATCTCCTTCCAAGTGTAGGCCTTGACATTTGGAAGGAGATCAAAAATATCAAGAATCCATTTGCCCTGCGTGCGACAACTACATTATGTCAAAGTCAATAACACGGCAGTGAGGAACACTAAACGGATTCGAATTCGAAGGCTACAAGTCACCACCACACACCGGAAGAATGAGACTAGAGTAAACAACGCACACAAGCGTGCTTACTTATCTAGAGAATGGCTTTGCCACTATTAAGGAGGTGTGTCATCTGACGTAATCAGCGAGAGAGCATACGTCATAATTTCCACACGCGGTATAGCCAGCACTCTCACGCTGTTGTTTTTATCAATCAGATTCCAATGACCAACCTCACACAGATACACCTAAACGCATACACAGAATAAGCTGTTTCCTATACTCGCATATTTGCGTAAATCATTTCGGCATGACAGCGGAACACAACCGCCTAAATATTCCATATAATCACTATCAACACAGAGTCTTGTGACTTTGGCTTGGAAAGTCTTTAGCTAAATCGAATAAGCACGTGGGAAGTTCTAGTTTATTGGATCAGGGTGAGGGGGAGGCTCGACGCGTAAACTGGTGTTGAGTTTTTTTTTTTTTTTTTTGATTAATGAAACCTGTTAGCGTGCACAATTGGATGAATTAGTTTGACATGTGAAATTGTCAAACCCTCGCCCTTTTGACTGGGGCATGTAGATATGTATAACAAACGTATTTGTGGTTTAGATTGTGCGTGGTTATAGGGCACTTAGGATCGTGTCGGATTATGGTTTTATGCGCAATTGAGGGCTTCCCTTGAAGTTTGTTTTTGAAGGTGGCACGTTATTAACAAGTCGTAAATTTGTCAAAGAAATGTGCGAGTTTAACGGCAGGTGAATCACTGATTTATGTTACACATATGCGGGCCTTGAAGGTTGAATATTTTGATTTTTTCGTCTCTGGTTTGCGGGGAAATTTTAAGGTCAGTGGATGACTGAAATCCGGCCTATAATTGCCGTTGGATGTTATGAATGAAATTTGTCAATAGTGACTCAGTCGAAGAGGCTAATTTTAGATACAAACGAATTGTTGTATTGTTTGGATGAAAATTGTAATTAAGAGCCGGAACGAAATGGCATTTTGAAAGGAATTGGTAGACGTGACTTTGCTCAGCAACAAAGAGATATTTGAGTGGGTTCACTGGAACTGATTTATGGCAGCATAGATAGTAAATTCGATAAAATTAGATCCGAGATGTTTCTATTGGATTTTGTTTCTTCAGTGAAGAAGAAGCCCCGGGCTTCAAGTTTGAGACAAAAAGAAAGAATTAACCTCCGGATAAATGATCAATCGACTGTGGATGACAGGGAGGCTGAACTCAACAACTGGAAGAAACGTTTCCACGTTCGACAACGGGTCAGGAGGTAGGCTACTACGATCGACATGGTGATCTCAGTGAAAGGGAAATTACTTTCAGTGGTTAGTGAAACAAACATGATCTTGATATTTTGAGCTCATAGATTATCTGTGATAAATCCGAGGAAAATAACTCGATGACCAAAATACCAGCACTTGGTGGAAATACACTTTCACTCTTATTCAATGCCAATCAAGAAAGCTTGTATGGCTGTAGTCAAAGTCTAGAAAACATATACGACTGTAGAAGATATAACCACATCTACCAGATGATACCTGGTGGTGTACATTGCCACTCATGCGGCATAAGTCTAGTGGCTCATTTGAGTAAACAATACACACATCGATGACCATACAATTATGAAACAAAACTGCGCGTTCCGGAAAAACTTTAGTCAGGAGTTTATCCTCTACCGATTCTTTATTGTACTCCCTCTCCTTCTATCTGTTATCCTCCATACGAAAAAAAACAACTATGCAATACTCAAAGCAGAAAGTTTTTAAGATTTTGGTTGGGGGTCTTATAAGAACCAGGGGCATAGCCACATCACCTATTCAATGACAGTGTTGTTGATCTACTCTTCCACCCCTGGTTCTTATCACCTATTCAATGACAGTGTTGTTGATCTACTCTTCCACCAACTTTATGATACCCAAACTGATCGCCTAGCTGTGATCCGAATCAGATCAAAGTTTTGCACCATTAACTTCGTTATGTGCACCCCCTCTACCAATGAGACTGAAGACCCTAAGAAGGCTGAATAATACGACCTCCTAAAAATAGTATTTGGGATCCCAATAGGAAATTCGGAAAGAAACAAATCGCTGTCGGATTAGTTGGAATAAAACTTCTGACTAACTTCACTTGTAGCACCATGTAATACTCTGGTTAGCAGCACTAAGGTTCTTGAATTCGAATTCAAAACGCAACCTAGCAATCCTTTATTTGTCGGACCGCCAACCAAATCGATTAAATGTTCATACATGTGAAGCACTTATTCAAAATCTAGGATGTTCATCCTGCGGGCAAACAATGACTTCATATGCCCCATGGCCCAAGTATCGGGTTTTTCAACAGGGACGCTACAAAAGTTGAGCGAAAGGGACAGCAAACGACGCCATAACTCTTGCCGCTCTTTTGACATTTCTCTTCAGTAAGTTTTGCCATTTCACGATGGAAAGATATACGATCCAACAACGATTCGAAATTATTAAAATTTACAACCGAAATTCGGAGTCAGTGGCCTCTACGTTAAGAGCGGTACGTCCAATTTATGGTCGTCATACTCGTCCTAGCAGATCAACAATTGAGCGGCTAGTGGAAACATTTGAATCCACAGGCACAGTACAAAATGTTCCCGTGCCAGTGAGACAAAGAAGTACCCGTAGTGTGGAGAATATTGCTGCACCTGAGGCTTCAGTTGAAGAAAGCCCAAATGTGTCTCTCACAGGTCGTTCTCCAGCGTTGGGCATCTCTGTGACGTCGTTGCGAATTTTGCGAAAAGATCTTGGCCTACGTCCTTACAAGATTAAATTGACGCAAGAACTGAAGCCGCTTAACCATCAGAAGCGTCGTATGTTCGTGAATTTTGCTGAGCAACAACTTGAAAATGATTCGGATTTTCATCGAAAAATCATCTTCAGCGAAGAGGCTCATTTCTGGCTAAATGGCTTCGTCAATAAATAAAATATGCGGTATTGGTCAGGCAGCAATCCACACGTGACTCCATGACTCATCATTGCATCCCGAAAAAATTACGGTTTGGTGTGGTTTATGAGCCGGCGGCGTCATTGGGCCGTACTTCTTCCGTGACGATTAAGACCGGCACGTTACTGTGAATGGGAATCGCTACCGTTCAATGATAACCGAATATTGGCCCCAATTGGATGATATGGACTTGGAGGACATGTGGTTCCAACAGGACGGCGCCACAAGCCACACAGCGAATGCCACAATTAATTTATTGGAAATCAAGTTCGGAGAACGTGTTATCTCTCGAAATGGTCCATTCGCTTGGCCGCCTCGGTCGTGCGATTTGACGCCGTTAGACTATTTCCTGTGGGGCTACGTCAAGTCTATGGTCTATGCCAATAAGCCAGCGACGATTGATGAACTTCTTACGAATATCGAACGTGAAATTGCAGCAGTATCGGCCGATTTATGCTTGGAAACCGTCGAAAATTGGGTTCAGCGTCTGGACTTTTGCAAGCGTGGCCGTGGTGGCCATGCAAAAGAAATCGAGTTCCATATATAATGGCATCGAACGTACTTTCACAGGAATAAAGAATTTCATCGATAATTAAAACCGTTTTTGTTTTATTTAAAAAAAAAACTTTTGTAGCGCTCTTATTGAAAAAACCAACCAAGGCATATCTCTGGTAAATGTCGTATTAAGGATCATACCAAACATGCCATTTGGACGTATTAAACCTTTTTGCAACACACTAACCGGCAAGCACCAGTTAAGCTTTTATTTCACCACAGACCATATTAACACATAAAACACCAGGAAGAATTTCGTCGACTTTAAGGCCGCGTATGACATCATTCATCTGGTAGAGCTCTATAAAGCTAATCTGCCAAAACTTTAAAGAGCATTGAAAACTGATACAGCTATGTTGTCTAACAGTAGAGGCCACTCAACGAAACGCTCAGTCCGAAATAGCTCATTTGAACTTTTACGAGCCAAAGTAGCTAAAAAAGGGAACAAACAGAGTAAACCGAACAAAATTCAAACAAGCAAGATATACCTGCAATTCCCATTTAAAGCGTTCAAATTCCTATACGCCCAAAAGTTGAGGCAAAAAATTCTACAATGTCCCAGAGGTAGTAAAAACTTTTGGCCATCTGTCAAAAGTATAAAAAAAATTCGGCCTCATCATCAGTTCCGACGCTCACTCACAATGACATTCCAGCTGTCAGCTCTTTAGACAAAGCCAATCTGCCAGAGGTAGTAAAAACTTTTGGCCATCTGTCAAAAGTATAAAAAAAATTCGGCCTCATCATCAGTTCCGACGCTCACTCACAATGACATTCCAGCTGTCAGCTCTTTAGACAAAGCCAATCTGCTTGTTCCGCATTTCGCAGCCAGTTCTACATTGTCAGATTGTGCCCAGTCTCCTCCTGTACTTGAGAACGAAAATCATTCTATGGGACAAGTTCAAGTTTTATTTGATCTTGATATTCACAAGTCCGCTTGTCCAGATGGAATTTATCCCTTTATTCTGAAGAAGTGTTCTTTTACGCTAGCAAAACCACTGCGTAAGCTTTTGTATCTATCCTACTCATCATGTCTCTTTCCGAGTAGTTGGAAAACTGCATTTGTCCAGCCTGTACCAAAAAAAAAGGCGAATGTTCTTCTCTCTCCAACGACCGACCTATTGCACTTACGTCCCTTTTTTCCAAGGTCATGGAAACGCTGATAAATCGTCAGCTTGTGAAATATCTCGAAACACGAAAACTTCTTAATGACCGGCAGTATGGTTTTCGCAGCAACATGTCCACTTTTGATTTGATGACATATGTCACCGAAAAGTGGAACCAATCAATTAAGCATGGTGGAGAAAGTAAGATTGTTGTACTTGATATTTCAAAGGCATTTGACAGGGTTTGGCATCAAGCCCTTTTGTCGAAAATGCGTGCATTTATAACCGATGGAAAACTTCTTCTATGGATTAGAAATTATCTTTCGAAACGTTCAACTCAAGTTGTTTTGGACGGATTCAAGTCTGCAACTCACCAATTACATGTTGGTGTCCCTCAAGGCTCAGTTTTGTCTCCGACTATCTTTCTCATTTTCATCAGTGATCTCCTGTCTGCAACTTCTAATCCAATTCACTCCTTCGCTGATGACAGTACTCTCAGCTTCTCATTTGCGTTTTCAAGTCCACCTCCCTCATCTTTGAACGTAGAATCTAAACGACGACATATGTTAAGCACATTGAATTCCGACCTTGACAGCATCATCAAATGGGGTAAATCCAAAAGAGTAGAATTCAATGCTTCGAAAACACAATTGTCCATGAATGGCACTTACGTCGAAGAAACCGAAAAACTTTCCATGCTAGGTATGTGTGTTAGTAACGACTTACTTACGCAGCGAAATGTCTAGGTTTCCTTAATCGATGTAAAAAAATAGTTCACCTCTTCTGATCTGGCCGCAATATATAAAGCGCCCTAAACTTGAGTTTAACCCCCACATCTGGTCGGGTGCACCAAAAACAATATTGCACCTCCTAGATAGGATTCAAACGCATGCGAAAAAACTTATAGGAGACATTCAAATACTGAACTATTTAGTTTCGCTTGAATATCATCAAAATATCTCCTGCCTTCCATTGTTTTATCGCTATTTTAACAACCAATGCTCAACAACAATTCAGCCGCAATACTCGTTACGCTATGAATGCAAATCAGTTTACCCTCAAGCCTATCTTCGGAGGAACGCTGAAATAAAGAGATTCGTACGTAAACCGAACAACACGAATGTGAAATGCTCTACCAAACTCTGTTTTTCCTTTCCATTATAACTTACAGGCATTTAAAACCAATGTGGAACGGTATCTCCTTTCTTCTTATCCCGAATTTCCTTAACCCCTTGAGTGAGCGCAAAAAAAAAAAAAAAAAATACAGACCTGTGGAGATAGACTGAGCCTAGGAAACTGAGACAACTGAGAATGGTGAGTGAACTATTGACACGCCCACATGAAACGAATGAATGCTTCAGCATCTGAATCACTGCCTTCAAGTTTCAAGTTCGATACGACAAGAAAGACCCAGATACGGAAGATACCAGAATTTAAAAGAAATAGGAAGGCTGCTTAGGCCCAGTTTTTCAGTGCTGAGTAAACTCTGAGGTAACTCAGAATAAACTAGTCCCGGAATAAATTTTATCCAGAGTTAACTCATGAAGCAGTTTTTTAATTGGATTCCGAGTGTGGAGATTTGATTTGGTACCACTCATGATTTCGTTGTCAAAAAGATATCGAAATGTATAGAACCTGCAACAGCTCAGTCATCAGCTGTTTAGTTTATTTTTCCCCAGACAAATGAAAATGCCTTTGTCGCGATCTAAGAAGTCTTTTTCTTCTTAAAACAGTCAAACTCAATAATTAAAACAGTTTTGAGTGCATATGAGAACGCATTTAGTTTCTAAAAATTTGTTGGTTTAGTATTTTATCATCTGTCAAATATATCTGATCATTACATCCCTGGGTTAACTCACCAAACTTGCTCGGTTAACTCGTAGTTAACTCTGGATTTAAAAGACTGAAAAGTACTTTATCGAGTTGAGTTGAGTTTAATCCCGAAACTAGGACAATCTAGCACTGAAAAACCGGTCCTTAGGAGAATCTTACCGTACCTGAAGTAAATAAAATAACTGACCAGCATTTGTCAAGGAAAGACTTTGTATACTTTTCGTCGATCAAATTTTTGATCTTTTGGAAATAGAAATCAGAGGTCCACAAGATGGATTTTAGAAATGATTTACTGAAGCCAGTGTTTTCTGACTTCTGTCGAGATGATCAAGGAAAAATCCTAGGTTAGTCAGAATCGGCACTGAAAATTTCGAAGTACTATTTCTGATGACTGTTAAACAGCAATGGCGATCAATCAAAAAGGTGAACCCGCAGCGCTTGGCTTATGCGTGGTTGACTGCTAAGCCAAGTGCTGCGGGTTCAAGCCCCAGCTTCGGCAGCATTTGTTTACTACGAAAATTGCCAGCATATCTGAGGCCACCTGTGCGATAATATGAGACAACATAAATCTATGTCTCCTTATCTGTGCCACGTAGGTTTATTTTATATGTCTTTCCGTCTATGTATATATCCGTCTCTCTCTGTTGTATAATTGTCTTGATCTGTCCTAGCCGATGGCCTCAGTCGCCAGAGTGCTGTTATGTGTCTGTAGTTCGTTGCATTCATGTGCGAAGTACTGTGATGTCAATGTCAATGTCAAAAATGTGGGGCAAAAGTAATGTCAAGTCATAATGTGCATTGTCTGCTATTTCGATATTAAATAATCAATTTTCGCCGGAGGCTTATAAATATACCTCTGGAGTTAATAAACGCTGATTAGGTAATCAAAGTAACTTAACAGTTTCTCCCATAAGAAACATTCGCGCAAATGTCAAAAGTTAGTCACTGATTAGCTAATCAGCGTTTATTAATACGGGGAATAAAGTTGTTAAGTTGATACGTTGAAAAATTAAATTGGTCAAATGACCAAGTTTTGAATTTTTGCTCTCAAAGCATAAGGCACCAACTTAGTTCTTCTTCATTGTTAGTTGCGGCGTTAAATTGGCACGGTCCATTTTTTTGTTTTTGTTAGCGCGAGATTTTATAAAGCCATAAAGACAGACGTCTGGGGAAATTGAAGCTGCGTTAAAACCAGAGACCTGAAATCGGTCAGAGCAGCAACAATAAATTCGCGATCTACAGGTCCGTATCGTTGCATTGATGTTTGTCAAATTCATTTTTTATCTCTCAACAACATAACTGACAAAGCAAAACGACTTTTGACGTAATTTACAAAAATCATGACACATTCATATTAGGACTGTTTCCTTACTTTTTCAGTAAAAAAATCAGTTTTTTTGAAGTGGGGACAAGTTCTTTCAGAATGAAAAAAATTTACTTAAGAAATTTGACTTTTATTGGTTTTTTGCGTTTTTTTTAATCGCAAAGGCTTCTGTATCCTTTGTAAAGTATGGGAATGCGTTTAAGTGAAATCATTCGTTTTGTGTGGCTTCTAATAAATGACATGAAAAAGCTGTCAAAAGAAACAACCTCTCATTCGCTACTACCAACTGGGATTGCTGATTCTTATCAACAGACATTTTTGCAACAAATTACTTTACAGATTTTTATGGAGGGGCAGCTCTTTTTTTTTTATTTTTTGCAACGGCAATAAGTGCAGATCAGTAAAAATAATATTGCACGGGGACAGACCTATTATGACATCAATTTTGACCAACCCTAAATATAAAGCCGTGTCAGATGACAGCGTTCAGCAGGTTATTGGCAGCGTTTCGAAACTCAGATTACATTGGAGTTTTATTGTAAGCTGATTGAAAGGCATAACCTTGCCTTAAAAAATGGTGAAACAGTGCCCATCCTGTTTTTTTTTGCAATTTTGCATATTTTATGTTTTTTTTACTTTTATTTATTCACAATGATTCTTTATCAACCAAGTAAAAATGACAGGTCGCACAATTAAATCAGTTGTTTTGCTCTGCCTTTATTTCGTTAAAAATTTTCCATCAGCTGACTAATTGATCGGTTGGCCAATGCCAAAAGATTCATGTAGAAATTCTTAATAATTTAGCATTTCGGGCACAGTCATTAGCACGATTCGGATTAAAGTAAGTCTAATGAAAATCGCTCCAAAGATCCAGTGTGCCGTATTATGCGAGTGCTAAAGCCGTTCATTGACAAACCGATCGAACCATTACAATGTGTTTTTAGACCAGGAAATTCCAAAACTGATTATATGTTAGGCAGATCCTGAAAATAACCCAAAAAAATCTGATCTCAGTCGAAACATTTTTTTTTCTTTTGTAGATAAATTTAAACCACGGCTCAAGGCCTGCTTAACTTATTCATGATATAGAGGGAAGTTGGTCTGACGTAACATTTATCTTAAGTCCAAAATCGGTCGATGGTATGGTAAAATATGTTACGAGTTGTTGCCATGATATTTTTTTTTAACCTCTTAAGGGTTCAGCTTTAGCTTTGACCTTGTGAAAGAGTGTATATACCCTTAATCTGATACGAAGGATTACTCCTGACTGTCTCAGTTTCATCGGGATAATAAGACAATTCGTAATAAAACGGTCTTAACATACCTTGAAGCGTATATAGTACCAACTGGATATAAAGAAGTTATCTATATATACTTAAGTGGCGCTACAGTCCGGAATGAACCTGGGCCTCAACCAATATGCCTCTCCAATTAGGCCGGTTCTTAGTTAACTGCCGCCAGTTACGCACTCCAAATTGGTTGAGGTCGGTCTGAACTTGTGCGCGCCACTCAAGGCGAGGTCTTCCTCAACTACGTCCGACGTCTGGATGGGAATCGAATACTCTGCCAGCCGGAGTATTGGTGTCCATTTGTTCTACATGTCCTAGCTATCTTAAACGTCCAATGCGGAGTTTATTTGACCAGGGGCATAGTTTTTGATTAAATATTCATCGCCACAACCCGTCAAAGCAAACGGGACCGAAGATTTTTGGAAGAATTTTCCTCTCAAATCGAACAAGGATTTCTTCAGCCGCTTTTGAGACGGTATATGCTTCAACGCAGTAGAGCAGGACTGGGATGTTCAGGGTCTTATATAGGATCTCCTGAGTAGTTCGAGTAAGAGCTTTACAACTAAATTGCCTTCTTAGCCTGAAGAAACAGTGGTTGGCAAATTTAATTTCTGACGAGATGTTGTTAGAGTTAATATCGGAGCCGAGATAGACAAAGTCCCGTACTACCTCAAAGTTATTTATGTCAAAGATGACGATGACAGCATATACTTTGTCTTGCTCTCATTTACTGCTAAACCCCTTTTTGCCGCTTCCTTCTCTAGACCAGCAAACGTAGCTATGACACCACGTTGAGTTCTACCAATGATGTCAATATCGTCGGCGTATGCCAGTAGTTGCATCGATTTTTGGAAAATTGTGCATCTGGTGTTGGCTGGGGAGTTTTGCACAATCCTTTCCAGAATCAAGTTCAAGAAATCACATGACAGGCGATGCGCTGCCTTAATCCCTTTTTTGGTATCGAATGTTTCGGTGAAGTCGTTTCCGACCCTGATGGAGCAGCGAGAATTCCCCATATCGTCATCCTTCATAAACGGGCGAGTTTGGGCGGTATACCAAAACTAGACATGGCTCTGTATAGTTCGTCTCCATAAATGCTGTCGTATGCGGCATTGAAATCGATGAATAGGTGGTGAGTATCGATTTGGACTTCTTTGGTTTTTTCCAGGATCTGCCGAAGTGTGAAAATTTGATCGGTTGTGGACTTTCCTGGCGTGTAAAACCACACTGATAAGGGCCGATCAGGTTGTTGGTAAATGGTTTCAGGCGTTCACATATTACCGCAGATGGGATCTTGTAGGCGATGTTGAGGAGACTTACGCTTCTGTAGTTGGTGTAGTTTAGAGGCTCTCCTATTTCGTGGAATGTGAGTTATTTATATTTGGACGTAAAAAAGTTCCCCGTTTGGCTTGTTGGACTCTAGTGTTCAAAATCGAACTCTAGAGATCAAAATTTAACGACGAACTTTATAAGCTATATAGCAAGAAATACTAGTACGAATGGACACCTTAGTTGAGCTTATTATTCAAACATATGTGCATTTATATTGCTCTCTATATTTTGAGTTGTGCTTGTTCAGGAGTTTCCTGGCAACTAATATTTTAGAGTGATATAAGGCCCATCATAATAATAGCTTCAGACCTAGCTTATCCATTCATTTGTATAAGCGGAGTTATTGTCTTGGCACCCGGTTCTGAAAGGCAAATTTTAGAAACGTCTGATTACAGCTTTGTACTTTCGGATATTTGTCAGACTTTTGCAAGTGGTGAGGAAGTGAGGTTAGTGCTGTGAATTGAAGGCTTAGGTTCGATTTGCAAACGGTAGCAACACCAAGATGATTTCTTACTGGTCCTCCTCTCGTGATGATCTGACAAATCATCCGAGAGGTGTTATTTAAGATTTTCTCAACTTAGCCGTTCGAATTCTTTATTTATTTATTTATTTATTTATCTACCGAGCTTAACTCTAACAGATTTGGATTTAAATAATATTTCCTTTTATCATATTTACATAAATAATTAAATTAATTCATAAAAATTACATTATTAGCGATCAGCGGATTTATTAAAGTTCAAAAATTTATCTTTTAGGATATATTTATATTTAAAATTGACAGTTTAAATTTTATTCTATCATCACACAAATCTATTTCAGTACAAACAGAATTAAAAAGTTTTATGCATTTTGTTATTGGTTCATGAAGACCATAATTGTAAAAATGCCTAGGATTCAATAACAGATTTCTGGTTCGAAGACTTCTTTCTGGTGCATATAACTTAAATTGTTCAAGGATATCGGGACAAATTATACGATAAGAAAAAACATCATAAATAAATAGTATACAATGAACATTTCGTCTTTTTTCTAAGGAATCTAAACCAATTAACGCACATCTTGTTGAATAAGACGGCATTCTGTCAAGGTTCCATTTCATTTGTCTTACAACAAATCTTGTAAAAGACTTTTGCACTCTTTCCAGTCGCATTTGACAATTCGCGTAGATTGGACACCAGACCATAGAACAATATTCAAGGAAAGGACGTACTATAGACATATAAACAGACTTAAGGGCATATGGGTTAGAGAACTCAGCACATGTTCGTTTCAGGAAACCAAGCATTGAATTTGCTTTAGCAACAACGTAATCGATGTGAAGTGAAAAAGAAAGTTTCGTGTCAAAGATCACACCAAGATCTTTTATTTCAGTTTTTCGAGATATGCAGGTTCTGGATATTGTGTAGTCATAAATCATAGGGACTAATATACGATACACAGAAAAAGAATTACATTTATTTATGTTTAAGGTCAGGTGATTAAGCTCACACCAATAAACAAGTTTGTTTAAATCATTTTGAAGACGTTCACAATCATACATACTTTTAACACGCAAAAAGATCTTAAGGTCATCGGCATACATTAGGCAGTTAGCATGACTAAGCAATGAGGGGATTTCATTAATAAAAACATTGAAGAGCATAGGCCCTAAATGGCTGCCTTGGGGGACACCAGATAAGACCTCAATAAGCCTAGATTGAGAAAAACCAATTTTTACGTACTGCTTCCTATTGGAAAGATAACTCGAAATCCATTTAAGAAGCATCGAGTGTATGCCAAATGATTTTAATTTTGTAATAAGGATATTATGACATATTGTGTCAAAAGCTTTTGTGAAGTCGGTGAAAATAACATCCACTTGATATCCTGACTCCACAGAGTCAAAGAGATATTTCGTAAAGAGTGTCAAGTTGGTTGATGTGGACCTACCAGAAACAAATCCATGTTGTTGCAATGATATTTGTTCCTTTATTGAAAAGTAAAGTTTTTTTGTAACAATAGACTCAAACAATTTAGGAACAGCTGAAAGTTTAGAAATTCCACGATAATTTTCAACTTTTTGTCGAGATCCAGCTTTAAATATGGGAGTTATGAATGAAAATTTCCATTCATCTAAAAACATCCCAGACTCTAAGGATAAATTGAAAATTAATTTTAATGGAAGGCACAAGGATAAATTGCATTGCTTAAGCACATGAAATGGGATACGGTCTGGACCTGCACTTTGGCTAGTATTCATACAAGTTATGCCTTGCAAAATATCATCTATCGAAAGATTAAGTGATCCTAAACTTATATTGCCATTACATGGATTTATATTAGTATCGGAGGAGACATAATGATTCGAGTGATCGACATAAACTGACTCAAAAAACTTAGCAAAGAGCTCACAGGTTGAGTCAATACTACAGGAGACAGCACCTTCGCATTCCATATTTTGCAGAACACCATTCTGCTTTCTTTTGTTGTTTAAAAATGTCCAGAATGCTTTAGGATTCGTTGAAACATAAGATTCAGTGTTCATAACATACTGTTTATACAAGAACTTGTTCAAAAATTCATATTCGCGACGTAATTGGCAAAAACGTTTTTTGTCCAAATCAGATTTTGACTTTTTTAATAATTTATATACTTTGTTTTTAGCGTTCTTTAATTTGATCAGCCTTTGATTATGCCACGGTAGCTTAAAACATTGTTTTTTCTCAGTCAGTGGCCTGTCATAGGAGCTTCCGCCATCATAAAAAAAGTATTCACTCATGCTTGTGAGAAAAGGCTATGCACTAGGTACTAACGAGCCTGTTGTGTCAAAACTCTGTATTTGTTTTGTTTGAGAGAGTGAAAAAAAAAAACAAGAAGCCACTGTTGAATCCAAAACCAAGCTTTACCGTCTTGGAGCTGTACCAACAAAACATGTAGGTACTCAAAAACTAAAGGCACAAAGATAGATACTTGCGAAATATTTTTGGTTCAAATTTCGGTTTTTTCTTTGTTTAATATTTTACCCAAACTAATGCTTCTTTATCGAGGCAATAGACAACGGAAAATTTGTTTAGTATTTCGATGCCCAAATTTGGGTTTTTGATTTTTCTTACACGTGTTGTTTAAAATTGTCGAAACTAACATTATCGAAGCAGTATTCCATTTCATCTATAGACGGTTGCTCAAAACTACCGATAGAACTGCATCATAGTAGCCTACAGTAGCTTACTGCTGAAGTAAAACACTTTTTTGTGGCTCGTATAGGTCAAATTATACCAACCCGTGGAACTTTCTATCATCAATCGAATCATTTCTTATCGTTTGGTTCTATACTAGGAAGATTCTCAATTGATTAAATCGTCGCACTATGATTCCAAAACATTCAAAACATCTCAACAACCGTTGATTGCACCTTCAATTTTGTGATGAGTTCACTCAGACATGACACCAACCCACCACATTCTCTCAATTACAAGAATGCCGTTAACAGCCCCTTATAGTGCGAATATCGCATTCTGTAACTCAACAGTTTAATCAAAACATGAATTCAATTTAATTATAATTGTATGCTGCAGCTGCACACGCTACAATGGAGCCACGCACTTTCTATCACATGTGCGGACCAACATGAAGCCGTAACCACTTAACCATGCATTAAAACGCCCTACATTTGGTAATAAGGGCACGTACAACGTGTCAAACGCCTCGAACAGTTAAACGACGTTCAAAAAGACCCACTCTATCTCCCAAAAGCCTACCGTCATTTGATACACGTCAATGAATTACAACCTCCTCTCGGCATATCCCTTCCGACCTATGTCCATATTTGTGCGCCCCATCTCATGCATAATTCCCCCGAGTGCAAGCGTACAATTAGTCCGGGATCACAGAGAACAACAAATTGTGCGGCAAGTTCCTTTCCTGGCTGTTGTCGTGCTTCTGCAATTGAACTCGCCTCAGAGATTAATCATTTTGGCACATATTCCATCGCCATCATCGTCGGTTGTTCTTCGAGGTTCTTTTTCTCTCGAAGGCTTTGGCACGCATTGTATAGAGCGGTTCACGGATGGACTGACGCGCATAATTAAAGTCGACGCCTCGCGTCTTATTGGCATGGAACTCAAGTGGAATGCACCCAGCAACGCATATGGAAATCCTTTTTAAAGAGGTCTTGGGCGCGACAAGTTGGTATTTTTAGAACTCCTTTTTTTTTGCATCATCATGGATGTGTGTGTATGTGTGTTTGACGGTGCTGCGATGACATTTCGCGTTGGAAAATCATTTGTGACACCTACGTCGTCTTTTTCATGATGACCAGAGATCTGGTTAAGTGATTACTTTATTGGCGACCAGACCACTGGCTTAGGAACGGCGCCGTGTCGCGCCGGGCAAGATGAAAGACGCAGACACGCTGGGTGAGTTTTTGGGTTGTGCCTTGAACGTGAACAGAAAGAGAATGTCGCTGAAGTCTGTGCAAGGGAATCGTATGCAAATTTTATTATACGCTTATCCGGGAGTTAATTTGGAGTATCTAACATGCTGAGAGTTGTATTTTTATATCTTATCTGGAACGAAGAATGTTGAAGCATAAAAGTAACATAAAATTGAGCTTAAGTATGAAAGTATAAAAGTCAGGTAGGTGCAGGCATTCGCAGGTAATGTGGCGTCATAGTAACATAACGTTCTGTCACGAAAGCAAGTTGGGATACGTGCCTTTTCCTTTTGTAGAATTCAATTGGCTTTCGAAGTCGGTAAGACCTCAGTAATGGATTAAAGCATTCGTTGCGACCATAAGTTCAGCGGTAGAGTAACAAAGAAACCTTAAGAAGTCTTCATACATTTACATCTTGAAAAAACAATAAGTTGGATTTTAAGCTCATCTACAATAGCAGTATTATACGAATTCAAATATTTAGAGCCTAAAGTCCAGATTTGTTCACAACCGTTTCAATCCGAAAAGCTGAGTTCATTTCGAGGGGAAGGGCAGTGACCACGGTTGGGAGTCGAGACCAGACATTCTCCGCAGTGGTTCTAAGTATAAATCAACCCATTACGTAGGGACGACCCATACAAAGCCATGATTATTTTTGGTACAAAATATGCCTTTGGAGACTTTGTCTAGCTCGGCTAATGAGCAACTCTGATAATAATACCTCGAATCATCGAGGTAGGATGCAAATTTACTGGCATGGATATTTCGCTTGTAATGCAGTCTATTTGATTGTATTTTGCTGGTATATAGCTAAGTGATCATCACCAGGTGGCTATGGCTCAGAGGAATGCGCACCTAGTTGACTGTTAAGCAGGTTCAAGCCCCAGCTTCGGTAGCATTTGTTTTCTACGAAAATTGCCAGCTTATCTGAGGCCAATATAAATCTATGTCTCCTCCTCTGTGCCCCGTAGGTTTATTTTATATGTCTTTCCTTCTATGTGTCTATCTGTCTCTCTCTGTTGTATTAATGTCTTGATCTGTCCCAGTCGATGGGCTCAGTCTCCAGTGCAGTTACGTTTCTGTGGTTGGTTGTATTCATGTGCAAAGTATTGTGAATTCAATGTCAATGATCATCCATGCAGGAAATCTCTCATAGATCTAGCACGGTTTAATGAAACACACAATGGCAAGTAGGCCAAATTGACTTTCACAGGCAATCGGTCAGTTTTCTCTTATCTGTGCAGGTATCTTGTCTTGTTGTGTCCATCATCGGTAGACGAAGTTCTACCCTCTTTTAGACTGAATAGATGGTAGTTTTCTACATTTCGGTTGCAATATTTTTGTGTAGAACCATTATAGTATAATACTGGCGGCCATTTTGTCAGCTGTCAAGCGATTTATTTTTAGTTTGGTTTGGAAAATCAACATGAATAGACTGATGTCTAAACAACGCTTCCAAATTGTGCAATATCGCGCACTACTTCATTTTACGGTAAACATAAGTATGAAACGTTTTCGCATCACATTTACTATAAATAATAATACGCATCCATAGAGATTTCGTACAGTGCGTACAGAAGAAGTCATTGCTGCTGTAGAGGGTAGCGTAGAGGAAGACCCGAATCATTTTTTTTTTTGCGTAACAATTCGTCTGTAGTGCTGGCTCAGCGCGAATTCCGTCGCCGATTCCCCGGCCGCCCGACACCGCCCGACAGTGGCCAGCGCCGGAGCGCCCGTTGCGCCGAGAATATCACCGCTGTTGCCGAGGATGTCGAGCTGTCGCGGATACATCGACCAGACGCCGCGCCGTGCCTCGCAATAAGCAATCAGCCGGTCGTCCCTAAGGTGAATTTTGGTCAAAGACTTGGGCATGTTCCCGTCGCTGAAGTGATGAAAAATGTCATAAAACGAGCCCGTATGGCAATCAATTGTGACGGCGCCCATTTTGCTTATATCATCTTCTCGACTTGACTAATAAAAATCTAAAGATTCAAATAAAGAAAATCTAAGTCAAACAACATCGGATGACTTCTTTTGGCCCACCCTGTACAATCCGCTATGCGAATACCATCTCTTATCCCATCCCATAACATTTTTAAAACTCATTTCCCCCTCCAAAAAAAAAAAACAAACGGGTATGGCGAGACACCTTTACGGGGATGAATTATAGAAAATGGAATTGTCACGAAGTATTGTTCAGGCAGTTTATCAAAATATTTAGTGGTTCGACAAAAAATGATTTTGTATGTTGTGTACAAATAGGAATTAAAAAACGCCCCTAAAAATGGCAGTGGGTAAAATGATCAATAGAAAAAAATATCATATTAACTTTCAAAAAGTTTCAGCATCGAAAGTTGTTTTTTTTTTCAAATTTCTTTGGAATTTTAGCGAAAACCCCCAAAAAGTGGGCGTGGAAAAAATTACGTATGGACTAAATATAGTTATTAAGATTTTATATAAATTTTTTCATGCACTTTTTTAAACTTCTTTACCGTTTACCAAAGAACAACTTTTTTTTTTCTGCGGGCTTTGCAGTGGGTGGATTTAAAAATGTTCACACTTCTTCTGCTAGGACCAACAGAGCAAACAAAAAATGTCTGGATAAAATCTGTTTTCTAAAAGTACCTAGTCTAAAATAATGTCATACCCAGTTTTTGAAAGAGGTTTCTTAAAAAAAATACTTTAAGAGAACTTATTGGAATGTTTAAAATAAATGTTAAACGGTTTTTTTTAAATCTAGTCTTCAAAAAGTTGGTGTTGTTACTTTCAGGGTTTTAAAAAGAAAGTGTTCGTTTCTGAAAATGTTTTGCAGCAGACTAGAAGGCTTTTCAAATTCGACTCTCCAATGTTTGGTGGCAAAATTTGATACATCCGTTTCAATAAGCAATCCTTCTAGCACTCGAACTGTCCGTACACAGGAGAACCTGAAACAGTCGCTTTCTTGACGTGTGCGAGAACTCAGGCATTTGAAGACTTTAACTTGCGAGCTTTGCGTCGGGACTTTGGCCTGAATCTGTAAATTTTCAACTAATCCAGAAGCTCAAAGTTAATGATCATAGACAACGCCGATGATTATCCGCTGGATTTTCGAAGCTTTTGCAAGACGACTCACATTTTGACGAAAAAAAATAATCTTCAGCGACGATTAGCATTTGCGAAAGTTAAAAAAAAAATATTCGTATATGAAACGACGCTAACCCACACTAGGTTGATTAGGTGTCAATGCATCCAACAAAAGTTACTGTTTGCTGCTGATTCTTGACGGCGCGGCGGCATCATTGGTCGGTACTTCTCCGAAAACGAGGTTGGTGAGTCCATATGATACCAATATCAATGATATTGGCCCGATTTGACATGGACGACATGTGTTACCAGTAGAACCGAGCTACGATGGTCAGAGCGTATACCACAAAGGACATTCTGCATGAACGATTTCATTGTAGGTAACAAGGAGGTGAATAGGCCACTAATATGATGTGATTTGACTCTTTTTGGAGGGGTTTTCTAAAGAAAAAGGTCTAATGGGGCTTATTGATGCACTCAAAATTAACAAAGCCCAGACCATTCCTCGAATTCAGCCGGATCTATGATTCCAGAGTCTTTGGAAATTGAAACTGTCAGATCCGTGCCACCGTGCGAAGTCGACAGGGATATTTGATCGACGTCATATTCGAACACACAATGGCATACATGGACTTTCAAATAAAACAAAAGTCCGATAATACCTCACACACAGCTTGTTTTATTTTATTTAAACATTGACCCGCCGTTATAAGAAAACCCTTTACAACTGAGTTGATATAAAGGATTTTTCAATAAGAGCGCTAAAAAAGTTTTTTTTTAATAAAACAAAAAAGGTTTTGGATATCAATGAAATTCTTTATTCCTGTAAAGAACTTTCGACGCCATTATGTATGGAACTCGATTTCTTTTGCATGGCCACCCAATTTTCGACGGTTTTCAAGCATAAATCGGCCGATACTGCTGCAATTTCACGTTCGATATTCGTAAGAAGTTCATCAATCGTCACTGGCTTGTTGGCATAGACCATAGACTTGACGTAGCCCCATAGGAAATAGTCTAACGGCGTCAAATCGCACGACCGAGGCGGCCAAGCGATTGGACCATTTCTTGAGATAACACGTTCTCCAACTTGGTTTCCAATAAATTGATTGTGGCATTCGCTGTGTGGCTTGTGGCGCCTTCCTGTTGGAACCATATGTCCTCCAAATCCATATCATCCAATTGAGGCCAAAAATATTCGGTTATCTTTGAACGGTAGCGATTCCCATTCACAGTAACGTTTCGGACTGGAACATCACGGAAGAAGTACGGCCCAATGACGCCGCCGGCCCATAAACCACACCAAGTCGTAATTTTTTCGGGATGCAATGACCAATACCGCATATTTTGTTTATTGACGAAGCCATTCAGCCAGAAATGAGCCTCATCGCTGAAGATGATTTTTCGATGAAAATCCGAATCATTTTCAAGTTGTTGCTCAGCCCAATTCACGAACATACGACGCTTCTGGTGGTCAAGCGGCTTCAGTTCTTGCGTCAATTTAATCTTGTAAGGATGTGGCCAAGATCTTTACGCAAAATTCGTCACAACGACGTCACAGAGATGCCCAACGCTGGAGAACGACGAGTGAGAGACACATTTGGGCTTTCTTCAACTGAAGCCCCAGCGGCAGCAATATTCTCGACATTACGGGCACTTCTTTGTCTCACTGGCACGGGAGCATTTTGTACTGTGCCTGTGGAATCAAAATTTTCCACTAGACGCTCAATTGTTGATCTGCTAGGACGATTATGACGACCATAAATTGGACGTAGCGCTCTTAACGTTGAGGCCACTGACTCCGAATTTCGGTTGTAAATTTTAATAATTTCGACTCGTTGTTGGATCGTATATCTTTCCATCATGAAATGGCAAACCTTATTTAAGAGAAATGTCAGAAGAGGGGCAAGAAATATGGCGTGCTTTGCTGTCCCTGTCGCTCAACTTTTGTAGCGTCCCTGTTGAAAAACCCGACTCTTGTCTTCTACACGTGTACGTTTGGGTTTCAAAATGAAGATATTTATATAATTCCCCACTTGTAGTATTGGCCTATTACACTTATAAACGTGCTAGTCAGCAAATAGTTTTGTGTTACATTAACACCCCAGGAGATATATTTCCAACAGTATACAGCCTCCAGCAAGCTAAAAAACATTGAAAGCAATTCTGTAAACATTAAGAGATCTCCAAACCTTCGATTTTCTCATTAAAACTCAAAAACTCTTTCAACTGGGCTCTTCAACTCGTCATAACTTGCTCCAAATCTGACATCACCTTCCGGGGTATGACCCACGCAAATCTGAAATCACAACAAACAAAGCACACCAAATGATGCCATATAATACGGGTTTCGAAAAAAAAATTGCAGATCACGTTACTTATCTGCATACAAAAAAAAAACAAAATCATTATTTTCAGCGCACCAAATTATCATTTTTTCCAGTGAAATACGATCTCCAAAGCGTGCTCTTCACGAAGATATCAGCTGAAACAATCGCAGAAGCTTATTTGTAGTCGCGTCGATTTCCTGTTTTCAACAAGCTACCTCATCAATTTGCGTCTAAAGCCCCAGCAGTGTACAGAGGTCCCATAACATATGATTATACGGTTCAGTAAACGTATTCACTCGGTAATTACTACAAAATTAGCAGATATCAGAGTCGTCACGACCTCCATTTTTTTTTTTTGCGATTTTGCAATACAATCCGCCACACGCCACCACCTGACTCATTATCGGGCTTCGAAAGTCCGTCCCACCAATATCGGGCAAAAGTTATTTTCCCCAGACGTTTGGAATTTTCCTTCTTGCGATCGTGTGTGCTTTTGCTGGCCTCCATTCGTTCTCGGTAGCAGTTTCTTTCCGCGTGCGAAATTTTACCGCAGAATTGACAAGCTGTCATGTTAACAACCTAATCTGCTGAACGCAGGCTATCATTTATGTCGATTATCGCCAAATTTGGACGTCAAATTTATTCAGCCGGACTAGGCGTTTAGAGTTTTTTTTTGTTGTTGCTTTGTCATCATATCGCCATCACCACCTGAAAGCTGAAACTCTAGTTAATTATAGCACACCGCGTTTGCGCGGCCGTAGATATATTTAATCTGAGAGCGTTCGCGTGATAGTCGGTCGATGTGAACTGTGTTACTATGTGACGGCGAAACTGATCACAGTTCCCATTAAACGTGATTATGAGGTTAATGTTGGGGGGCAGGTTATACACTTTCGCAAAGAGCTGAGGGAGACAGGGGAGAGTGCAATGGATCCGTATTTCTTTGGCCTGCCTGCGCAATTGGAATTTGAACCTTCATTTTGTTTTTTTTTTCTTTGTCTTTATTCTCTTTGGACTTTTGGTTTTGAAATTAATTGTCATCTGATAAATCTGCTTGAATGATCGGTGTTATCTTAAGGTGCATTTAAGTTGCGATTTAAGCGTTAGGTGCTGTTTTTTTGTTGATGATTGATCAGTTTGATTTTTTTTAAACCACTTTTTCTGACATTGCTCGAGAAATGCAAATTTATGCGCGGTAAGGAATTTTTTTGTTTGTCAGTGGTTGGTTTCTGGATAAGATGTAAATGTGCATGCATGGGAAGATGATCCGCTTATCTGGGAAGATGATTAATTGTAGGTAGAGGTAAAAGGATAATTGCATGCTCCTTTTTGAAGAACATATATACCGGTTTATGCAAATTATGAAATATATCCTTAAGAAGGGCTTTAACATGCTATTGCCAATGTACAATCTTTATGTGGTAAAATTTTACATTTTTTTGTAATCAATTTTCGGGCTCTGTGAATGATTTTTGACTGGCACTCATTATGATCTGACAGTTCATCCGAGTAGTGTCAAATATCAGGAATTTCTTATCTCAACCTAGCCGTATGGAGTCGGCAAAAAAACAGGAGGTACCGCCATCGTGCAAAAAGTACACACGCACAAATGGATGGAGAGAGCTAAGCCCAGGGCACTAACGAGCCTGTTGCGCCAAAAATTTGTATTTTAATTGACATTTTAGTCATATAACTACAAGAGACGGGATAGCGGGGGGGCAGTAGCATTGTGGTTAGTGTGTTGGACTAGATTCATCAATTAGAATACAATCTATTAGACTAAGAATAAATACATAATATAACTGCTGGTGGGTACCTATATGCATTCATATATTACATTACAAAATAAATATATGTTACATTGATTTTCATTAAATTAAATATAATTAAGCACTATTAGAACATAATGTTGAAATATTATTTAATACCATAGATTTAAAGATATCTCTGGAAAGATTCGAATAAAAATCAACTGAATTACAAATTAAATTTACTTCTCTGATGCAACGGGATATAGTCTCGTTTCGTCCATAATTGCTACGATGAAACTGTTCATAAATTAAAAATCGACAACGTGTAGTCCTTGATGGTGCATTGCCTTCACTCACTAATGCTAGCAACGGGGGACACTTTATATGATATGTTATAATATCTCTTATAAACATTACGGAAAAGTATACCCTGCGATTTTTTAGAGATTGCATTCCAAATAATAAACACCTACTGTTATAGGATGGCCTTGGAATTCTCCAATTTAACTTGAAGAACGCATATCTAGTAAATTTTCTTTGTACTTTCTCAATTCTTTCCATTGAATTATTGTAGTAAGGATTCCAAACTACGCTACAATACTCCAGAACTGATCTTACTAGAGAAATATATAATGACTTTAGAGTATAAGGATCCGAGAAGTCTCTAGTGTTTCTTTTAATAAAACCAAGCATTTGGTTAGCTTTATTAATAATATAGTCGTAGTTTGGTAAGAATGACAGCGTTGTGTCTAATATAACCCCTAAATCTTTCTTCCTTCTTACTAGCTCAAGATTAATGTTATTGATATTATAATCAAACAAAATTGGATTTTGATTCCTGAAACATGACAAAACTTGACATTTTGAAATGTTAAGATGAAGCAGATTCCGTTTGCACCAATGATCAAGTCTCGTCAGATCTTTTAAGAGAAGACAACAATCCGATTCACATCGTATCTTACGATAGAGTTTGATATCATCGGCAAATAGAAGGCAAGTCGAATCAATAAACATACCGGGTATGTCATTGACAAATAACAAAAATAATAATGGTCCTAGATGACTTCCTTGTGGGACCCCTGACGGAACTGAAATGTTATTTGAGAGCGAATAGTCAATTTTTACTATTTGGACTCTACCCGTCAAATATGATTCCAACCATTTTAGTAAAGAAGAATGGATACCAAAAGAGAATAATTTACTAAGTAGAACTTTTTGATTTATTCTGTCAAATGCTTTCGCAAAATCAGTAAAAATTATATCAGTTTGCCACTTTTTTCCATGTTTGATATGATGGCGTTAGTCATTGACGCTAGGTTTTTTGCCGTTGATTTGCCTGACATAAAACCATGTTGAGACACTGATATATAGTTAGGAACCAATTGTGATAATTTATTACAAACTATTTTCTCAAATATTTTTGGTAGAGCTGAAATCTTACATATTGGCCTGTAGTTTGTTATTTCGTGCTTTGACCCGGATTTAAAAATGGGAGACAAAAACGAAATTTTCCAACCATCCAAAAATTTGCCTTCTACAAGAGAAAGTTTAAAAATTATTGAAAGTGGCTCAACTATCGCAATTGCACACTTCTTTAAAAGAACAGCAGGAATTCCGTCGGGTCCTACTCCTTTACTAGCATCCAATGCTGATAAAGCCTCTTCTATATCCAATGGACTGAGAACAATCGAACCGATGTCGACAACTCTACTAACAGAGGGCATTTCTTGTATGGAGGGAGCGTCCAATGAATACACCGATTGGAAATAGTTCGCGAAAATAAGTTGCAGATTTGTGGCACCTCACTAGTCGTTGAGTCAAGGTACTTCATGCAACTTGGTATTCCATTTGACTTACGCTTTGAGTTTATGAAATTCCAAAAATATTTACTGTGTGATTTTAAATCACTCTCAATTGATAGCAAATAATTTCGATACATAAATTTATTCAAAACATCGAACTCACGTTGGCGATTTAAGTAATTTATGTGCAGATCTAGATTCTCTTTGTCGATTTTATAAAGTTTGAATGCTTTATTTTTCTTGTTTTTGAGATTATTCAACCTTTTGTTAAACCAGGCCGGACTATTGTTATTTTTTAAACGTTTAACAGGTACAAATAATTCAATTGCACCTTTTAAAATGCTAGAGAAAACGGAGTAAGTGTTTTCCAAACTCAAAGAACTCAGAATATTTTGCCACGAAAAAGACAACAAATAATCAACCATTGCATCATAGTCAGCTTTTCGAAAATCATATATAGTCTTGTGATTGGATATTAATTTCTTTATATAATGATAAAAGTAGATGTTGCCATCAATTGCAATATGATGAATTGAGTTTTTAATAACCGGGAAGTTTGACTTATCAAGACAAATGTTATACTCAATGTCCACAAAAATCAGATCAAGTATCCGGTTAATATTATTTCGTAGAGAATTTACTTGAATTAAATTATATTGACCCAAAAAATCTATAACAAAGGATTCTATTTCCGTTGAAACATTAAAAGGAACCAAACACCTGTCTTCCAAGTCCAACGTCCATTCAATGTTACAAAGATTGAAGTCACCCGTCAATAGAATATGTTGCGAACTTTTCAGATTATCTAATATAGACTTTAAATTATTTAAATGAGCGCTATACAAATTTAAATTACTCCTAGGTGGAATATAACTAGCAGAAACGAATAATTCTGATTGACCTATTTTAACACATACTATAAGTTGGTCAATGTCTAGGTCCGAGTTAGAAGAGTTTGATTCCAAGCCAATCAAACTACATGCCAGTGAAGCACGAATTGCAACCAATACTCCTCCACCTCTTTCCATCCCTGTCAATTCAGTAAGGATAATAATATCATACGTATATGAAGAAAACGATACTTAAAATGATCTAATCTGGTCCTTAGCCCACCAACATTTTGATAATAGAAAGATACATTTTCAAAACAATCTGGTCAGAATCACATTACCTATAGAGTTTTGGTGTCTCTATAGAGTATTGGTGTCCATTCGTTCTACATATTCTAGCCATCTTAAACCTCCATTGCGGAGTTTTTTTTTTACCAGGGGCATGTGTACAGCTTGTATATTTCTGGGTTGAATCATTGTCTCCATATCCCGTCCACGCAAGCAGGACCGAAGATTTTTCGAAGAATTTTCCCCTCAAATCGACCAAGGATTTCTGCATCCGATTTTGATACGATCCATGCTTCAGCGCCGTAGAGCAGGACTGGGATGATCAGGGCCTTATTTAGGATCTCCTTAGTAGTTCGAGTGAGGGATTTACTACTTAATTTCCTTCTTAGGAGAAACAGCGGTTGGCAGGAGTAATTCTTCGAGATAGACCAAGTCCCGCACTACCTCAAACTTATATCTGTCAATGGTGACGTTCTGTCCAATTCGTCGATGTTGTGTGTCCTTTCGCGTTGACCTCACTTTGCCTCATTTGCTGCTAAACCCATTTTTTCCCGATTCCTTTTCTATGCTATAAACGTGGCTATGGCATCACGTTGAGTCCTACCAATGATGTCAATATCGTCGGCGTATGCTTGTAGTTGTACCGATTTTTGGAAAACTGTGCCTCTGGTGCTAGTTTGGGAGTTTTGCACAATCCTCTAAAGAATCAGATTGAAGAAGTCACATGACAGCGCATCGCCTTGCCTAAATCCTTTTTCGGTATCAAATGTGTCGGTGAGAATTCTCCATCGTCATCCTACACAAACGGACGAGTTTGGGCGGTATTCCAAAACTAGATATGGCTCCGTATAGTTCGTCTCTATAGATGCTGAATAGGTGGTGGGTATCGATTTGGACTTCTTGGGTTTTTTCCAGGATCTGCCGAAGTGTGAAAACAGGAAATATAGGATCTGGCAAGAAGACTGTTTCAAATTCATATGCATGACCCTTATAAGGCCAACCGGTAACGACTGCTAGTGATTTGATACACCGAATTCTTGGAAAAGATACGACTGTTTGGAAATAGGTGTTTCCAATAATTTTCCCTCTGTGGGAGCGTCAGCGCATATAAGTCTTATGCTGTCGAATTTTGCCTTGATGCGGATTGTTACAATCGCTGCAGTTTTGAAAATATAAGACTTCTTACCTAAGTCTGGCAGTTACAACAAATCCGCATCTGAATAGTCGCTGTTTCTGCTCAATAGATGTACGTAGTAGATATCACAGTTATCCATTTTCCGGTCCTTCCCATCGAATTTCCTACTTAGGGCTTCCGCCAGTTGCTCACCTGCACCTCTCCTATTAAATGTTCTCTCAATCCAGGTTCAGATACGAACGTCGTTGTCATTTTTTCGTTTTGCATGGTCGTCAATAATAAGATCAGTCTTTTCCGAGGCTTTTGGTTGCTTCGTAACAAGATGTTTTTTCCCCCGTATGTGGATATTTAACCCAAGGCGAATCCCCTACCTGAAGAACATCATAATCCAAGGAATAAAACGCCATCACAAAAAGGTTCCAACTGAATCGAAAATTTCCAATTTAAGGCCTGATCTTCCGAACTTACTACCCCAATGACAAGTACAAGTAGAGCACGTTTTCGTAGGGATTTTTCAGCCTTACTGGAGGCAGTTAGCTAACGACCGGCTTAATTGGAGAGGCATGTTTGTTGAGGCCTAGGTTCATTCCGGATTGTAGCGCCACTTAAGTAAGTAATCCGCATTCTTACATCCAACACTTTTTTCTTGTTATTAAAATTAGAAACCTAAGGTTATCTGCGATCTAACAAAAACGCAGAAAAGTAAAAGGAATGTTCCCTCATCTATTGAGGTTTAAGAATTGCCGTTGTACAAGGTGGCGCAAAAATAACCTTCCGATGTTTTTTTGGCTGTAATTTAAAAAAAAATAAAAACTTTGATTCTTCTTGTGGATTATTTTTATTTGGTCTTTTAATTTTTTTTACATCAAGTCGAGAATATGATGTCATGTAAGTGGCCGCCGCCACAGTTGATTGTCATTTGAGCCCTTTTTATGGCATTTCCCATCACTTTGGCCAAAACTTCCGGCGATAGGTCCTCACATTCTTGACGGATTTTGTCTTTAAGAGCTGCAAGAGTCTGAGGCTTGTTGACATAAGCCCGCGACTTCAAAAAGCCCCACAAAAAGAAGTCTGGAGCGGTCAAATCAGGCCATCTTGCTGGCCAGTGCAAATCGCCAAAACGGGAGATTAGGCGCCCGGGAAATGCATCCTTCAGCATATCGGTTGTGGCACGTGCAGTGTGTGCCGTTGCACCGTCCTGTTGGAACCACATGTTTTCCAATCCCAATTCATCAAGATGCGGCAAAAAGAACTCGTTGATCATTGCTCTGTAGCGCTCACCATTCACAGTAACCGTTTGGCCCGCGACGTCTTCGAAGAAAAAAAGGTCCGATGACTCCTCCAGCGAAAACAGCACACCATACAGTGACTTTGAGCGGGTGTAAGGGCTCTTCGTGGGTTACACGCGGATTTTCAGTGCCCCAGAAGCGTAAATTTTGCTTATTTACGTACCCGCTAAGATGGAAATGGGCCTCATCACTCATGATTATTTTTGATGAAAAATCATCTTCCACTTGGTGGTGATTAAGGATGGCTTGAGCGTATGTTAGACGCGATTGGTGGTCAGCAGCTAACAGCTGATGCACCGTCTGGACTTTGTACGAAACATCTTCAAAGCTAGTGCCAAAATTCGCTGTAAAGACCGTCGACTGATACCCATTTGCGTGGCACGTCGTCTGGTCGATGTCGACGGCGCTTCCATGACATCTTCGGCTACAGCAGCAATATTCTCTGCAGAACGGCTACTCCGGGGTCTGCCACGCCTGGCAGCATCTCGTGGTGTTCCAGTCTCTTCGAGGCGAGCGCTAAACGTCGCAGTGTTTCACCAGTAGGCGTTGGACGGCTAGGAAATCTGCGACGTTGTGCCAAAGTCACCGACCGATTATTGCTCAAATAAATTGTCACCAATATTCCGCGTTCTGAAGCAGTGTAGCGTAACATTATTTATAAACGTGTATTTCGGATGTGTTTACTACACAAATGTCAAAACAGAACTGACATTAGGGGCCAAACGCAAAGTTTATAGCATTTTCTGATAGGAGGATTGATTTTGCGCCACCTGGTATATTGGTATTGATCCAAAGTCACGAGATGTATGGATGCAACATGTTCCAAAGTCACGAGATGTATGGATACCACATGTTCTTAACCAATCTTTAGACATGTAATCCCACGATTCCTCAATAATGCACATCATCTTCTAGGATTTTTTTTTTTTGCAAATCATGTGACTCTAAAATATGATACCCCAACAACTAGATCTGGTATACGTGCAATCTCATTTCAACCGAATGGAGAGCAGTTGATGGAAATTTAATCTTTGGAATCAGAAATGTTTACCCGTTTGTTATTGTTTTATAATGCAATAACAGGAAAACATGTGATTTGATGTTGAAATGTCATAAAAAAAAAAACGAATTGCAACAACAAAATATTTTACGATTCAAATAACCAACTTTTATGGTAACAATACGTAGTGTCAGTAATATGAGATTTATTTTTGCGCCCTCGCAATTCACAAAGCAACTCAAATGTATTTACTGGTAACAATGTTTTTTTTTTTGACATTTGTTGTGAAATATGTGCCTGTTTACGTCAAACTGGTGGGCAGGAAATAAACAATTACGATGATTGAGTTGACAGAAGATATTTCGTATATTGGTAAATACTTTTATTGTAAGAGTTTGTATTTACGTCACAACTTCTATCAGTGACACAGTTTTCAGCTAATTCTAATATTCAGTTTTATACCGTGACGTGGTATTGAAAAAAAACACTCGAATCTAATTTTATCACGTTTGAAACGTTTTGCTATTATTATTCTAAAATCTGAAAACCACCAATTTTTCAATTTTGTTTTGACATTTTTTTTTTTTTTTAATATTTTTCAACACTTAGGACTCAGTCCCTGAAGGTTATAAAACCCAGTGATGGAAAGAAGGAAAAAGGTTTGGGAGTAGGTGGGAAAAGAGTGAGGTGACGATGGGCGTTAATTTTGAATCTTTGCAGGTTGTAGTCATCTGGAAATATTGAAGAAGGCAAGCTATTCCATCACCGTGAAGTGTGGTTAAGAAATGATCTTCTAAATTTTACTGTGCGCCCGAAAACAGGCTCTCTGCAATATGGGTGTGCCGAAGAACTCGCACGAGTATTTCTATTAAACAGACGGACAGGCGGGATACAACTATATATTTCGTCGGAACATTTATGGTGAAAGTAGCGGTAAAGAAGCGCAAGGCATCCAACATTCCGCCGGTGTTCGAGAGAATGAATTTCGCTACAAACTGATTGGTTGTCAATAAGTTTGATAGCACGACCCTGGACTCTGTCAAGTAGGCTCAAGCATGTTGCAGGGGCACCCGCCCAGATGTGCGAGTTATATTCAAGTCTTGGACGAATGTAAGCTTTATAGATATTAGCTAAATCTGATGGAGTGAAAAACCGTTTGCATCGTTTGAGAAATCCTAGGCATTTAGCACCACCTTTAGCAGCATCTATAATTTGCTGGCTCCATCGAAGGTCTGGGCTTATATGCATGCCAAGCATAGACAGGCCATTAGATTCCTCAACTTCAACTCCTTCCATGTTAAGTTTAGCTACATTTGTATCCCGCTTCAGAGATAGGAGACAGCACTGGGTTTTTGACGCATTGAATTCAACCCGGTTGTTGGTACCCAAATTGATAATTGTATCAAGATCGGAGTTGAGTTCAGTTGACATTCGCTGGCGTTGAGACTCCACAACTTGGGGATCTTGTCGCGGAGTCGTTAAGGAGTAAACGAAGTCAAGAGTGCTGTCATCCGCGAATGAATGGATAGGATTACAAGTCAGGGAGAGAAGGTCGTTAATAAAAATTAGAAACAGAGTCGGTGAGAGGACTGAGCCTTGGGGTACTCCAGCGTTTGTTGAAAAGGGGGTGGAAGTTGACCCATCTAACACAACTTGTATTGATCGGTTACTTAAAAAGCTCGTAATCCAAATTAAAAAAGTATTACCGACACCAAAAGACCTAAGCTTATTAATAAGAGCGCTGTGCCACACTCTATCAAAGGCTTTTGAGATATCCAGAGCAACAATTCTACATTCACCGAATTGGTGAATGCAACGATTCCATTTTTCGCTTAGATAGACCATAAGATCACCTGTAGAATGTTGCTGGCGAAAACCATACTGACGGTCACTAAGGAGATGGTTTTTTTCTAGATAGCTCATGAGGTGGTAATTGACTGTACTCTCCATGACCTTAGAGAGTACTGACGTTAAAGCTATAGGTCGGTAGTTTTAAGGGGAGGTTTTTTTCGCCCTTTTTTGGAATTGGCTGAACATGCGCAAGTTTCCACCTATCTGGAAATATTCCTGCAGTGTAAGACAAGTGAAAAAGTTTACCTAGAGGTTTGGCCAGAGTGGAAGAACACCTCTTCAGAACAAGGGGAGAAATTCCATCTAGACCTGAGGCTTTATTTTGTTTGAGATCTTTTAAAACTCGAGCCACTGAGCGGGTTCGGAAATTTCTGTATTTACCACTCTGTTTATTTATTTATTTATTTATTTATTTATTTCAATCTACGATTTTCAATCTACAGATTTTGAGATACATGGAAAATGTATTATATAATATAATTAATTAATAATAAAATAATAAAACTATTCAATGATTAATAAGAGTAATTAGCATATTTTTAAAAATGTTTCTGGGCAAAAATATATCTAATTCTGTGCAGTACAAATTAAACATTTGAATAGACAAAGAGATAGGTTCACGCTGACCAAACACTGTACTATGACGACTTTCAAATAACAGTGGTCTTAGCCTAAGAGCTCTAGAAGGAGCATACAAATTCAAACAACTAAGCAAATTCTCACTATCAACTGTTGCACATAAAATATCACGAATAAACATAACGTTATACATTTTTCGCCTCGATTCAAGAGTCTGCATTCCAAGTAATAAACATTTAGAACAATACGAATGATGAACCTCAATGCCATTATTGAAAAATAAGTGACGTAAAGCAAATCTTATAAATTTTTTTTGAACGCTTTCAATTTTCTGTTTATTTAAAATAGTAGTTGAACACCAAACAACACAAGCATACTCCAAGACAGGACGCACAATACTGCAAAATAATGCCTTAATAGTATAAGGATCTTTGAAATCGGAAGAGTTTCTTTTGATGAAACCTAAAAGTGAGTTTCCTCTGGAAACTATGTTATTAATATGTAGATTAAATGTTAATTTGCTATCAAAAAATACCCCAAGATCTTTAAAATCATCAACTACTTTTATTGGAGTACTGTTGAATGTATAATATGGGTAGATTGGATGAAAAGTTCGGTTATAGCTCATACAAGCACATTTTTCAACGTTTAATACCAAGTCGTTTAAGCTACACCACTCAGTAAAAGTATTTAAATCTTTTTGCAACATGTGACAATCATTTATTGTTGATATCTTTGCAAACAATTTTATATCATCAGCATACATTAGACACATACAACTTTTTAATAAATCCGGCAGATCATTGATAAAAAGAATGAATATCAAGGGACCAAGATGGCTTCCTTCTGGAACACCCGAGTTAACTTGAATTTCCTTAGAATAATAGTCTCCTATAACAACATATTGTTTCCTGTTATGCAAATACGACGAAAACCATTGCAGTAATGAACCATAAAAGCCACAAGCTTTCAGTTTTTTTATGAGAATATTCAAGTTTACTCTACTAAAGGCTTTTACGAAGTCAGTGTATATTACATGCACCTGATTATGACTTTCTAATGACTTCATACAGAAATTAGTAAATTCTACTAAGTTGGAGACAGTTGATCTACCCTTCCAAAAACCATGTTGGTATTTACTGATATGTTGCGTGATTGTGAATGAAAGTTTATCCTTTACAAGACTATCTAAGATTTTAGGAATGACCGAGAGCTTAGTAATTGGCCTGTAGTTAGAAATACTATTTTTATTACCTGCTTTATAAATTGGCTCTATTGTAGACACCTTCCATTCATCAATAAAAATTCCATTAGCAAGGGATTGATTAAATAATTCTGACAATGGAAAACAAAGTGAACTTGCACAATTACGTAGGACGATAGGAAAAAAACCCAAAATGTCTGGTTTACGTTGAGGTTTTAAGTTGTTTAGGGTAGTTTGAACATCACTGACATCAAAGATGTAGGAGGAACAATCAACAACAGATGGAAGAGAATAAAAATAGTTTGAATTAATTGAAGCTGATGAGGTTGAGTTATAAATACCTTGAAAATAATCAGAAAACATATCTGCGATGTCTTTAGGGTCACTAGATTGTTTATCATCAAGGTTCATCATTGCTGGAAACCCAATACTTTTTCTTTTCGTATTTATGAATTTCCAAAAAGTTTTAGGACTATTTTTAAGATTTGTTTCTATAGAACGAATGTAATTACAATAGAGGAATTTAGACAAGAAAACAAACTCTTTTCTCAGACGCGAAAAAATAGCATAATCTTCAACCGAATTCGATTTCTTAAACTTTTTATGTGCCGAATTTTTTGCATTTTTTAATTTAATTAATCTTATATTATACCAAGTCGGGTGAGAATTTACTTTTTTGTGAATCATAGGCACACATTTATTAAGGACATTGTTAAAAATTATTTTGAATGTATAAAATTTCTCTGATATATTTTTGCTCAGAAATTCGTTTGACCAATTAATATTTTTAAAACAATCATTCATACGCGATAGGTTGTTAACATTGAATTTATACACATTTTTTGAATTATGATTAAATTTACTCACATTATTATAATGGTAATTTTTGATACAAATGTTAATTGCAATATGATGAATTGAATTTAAAAGTAATGGACAACATTCTATAACAGATGCATTTAAATCATCTGAAACAAATATTAGATCAAGTAGTCTATTTAAAGAGTTATATACATAATTAATTTGATTTAAGTTATAAGATAATAACGAATCAATTAACAAAATATCAACTTCTGACGAAAGTGAAATTGGCATTAACTTATTATTGCTTGTCTCTGACCAAATTATATCACCGCAATTAAAATCGCCAAGTACACAAATATTATAATTTACATATTCAGGTAATGCGGTAACCCTGTCAATATTCTCCATATGTTTGCTATAGACAGATGGTGAACTCCTAGGTGGAATATAACTGAGAAATATCAGCATACCCCCGACAACAGCATCCAAACGCACACATAGTTGATCTATATGTAATTGATTTTCAACGAAAACAACATCAAGTTCTACAGCAACAGCTTCAAGAAAGCGCCTAACAGCAATCAGAACACCACCTCCACAGCATTTTGTTACATCAAAGCGGTCGATGCGAAAAACGGAGAAAGAAGAAGTGTCGAAAAACTCCTCCACTTTAATGCTCTCATAGAGCCATGTCTCAGTGAATGCAATGATATCGCAGTTACATGCGTCGATTGCAAAAGAAAGCTCTCTTAGTTTAGAAGAAAAACCACCCATATTTTGATAATACACACATAATTCTGCATTGTTGTTGTTTCGCACATGCGAATGTACACGATGTATTGTTTCCGCTTTCGCTGGTGATGATGGAGCTTGTGATGTATGCGTTCTTAAATCATTGTTGTAGGATTGGAGTTTTTTGGAAGAGACTTAAAATTTCTCACATATACATTTACGGGCCAATTGTTTACATTAGATGCACAAGTTATTTTTTCGGCAGGAACACCAACTTTAAAACTAACAAATTTTATTTTCGATAGATCAGCGTCTTTTTTTATTAGTTTATAGCACTGAACTTTCTCAATAGGAATGTCCAATTTAGTTGACACATAATTCTTTATTGTTTCTTCCGATGTTGTCACAGAAAACTTTGATATATGTAGCCATTTATTTGGGATGATAACATCCATACCATCAGGTAGAATGTCAGTGCCGACAATAACAGCACGATCACGACGCTTTTGGCGTTTATTTTCGACATTTTGCCACACTCTCTTTTCACTCGCACTTTGTCGTAGACTATTGTTATTGTTATTATTACAAGAAGCGGCAGACGAATGGGGCAATGGTGGAGCAATTAATTCTGCATTTGCAGTTGATACATTTGGTTGCAATGCAGATTCATAATCGTAAGCACTCGAAGAATTGTTTAAATTGTCTATGGATAAGTCTCTAACACTAACAACGTTTTTGTTGGGTTTACCATGAGCACAATTTAGGAGTTCACTCAACTTTGATTGAAGAGAGTCTAAATCACACATTTTCTTAGTGAGTACATCTACCACTGAAACTAAGTCATTTACTTTAGTAAATAATTCTCTTATTGGGAATTTAGAGCACTCAGAACAATGGTATGATAAGTTACAATTTTTATTTGCAAATTCTTTAACAACAGAATCTGAGATTCCAGTACAAATTTTGTGATAAAACTTTCCACAAAATAATCCGCACTTAATTCCCTCATCAAGTAAAGGATTAAAGCATTTAGCGCACTTTAAATTAACTTTATTTGACATTTTGAGAAGAATCACAACCGCACAGTTTAGAGAGAACTCTTGAACTGTTTGGACCATGTTTTTCGAACTACTTGAGCTAAATATCGATTTTGAAGTCCTTTTAGGGACCAATCATAATTTTAATGAGCGGTTGTAAGTTTCAACTGTGATTCCTTGGTGCATAGCCTTCATTGAAATTTTGATTTTTTCGAGTTCACCTAGTCTTAGAGAGAGAGCAATCAGGCTACAGCTCTCCCTCATAATGCTTGCAGTTATTCATTGACTCTACTCTTGAAATGCTTCAGATTGTATAAATAAATATCTGAAATTACGTTTCCTGTTTGATCGTTTCATTGTTTGCATATTTTACAGGGTGTCCGCCGGGAAGGTATACTACTTTGTTTTGCCGCCATTTTGGTAAGCATTAGTCTTGACAGTTCATATTTGGCAGTCGTGAAGTAGACACGTGGCAAATTTTTTATGTAAAAATATTCAATAAACCAACCTGTTTTAACCGTTAAAACATTTAATCGAAATCAATCATCGATTACTGTAACGATGAGAAAGTTACGTGAAAATGTTGGGAGAAACAACGTGCCAACAAAACGAACTATTTATCGTGATTTCGAAGAAAGAGGGTTTGTAGGTGATGGGCCCAAGCATGTAACACAACATACTGCAAGATTGGCTGAAAACATTACTGCTGCTCAAAGAAGTGTTCAAAACAATCCATCAAACTCAATTCGACGCTGTGGTCAGGAGCTTGGTCTTCAAGAACAACTCTGGGCACAATTTTGCAAAAGGATTTGCATTTGTTTCCATTTGAGATTCAGTTGACACAAGAGCTTCTTCCACAAGATCATTAACGCCGCCGTATATATGCCAATAGGATGTTACAGCTAGCCCATGACAACCATAATTTTCATGAAAAAATCATAATGAGTGACGAGGCGATATGCGAATAAACAGAATAGTCGGTTCTGGGCAATGGAAAATCATCGAAATATTCATCAGTCACCTTTTCATTCACTAAAAGTTACAGTCTGGTGTACAATTTGGTCAGGAGAAATCATTGGACCTTACTCCTTTGAAAATGAAAACGGCGTAACAGTAACTGTGAATGGGGAGCGATGTCGTGATATGATTGAAAACTTTTTAACGCCACAACTGCATGCTTTGGTCTTGATTAACATGTGGTATCAACAAGACGGTGCCACATCGCATACAGCCAGGATAACAATGGAATTACTGCGAGACGTCTTTCCACAACAAGTTATTTCAAGAAATGGTTTGACGGCTCCGGACTTCTTTTTGTGGGGATATCTGAAAAGCAAGATTTATGCAAACAAACCAGAAACGCTTGAGCAACTCAAACAATATATTCGAGATGAAATTATTGAAACACCGCTTGAAATGTGTGAGAATGTATTGAAAAATGTGCTCAAAAGGGCTCGCATTTGTGAGACTAACAGAGGCGGACATTTACCTGATATTGTATTCCGTACATAATTGCCGACATTAAAAAACACATTTATCAATAAAAGATCCGTTCTCTTTCATTTATTCAAAAATTATTAACAAACAAAGTAGTATACCTTCCCGGCGGACACCCTGTATAACAATGAGTTTTGGTATTGTTTTGTTCGTGACTTTGTTAAATGAACTGAAATGCTCCTTTAAAAGCATGTCTGGTGGGTCGTCCAAATGTCAGAAAACGTTAGATGCCTTCCTAGTTATATCTTTCGTTTTAAGTATTGAGTTGTTCATGTCTTTGTTAGATGATCTGCATGTCAATGTGATGTAACAGCCTATCTTGTGAGTTTTTTCAAATGTCACAGAGCCAAGGGTGATGTCGTTGGGTACCCCTTATAACGGGTGGTTTTTTAAAAGTTTAGTTTTTTTAGGTTGACAGCACTGGTTAGTAATGGCGTCCAAACGTCATCTGTCAAAGGGAAAAGTTTTCTGTATACTCTGTCAGTTAATCATGGAAAGACTTACAGGCGAGCAACGTTTGCAAATTATTGAAATTTACTATCAAAATGCGTGCTCTGTGAAATATATGCACCGTTTGTTACCACCATACACTCCACCTGGTGCATCAACAAATCGTGATAGCTATTTTGTGAAATTTTGCGATTAAAATCAGCATCGAGCTCAATCATCACCAAATTTCGCACCAAAATTACTTTTTTTGGACATTTAACCATCGCCTCGCATGTGTATACTGCGTACCGAAGAGATTATTGTAGGCTTAGTGTCCAATGTTAGTGAAGATCGTAAAATGTCAATTCTTCAGCAATTGGGCATATGTTACTCAACCACATGGAACATTTCACGTATCGATTTGGGTTTGAAAGCCTATAAAATTCAACTTGTGCAAGAATTGAAGCCGAATGACCTACCACAAGGTCTAATATTTGGTGAATGGGTCTTAGACCAGCTCCATGAAAATCCGCTGTTTTATCGAAAAATTGTGTTCAGGATGAGGCTCTTTTCTGGCTCAACGGATACATAAAGAAGCAAAACTGTCGCATCTGGAGAGATGAAAAGCCACATGCCATACTGGAATTACCGATGCATCCCGAAAAAAATGACATTTTGGTGTGGCTTATGGGCTGGTTTCATCGGTCCACTTTTCTTCAAAGAAAAAGAAACATTACCGTCAACGGCGAACGATATCGAGCCATGATACGCGACTATCCTTTGCCCCAATTGGCTGAGTTTAACTTGGTTGACATCTGATCTCATCAATACGGTGCCACATGCCACACAGCTCGTGAAACAATGGAAATGTTGAAGGATGAATTTGGTGAGCTTATCTCTCGAAATGGCCCTGTGAGTTGGCCGCCAAGAGAATGCGATTTGACGCCTTTTGATTATTTCTTGTGGGGTTATGTTAAGTCGTTAGTCTATGGGGACAAGCCGAACACGATTGAAGCCTCACCGGATAACATAACGCGTGTAATTCGTGGACTACAGGCCGAAATGGTCGAAAAAGTGACCCGAAATTGGAACTTCCAAATGGAAAATTTGAAACGGAGCCGCGGACAACATTTACATGAAGTTGCCTATAAAACGTATATGGCAGAGGCCTATTTATCGATTACAATAAAAATTTTGAATATTGGATGCAAATTTGGGTGTTTTATTTGACATTAAAAAAAAGCTCCTAAAAAATCACCCTTTATAGTTGTTATAGTACCTCTATAATGCAGAGAAAGATCTTCTAAAAGTCGTCGATTTGCTAAAGGTTTGGGTTTTAGAATGAGGAAATAACCATTTATAAGGAAGATTGGTCATCGCTTATATGGCATTAGAGGTTACACATTGTTACCATGTTACCATGATAGTTTTCCACCAGCGCCAGCGCCTAGAAGATGCGTGGATTCCTTTGCTTTAATTGGCGTATTCTGCGATTTTTGCAAGAGTGAACTTGTTTTGTCTAAGAAGGCTTTGCACTGATTAATATTTGAGTAGATTTCCCTACGGTGTGAATGAATCAAATCATTGCTGGTATGCAAAACTAGTGCCGATAGGCGTATGAGCCTTAGGACAAATATTGACATCTTTTTGTCTAAAACAAAGATTAGTTAGTCACCAAGTGTCACTAACCCTTTTGCTAGATACAAGGGTTCTGATCGAATATAAAGGGTGATCCATTTCGAGGTTCCCTACTTTTTTAAAGAAAAAAACAAAGAAAATTCAAATTTAATGGAGAATGTTTATTATCATTTGAAAGAACATTCTTTGGCATTTATTTTTTGAAGATTATGTCTATCAAATGTTGGCCGTTGCTACGTCGCAGATGGTCCATCCGTTGAGTCCAATTTTCGATCACTCGTTCGAGCATTTCGACTGGTAACTGGCGAATGACACGCGTGATGTTTTCCTCCAAGGCCTGAATCGAAGCGGGTTTGTCGGCATAAGCTTTTGACTTTACATATCCCCACAGGAAAAAGTCTAACGTGTGATATCACACCATCTTGTTGGCCAATCGACCGGCCCAAAACGTGAAATTATGTGCTCACCGAAATGTTCTCTCAATAAGTCCATTGATTGATGCGATGTGTGGGAAGTGGCGCCGTCTTGCTGAAACCAAATGTCGCCGAGATCACGAGCTTCAATTTCAGGCATCAAATAGTCGGTGATCATGGCACGATAACGGTCGCCATTGACGGTTACGTTCGCACCGGCATAATTTTTAAAGAAATATGGACCGATGATTCCACCGGCCCACAAACCACACCAAACCGTTCTTTTTTCTGGATGAAGTGGCAGTTCTTCAATCTCTTCAGGTTGCTCTTCGTCCCAAATGCGGCAATTTTGTTTGTTTACATACCCATTGAGCCAGAAATGGGCCTCATCGCTAAACAAAATTTGCCTCGAAAACGTCGGATCTTCTTGGAACTTTTCAAGAGCCCATAGAGCGAAGCGATGTCGCTTGGGAAGGTCGAGCGGCTTCAGTTGTTGCACAAGCTGTATTTTGTACGCTTTCAATTTAAGATCTTGACGTAAAATGCGCCAAGTCGTTCCATACGTCAGTCCGAGTTGCTGCGAACGGCGATGAATCGACTCTCTACGGTCTTCTTGTACACTCTCAGCTACGGCCGCTATATTTTCTTCACAGCGTGCTGGACGTGGTCTATTCGGTCGAATATTATCCAATAATGAATGCTGGGTCTCAAAATGGGTGATGGTGTTGCGAATAGTACGCTCAGTAGGCCGATTATGTTGACCATAAGTTGAGCGAAGTGCACGAAACACATTCCTCACAGAACGTGAATTTTCATAATAAAGTTGAACAATTTGTAAACGTTGTTCACGCGTAAGTCTTTCCATTATGAAATGCCAAACAATACTAAACAAAAATAACATGACAGCATGACACGACTCACACGTGTTCTGTCAAAAAAGGCTATTGAAAAAAGTATCTCTACTTGGATCACCCGTTATATAAGAATGTTTTTACAGGATGTTGAAACTTTTGTTAACTCAGCGGTAGTTTATATACAAGTCCAAGAGTACAAAAACACTGCAGGTATCTTTAGATCGCTAGATTAGTAAGTTCAGTAGTGTTGGATTACTGAGGTACATAATCCTGCGTGAAATTCCGTAATGAAAATCTGACAGACATCCACGAGTATAGAAAAAACTTAATATCTAATAATATAACATGTGCTTAATCTAATTGTTATGTAAACATATAGAACACAAGCTAAACCATAGAGTATCTGACTTCATGTGACGTCAAATCCCCTTTCTCAATATTTAAAAAAAAAACTTTGTTATTTCAGCAAAAGAACCTGACTACATCGCCTTTCGGTCGTACAAGTACAATATTTTGCTCCGCATATAAGCACATAATACTCGTTAGAAATCAGTGTCCTTCGTGGCCCACTTGCACTTTGAAGTTCCTCGACTTTGTTATTTCAGCAAAAGAACCTGACTACATCGCCTTTTCGAATAAATTCTTACGGCAAGTTTTAATAGCCAGATGGATGCGGACCTACCTGAAGTAAGTTTGGATTGTTTCACGGTGGGCTTTTACAGTAAACTTCTACGGCCTCATTCGCCGCATAAGGCTTAGTAACCAATGAACGAAACTTCGCTTTACTGCGGCTTCCTCTGTCCACTACCCGTGGACGTCCCAAGTAGGGGCCCAACCCCTTTGGGTATCTGGAATTAAAGGAAGAATAAGGGTCTCAAACCTAGCTCATCCCATCATTTGTGTGTGCGAAGTTATTATTTTCCCCAGAGAGAAGAGGACCTCCCGTTTAACTCCGAACCCGGATAGAAATTTTTAAAAGCTTCTTATGACAGTGTTACCCTTGGATGTTGGCTGTTTGTCAGACTTCTGCAATTGGATTTTAACCAGGAACCCCGCGCTTTTTGTAATGGACTAACCACTAGAGCACTGCACAACTCCACGAGTATAGAACTGACATGCAAAGTTTCTCAATTTTGCCATCAGGAATCAGTGGCGCGATGTTTAGTTGGATGCACTGCCGAATAAAAGGTTTCCCAGCTGTAGCAACACCTTGATGATTTTTCACTGGTCCTTCTCTCGTGATGATCTGACAAATCATCCGAGTAGTATCAACTGTCAAGAAAAGCTTATCTCGAATTCGCCGTTCGGAGTCGGCATAAAACAGGAGGTCCAACCATCGTACAAGAAGTACACACGCAAACATTATTGGTTGTGAGAAAGCTCGGCCTGGGTACTAACGAGCCTGTTGCACCAAAAATTTGTATTTTTTTTTATTTTTGATCGGTGTAAGGTTTGATGGCTAAAAAAGTAGTTATAAGATACTATGTTCCATGCCCTTTTTAAACATTGAATGCCTTATATTTTTCTTTCTATATTTGGGTTACTAGCCGTGCCTTTTAAATGCGCTCTGTTTGGCGTAATTCTTAAGGCCAGTGTTACTACGAAAAGATGGAACTTCTTTCTGATAATTGGGTAAGGCTTGCCTACAACTGATCTGAACGTATTGGTTATTTCCCTAAAAATAGGTACAATTAGAACAGAAAGGGTACTTTGTGATACCAGGGTTACTCTATTTAGCAGCTTATTCCAACTCCATCCTCTGCAGCTTTTGCCAAAAATCGTTGAAAGCAAATCTATCAGCGAGCATGTCTGTCAAATTTGGAAATATAATCCCGTTTCATTTGATTCACCGACTTAGATCTGTTGGTGTCCAGTAGTATCCAGAGGAAGCGGGATTTATTGCAGTAGTCGGATTGTGATAACCTGTGGTTTAGTGTGACCAGTTGCGGTTTCGTATTTAATCAAAATATATTCACGTAGTCATGAGGACAAGATGTCCGCTACTTAGATATTCAGAACCTTATATTCTCAGTTCAATACCTGCAGAAGTGCATAGTTACCTAGAATTTCAGAATGATCCGGAACCAACATTGTGTGACATTGTGCTAATGGAGTCTTTTCGATAATAGATAGTAGGAATCTGTTCAAAGTTTAGTGATCGATATAAATCATATCCGATTTTTATTTAAACGCCTTTCTGCCCAGTGAATAGCGACAATTCTGTCTTTTGCCAGTGGTTAGACAGATTGAAAACTGATCTCCAGTTCGATGTAATAGATCACATCGCCCTTCTTTCTGTATTCCGGCAGGGAATGAAAAATGTGTATAGTATGTTGAAGTCCGTTTCGCTAGCTATAAGATCGGCTTTCTTTGGTAGACATCTCGGTGACTTCTTGTTATAATCCTAAAAAGTTGGCATGTTTCACATTATTTTTTTTTCTTGTTGAAAATTTTAAAGATCGGTTGTAACTTTTTTGATCTATTTGAAGCGCTTTAACAGACCAGAGACACATCAACCCAGAAGAGCTTTTCAAAATGAAATTAGGCTAATTTCTCGGAGAGCCTACAAAGTCTAACAGATACTTAATGTGCCTAATGGTTATGATAGATCCGTGATTCAATTATTCATCATAGCACGGGGATCGATTCACTTACAAGAATCGAATATGTAAACGATGGCACTGTATCAAAGAGTCCAAGAGAATTCATGGCACATGGGATCGTAAGCCGCTCTTGTGCAAACCGATGGTATCTTCTAACAGAGTGTTCAGCGATTGTCTAAACTCGAATTCAACGGTTCATCACGAGAGCAAGGATAGTGAAAATCGGTAATAGAAGGACTGAAAATATAAACCAGACTTTCTACATGGTCGCTTATCACATCAACAACCTTGCCACTGAGTCACAAAAAGCTAGACAAACTTCGCATTTTAACATTTTTTGGGGGTTATATGGGGGACAGATCTTATAAAAGTAAGCGTTTAGTCTCAACTTGTGAAAAGTTGGCCACAATGCAAAAGATCAATAAGAGCATCAAATCATTCATAAAATAAAACTAAATGCGGATAGCGATCCATACCGCAATCATTGTGCGACTTCTTTCTAAACTCTGAATGCCAGCTTGTGGGACTTTAGTCTGCCTTATGACAAGCGGCCATGTTAAGGACCTAAACACATATAATGCTAATTACTAACCCTTTCGGTCGTACAAGTACAATATTTTGCTCCGAATATAAGCACATTATACTCGTTAGAAATCAGTGTACTTCGTGGCCCACTTGCACTTTGAAGTTCCTCGACTTCCGTGTGACAGTGCTTGGCCTTACCTGCAGATGGTACGGTACTGCTATTCGGCAAAAGTAGTGTGAATATTATAATTTTTGAGCGATCAGTCAAAATGACAAATTCTTCAAAAATATTTAGCAGTTCGACATTTTAAGATAAGTGACACTAAACCTCGCATAAACCAGATCCCAAATGTCAATGGTCCCGTCCGTGAGGTCGGTTTCTATAGTGCGATTAGTGGATAGAAATCAAAACTCTGCAGCTCGGATTTTCAAATTGGTCACCTAACTAGGACTGAGATTATCAGTCTTATACAGGGTTTTATTTATATTTCTGAGCGGATTCCATTGTCAGAATTTATAGTGGAGTTGCGAGACACTGCCGCGCAGAAGATCTGGGTTCGATTCGCCGTTCGGAGTCGGCATAAAACAGGAGGTCCCACCATCGTGCAAGAAGTACACAGCACGCATGATTGGTTGTGAAAAAGCTAGAAAATGTACTAACGAGCCTGTTGCGCCAAAAATTTGTATTTTTTGTGATAGTCAAATTCGTACAAGTTAAGTGTTTTTTCTAGCTGAGAGCATACAATAGGTGTGATAACAATAAATCCATGTATTCCAAAGTAGTTGAATTGCGGTGAGCTGTCGTAAATTGTGGCGAAGCCAGTGTTGTAGGCCAGAGAGATTTTCCTGTGTGTTTCGTGATATTGGCATTTACACTGAGCTGTCTGTCAAAAATTAAAATCATAAAATTGAAGAAAATCGAGCGGAAAAGGCTAGCTTTGGACTGTTCCATTAGGAGAATGCCAGACCACACACATCGATAGTGACTCACCAGAAACTCCGAGAGTTTGGTAGAGAGGTTCTTATGCGTACACCTTCTAGGCCGAACAGTTGATTACCACCTTATGGAAACCAATTACTATCAAACGGCAATTGAGAAAAACGGCGCAATTGCATCTATTAGACCTTTATTGGACCATTCTAACTATGATCAATGAAGCCTTCAATTTCAAGCAAAAAGAATGAATTTCTTTAACCCACAGCTTTACTAGTAAATGTCTCGGTGACATCTTGTTTTATTTCGCCCTGTGGAAGATAGCTCCCCAGGTGTTGGTTCCGGACTCCTGTATGATCTGTTCATGCATAATGTAGAAGAAACCACATGACAGAACGTCATGTTGTGTTAATGCTTTTTCGGTATCGAACACATCTATTGGATCGTTGCCGGTTTAGATGGAGCATTGTGATTTCTTTAATAAAACATATCTATAAGATATGTACGACATACAAACATAAACACGTCCTCCTCGCTTCTCTTGTTACTTCGAAGACCACCCTTGGAGTACATTTGTCTCCTATCCACTATGGGCTAAACATATAAACGAATTCATAAGCCGCTTGGAATGCTTAAATTAATAACAATAAATCCAACCTATTGGCGTATCTAATTAAACTTTTCTATTCAGAGCAAAAAATTTGGTTATCGTAGATAAATTTTCCATCAACAACACATCAGCAACTCCAAAGACTACTTAACGTTTTAACCAACATAGCAACAAGATCACTCTGGCCGCCTAATCATTTCACATGAATTTGCATGATTAAATGTATCTTTTGCAGCCATCCGCTCCATGGAGCGATAAAATCTTCTCTATGAATCATAAATACAATCGCCTTACATCGGCAACCCGCTTTTCGTCAACATTCCGTGAAATTTGATCAAAATTTTCCAAAAACATTAACACTTTATTATGATCTGTCATTCCCCGCATTAAGTATTCCTTTGCTATAATTGCCATCGAAAATATTTTCTCCCCCAGATCCAATTATTCATCTCTAGTCATGCTAAAGATCGCAATAATATTTTGATCGTATGCCATCTTGTGATCGTTTCGCTTCCGCTACTTGTGTTGATTATAGCACACGCTGATTTATTGTTGCTAATATTTTTGCTAATAGAATCTGTCAACACGCTGAGAAGTCAATTAATAAATATTTTCCACCACAAAATGTGGTGGGTGAATAATATACATTGGCCTGCGACACTAGGCAACTTGGTCAATAACCTTAAAATAGCTTCAGTACGAACAACTTAAAACTTCCTATCCTCTCACAATCTCTCTTATATTATTTCACGATGTATGTGGTACTTGATTCTCTTATTGGACCAACACTATCGACGCTAATTAATTGCACCAACATAAATCAACAAACCAGCCTCATGTACGACACGATCGTTTACAAGATCATCAATGCGGCGATCTAGATACGATCCGGTGTACATTGTATATGTGACAGTGGAATGTAAGCGATTGAGTTTGAAAAAATACACACATTTGCGTATGCCTAGCACGATCCTCGTTTCATCAGAAGTGATCTCCCAGAGATCTATTATCGCCTGAGGGGAAGATGTAACTTCTACGGCTTCTGTGACACTCGGACTCACCATTAGGCCATGGTAGATCACTGTCAATCATAGCGGAAGACGGATATATACGCACAACAAATCTACTCATAATGATATTCTACAACAATGAGTCCAATGGGGGCTGGTTAAGCAATGTATCTCCGCTGCCCCGCGGAATTTGGCCTTTCAAACAGCTCAACCTGAGCACGCCTCTAAGTAGTGTACACCCGATCATCGCAGGTCTCTAGTTTTTGGTTCCCATGTCAAGTTGGCCTCTGCTCGGTCGTTTCGTGGCATTTTCCATTATCGTACTTTCATTTTATTGCCACTTAAAGCGAAACAAAAACGCGATTTGCAAACTGACACCAAATTTGCGCGACGACATCGGTGGTGGCAGCGGGCAACCTAGAAAAACGCGACCAGCTTGGAAGCGCAGACATAAATGATAGCGAGTTAGTCACGTACGCCAGCTGTGAGCTGACGCGATGCTGCTGATGCTCTCTCTTTCGCATATTTGCGAAATATTCTCTTGAAAGATACGCGAAGGCGGTCGCCTGGTGCTGACAAAACTAGCGCTGACTGTAGAGAGTTAGATCGAATCTCTTAAATTGCGCTGCAAATTTGCGAATCAGCAAATTTGCGACACCACCAACTGTCCTAAGAGACGCGGGCATGAGGAGACGTTCCATCCATTCATTCATAGGTAAGGTCTTGGGAATTTTTTTGCCAACGCCGTTGTTTGCCTTTAAGTGTTTCGCAGTCGAACAAAAGAAAATAAAACCCCAGACGACCGACGGTTTATTGACGTCTGAGATACGCAAAGCATTCGGTGTAGGTATTGCGATAGAAATTCGCGCTACTGGGAATGGGTGGAGACGTTTGACGTATTCTTTTGGAGGGGAATGTCGCTCATCTTGGCAATTCTATGGGGGGGAATATCCTGTTGACAGTTGACGGCGCTAGCAGCAATACTTTTGGTTTTAGTGATGAGGTGCGACTTGAATGAGTAATTTAGCTGGGATGGGTGGGCTCTGCGAGTGACTGAGAAAGAGCGCAATTTGTGGGCTTAGGTCAGGGTTTGGTGTGTGGTGATGAGGTAAGGTAGCTATAAGTCGGTATTTGGGGGGATTCACAACTCAGGTGAGATTGTAGCTTGGATAGGTATGCAAATGAGCGACTCTAATTAGGTTGACGTTTGAAGAGGAGTGTTTGGGGAGGATTTGTTTTTTTGAAGAAATTTAATTGCAACGATATTAGTATAGGGAATCACTGAAGTGAATACCGAAAAATGTGTCAGATAATTGAATTAGATGACGAAAATGGGATGAATATACCAGCTATTGTGGTTTTATCAAGAACAAGATGTGCTTTGGGGGGGAACCGTTTTTGTTTTGTTTAATTGGTTCAATATAAGCAAAGATTATAAAGTCATACAGATGACGCACTGCATACAAGTATAATTCAACCAAACATATGGCAGGCTGTTCCAGTACGACTTGCCATGGAACACTATTGCAAGTCGTACTGGAACAGCTCGCCATATGCTTGGATCTCGTTTCTCATTTCTGCACGTGCACACCGCCGCCCGTACCATAAAGCTGGTGAGCAAAAGTTTCTGTTTTTTTGTTCTCAATGCGTCATCTGTATGACTTTATAATCTTTGATATAAGTAAGCGAATAATGAATAAGCCAAGGTACAGACGAATCTAAATCTCACACCTTAGTCAATATTTTTCGGAATTTTTTTTTTATTAATAGCAATAAGAAATGCTTAACGAGCTTCTGAACAGAGCCGAAAACACTGTTCACAGTTGCAAAAATGGAACGCTGTCTAAATTTTCGCATAAAACCTGGGGGCTGGATTTCGAAGAATCTTTTGGTTGTAGAAATGTTTTCAGTTTGTTCAATTTATCCAGGCAAATGTAGTCATTCAAGATAAAACTCATAAGTAGGCAGAGGTAGGTAGAAGTGGCGGTTCGGCATGAACCCACACATGACTCGTATGACCTTTATTATGATTATTGTTGTGGACGTGGTTCAAGCGGTCTCTAGATCCAGCCGGTGAGGTTTAGGAAGATGATAAGATCTTGTATTAGTTTACCCGAGATGTCGCTAAGGTTGTCGAAGAATGGTTGGTCTTACGCCCGCAGTCTGGCTCTTGCTAGTGCCGGAGAGGGTTTCTCTTTCATTTGAGTTCCCGCAACTGGGGCATTGAAGGTTGTATGGGATCCCTAGTTTGTCGGCATGGTCTCCAATTTGCCAGTGCCCGTGACTATCGCCGTAATTCTTGCGATATATCAGCGGGTTCTATATAATAGGTCGTTTGTTCTGTTTTTGTCGTAGGAGGGCCATATCGTCCTCGATAGGACGCAATTTGTTCGCCTTCTCAATTTGGAGTCGGCATTCTTCATGAAGTATGAGTGTATTTGTCCCTTAACCGCAACTAGCGGGATACGAACCCTTGCCGAAAGTAAGCCGTAAAGATGTGAGCCTTGCCTGGCCAGCTCGTTTGCACGCTCGTTTCCTTCAATGTCACTGTGCCCTGGAACCCAAAGAAGTGTGACCCTGAAGCGTTCGCGAAGGTTGTCAATTTCGTTTCGGCATTCATGTAGCAGTTTGGAGGATATGGTAGCCGAGTTGATGGCCTTTATGGGCGCTAGCAGTATAGGTGCTAGGTATCTGCTTTCTAAATGGCAATGCTTTGTGAGATGAATTGCCATGCAGAAGGTATAGGTTCGTTTGCAGTCGAAACTACACATACATTGGCACTCCTATTGCAATGATCTGACAAGTTGCGTGATGGTACAAATTTACTGTAAATATATTTCAGCCATATTTATTTTACCTAACCGTTATAGCAACGATTTCCTTTTAAAATTATTTCTCAAACCATCACAAGGATTGTCTTTGTGAGTTTAGCACGTTGAGCTTGTGGTAAGGCGTTAAACGGCTCAGTGGTTACGGCACCATACAGCCGACCAAGTGGACTGTATACGATCGTTCACCTAAGTAACATCAAATAATATTTGTCACAGATTAACCCTATGAAATGCTCAGTTGCGCAATTTTTCACTGACCCTCATCTCGTCATGATTTGACAAATCATTCGAGTAGTATCAACTGTTAAGAATAGCTTATCTCAACTTCGACGTTCGGAGTCGACATAAAACAGGAGGTCCCGCCACTGTGCAAAAAACACGCACACATGAATGGTAGTGGGAAAGCTAGCTCCTGGTTACTAACAAGCCTGTTGCGACAAAAATTTGTTGTTTTTATTTGATCTACCCTATGAGTCTGATCGAGTAATGTAATCGAGGTACACGATATCATACTACACGTCCCATGAAGTAGTTTTTTCTAATTTCTGTGTTTTTTTTAAATTGCCTGGATGAACAAGGGCTTAGACTAGAAGTCATACAATATAAAAACTAATACTGAAAAACAAACATGGGAATAAATTCTGTAACATTGGAGGTCTGGAAAATACCAACATCCATGACCAGTGCGTACACAACATTGCTATCTCATAGTTCTCCGTTTTAAGTGTAGACTCTGTGATTTGCAATTTTTTTTATCGAAATATGCTAAAAAAATCCTCAAGTCCAAATAGCCAAAAAGGAAGGAAATGCATGTTTCAAAACTACAGACCTATACTTTTAAAGGTAAAAAAATGTCTTCTCTTCCTCCCTTTGCTTTAAAATCAAATTTGGCAAGTTCGGTCTTAATGAGGATTGTTACAACGCGTTCGTGTTACAACGCGTCTTGAAAACTTAAGACTTCCAGAGTAAGTCTGGCAGTTATAACAAAAAAACATCTGAATAGTCGCTGTTTCTGCTCTCTGTAACACGGTCGGTAGTAGATGTCACAGTTTTTTTCATCCTCGTTTTGCCTGGCCCAATCGTATTTCCTGGATGGCAGTAATGTCTGCTTTGTAACAGCTTAGGGCTTGCTCTAGTTGTACGCCTGATCCTTTCCTGTTTAATGTTCTCACAGTCCAGGTGCAAACTGTTGGCTTCTGATTAACCAGGCGGTAATGAATTTATAAGCGACCGTCAATTGAATACCTTTTAAGCCTTGTTATCCCTTATTATCTACTTATGATGTCGGCAATAGAAAATGGAAACCGTGATCAGATACATTGTGTCTTTGTATCTGAATGCGAAATTTCCTTGATGACAGAATCTCTTTATATAGTTGTGGGGTAGCTTCGGATTCATTTTTGATGAAGAATGTCCCGAAATTCATACCAAAATGTGACTTCTACTTTCGGTATCATCCCGAATTCGACAAGTTTGTTTGTTAACGTACTCAATCATCCAGAAATGGGCCTCGCCGCTGGAGATGATATTTCCTTGGAAATTAGTGTCTGTTTCCAACTACCCCAGAGCCCATTCAGCAACCACACATCGTTGTTGTCTATTCATCTCCTGGTTCAGCTGAATTTCTCATGTGTATAGGTTCAAGTGACGAGCAAAATTTACCAAGTTGTGGTCTGCGAAAGGCCGAGTTCTTGTGAGCGACGCGAAATCGACTGCCTTTGTTAATCCTACACTCTCTTACCGACAATGGCGATGTTATCGGCAAATCTTGCCTTTCGTCGACGAACGTGTGTTGGTTTATGGTTCACTGAACCAGTGGACTAAACTTATTCAGTCCACTTGGTAGGACGATTATAGCGACTGTAAAATGTGTGAACTGCGCGGAACATTTCCCGAACAGTACACTTATTTTGAAAAACTTGTTTTATCACGTGTTGCGCAAATTTCAGTGTTGATTTGGCAAACAAAAAACTGAATAAATGACATCCAATTTGACAGCCGTAGCTTCAACAATATGGCCGCTGTCAAATGTCAAAGATCAGGAGTCCCGGCCGGAAGAATATTTACCTTAGTAATATTCTAATATAATTTTGTACTAATTTTGTACCGAGAGAAATCGCAAAGTACCGTTTTGTCTAGCGAGGAGACATTTATACAGGGTGTCCGCCCGGAAGGTATACTACTTTGTTTGTTTATAATTTTTAATTAAATGAAAGAGAATGGATCTTATATTGATAAATGTTTTATTTAATGTCGGCATTTATGTATCGAATACAATATCAGGTAAATGTCCGCCTCTGTTAGTCTCACAAATTCTAGCCCTTTTGAGCACATTTTTCATTACATTCTCACACATTTCACGCGGTATTTCATTAATTTCAACACGAATATTTTGTTTAAGTTGCTCAAGCGTTTGTTTGCATAAACCTTGCATAAACCTTGCCCCACAAAAAGAAGGCCGGAGCAGTCAAATCAGGCGATCGTAGAGGCATCACTATTTCTTGAAATAACTTGTTGTGGAAAGGGGTCTTGCAGTAATTCCATTGTAATCCTTTTTTTTATAGAATTTACACGTACTCAAGGTCATAACCCCTTATATATGTTACCACAGTACGAGCGTTAGAGAAGGAGAAGAAAGAGAGTGATAGGAAAGATTTTGGATGTAGTGGAGACTTAACTCCGTGGGTGGTGTCCGAACTAGCTTCGGGGAGTCACTTTTTCTTGTGTTCGTTAAATTTGAAGAAATTCAAGATGGTGTGCATACTTTTAGGTATTACACCGAACTTTTTTATTTCTTTTAAATAAAAGTGAAATGGATTTTGGCTGGGATTGAACGCGCAACCTTCCACTCAACAGACGAACACATTACCACTACACCGCGGCCACCAACAATCCTGGCTGTATGCGATGAGGCACCGCTTTGTTGATACCACATGTTAATCAAGCCCAAGGCATGCAGTTGAGGCGTTAAAAACTTTTCAACCATATCACGATATCGCTCCCCATTCACAGTTGCCGTTACGCCGTTTTGATTTTCAATGAAATAAGGTCCAATGGTTCCTCCTGACCAAATTGCAGACCAGACTGTAACTTTTAATGGATGCAAAGTTCCATTACCCAGAAGAGACTATTCTGTTTACTCACATATCTATTGAAATGAAAATGTGCCTGGTCACTCATTTTTTTTTATTAAAATCGGGGTTGTCATGGGCTAGCTGTAACATCCTATCGGCATATGTACGAAAAAAATGCAAACAATTGTGCAAAATTGTGGCTAAAGTTGTTCTTTGAAGACAAAGCTCCTGAGCACGGCGTCGAATTAAGGTTGATGGATCTGATAGAAGAAGAGTCATAAGTTGTTGACTTATACTTGACAGAAGCAATGCAATTAGCAAAGAAACTAGCGCCCTAGGGTGTCTTAGGGAGTCGACTTTAGCGGAAAGTACTGGTTGAATCATTTGAGGTTTTTGGGATTTCTTAATGCCCGACAATTCAAATCAATCAATAAATCAATCAGCATAATGAAATTCGAGGAATTTTTATTTTGCAATGCCCAACACCACATCTTCGTTACTATCCTCGATTACTCATAATTGATCTTGTCTTTCATTTTCAGATTAACCAATGAATAAAAGTAATGTAGGTCGCCACTTACTTTAAGTTAGATGCAGTTGATTCATCCACACTACCGTATCTATAGTAAAGGGTGATCCATTTCGAGGTTCCCTACTTTTTTAAAGAAAAAAACACAGAAAATTCAAATTTAATGGAGAATGTTTATTATCATTTGAAAGAACATTCTTCAGCATTTATTTTTTGAAGATTATGTCTATCAAATGTTGGCCGTTGCTACGTCGCAGATGGTCCATCCGTTGAGTCCAATTTTCGATCACTCGTTCGAGCATTTCGACTGGTAACTGGCGAATGACACGCGTGATGTTTTCCTCCAAGGCCTGAATCGAAGTGGGTTTGTCGGCATAAGCTTTTGACTTTACATATCCCCACAGGAAAAAGTCTAACGGTGTGATATCACACGATCTTGGTGGCCAATCGACCGGCCCAAAACGTGAAATTATGTGCTCAGCGAAATGTTCTCTCAATAAGTCCATTGATTGATGCGATGTGTGGGAAGTGGCGCCGTCTTGCTGAAACTAAATGTCGCCGAGATCACGAGCTTCAAGTTCAGGCACCAAATAGTCGGTTATCATGGCACGATAACGGTCGCCATTGACGGTTACGTTCGCACCGGCATAATTTTTCAAGAAATATGGACCGATGATTCCAACGGCCCACAAAACATACCAAACCGTTGTTTTTTCTGGATGAAGTGGCAGTTCTTCAATCTCTTCAGGTTGCTCTTCGTCCCAAATACGGCAAAATTTTGTTTGTTTACATACCCATTGAGCCAGAAACGGGCCTCATCGCTAAACAAAAGTTGCCTCGAAAACGTCGGATCTTCTTGGAACTTTTCAAGAGCCCATAGAGCGAAGCGATGTCGCTTGGGAAGGTCGAGCGGCTTCAGTTGTTGCACAAGCTGTATTTTGTACGCTTTCAATTTAAGATCTTGACGTAAAATGCGCCAAGTCGTTCCATACGTCAGTCCGAGTTGCTGCGAACGGCGCCGAATCGACTCTCTACGGTCTTCGTGTACACTCTCAGCTACGGCCGCTATATTTTCTTCACAGCGTGCTGGACGTGGTCTATTCGGTCGAATATTATCCAATAATGAATGCTGGGTCTCAAAATGGGTGATGGTGTTGCGAATAGTACGCTCAGTAGGCCGATTATTTTGACCATAAGTTGAGCGAAGTGCACGAAACACATTCCTCACAGAACGTGAATTTTCATAATAAAGTTGAACAATTTGTAAACGTTGTTCACGCGTAAGTCTTTCCATTATGAAATGCCAAACAATACTAAACAAAAATAACATGACAGCATGACATGACTCACACGTGATCTGTCAAAAAAGGCTATTGAAAAAAGTATCTCTACTTGGATCACCCGTTACAAACCGATTTTGTTCATAAATTATAATCTACTACAAAATTAATAGTTTCAGCAAAAAAAGAATCAAGAAAACGTAGACGGAATTGGAATACTCCATGAAGAATTGAGGAAATTTATGAATTTCAATAGTTATTGCACATAATGATGAGATTTCCGTCGTAAATCTATGAATAGAAATATTATAATTCTACAATGCCTACAATCTAAAAATACAATTGCCTTTGTAATTTTGAAATATCTTTAAAGTTTATTTCGCTAATTAAAATTGGTTTAACCAATTGAGGATAGTTAAGCATACATTAATGAAATTTGCATTTGATTTGCCATATATCTACTACTATCTTGAAATTATCTCTTAAAAGTCTATACTCAATCAAAACCATCCAAGCGCGTTGAAAAAAAGATTATTTTATCAAACTTATCCACAGTAATCAATTTTAATTAAAAATAAAAATGCAATACTCGTTTTAAAACTTATCTTTACTTTCACGCGGCACACTCTTAAGTGTCTTATCGGTGGCGCATGTGAGCAGGATTTGCTTCGTAGACAAAAGCAATTAGCGGAAGACAAGAAGTAGACATTAATAAAAATATGCCAAGTTGGCGGTGAAAAGTTGTTTTTTTTTTTTGCAAACCCAGGTAACTTTATTAATAGGTAACTTTCCACCAAACCATTTATTCGTGACTGATTTTCGTTTCAGACCTTTCTCTCCTGTATTTTTTGATAACCCTTTGTTTTTTTAAATCTCTGGTTATACAATATAAGTGTGAGTATGTTAATTCCATTTAGTTATGGATCCGACTTTGAATAAATTATAAAACGACACACAGAAACTCTAAATATTATCATGTTGCCAAATGTGCACACATGTGTTTTGGATATTTCCTTGCCGAAGTCTATTCGTTCGACTGATGAAAGATTTCTGGAGATGATTCGATGGATTGTTTTGCGGATTCAGTAGCTTTGAGAACATTCAAACTGATAGGATGAATTGATCAACGGAACATTTACTAAAACTGTTTTTATTTGTTTTAAATTCCGATGTGCCGTTATTAAGTTAGAGCTTGGTTATCAACTTTTAGTTACTGACCATATTTTACTGCAGTGTTGAGAAATCTCAATAAATATTTATGTACTACACAGACGGACGAGTATAGGTGGCATACCAAAAGAAGACATTAATCTGAATAGTTCCTACTTTTATGCGCCTTTGTTTACAGGTGATGGTGATGTGTAACATACTTCTGGCATAAATAGCTCGGCAACCTTGTTAACCTTTTGTTCAGATATTGGTAGCTTTCGCTGTCGTCGCCAATATCGAATGGTTCGAATGGTTCGTTCTGCCCTACAGAGGGTAATTCCTCGCTATTTCCGTTTATTAACCTGTTGGAATGGTTCCTCCATTTTGTCAGCGTCGACTGGAACCCAACTACGATTTTTCTTGTTCGTATCTTGACAGAATACTTTCTAAGCCTTGTATCACTGCTCTAACTTTTTTCTTGTTGTCCGACTTTGAACTCTTAAATGAAATCTTTTCCACGACAACTCGGTTTTCTTCGTTTGTCCTTTTTTAAATCCGATGTTCTTCACATTTTTGATGGGCTCAGTGGCGCGATTGTTAGTGGTAGCAACACCTAAATGATTTTTCGCTGGCCCTCCTCTCGTGATGATCTGGCAAATAATCCGAGCAGTATCAGTTGTCAAGAAAAGCTTATCTCAAACTCGCCGTTCGGAGTCGGCATAAAACAGAAGGTCCCACCATCGGGCAAGAAGTAACACACACACACATGAATGGTTGTGAGAAAGCTCAGCCCTGGGTTCTTCACATTTTCTTAACCTGTCAAACTGCCAAAGGAGCACTTTTCATTCATTGCCCAAAGCGTTTCTGGGTAGGAGAAACTTAGCAAATCAATTGAAGTAGTGCTCTTAGTTTACTGAGAATCTTGTTACTGGTCTTAGACATCTGTGCGATAATATGAGACAATATAAATCTATGTCTCCTCCTCTGTGCCATGTAGGTTTATTTTATATGTCTTTCCTTCTATGTATCTATCCGTCTCTCTCTGTTGTATAATTGTCTTGATCTGTCCCAGCCGATGGCCTCAGTCGCCAGTGCTGTTATGTGTCTGTAGTTCGTTGCATTCATGTGCGAAGTACTGTGATGTCAATTTCAATTATATTGGCATTAAATTCAATAACCACAAAATCATTTTTTACGGGGAGCTCACAAAAGTAGTCTTGTGATGTCACATTTTCCTTCTTGGAGCGCGAGTTCTTTGGGTTAACATAGGGGAAATTTGATTTTGATCGGCATTACCCCAATATGCTCGCATTCTGTTGCTTATTGTAAATCCGTATCCAAATATTCGCTGATTCTATACACAATTACAAGCACCATAGCATATTTCATAGTTTCTCATCCGTCCTTTGCCCGGTTCATTCCATTGGCAACAATGTCTAACATGTAGCTTCTTAGACCATCCACTTGTTATTTGGCTAGCTCTCCTCTATATCTACATATTTCATGTACAGCATTGTCAACAATCCGTCCAATCCGAGGCGTTTAGTTGCTTCACAATGATTGGGATCTAGAAGGGCTAGCTCTTTATTTCCCAAGTGCGAGTGGGTTTAAGCCCCTCACTCCTGAAATTCCTGCTTGGTCTGCTTTGTAGCAGTTTAGAGCTTCCGCTGCACCTCTCCTGTTTAATTATCTCACATTCCAGGTGCAGATGCTAACGTCGTTGTCCTTTTTTTGTTTAACAGGGTCGTCAGGGCTCATTGGCGCGATGGTTAGTGCGATGAACTGCCGTGCAGAAGGTCTGGGTTCGATTCCCAGCCGTAGCAACACCTACATGATTTTTCACTGTCCTTCCTCTCGTGATGATCTGACAAATCATCCGAGTAGTATCGATTGTCATAAAAAGCTTATCTCAACTTAGCCGTTCGGATTCGGCATAAAACAGGAGGTCCTGCCATCGTGCTTAGAAGTACACACGCACACATGAATGGTTGTGAGAATAAAGCTAGGCCCTGGGTACTAACGAGCCTGTTGCTCGTTATTTATTTTATTTTAGGGTCGTCAACAATAAAATCAGTCCTTTCCCCAACTCTGATGTGTTATCAGAGTTAACACCACTACCCTCGTTCTACAACACCCAAACCATCCTCCTGAAATCACAGGTGACTTTATTGCTGTAGGTTACGTTGGTGGTCATTTTGTTCATTCTAGTTGGGACTCTAGATGCCGGCGCAGTTGAATAAACGCTGCGGGGCTATTGCTAAAAAAAAAGAAAACAGACTCTGGGGGGTTTATTTCTCTTCGGAAATGAAAATAAGTCCCGCAATTGTTAATACCTTTTGCTTGTGGGGCTTATTTCTTTTGCATACATCCAAACTAGCACGCAACCCAAATCAGACAGTGAGCTCAAGAAGGGGGGTTACAGAGGTACAGCATGTCCCCTCACTCATATTCATTCAAACTTTGTATAACTGCCGCGTGTGTTATTAATTTATTGTGACAGGGCTTACTTCAATGTCGTAAAGATAACAAGCCCCCGCCAAGGCTTAATTACCCTCTGTAGGGCAGAACGAACCATTCGATATTGGCGACGACAGCGAAAGCTACCAATATCTGAACAAAAGGTTAACAAGGTTATTGCACTGCACCTGTAGATTCCACTTGACTTCAACTTGGCAATTATTTCACTGGAAAAACAAAGAGGTACCTTTGAGAATGGACACTTTCTCACACGCTCTCATCTGTTCCGGATTACACTTGACAAAGGGGTTAATATCCAATATATGGTTTATATACTAAGCACCAAATGGCCAAACATGTGTTATCGTACAATCGAATTTCCTACCATTTGACCACATGTTCGCCAATAATAAGATCCTTCATTTTAAATGTCATTTGATTGGTTCTAAAGAACTTCTTTATCCTTTTTGACCTCATGTACGTAAGCGTATGGAAAACCTATAGTTTTTTGGTATATGATCCATTCATCCGAAGACGTTTTAGTAGTCGAGATATGGTGTTCAAAGAGTAGTCGTTCTAACTGCAACTGTGGGAACTAACCCCTTATAAAATCTGCAAATTCAACTCCCATAGAAGAATGCCTTAGTATTTTAAAGCGCAGTTTTTTTAAAAGTCGAATAAAACACTCAAATATGCATCAAATATTCAAAATTTTTATTGTAATCGACAAATAGGCCTTTGCCATTAACAACATCATGTAAATGTTGTCCGCGGCTCCGTTTCAAATGGATCATTCGGAAGGTCCAAATTTGCGTCACTTTTTCGAGCATTGCCTGTATTCCACGAATTACGGGTGTTATGTTATCCTGTAAGGATTCAATCGTGTTCGGATTGTCCACATAGACTAACGACTTTACATAACCCCACAAGAAATAATCAACAGGCGTTAAGTCGCATGATGATGGCCGCGAACTCACAGGGCCATTTCGAGAGCTAAGCTTCTCACCAAATTCATCTTTCAACATTTCCATTGTTTCACGAGCTGTGTGGCATGTGTCACCGTCTTGATGAAACCACATGTCAACCAAGTTCAACTCAGCCAACTAGGGCAAGAAAAAGTCGCGTATAATGGCTCGTTCACCGTTGATGGTAATGTTTCCTCCACGGTCGTCTTTGAAGAAAAATGGACCGATGATGCCACCAGCCCATAAATTACACCAGACTGTCGTTTTTTCGGTATGTGTCGGTAATGTGGTATGTGGCTGTTCATCATTCCAGATGCGACAGGTTTGCTTATTTACGTATCCGTTGAGCCAGAAAATAGCCTTATTGCTGAACACCATTTTTCGATAAAACACCGGATTTTCATGGAGTTTTTCTAAGGCCCATTCACCAGAAATTAGACGTTGTGGTAGGTCAATCGGCTCAATTCTAGCACAAGTTGATTTAGGTAGGCTATCAAACCGAAATCGACACGTAAAATTTTCCAAGTGGTTGAGTAACACATGTCCAATTGCTGAGAACGGCGACGAATTGACATTTCACGATCTTCATTAACATTGGACGCTAAGACTGCAATAATCTCTTCGGTATGCACTGTACGCATGCGATTCGTTGGTTTAATGTCTAACAAAGTAAATTTGGTGATAACAGCACGAATTGTTGATTCACCAGGTCGATTATGACGACCATAACGGTGCACATTTTTCACAGAGCACGAATTTTAATAATAACTTTCAATAATTTGCAATCGTATATGTATATAATAGTATACTGAAAACTTTTCACTTTGACAGTTGACGTTTGGACGCCATTTCTAACCAGTGCTGCAAGCCTGAGAAACTTAACTCATAAAAAAATCACCCGTTACTTACCTTAAACATCGCGAAGGTCTGACAAAGCATCTGAGTAGTATCAATGATCAAGAAAAGCTTATCTCAAAATCGCCGTTCGGAGTCGGGATAAAACAGGATGTTCCGATGCAAGAGCCGGTAATGAGCCTGTTGCGCCAAAAATTTGTATTTTTTTTTGTAAACATCCTTCTGCTTAAGGTAAGTTAGTTACGAAGAACGACTAAGTTCCCAGTTCCCAAAAAATTTAAAGATTGGGTTGATTTATGTATTATTGTAGCAGATCGCTTCGTTATGATTATATTAAGGGGAATGAATTACCGCTCCTAATTTTTACAAAATCATCTCGTGCACTTTTTCGAGCAAATTTTGCCTCGGTATTAGCAGGTGAACACTTCAATCCTTAGAGGTTTAAATTGAAGTTTATGTACACTCAATTCATACGGGAATACAAAACCACTATCAGAGCCCGAACCGAAGAAAAACAACAACCATGTCATTTCACCATTTAGTATTTCACAACCTTTGGACTACTATTTGAGTAGCAATTTTTTGTTTAATTGACGCATGCCAAATATGCTGTCAGTCACATTGACACATACTTAGCCATAAGTTGAGCAATCAATTTCCTCTCCAACTTATCGATCGCACGAGCCTTTAAAATGCGCCATAAATAAACTACTTACGCACAAACGTCTTGAGTGACTTACCTGAAAGAAAGAAAACAGAGACGATTAGGCTTAAGAAAAATGACAACAATTCTTAATATGGTCTTTAAAAAAAGCTTCAATACGCAGAATAATTTAACAAAAAATAGAAATGAGTAGATACCTATCGCCTTGATAATCAACAATAAAAATAAGCTGGACTTCTTGATTAAAATTGATTTCACAATGTGATATGAGTTATACAAGTCATCAAGTGTGCATAAGTAAACATGGCTGACTTTCACTTCACAAGAAGCCATTAGGGTTTAACCGATAGATAAGGACCTCTGCACTAGTAACTATATTGATACCGTGCAAGCAGCTCCAATGTCCCTCAGACACATTGCCATAAGTTGATGTTTTTCAAGAGCAGTGTTTTTGTTTGTCCAAAATTGAATGGAAACTTTTTTTCTAAAAATAATGTTGATGTAGTCCCAAGTTAGGCCACGTAACTCTGACCGCAATCGTATAGTCCAACATCGAAGAGTAGTATTTCGGTGTTAATAGTGAAACTTGTTGGTGCGATAAGATGTTTTTTTTTAGTTTAACAGCAAACACTGTTATCAGCATGTACAAACCAGCGCATTAAGATCTTAATTTCAGGCCTTAATTTACGCGCATAAATTAATCGTTTAGAAAGCTGGGAAATCCTGTATACGATCTCGTTGCAGCCATTAGTCATTGGATATGTAAGCAGAGATAATTCCTTTTCGCCATTTCGTGTAATTAAATGCACCGTTATACAACCGCAGGTGGATTAAGTGTGGACAGTAATGGCCGACATTTGAACATGCAAATGACTTAGAAGCCTTTGAAGTGTACTTTCGCTTTACCATTAATTATTCAGAAGGAGTCTTTTACTCCCGCATAAATGTTGTTTCAGGTCTATAGCAAGCAAAACTACTTATGTGACTGTTTTGTAAATATTCAACACCAGGGGATATTTGGTTGCTTTTTAAACGGGGATGGAACTGTCATCTAAAGTTGCGGAACTTCAACATTCGCATATGCAGTTGGGGTTACTCTCTCCAGGGGTGGGTAAAGGTACGTATGTATGCTTAAATCATACATCACAAATTGGATTGCTCCTTTGTGGTAACAAACGACCCCAATTTAGAAAAAGACTGTACCTACAGCAAGGAGTGCATACTGAGCTCCGGATTTATTAATTAATGAGAAATACAGTAATGAAATATTCATAAAACTAGTGGCGTTATGATTATAATATGGCTCAGGATAAAGCAAGATTTGTGCAAACTGTATGCTCCAACATCCTTCATAAGCGGCAGCATATAGTAACGCCTTTTAAGTGGATTCAATGGTGTGATACAGTCGAACTTCGATAACTCTAACCAACAATTACGTTTAAAAAAATCGATTTATCAGGACATCGAGTTATTAAGTTAATTGGAAAATTGATATAAATACAGATGTATGCGTTTATTTGCAAACACATGCCCCATTTAATACTCATACACACAAAATAAATTTTGTAGCCGTTGCAGACGCGGGCGGCGAGGTGGAAATTTCGTAGATCGTATGTGTCGGCAAGGCTGTTGTTTGATGCTCGGGTAGCAATGTGAAAACTGGGGTATCAATATCAGTACCCGACATGGAAAATATTCGTTGTATGAGATGCGCACTCTATGTAGTTCTATACTCATTGGCCATATGAACACAGTGCCCCCGAAAGCGATGCATTATCAAACGAACTTGTAAACCCTCAGAATTAATAAATTTCCACTCAGAATTCGAACTATCGAAGGTGACGCCAAAAAATTTCTTCGAGTTATCAGTGTAATCGATTGACAGAAGTTTGAGCCAAATCTGGTCGGAAGAAAGTATGCCTAAAAATGGAACCTCAGCATCGTTTGCCCGATCCACAAAATCCTATCTGCCGTAATATGTGAACGCCTGAAACTGTTCACCATCAACCTGATCGGCCCTTATCAGTGTGGTTTGAATCCAGGAAAGTTCACAATCGATCAAATTTTCACACTTCGGCAGATCCTGGAAAAAACCCAAGAAGTCCAATCGATACCCACCACCTATTCATCGATTTCAAAGCCGCATACGACAGCATTTATAGAGACGAACTATACAGAGTTCGTCTAGTTTTGGTATACCGCCCAAACTCGCCCACCTATTCATCGATTTTAAAGCCGCATACGACAGCATTTATAGAGACGAACTATACAGAGTTCGTCTAGTTTTGGTATACCGCCCAAACTCGCCCGATTCTCGCTGCTCCATTTGGGTCTGAAACGACCTTACCGACACATTCGATACCAAAAAAAAAAAAAAATATACAAGGCGATGCACTGTCATGTGACTTCTTCAATTTGATTCTTGAGAGGATTGTGCAAAACTCCCGAGCCAACACCAGAGACACAATTTTAAAAAAAAATCGGTGCAACGACTGGCATATGCCGATGATATTGGCATCATTGGTAGGACTCAACGTGATGTCTTAGCCACATTTGCTAGTATAGAGAAAGAAGCGGCAAAAATCGGTTTAGAAGTAACTGAGGGCAAGACTAGGTATATGCTGTCAACACGAAAGGACACACAACATCGACGAATCGGGCAGAACGTCATCATCGACAGATATACTTTGAGGTAGTACGGGACTCTGTTTATCTCGGCTCCGCTATTAACTCTGACAACAACATCTCGTCAGAAGTTAAACTAAGAAATACTTATGCCAATCGCTGTTTCTTCGGGCTTAGAAGGCAATTTAGTAGTAAAGCTATCCCTCGAACTACTAAGGAGATCCTATGTAAGACCCGGATCTTCCCAGTCTTGCTTTACGGCGCGGAAGTATGGACCGTCTCAAAAGCGGATGAAGAAATCATTGGTCTTTGATAAGAGAGGAAATTTCTTTTGAAAACTGTTCGCATCGTTTGCGTTGACGGGCTATGGAGACGAAGATTCAACCAACAACTATACGAGCTGTACAGCGACATTCCCCTGGTCAAAAAACTCCGCATTGGACGCTTAAGATGAATAGGACATGTAGAACGAATGGACACCAATACTCCGGCTCGTAGAGTCTTAAATTCCCAGCCAGGCGTCGGACGCAGAAGAGGAAGACATCGCCTTTAATGGCGCGCACAAGTAGAAACCGACCTCAACCAACTTGGATTGCGCATCTGGAGGCAGTTAGCTTATGACCGGGCTAATTTGAGAGGCATGTTGGTTGAGGCCCAGGTTCATTCCGGACTGTAGCGCCACTTACGTAAATAAGAAATGCGAGTTATCAGATAAAAGCTACATGTAAAGTTTTGTTTTGCCGATATTGCTAACCTTTTAATTCGAGTTATTAAATATTCGAATTATCGAACTTTGACTTATCAAAGTTTTACGTACTTAAAAACAGCACACAAAAATCAAGCACGAAATCAGTAAAACATAATTTCACAAATTTATAATGACCAAGCAAAAATCCCTAAACCACTGAATGACTCTGAATGAATATACATATTGGAGGAAGAACGAAGGCTGTTGTGAACCTTAAGGCTATTTATATTTCTTAGTAATTTTGAAGAACAATTTCAGTCAATTTGTCTGTGTGTGCTGAGCTATATTTTTGGAACAACGAATGTATCCTCCTGTTAATACCCTATCCCTTAGGGGTACATTAGTTTGACATTAAGTTTGTAACATAGAGAAATAATTTAGCCAGATATACATTAAAGTTTACGGATCGACTCAGAATCGCTCGCTGAGTCTATCTATATATGTCTGTAAGTCCATCAAAATCCGTCCACTGCCACGTCAAAAAAAAAAACGTTGTCTTTGGTTAAACCGTATGTTTTGAAAAAGTGTCTAAGGAAGATATTTTGACATATATTTCATCACCACAAAGTGTTTGACACGCCCACTTTCTGAGGTCAGTTTTAGTAAAAAAAACAATTTTTGGTACAATTTTAAAATTCACTTTAAATGATAACAGTATGAATATTTCGTTTATAGATCATTATAATCCACGCCCATTTTCCTAAAAAGGCATCCGCGTTATGCTGGCAGTTTCGGTTGGACAAGGTGGATTCTTTTTTGTTTGGATGCACCAGGTGGAACTGGCAAAGCATTTCTGATTTTGATAATTATCGCCGAAATACGATTAAATAATGGCATCGCATTGGCCGTTGCATCTTCTAGCATTGCAGCAACTTTATTGGATGGAACAGCTCTTTCAACATTTGAGCTGCCTCTGAATATTCGAAACCCAGAGAAAGTGTGCAACATAAACAAACAAAATATTGTCATCCCATCTGGGATGAATGCATTATGACATACAAACATTCTCTTGAGGCGTTGAACAGAACCAGAGATGAACTAGTACTTACTTTATCTCTGAACATAACACTCAATGATATAAAAAAAAAACAACGGCAAACTATTTAGCGGCACACAGGTGATTTCAGAAAAAACAATTTTCGAAATTCCATGTTCAACGATGTTGAAAAAGTCCAACTAAAAATTAACATACGCGTCAAAATGATACAAGATACATCCGCTGACACATTCTCGAAACAATTGTTAGATATCGGCGATTGAAAAGTTGCTCTCCATGGAAATACTGATTTCTGTACAATCGTTGCTAATACGACTAATGCTCTCATTGACCGCATATTCCCCGATGTACGCACACAGAATTCAGAAAAATCCATTTTGGCAGCAAAAAATGTGGACGTCAAAAATTTAAGCCTCAAGATACAGCAGTCGTTGCTAGACGAATTGGTATCGTACAAATCGGTCGATTCAGTTAGTGATGATAACGAAGCTGTAAATTATCCAACTAGGTTTTTGAACTCACTGGATATACCACACCTTCTACGAAATTGAAATGTTTGATCTCCGGTTGTTTTGCTCGAGAATTTCAACTCACCACGTGTTCATGTGCAAATGTGTGTTCATGAACAACATTATCGAAGCCCCATTTTGAATGGAGGCGAAAATGTTCAGCTGACACGCATTCCAATGGTGTCCACAGACGTGCCAATTGAATTCGAACGCATCCAATTTTCTCTTATATTCACAAGGACAAACGATGTCCGTTTGCGACATAGATTTAGGCGCCATGTTTTTCCCATGAGATCTATTTTATATACATACTTATACATTGTTTACATACATTTTTTTGGCACGCCCCGTTTTTGGGACGTTTTTATTAAAAATACAATTTTCGGTAAAATAAAAAAAAAAGATCGAACAAAATTTGGACGCAAAACATTTGTAATATTACTTTCAGCATGAATACACCAAATATACATAAAATTCGGAGATCTAGACGTCGAGGAGGACGACATCCCTCACCTATCACCCGCGATCAGCAACAGTCGTAACAAATTACTTGCCGGATTCTACTACCAGGACCTGAAGGAGATAGCAACAATCCCTATAGCACAGGTCGACCGATTCTGCTGTAAGGCAGATGGAACAGCGAAAACCACATAAGTTGCACTCTTTACTATACCAAACAACAAAGGGTATTGCTACTGGCCCACGTAAGCCGATGCGAGTTTGGTGGCTCATTTGAGCCCCATAATACCTAACCTACCTAATTTTTAACAGTTTGGCGAGAAATTCCCGTAATAAGTTCATTCCTTCGGATATTCTCTTTAGGAGCTTCAGAATCTATGTCCTGTTCTCATAGATCACCGTCAAGCAAGCTGTGTATGCGGTTATGCCGTCCTGTTAAAACTACAAGGTGGACCAAAAGAGATCGCCCTATTGGAAGATGCTCTAATTTTTGCAGATGGCCCCCAATGTCAAATCTGTTTTGACATTTGTGGACTAGACAGATGTAGAACACAAGTGAACAAGCCTTGGAGCGATACACACCCCAAGAACGCGGTATAATCGAAGTGGACGATTTTTCGACCCAAATCATAATGAGCGATGAGGCTCTTTTCCACCTCAGCGGGTACGTGAACAAGCAAAACTATCGCTTCTGGGGCACCGAAAATCCACGAGTAATGCACCATTACATCCGCTCAAAGTTACTGCATGGTGCACTGTTTACGCTGGAGGAGTCATCGGGACATAATTTTTTTCGAGAACGCCGCTGGTCAAACACCAACAGTGGATGGTGCCCGCTTTAGGGCCTTGTTAACCGAGTTTTTTTTGCCGCAATTGGACGAATTAGGACTGGAGGACATGCGGTTCCAACAGGGCGGAGCAACAGCCCACACTGCGTGAGCCACAATAAATATTCTCAAGGCCAAACAACATCGGATGACTACTTTTGGCCCACCTTGTACATGTCTTCTAGTTCCAATTTGTGGCAGTAAAACCTCGCTTATCATGGTTCTGCATCGCTCACCTCACCATCACGACGTCTTCTTCAAAAATAGTCCTGATGCAGATGACGTCATCGAAAAGAGTAGGACAGCCGGCACTTCCAGCAACATACATTCATTTTGTGGTTATAGTGACGTAGTGGGTCTTCATGAATGGTACTTGGATTCTTAGCACCACAGAAGCGCATTTTTGACTGAAAATCGTCTACTGCGTCGGCGGGGTTTAGAAGATTGTGAGGCTATACATGGGTGTAAGCCTTCAAGTCCATTTCTTAATTGCGCTGCGGAAAGACCGTGAATCTAAAGATCCGTCACATGTCACATCTTCTAGTCGATCTCGATGAAGCAACCACGACAGTTATGTTCTTGACCAAAAGTGTGGTATGGCATTTTCCCCAATAACGTGTTGTTCCAGTCTCTTAGAGGGGAGCTTAATGACTCAATTCACGTTGCGTCAAAGCAAAGATTATAAGGCCATACAGATGACGCTCTGCATACAAGAAAAATTGATCTATGGCGGGTCGTACTGGCACAGCTTGCCATATAATTTGGATCTCATTTCCCATGTGTGCACGTGTACACCGCCCTCCCGTACCGTGAAGCTGGTGAGCTAACGATTCTATATTTTTTTTTTTGTTCTCAATGCGTCATCTGTATGGCTTTATAATCTTTGGTCAAAGTCACTGACGATGCAATGCATTGGGTATTGAGTATGCAAATGTCATAGTTTTTCCTTTTTCTGACTAATATGATCGTATGGCAGTATGTCACTATTTTACCATTTCGGTAAAACTCTAAGTATAACTTCAAACCTAAAGTATCTGGAGAGTATCCACTAACCTTTGTCTTGAAAGCGATTTTACTACCCTCGCGGCCGTGGAAAAACGACAATATAATCACAGTAGTAAACCGCTTTTAGTGAATCTTTGCCAATCCATTAAATAGAATGGTTCTCTTCAACCAAAAGCTTCCATAAAACGATAAACCCTAGCATTACAATTGCATGAACATCGCATTTCGATAGACACACGCGCAATCTTCGGAATATACTGCATTAGGAGACATTTGCAGCTCACATGCTTCCTAATCTAACAGAAATTATTTACCCAGGTATTTCCCCATTAAGACGTTTGCCAACATGATTTTGTAGGCCGAGGTTTGAGACGATTACCGATGTTCTATCAGGCTTTTATCTGATCCAATTAAATCACTTCTATTTGTTTGTTTATTGCGTTTACTTAAATGACGGGACAGCGTTTAGTTTTGAAGTACTACCCCATTGAGAAAATTACGCCGTACTAAGTCAATTGGAGGAACAATTAAGCACACCTACATTATGACACCAATTTAGGTGCAAGTCAATTCTTGTTCTTGAAAATTTACGTTTCGATGCTAAGTTGTCCATGTCACACATAAGCACTCTTAGATAAGGAGGTATTGGTGTAATGATAAGCTGTCTGAGTGTTTTCCCTCTTAAGCTTGATTCGTCAAGCCTTAAAGGGTAACGCAATTTGTCATGAAAGACACCCATTTGTAAATAGAAGCAGAAAGGTATATCAACGCGTGACAATAATATATGAATACTGCGTAGGCAGGGAAAAAAATTTTTTTGAGAAGAACTTTATCTAGGTTTGATATCGACATCATTGGTCGCTCCCGTATTCCCGTTGTAGAACCCATGTGTTAACATCAATCCAACGAATGACACAGTGGAGATACAACGAAGGCTGACCCTTATATCGGTTTGGTGAAACAAATGTGATCAACATTTTTGGATCGAAAATTCAGTCCAAATGGCTACTGTACCGCACCCTTAAATGCCCTACTTTGCGGCATCGAGTGCTGGAAAATAATCTTAAAAGGAGCAATTAAAAGGCACTTTCGAGAGAAACATCTTTTGATATCGGAGTTGTGTTTCTATGTTCCAAAAAAAAAAAAGATTTCATTTTTATTGAAAGCGACACAAGTATTGGTGACGGATTGCTGGCGAATTGTTTCCGTCACATGTACACAACAAAATGTTTAAGGAAGAGAAACGTCTGTAGCGGGAAATAGGTAGGTAGGTAGGTAGGTAGGTAGGCAGAAGTGGCGGTTCGGCATGAAACCAAGTAGCACTTATATGCCTTTTTGTTACCACGCCTCGTGATACAAGCGGTCTCTAGATCCATCCTGTCAGATTTAGAAAACTCATAAGATCTTGTATCCTTTTACCCAATGTTGCTAAGGTTGTCGAAGAATGGTTGGTCTTACGCCAGTAGTCTGGCTCTTGCTAGTGTCGGACATTTGCAGATGAAATAGGAGAGGGTTTCTCTCTCATTTGTGTTCCCGCAACTGCGGCATTGCGAGTTGTTTGGGATCCCTAGTTTGACCGCATGGTCTACAATTGGCCAGTGCCCCGTGACTATCGCCGCAATTCTTGCGACATCTGGGCGTGTTCTATTTAGTAGATCGTTTGTTCTGTTTTTGTCGTAGATGGACCATATCGACCTCGATATGACGCAATTTGTTATCCTTCACCAGGGCGTATGTGTGTATTTGTCCCTTAACCGCACCTAGCGGGATACGGACCCTTGCCGCTAGTGAGCCGTGAAGAGCTGAGCCTCGCCCGGCCAGCTCGTCCGCACGCTCGATTCTTTCAATGTTACTATGCCCTTTAGCCCCGAGAAGTGTGACCCTGAAGCGTTCGCCAAAGTGGGCAAGTTCGTTCCGGCATTCCTTTACCAGTTTGGAGAATATGGTAGCCGAGTTGATGGTCTTTATGACCGCTTTGCTATCTTTGAGAATAGATAGATGCTTTTACGTAGTGTTACTCCCCAGTAACGTACAAGCCTCTCGGATAGTCAGTAGTTCCGCCTGGAATACGCTGGCGAAATTCGGTAGGTGATAAGAAACTGATATCGGTGATTGCGGGTGTACCCTGGACCCCACACCACAGTTCATCTTAGTTCCGTCGGTATAGACGATCGTTCCGAAATCTCTAACTACCTCGTTTCTCTCCCAATGAGCTATGGTAGGAAATCCTACCTTTCTTGTAGTTTAGTATAGGTGTTGTGTAGTCTGTTGGAAACGTGACCACGCCGTTTGGTAACGAGTCCAGTATATTCTGTAGCCATACGGCCTTGAATTCCAGCATCATGACTCCTTGAGTCTTACTAAGCTGTAGAGCTTTAATGCATAGGTCTAGAGGCAAGTGATGCAATAGCACAATTAGGGTATCCGTTGGAGCCGACCTCAGTGCGCCCGTGGTGCCTATACTAGATGTTCGTTGCAGCTTTTTTAGTTTTGTTGGATTATAGCATTTACTCAAAGAGGGCCACCATACTAGTCAGCCTTATGTGAGAATTGGACGTACCACTGCTGTGTATATTAGCAACGCCATCTTTGGTCGAAATCCCCACACTTTTCCAAAGGTTTTGCTACAAGCATAAAAGCCACCACACGCCTTCCCTACTCTGTGTTTGATGTTGTGTTTCAAGTTAAGTTTTGAGTCAAGCATGATACTCAAATACCTTGCCTGGAAGATAGTGTGAGAGGTGGGCCATTAAGACGGAGGAGGGTGAAGTCGGAATTTTGGTTTAGGTGGTGAATAGCACCAATTCCGTTTTGCTCGGGCTTACGCCGAGGCCACAACTTACAGCCGAGGTGCTAAACTTTTCTGGAGCAGCCCCCCCATGATATCACTTATCATGGAGGGGAATTTTCCTGCGGAATAGAATTTGCGTGCTTATGGGAAAATTTTCAGGCATCTGGTTCTGGTTCTGGGAAGAAATGCAAAAATCTGAAATGAAGCTGAAAATTTTTTAAAAGGATTAAATCCGGCGAATCAAGAAAAGAATTCGGTTGCAGTGCGCCAACTTTAACAAGAATCGTCCAAAATTAAGAGTTCATTCACAACGTGGCTGCACAGGTGCTCATAAAGACTTGGAAAAGACGCCCTCAGTTTGGTTCAAGGATCAAAATGTGCAACAATAACCGCACGACTTTTAATGGATAGAGCAAAGATATGTGCCACTATGCCAAATGTTGATTTTGAACCTACTAATGGGTGGCTAGAGAGGTTGGGAAATACGGAAAACATTCATAACCTAATTAGCGCACATGCCCCTACGAAAGAGAATGGCGACGCTAACGAGTGTTATGACGAGCTCCTTGTCCAAGTTAACGCGATATGCCCCAATCATAACATTAAAATAAAATTCTCCTGGAGAGACCACTTAACCCAGTTGTTAAACGGTGATGAAAACTACGATCCCGCCAATGAATGATCGGTACCAGTCCATCTAAATGAGGACTAAGAGTTCCAACCGACTGACCCTAATGAAGTCAAACTAACTAGCTATCATTAGAATTGAATTGAACAAAGGAAATCATCTGTAAAATATTATCTGATTGGAATCGCAGTACCATTTAGGTCCACGTGAATAAAGATCGCCTACTCTGCACCAGCTACAAAGGCTAAGCAATTGGAAAATGTCATATAAGATCCTATTATACATCAAATGTGAACGTCTCAATCCGTATGGTGATGACCTTATCGGTGCAATCCGACTTCATACCTTGAAAGTCTACCACTGACTCCTGGAGAAAACCGAAGAATTTAACATAAAAACCCAAACCTTTTCATCGACTTCGAAACAGTTTGATTAGGGAAGACCTTTATGGGTTCATATTCAATTTTTGAATCCCTGCCAAACTTATACGTCTTAGCAGGTTGATGTTGGAGAATGATCTCTGCTCCACCATAGGGTGACGTACTGTCAAGCAGCTACTTCTCCTTTAGAGAGAGCAAATCTATTAAATTTTCAAAAACAATTTTCGTCCACTTATCCAATTCGGATGTGAATACGTCCATTTGAAATGCATCTCAATTGCTTTTGACTAGCGAGTACAAGTACTGATGCTGACAGCAGAACCATACATCAATCCATCTCCGAGGACCACTCCAGCATCGTCTTCTGATGACCGATGACCATAACTTACCTATTCAGGAACCATCAAGCAAACCAATCATGTGGGGCGAACATAAAAATTATTCTCCTCGGACGAGATCTCCAATCGCCTCATCACAAATTGGTTTCACTCGCTCATTGTACTTGACCTGCCGCTCAGAGAGGGGATTCTGATTCAAAATCATGCCACACCCTCGCCTCGCACACTCAAAAGTGCAGCAAAATTCTCTCTAATCGAATTGAGTTCATCGGAGACCCCCCGCAGTATCATCATGCCTCGGACTCTGTACTGCCGAGGTGATACGTGACCAAACGCCATGCTGTCCACGGATCCCCCCCAGTGTCCCGACCATCCCCTTGGTGCTAAGCTTCACCCTAAACGGCCAGCAGTGTAATAATATGCATTCAGGCTTCAGAAATGATTTGTTCGCTGTAGATTATTTGCACATTCCTCCCAATTGAACGTGCGGAGCGACAATTGCAGCCCCATTTCAGTCCAGTCCCGTACAATACGTGCGGACCTCCAATCCCGACATTGTGTAGACATACAGCGCGTCCCGCTTCCTCTCGGATTCAAGCGAATTCAATTGATTTCTGTTTTTTTTTTTTTATGAACATGCAACACCTATGTGTGCTGGTGTATGGTGTACTCTGGCTGACAGTAATGATAAACATTCACATGCCAGCCTGTGTCTGTCATTCAACAGTTGCTGATGGTTGTCCTGGAGAACAGGGGAAACTCGGTCGGTTCAACAGTTGAATACAAGTATTTGACACAAAGGGTGGTAAGCAAATTTGCATTTCTTGAAAAGAAATTCTGGGAGCTGCTTACTTACCCTCATTGTTGGTCACAATGAATTCAAAGTGAAACCACATGGATAAGCGCAAGGATTTGCGTCAATGGGGATGGCGTTGATGTTGTGTGTTGCACTTCAATTGATTATCATTAAGTGTTGTAGGCTTTAATCCTTTTCTGCAATTTTAACACCTGCTGGTCGAATAATTTATGCAAAGACTACGGAACCGCATTGTTGAAGAAGAAAATGCAAATTGCCCCGAAGGGGTGCACCCTGAGAAGGACAAAATGAATTCCTGAGCTAATTTCCGGTTGTGGTGGTGATTTTAATGAATTTGCCTAGGGGTATTTTTTTTCTCTGTTACTGCTGTTAATCGCACACAAGAGTGTTGAAAGGTGAAGAATTGAGATTACCTGTGATTCATGCTGACGTATGAGTCATTTTTTTTATGGAGAATCCAATTTTGAAAGGCTGCGGGATTTTTGGAGCAGTTAATTTGAATTTAGGATGTGGATCGTTTATTTGCCATTATTGGTGGTAAACGAAGTGGTTTTTTTGACAAAAAATACATGCGGTTAAGTTATACAAGAAGATCCTGTTACAGGTGATTTTTTACCATGTGATTCATGTGTTTCATATGATCAGAATTAAAGCATCACAAGCCACTTATCAGACAAGAAATCCAAAAACAAAAAAAAAAACAACTTCAAAGTTGTCCATATAACAATAGGTAAAATATGTGTCAGACTTACTCAATTGGAGCTTCAGTTCAAGGTTAACCTCGGCCTCAAACATGACTTTCCAATTCGTTCGACCTTTAGCTAACTGCCCCCAGTGAAGTACTTCAAGTATTAAGAGGTTGGTTTCTACTTATGTGCAGGTGCACCATTACAGGGCTTCCTGTAGTATACCTGTTATTTCATTGGGAATCCCAGACTCTACGAACCTGAATATTTACCGAAGAATTGTTCGCTTTAATCGACGAAGGATTTCTTTCTCCGCATTTGATATGGTCCATGATCCAAAACCATAAAGCGGGACTGGGATGGTCAGGGTCTTATAAAACAAAGCATTCATTAATTTATTTGTCATCTTAGTCCTAACAAAAAAAAACAACCTTTGACAATAGTATTTGTTCATCTAATTTTGTGAGTTGTCATTGCACAAAGCAAAAGTTATCGAGAACTCCAAGTGGCAAAATAAAATCTTTTAATGTAGAAAAGGGATTAGAGAATCAAACCAATTCATAGGTTTGACCTTTCCAATCTGACAAATAATGTTACCACAGAATATTCACTGTAAAAGGCTACAAAAAAAATATTCGGCTTGTTATGAACCGATGTAAACTGGCCAAAAACAAGCTTACAAAAAGCAGAACATTTTGAAACCATCAAAGGATGCTAAAGACTTCACTGGGAAACCTGTACAAATGTCCAACATGCCAGATCAATAGCACCAAACTTTGTTTCAGTGTTTGACAAATTCAACCATCGAGAGGCACAAAATTGAGCAGCGCGTAAATATTGTTAAAGCCTTTTACGATAACTGGCATTCAAATCAAAATGCATTTCGTGATTTTTTTGTTCAGCATTATCGACCAAATGTGTCAAATTTGGGCAAATTTCAGCAAACGAGGTCTGTAGGAAATGTGAAAACACCTGTGCATGCTCGCTATGTTCGTTCTGCGGAAAAAATTGCTGTTGTTCGCGATAGTGTGTCAGAAGAGCCGTCAACCTCGACTCGTCATCGTACCCAACGATTGGACATCTCACGAACATCATCGATGCCAATTTTTTAATAAAGATTTGAATTTACACGCTTACAAGGTTCAATAATTGACTTACGAGCTGAAGCCTACTGAGAAGTCGGCTTCAGCCGAATGGTTGGTTGGTTAAGCACACAGAAGTAAATGGTGGCTTTACAAAGAAATCATCTTCAGCGACGGGGCACACATTGACCTCTGTGGATTCGTTAAGAAAAATAATTGCCGCAGTTGGGCAAATGAGAATCCACGAGTGATGATTGAAAAGCCGATGCATCCACAAAGAGTGACTGTTTGGTGCGGATTATTAGCTGGCGGCATCATCGGGACGTACTTCTTCGAAAATGAGGTCGGCCAAGCAATTACCGTGAAAGGTGTAATTATCAATCGATCACTTAAAATAAAACAAAAAAATTCGCGTACTACACTTTAAAACATATAAAAGCTGGACTACCTCAAGGAAGTGTATAAGGACCCGTTTTGTTCCTCTTATATATCAAATGACCTACATATACTGCATTTCGTAAACGAAATACCTAAAACACTGCAAAGGACGGTAAATGATTTATTGAATGGAATGTATGAAGATACTCATATCTCTCAGTAACAGACTACTACCATATAATTCTCACATATGGCTGACTAGTATGGTGGCCCACGTTGAGTAAAGGCTACAACCTCACAGAACTAAAAAGTCTACAAAGAGCAGCCAGGCGCACTGAGGTCGGCGCCTAATTGTGCTATTGCATCTCTTGCCTCTCGGCCTACATAAATATTAAAGACACTGCACTATGCAAGCAGTAAGACTCAAAGAATCACGATGCTGGCCGTATAGTCATAGTAGGATCCGGGACAAATGGCAAATGGTAACGTTTTCAACTCATTAGTTTTCCAGCTTAAAAAAAAAGAAGCTTACACGTAGGTTTTCCTAATAGAGCTCAGTGGGAGAGAAACGAAGTAGTAAGAGATTTCGACAAGGTCGTCTACATCGGCGAATCTAAGATAAACTGTGGTTTGGGGTTCGGTGTCTACTCGGAATCACCAGAAATATCACTTTATGACCGCCTACCGGATTTTGCCAGCGTATTCCAGGCGGAACTACTGGCTATCCGAGAGGTTTGCATGCAACTTTAGCGTGACACTACGCTAAACAAAATATTGCTGTCCTCATAGATTACCAAGCTGCCATTAAGGCTATCACATCCTCCAAGCTGGTGCAGGAATGCCAGAACGAACTTGCCCGCCTAGGGAATTGAGTCTGCTCTTGAACTGTTGTAGATTGTATATTGGTCGAGATATATCTTCTGGAAGCTCGTTCTTTGCTTGTTCTGTAACAAAAAAAGGGTTTGTTGCCTATAAGATGAAACTCCTAGTCTTAAGCGTCGTGGAAATTCAACAAGTCTAGTCAAGACTTGTCTAAGCCCCACTGTTTTTATAAAAGCTGTTATAAGCTGAAAAATATCTTATAAATCTTCGCAGAGCAAAAGGTTGCAGATTCGAAATAAGGAAACTATCGTCTATAAGGCCGATTTCAAGTCTTTGGATAGAGTCCAGTAAGTTCTATGTATGTTTTGGGCCAAGCTCGAAACATGAGAACTATAACCAACACCTAGTCTTGGGCTTTATAGTAAAGTGGAAGATGGACTTGTGTAAAATATCTCTTCGCTTTAACGAGGTTACTTATTGTGACTCTGCTGATATGGCAATCAAAGTTACATGTTGCTGCAATGATCCATCTGACTCAATTGTGATGCCTTGCAGATGCATGGATTTTTCCGATTTCATCACTGTTAAGTAGATATGGGAGCAATAAAAAAAAGTGGTTTTGAAGAAGATTCTGCACTTTGTGATTAATTCGTCGTGGAACAACCGTGAGCAAAGGAAAACAAAAATCTTTTTTTTTGTGGGCTGTACACCAGTAGTATGGATTTTTAATGAATAAAACCGCCACCCTTTTTGTATTTCAATTGCAACTAAATATGGGACTTATCTAGCAATGTTTTTGATCAATAGTAATAAATCGTTGAGAGTTCCTGCCTTTTTCGCAATTAATAGCGCGATTTGGTACTATCGTGCCAAATCCAAAGGTTTAGTTCGCAATAAATTTGTTTCGTCAAGAATTTGGAGAACCGTTGTCTTAACGTGTCCCAACAAATGTTTTTTTATATGGTAGTGGGTGAGTAAGGAGTAATTACGATTCTAAACCTAAGGGGGATAGCCCCTTGCAATTTTCGTTTTGAAATTTTTTGCCGATTATCTTCTAATAGTGATGCTAGTGAACGTTCAGCTCTCTGTATAATTATTGAAACAATTTTTCTTCCCTACTTATTTTTTTTATGTTTTCGTACAAAATTGTTCGTTTTCACGGCAAAACCCAGATTTCTGCGTAGATCGTCATTACTTAGGTATGTACCACGGCGCATTGACGAATGATCTTAACATTTTGTTTTCCAAAGTTTATGAAATGTTCAGATTTGTTTCACTGTATCGTTGTATACCAAATATCCAAACCCGCTTTAGCACTTGCTTGTATAATAACAACTTGCTATCAAGGTTAAGCTTAGAATATTTTCATAGTAACCAGTACCGTCTCTGTATTTATTTTTAAGTTCATCGCATTTCTCTTGTACATGTGATTTCCGTTTTAATTTTGCATGTGTCATTCCGAGATATTTCGCTTAGTTTGCAAAAGGGACCCGAATTTCCTTTAGGGACATTTAGGAAATTTTAGGGACATTTTTTGTCCGTTTTTACGAAAAATCTACATGAATCGATTTGCTCTCGGGAGGTCCAATCCACCAGGATTTTGTCCATTCATTAACCTCGTTGAGACCGTTTTGTAATATCATATTTGTTTCCTCTATTGTTGTGCAAGCTGCCTGTGTATCGGTATCGTCAGCAAACGTTGAAACTATTGTGTCGTTTGTTTGTGGGATATTATGTGTAAATAGGAGGTACAAGAGTGGTCCTAGAAATCCCTGGCAATATTTCTTTGAACTCTGAATTATTGTTTCTAAATTCACATGTGTCTTTGCTCAGGATGCGAAACAAGGATTTTATACAATTGTTCCGACAGAACTGGTCTTAATTTGTATTGAAGGCGTCTCTGCCGAAAGTTGGCACACTTTGCGACACGTCAGGAAATACGGCTGAGGAAATTTACTTTTCTTCGAAAGCTATCTCAATTATATCAGTTAATCGATGTACTTGGTCCACTGTCTGTGGATGTTTACTTCTAAATCCAAATTGATGGTCAGATAATAGATGTTTCTGATCAAAAATTGGGTTTAAGCGACCGAGTAATATCCTTTCAAAAACTTTTTAAAATTATTGGAAGAAGTGAAATAGGGCTGTAAGATTTTATTTCATCCGGTAATTTTTCTGGTTCTAGAACCATAATCACTTCCGCGACTTTCCACTGCCTTGGTATGTACTCTAATCTAATTGCCGCAGTTATAATGTATAGGAGTTAAGTAAAGGCTTTCCGAGGTAACATTTAAAGAATTTCTCCCCTAATCAGGTCATAACCTATAGCCTCTTTAAGCCCCGTAAAATTGGATTATCTACAATATTTTCGGTTATGGTGTTAATTACATTAAATACATCGTTAAATATGCCATCCGTCAAAGGACATTTTTGCTATGAAGATTATGCAAAACTCCCTAGCCCAGGGATGGCGAACTTTTTTAGAGCCTCGTGCCATTTAAAAAAAAAAAATGTAAGTGCCTTCCGTGCCATCCTGACCTAGTGTTCTAGTGACTATAAAGAAGAAAATAAATAGTTTCCCATTGTGAAGCATTTTATTTGTAAATACATATATTAATTCAGCTTAAATTCATTTTATTAGAAGAAACAAGTTTCAGAAATAAAAAAAACAAAGATAAAAACAAAAACAATGAAAGAAATATTTTAGTGTGACTTCTGTTGCTGCAGTCTCGATGCCAAGTAGTTTATATCAGGGCTGTATTTCGTCACTTTAACCAAAATGCAGGCTGAACTGGAATCATCTGACAAACGGTTTCTAAGCGAATCTTTAATATTATTCATTTCTGAAAATAAGGACTCACACGCATAGGTAGACGAAAATATTGTCAAAATGAAGGAAAGAGTTGGAATCAATAGAGCTAGAAAGACTGTCAGGCAATACAACGATGAACGCCAATTCCAAATTCAAATCCAGACACATATAGCTTTTTGAAAAAGCTGGCATTTGCAGCTTTTTCAAAAAGCTATATGTGTCTGGATTTGAATTTGGAATTGGCGTTCATCGTTGTATTGCCTGACAGTCTTTCTAGCTCTATTGATTCCAACTCTTTCCTTGTTGCAACGAATTTTTGAGTCCATATCGAACTGGACCGGAATTCGTTCAGCTGCATTTCCATATCTTCAATTTCCAACCAATCAAATTTGGACAAGAGTAGCTTATCAAATGATGTCATATCAGGGTACATAATAAACTTAAGCGTTTCCGATAACTCTTTAAATTGTGAAAATCTTGACGAAAATTCTTCGACTGATGAATTAATTACCGACAAAAACACTTCAGTTATTTTTACTTTGTCTAATTTCTCATGCAAATTCAAGCCGCTGATAAATTTTTTTAAGTTTGGAAAATACTTGTAGTTTTTCAAAAGAATATCTTTATGTAAAATTTGCAGTTTACCCTCAAAAGCGCGAATGAGATCTATCATGACAATTACAGTTTTGTTTGCCCCTTGAAGCTTTACGTTCAAATCGTTGAAGTGCTGGCAAATATCAGTAAAAAACATCAATTTCGAAAACCATGTTACATCCATTAATTGGGAATAATGTTCGATTTTTCCTTCATTTTGTAAAAACAATCTAATTTCTTCCAAATAATCAACAAATCTTTCAAGAACGTGACCGCGACTTAACCAGCGAACATTGTTATACATCAGTAAGCCATTGTACACCGAGTCCAATTCATTAAGCAAAACTTCAAATTTTCGTTTATTTAAGGCTTGCGACGATATGAGATTGACTACTTTTGTAACTATTTCCATAATATTGTAGAGAGAGGCAAAATCATTCTATGCACATACAGCTTGTTGATGTATGATGCAATGGAATTCAAGAACTGGGTGTCCTATGTCTTTTTGGAACAAGTTGATAAAACCATTAGTTTTGCCAACCATACTGGGAGCAGCATCAGTCGTTATTGAAGCAATTTTACTTAAGTCTATTTGTTTTTCAATAAGTGAATTTTTTACAGCTGTGCAAATATCAGAACCTTTGGTTGTTGTTGACAACGATGACATAGCAATTAATTCTTCCTTGACGTCGTTAGCTACACAATAACGAGCAAAAATGGCTAAACGGGCAGATTTAGTTATATCGGTACTTTCGTCCAGACACAGCGATATAAAATGAGAGGACTTGATGTCATTTATTTGTTGTTCTTTTATATTTTCCGCCAGTTTTAGGATTCTATCTTTTATTGTATTCCTGGATAAAGGAGTATCTTTGATGCGCTGAATTATTTTCCCTCTATTTTCAAAATCTTCAAAAAGATCGGGGGCGCATGCTAACCACGCCTCCTTTAAAAACTCACCATCTCCAAATGGTTTACCATGGCGAGCAATAACATAAGCAGCTGAAAAACTTGCCGAACTAGTATGTTTATCTTTACTTACATACTTGATCATGGACGTTGACTGATTGCTTTTATCTTTGATTGAACGAGAAATAAATTCCTTTTGTTCTTGTTGACTTTTTTGACAAAGAGATTTGTGATTTGTTTCATAATGCCGTTTAACAGATGACGTTCTACATACCACTGTCCCAGAACATAATACACACACAGCTTTATCACCCTTGTTCACCATGCCATATTTCTCAGTCCACCAGTTTTGAAATTCTCTCTTATCTTTTTCTGACACTTTTTGTATTTTTGCTGAACTAGCCATCTTTTATAGTTGTGGCTAAGTGCATTCGACGATTCCAACGAGAGCTCAAGCTTAATTTAACTTTCGAGAAGAGATAATATGCAAAAAAGGCCAACTACAAAAACCAGAATGATTGTTTACATCGCTCACTGAGCGAAGTTTGTTGTGGTCCGCCAACTGGACGCGTTCCATTTAACATTTAACACATTAAATGAAAGAAAGCGAAATAGTTCCGTCGCTATATCACTGTCAATACATGAATTTAAGTAGGCGAAATCGCTCTGCCATAAACACCCAATCGCTGGCGATTTCGCTTGTAGCGATGTAGCTCGAATACGCGTAGCCATGAACGCAGCTTTAAGAAAATACTGGGTTTGGGGGCGTGTTCAGCTGGCAGAAACCACAAACATAACATTTTGGGCTTGTTCATGCGCACTGTTCGGCAACCATAAATCTTCATGGAGTCGGCTAGCGCGGGATCGAGCCGAAAGGTGCAAAAAATAGCAATGCGCAACATGTTTAAGGAATGAGAGGCAAAAAAGAAGAAAACATTGTTGATGCTGCCGCTCGAACGTGTTAATGTCATCAATTGATGACGTGCCCATAATATTTGGCCATTGGTTCGCCATCGCTGCCCTAGCCAATATCTGGCATTCGGCGACGATATTGAAATCATATGTCGACCTCGAGGAGATGTCAACGTAACTCAAATTACTAAATTAAAGTAATTTAGTCATATTATGTTCTCCAATCAATTTTCTAAGGTAATTCTGAAGGCCAAGACGTGGATGATCAAAGTTATGCTCTATGGCCCTAAGAAACGGCATGTTTAATGAAGAAGCCTGTTGTAATTTTGGAAGAAAAAAAATCGATTGCAAAGATCGATCTCAATGTACCTATAAATTGACCTTCAAAGGAGCGCACAATTTGAAACCATCCTCAACCAATTCGAAGTGCGCAATTTCATTTTGTTGGTTAAGGACGGGGCTGATAGAGAAACAGTTTGATTAAGCCCCAGGTTCATCAAGGACTTTTAATTAAATGAAATTCTGTGGGTGCATTTGAAACAAAAAAATTGGCACTTATTGTCATAATGATTACTTTAACATAACTTGGTATGATAAAAATCGGTTTCTAACCACGTAGAGCGAGGAGTTTTACCCAATAAACAATAGTTGTAAATAATTCGATAAAGCTTGAAGATAGCAATAAACTTTTATAGGTAGATGCTTGCGTACTTTGGACTTCGGACTATAAAAGCTAATGTTCATACCATATCTGAAAGAGGTCAGGTTAGGGGGGCTAAGGCGATCACATGAGTCGCCAAACTCGCATGGGCCGTCGATTCAAACTTTACAACGAACTGTTGCCAACGTTAGCATTGTTTAAAAAAAAAAAATTATATCTTTATTGCTCACAAGCAGGTATGGTTATACCCCCGTCCTCGTCCTAAATAGAAGTACATATTCCGATGGCAACCATTGTCCAATCATGTACTTCGTAAATCGTCATCAAACCGATTCTCGCTATTTGTAAACACTAAATGATATCCAATTCGATTGACACACGTTATGCCTATTGGTCATTTCGTCCCCAAGAAATCGCACAGCAATGGTGAAATATCTAATCTGCTGCTTAAGAAATTGATTTCGGATTTATGAAACTCACGATAATTTTTAGAAAACATTCAACCAAATCGGCATTTCGAAGTAAGACGCATTTTTGTTATCACCCCAAGACTCCATATATGGCAGGGTGAAATATAAACCCAATTGAGATTAATTAGGGCCAATGAAAAAGCTTTTTGGGGGTGATTAGCACTCGACGCCTAAATTGCGACCCTCAGACGAATAATTAAATGGCAATCGTGCTAAAACTCTGGCATACACTTTTACGCATAAATATTTAGTTTTCAACGTATTGGTGACTCATGAATAGAAATCCCGAACCTTATTCCCAGCATAGACTTGAAACGGATTCATGAATCAGTTCATGCGAGACGTGCCAAAATGCACACATAAAAGTATTCAAATCTATCATACTTCCTGAAGAGATACTTTTTGTTAAAAAGTATCTGTGACGTCATTTTTAGCGTAAAAAGAATTCCCCTAAAAATTTCGTATGTCTACATTTTTGGTGAAAACAAAACCAAAATGTATTATTCATGCCGTTTAGTCACACGTAGAGTTTGACGTATTAAGTACGAAGTGATCCAAAGTCTAAGCGGCTCTCTTCGTTTTGGTAGATTCGGTCTGTGACTAAGCGAATCACTCGTTTCACCATCAGACTGTTTTTTCTCTTCAACCTTATGGCAAAGATCGCTCAGATACTTTTGTTGGGATTTCTCTTTTTTCCGATCTCATGGCAATTGCAAGATCAATGTCAAGTAGAAGCAATTCTATGGGTAGATCCCGGGATATGAAGCATCGTGAGGAGAGAATAAACACATGCCATTGAGACTGTGTGATTTGTCCGAAATGTCAAGACAGAGTTCGTTGAGGTTCATTTAATTTGACAGATAACATGGATAGGAGAAAAGGTTATCGGCCATATATGGTTTTATGGGACATGATGATGGGCAGTTGCAGTGGCATGATCGTTGTAATATGGCTGATGGAAGACGATGATTTATGATTTGAGGACTCTTATTGTATTTTGATTAAACAACGATGAAAGGATGTCATGGTCATGGTGATGATATGCCGTTTGTTGCTTTGTAAAGTAGGACTTATGATCTGGGTTGGAGGTTCAACGATTTCTATTTGTAGTGAAGCAGCGCAGTTGTGTATAGTTAAACTTTTCATGGAAAAGCATTATTGAAGCTTAAAAGGGGTCAATCTGAAATTTGGCCATTATTTAAAAACTTCTGTCATTAACATCCCTACACTGAGGAAAGAACCAGATTTGATGGTAGAGTTGATCATATAAAGGGTACTCCACATGATAGTCTTGTATAAGGTGTTCAGGTGTAAGAGTAGACACATACCGACGTAAATTGACCACATTGTGATGTAAAAAGGTTACTCGTCAGTAATTATGACAATTTCCGAGCAGCTATCATTGACTTGCGGTATTTATTTTGTTTACATAGGTAGGAATGGAGATGCATAAAATGCGACAACAAGAAGGAACTATTGTAACAAAAGTTGAAAGAATCTCGATTTGGGTCGTTTTCAATAACGCGCTTAGTAGTCCAACGCACTAAACACTAGGGCACTGCCCTATTAGGTAGGCTACCTAAGATATGACTAGTGATTAACTATTACAAGAAAAAGAACAGAAAAGAAAAAAACGTTTTCAAAAATGAGAAGATAACAAGATAAGCCGACGATTTAAGATAAAGAGAGGTCCTACCAGACAATTTATAGCCCAAACTCGTCCATGTCTGCATTATGCAGAATTCTCGCTGCGAATTCTCGTTTGCGAAAATCTGACAAACACCTGAGAAAATTTTCATTAGAAATTTCTCAAATGTGCCGTTCACAATCGACGTTATACAGGTGATCTAATTTTTAGTGGCGAAAATGTAACTTCACATTGCCCATATCAAAACCGGATCAAGAAATCCCTGATCGTTTTGAAGAAATTTTCTTCAGAGAAACATCGGCCCATTTTACATTGGTAGGCTTTGGATACTTAGACTCAACCAAAAATAGTGACATTGATCTGGTCAGCTCCGCAGTAGACCTTTCAGATAATTAGGGCATGAAGAACCGGTTGAACACCAGCGCCATGCTTCTCAAAGATTTTGATTCATAGCCAGACAGATTAAGAAATAGAGAAGTGATGTGCACAAGTCGAAACCGTCCTCAGCCACATTAAAATGCGGAATGAGGGGATGTTGGTTGATGTTAAGTTCATTGTGTGGATTTGAGACAAAAATGCAGTCCTTGCTAGACTGAACAAAGTGTACACTCATTCAGAATACCTTAAATAACGGATAAGATCTTGTATGCTCTAACCCGAGATGTCGCTAAGGTTGTCGAAGAATGCTTTCATTTGCAAATGTCCGGCACTAGACATTTGCAGATTAAATGGCAGAGGGTTTCTCTTTCGGGATAGGGACCCTTTCCCCAAATGATCCGTTTAGAGCTGAGCTTTGTCTTTTCAGATCGTCTGCAAGCTCTTTTCCTTCAATATCACTGTGCCCTGCGACCCAGAGAAGTGTGAACCTAAAACGTTCACTCAGGTCGGAAAGTTCTTTCCGGCATTCCTGTACCAGCTTGGAGCATATGGTAGCCGAGTTGATGACCTTAATGGCTGCTTGACAATCTATGATATACGCTGGCAAAATCCGGTAGACGGTATGCTACTAATATTTTCAGTGATTCAGAGTAGATTCCAGACCAAACACCAGAAGGCAAAACACGCCTTACTTACTCTAAGTTTGATTATGTGTTTTCAGTTAAGGTTTGGGTCAAGCAAGATACCTAAATACCTAGCAATGGAAGATAGTGCGACTGGTTGGCTATAAAGACGGGGTCCATGTTCAGGACATAAACATATTTGTTTTGAGGCTGCCAATGCCACGAAAGATTAAGGCTGTAGGCTATGTGGATGATATCGCCATCATATCCATTACAAAGCATAGCCAATGAGATAGATCTCGATGCTGATTTTCATCGCAAAATTTTGTTCAGTGATGAGGCTCATTTTTGGTTGAATGGGTACGTCAACAAGCAAAATTTCCCCAATTGGATGGCATTAATGTGGACGAGATGATGTTCCAACAAGACGGCGCTACATGCCACACAGCGCACGTCACAATCGATATAACATTAGATGACCGCATTATTTCGCGGAATGGACCTTTTAATTGGCCACCAAGATCGTGTGATTTGACACCGTTGGATTATCTTCTTTGGAGATATGTAAAGTCGCTCGTCTAAGCCAACAAACCAGAAACGTTAGGGGACTTGGAAGCCAACATTCGTGGCGTTATTGCCGACATACGGCCCCAAATGCTCGAAAAAGTGGTTGAAAATTGGACCTTTAGACTTGGCTTTATTCGAACAAGCCCCGGCGGCCACATGCCCCAAAATCATATTTAAACATCAATGGTATGACATTATCCTTCCAATAAAGCCAAATTATTGGACATTAAAACGATTTTCTTGGGTTTTATTTCAATTCGAAGTTCTATACCCTTAATTATGTGTAATGATCGACAAAAACAACTTAACTTCAATGCGTGCCTAGACTTCGTTACAAAGATTGGAGGTTCAATCATCGCTTGCTAGAATTTTGCCTAACATCGGTGGACCCAGAGCATTCGCAGCTTGCTTTTGTCTGAAGTAATACGCTCAGACCTTTTTTACACAGCACAAGTCTGGGCTGACGTAATATCTTGTAAGAAATGCAAATGAAGAAAATGATCAAAGGTGTATGTACAGACTTAATGCTTTGAGTATTTGAGTATGATTTCCGCTTGTAGAACAGTTTCAGAAAAGCACTGATTCTAGTCGTATGACATCCATGCAGAGGGAATGAAGGGAGTCTACTTGAGGAAACGTGTTAGTTTCCAACTCAAACCAAGTTATGTAAATCAGAGAGATGAAGAGCATTTCCTGCACAGGGATGACAAATCCACTTGAATAATTCTACCACAGGAAGATGGACAGATCAACTTATCCCTGAAAAAGAACACGGACGAATTGCAAAACGAGAGATATAGATGTCTATATCACGGAGTTTCTAAAAACCAGGGCTAAGTGGCGCGATGGTTAGTGCGATGAACTGCCACGCAGAAGGTCTGGGTTCGATTCCCTCCGTAGCAACTCCTAAATGATTTTTCACTGGCCCTCCTCTCGTGATGATCTGACAAATCATCCGAGTAGTATCAATTGTCAAGAAAAGCTTATCTCAAATTTGCCTTTCGGAGTCGGCATAAAACAGGAGGTCTCACCAACCTGCAAGAAGTATTCACGCACACATGATTGGTTGTGAGAAAGCTCGGCCCTGGGTACTAACGAGCCTGTTGCGCCAAAAATTTGTATTTTTATTTGTATAGCGGATTTAGGAAGTAACTGCAGATATTTGCTTACGACTCCTCACCAATCCGTCCATAATGTCCGAACGAACTTCATCAAGAAAAATTGTACTTTGGTGGGTCGTACTGGCACATCCCGCCATATGTTTGGATCTCGTTTTAATGTGTGCACGTGTACACCGCTCGCCCGTACCATGAAGCAAAAGTTTCTGTTTTTTATTATCAATGCATCATCTGCACTAGTTTTTAATCTTTGGTCCCACCCACGTTTTTCGAGAATGAATGCAAACCGTATAGCTGGCGAGGTGATCCTGTCAGATCAAACATGGGACAAAGTAAATCATTTTGTTACCAAACTCCTAAACAAATTGAGAACAATTAAGCGTCTCAGACAAAAAAGGCCAAAGAGGAGGGTATAGCCTGAGAAGCTAACCGACCCTACAACATAATACCTAAGGGCAGTACCAAGAGAATTTTTTGAATATCTCACATCCTGTAGCGCAACCACATAAAACCAGGAATATATAAACGTAAAACGTCGTCTCGAAATTGACATCCAATTGTATCTAGTATTTCATTTCAATGAATCTATTGTCAGGGCTTAAGTGAAAATAAATTGTTTCACAAAAAACATAAAATAAACCCCACAAACCCTGCGCGCAAAACCACAAATTAGGTCAATTCAATTTACAGCTGAATTCTCTCCAATACAACTAACTGTAAACAATGGTACTGAGAAAACAGGATACGCGTTTGTAATGAATTGCCAATGAAGGACATGCTGTGTCGCTGTTATCATAACCGAATTTAAATTGAAATTAACATCCAACTTAACCATCTACCCATTGAAGGTTCTTCTGTTAAAGTCAACAAGACTGGGGGCCCTACCTAATCAATATTAACCGGCAAGCTTTACTAAGTCGGACAAATAAAATTACCGCACTTGTCAATATTTGTATGTATGGATGTGTCTTTGGAAAATGAATTTCAAAAGTTCTATCGGCTGATGAATAATTGACGCTCGCATTACATCATTCCAAGCGGACGTATTTTGTTCACCAATACAAATGCACGGACAAGTCCATGGACATAACAGACGTGCGGTCTTTATTCAAATTGTTTAGGTTCACCTTTTACGGGACGTCGATTCGACCGAAGGGTGGCAGCTATTGTTTAGAGCTGTTGCATTGTTGTCGGTCGAAAGGACAACACCAAAAAAAAGGGCAAGTCAATGTTGACCATGCAATCGGAATAGAAATGAACTTCATGTCAAGGCACAGGGAGCTGCCCTAGTCTGCTCGTGAATGGTTACTGATTTTAATTAGTTTTCGTGTTGCATTTACCGACTTGGATGTGGAGGGAATGTTACTGACATTCTCTTGTCGGTTTTTTTTTTTATTTATTTTAATTACGGGCTATGGGGTTCCATGTTGATCCTAACCTGGTAATTAATGAGCTTGTAAACGAGTTACGAGAACTGCTGTCAAAGTGTAGGGTAAATGTCTAGGTTTGTGTTCAATAAAGTTCTTTGTACCGTTAGAGTCAAGTTGCAAAGGAACATTTTTGTATGGCAATATTAATTAGATTCGAATTAGGATTAGTTGAATGGCATACAATTGTCCTTAGGCATCAGTAACACCTTTAGAATAAAAATATGCAACTAGATATCTTTTGCAAATAGGAACGTATGAAAGAGAAATGACCTGACAAAAAAAAAGATTATCTCAACTCAGCCTGTCGACTTAGGCATAAATTAAGTCTTCCTTACATCTACTGTGTATAGACTTAAAGAAGTCTTTCGAGAGCATGAATCGCGCTGTTACTTGTTAGGCCTTCGGAGGAAAGAAGCGACGTTTTCTTCGAACCTCATGCAACATTATCAAGCTAAGCCAACAAGAAGTGGAAAAGATGATCAGCGACCTTTAGCCTTGATGGTTATATCCACGTTTTGAGTGAAGTACGAACCGATGATTCCGCCACACGAAAATCTGCACAAAATTTTTTTGGAGATGTATTTGGTGCTGATGTGTTCAATTTTGCTTGTTTCTTGTTTACATTTACATTAAGCCATATTAGGGAACACAAGGCAGGCACCGTGTATCGTCGTTAACCTCATGTGATTGGAAGTTGAATTTGATACCAGAACCTGGTTTCGATGAAAAATTCGTTCCATTGAACCCGCAGAAAGTCCAAGTTCTTGTGAGCGATATGAGATTGAATGCTTTGGATTTGTTCGTACAGCCTCACGTACAAAATTTATACAGCAAGTCTAATATGAACACCTAGCCATTGCAATTTTTATTTCAGGGTGAGCCTATCCACTGTATCAGAACCATAGAAAAGAGTTGGTAAACATCCCTGGATAGGGACACACGATAATGAGATATCTGGCATTAACGACCAATACAGGGCCTTGAATAACTTCTCTATTGATTGTTGTGTGCGGGGTTTTTATTTTTTACACAAAGAATGGCATCTCGTACAAATTTGAGAAGCTTGTCATGACAGTTTTCTAAAATGTTAATCAGACTTTCGAAAAGGGACACGGAAAAAAAAATATTTCGGGATTTCCACATGCCCCGGGCTCAGTGGTCCACTTATACTTCACAATACCTAGGTACAGTCAGTGATCATGATAAGGCATGACCACCATCGTTGTTGAGGACCGATGTTCATCTAACAGCATTTGTAATCTGAAATCCATTACTCCTTAGAGTACCATATGTCAACACGATTTTGGGTAACCATAACCACCAGAATACTCCCACCATGGGCCTACTTGTCCTGTGTTCCTAAAAGTAATCGTCACACCATTGATGTATGGTGTGACGATTACTTTTAGAAAAATGAAGAACGTGAACGAAGAGATGAAGAAAATTCCTAGCACCATCAAACTTGCAACAGTGGAGGTAAGTGACATATTCACCAACAAAATATAGCCCACATAATGAAAACAAAAACTGCGTAACATTGAAATGCAGAGGATAGCAGAAGACCTGTCAATTGAGAAGTATGTGGTGAGCAGCTGTGTCTGACAAAATCGCGCTTATAGGGAGAACCCGATTGAGACAATATAAATCGGCAGGCAAGGAAAGTTAAAGCCTCTATGTGAATAAATGCGTAACGGGTGGTACCGAATGGATCAAGGGAGATAAGGGAAGGTGGTTTTAGCCGGTGGAAATCCGGCATGCTGTTGAACCCAAAAGTACTGCAGTATATTTCGAAGCTTATGACCTTCTAACAGAAAATGGAGCCACCGCCTTTTCCCTTCAAGCCACAAAAAAGGAGCCAGTCAGCAATCCTTTATGGTTACCTTTTAACGCTTTTGACTTATTTATCGATATGTACAATTCATAAAAAAAAAATTATCCCAGACAAATGAAAGCGAACGGAACTGGTGCTTCTCCCAAAGGGAAACAATAAATGGTCCTCCGTCGTACCAGCCAGGTCTTAGAGGATCCTGTCTCCCATGGTATCAGAATAAAGCTCCACAACCACGAAGGTCACTTCTAGATCGGCTCCTTACCACCCGATGTCTTGCTCTTCTTAGTTTCCCACTGTCTGCAACCACCAACCGAGTTAGGTAAATAATGGCGATTCATGGGAAAAATTGGCCAAATTCTTAAAATTCCTCTATCTACCCAGAATGTTCTCAGAGGTTCGCTTTATTATTTGGTAGTGGTATAAGAACAATTAGTTTGGCGATGGGATTATAAAACATTCACGGATATAACGTCATTCACCGCGGATAAGAAATGCATGATTTCTCGAGTCATTGCACTACCACAGCATCATCACTCAAGAACATGGTTAATTTCCCTTCACCATTTGTCGAATAAGGACGGGCTCAGTCGCGCGAGTGTTAGTGCGATTAACTGCCGTACAGATCTGGGTTGGATTCCCAGACGTAGCAACACCAAAAATTATTTTTCACTGGCCCTCCACTCGTGATGATCTGGCAAATCAATTGTCAAGAAAAGATTATCTCGACTTCGCGGTTCGGAGTCCGCATAAAACAAGAGGTCCCACCATCGTACTAATAGTGTACACGCACAAGTTAATGGTTGTGAGAAAGCTAGACCCTGGGTACAAACGAGCCCGTTGCGCCACAAATTTGTATTTTTTTTTTATTTGTCATATAAAAGTTAAAAACAACGATGACCGTTTTCCCAAAACTTCGATAACACACTTTTGGTGGTTCAAAACAACAAATGAAATAATAAATTTGATTAAAACTGCAAATACAACAAGCAAACTGTTAATTTATCTACTAAATACAATTTGTTACGCCTTGCGAACAAATGAATTCATAATCAGTTTGTTTTTATGAAACGAAACCAGTCAAATCCGGTTGGGAGTGGTGATATTGTCGAAGATCAGGGCAATAGTGACAGCAAGCTTTTAGAAAAGGAGGGCACATAAGCTGTGCTAGGTTTCTTCCCGCCGATCAATTAGAACCTTTTAGTTTGACAAGGAAAGACGCAGCAAAGAATTGGACCCTGAAGATAATGCTGGAGCTAGTGCGACAGAATGAGAAGATAAGCGAACCAGGTTTTTAGAAAGAGCGAACAAAAAAAACCTAAGATGGCTGACATATTGGAATGATATTAAGAAATGACTAACTACGACTACTAACTACGATTTCCCTGCTTCAAATGCCGTAAATACGAAACCATGTTTTTTTACAGCCCCACCTCTAGCAAAAGTCTGACAAACTTCCAAGAGTGTAAAACTGTTACGTAAAGCTTCTCAACTTTGAACGCTTTTCATGTGTCTAAAAGCTAAAACATCTTTTGCAAATTTTGTACACTTTTCTGAAGACCAATTTTACATTTTAAATAGTGGACTGCATCGATGTATAAATAGTTTTTAAATTTATAAATATTTTCAACTTCCCCATTTTCGCTTGGATTAGCTTAAAGAATAGAGAAAGGAGAATATAACTCAAAAACTTTAAAAATGTTAAACCACTTAGGACGACTTGAGATGTTTTACCTGTTAGGCACAGATTTAATGTAGAAGCTAGGTTTTAGGCTGTTTATCTATGACCCGTTAGTGACAGATATTTAATTTTATTTCTTTACGTGCCTCTGCAGTTTAAGGTGAACTTGGGTCTCAAACAACATGCTTCTCCAATTTACCCAGTCCTTATTTTACTACCACCGGCTTTTGTCTTCAAGGCGCAGAATTGAAGAATTGAAGAATCTTTGTGCCCTGAGCTCATCAACAAACCTCATATCTGGCACAAATGGCTGCTAGAAATTCTCCCCCTGAGATCATCAACAAAATCGGAACCAACCATTTTTTGCTCGTATTTCCTTATTCACTCTTGATACGGCCAATGTCCCATGCCTCAGGGCATAGAGAAGGATGGGCAGGGTATTACGCACGATATTCTTAAGAGACAAAAAAGCGATTGACAGTAGTAATTCTTCGATTAATTTCTGACAAGGTGTGGTTGTCGACATCCTGATATTTTGGGCTTACTAGGCCAATTTATATATATGGAGAGCACGATTATGTTGGGCATTATTCCACCAGATGAATTCGTTTTATAGACTCGCTAGGGTTAGTTCAAGAATCTTTTCTTGGTATCCCGGTATTAAATCGACGCCACCCAGCAATTGAAATGTCACCCCATAGCTTCTTAAAGGAATTTTTAGGAAAATTCCGTTGCTTTTCGGTGGAATGGTAATCATCACCTCATCAAAATAAATCTTGATCATTGAAAAACAAAAAAAAATTGAATTTCTGGGAAAGCTTTAATTAAAAATTAAAATATTTTTGGGTAATTTTGTTCAAAAATTCATTAACTTTATTTTGACACGAACTCGCACATGATAAAATAAAAATACTTGAATGGAATGCTAATGGTATCGAGAATCGCAAGGAAGAGATTCAAATAATACTCGATATTAACCAAATCGATATATGCCTCATCTCAGAGACTCATTTAAAATGATCTACAGACTTTAAACTGCAAGGATATAAACTATATCACACCCCACATCCTCACAATTATGCAAAGGGAGGGGCTGCAGTCTTAATAAAAAACGAGATTGAACACCATATAGAAACCAAATTCCAGTCATGTGCGATTCAAGGGATCTCCATAAGAATAAAAACGAACAGTGGGCAGATATCAGTTGCATCAGTATACTGTTCCCCTAGCTATAGAATACAGAAAAATGACGTTAAAAGTCTAATTGAAATATTTCACAATAGATTTATTGCGGGAGGAGATTTTAATGCCAAAAATAAGTATTGGGGATCTAGACTAACGAATACTAGAGGAAGAGCTTTAGTAAATATCATTCGACGGGAAAACCTACCTACTGGCCAACAGATAGGAATAAAACCCCAGATCTTGTCGACTTCTTTATAACAAAAAATATCTCCTCAAATAATATAAATGTGGAAGAAGGGCCAGACCTACAGTCAGATCACTCTTCAATACTTTTCACACTTGGCGATAAAATAATAATGAAAGAACAAAGTCCAACACTAGTTAATAAGTTAACTGACTGGAGCTACTTCAGAGAGAAGTTGGAAGAAAACACCCAAATGATAGCTATTGAAACGAGCAAATAGAGGAAGCAGTGCAATTATTTACACTCAATATACAAAAAGCTGAATGGGCTGCAACTCCAAAAATAAAAAACAAAATAAAACAAAATTCATACCCTCCTGTAATATGTGAAATTATTGCAGAAAAGAGAAAAGCTAGAAAACGTTGGCAACAAACAAGGGCTCCAATTGACAAAAACAAACTAAACAGACTAAATAGTAAACTCAGAAAATCAATAATTGAATGCAGAAATGAGTCACTAAAACAATACCTAATAGGCCTAACAAATGATGCTAGTACTGACTACTCGCTCTGGAAGGCAACAAAGAAAATGAACATGCCAACGGCTCACATCCCACCAGTGAAAACCAGAGAAGGACACTGGGCAAAAAGCAGTCAAGAAAAAGCAAATACTTTTGCTGAGCATCTTGAAGGCGTCTTCCAACCATATGGAGATAAAGACTATCAAGGAATGGAAGAAACGTGCCAGGAAGATGTACCAATTCGACCGGTTTCGTCTAAAGAACTTGCCAAAGAAATAAAAGAAGGTATAAACATAAAAAAGGCCCCAGGGTTTGATTTAATAACGGGGGAAATTTTTAAAACAATTCTCAAAAAAAAAATACTGAAACACCTAGCGCAGATCACAAACGCTGTATTTAGATTAAGATATGTGCCAAACATATGGAAGGTCGCGGAGGTTATAATGATTCCAAAACCAGGTAAACCACCTAGCGAAGTAACCTCATATAGGCCAATATCGATTCTACCAATGTTGTCCAAGCTATTCGAAAAGATGCTGGTAAAACGCCTGCAAAATATTATTGTAGACAAATCGCTAGTACCGATCCATCAATTTGGGTTCAGGAATAAACACTCAACAATTGACCAAGTGCATAGAATCACTGATAAAATTGAAAATGCTTTTGAAGAGAAAAAAGCATGCTCTACAGTATTTCTTCATATATCACAACCTTTCGACAAAGTATGGCACAAAGGATTGATCCATAAATTACAAAAGCAACTGCCGAAGCAGTATTCAAAAATACTGGAGTCGTATATTCTACAGCGATTTTTCAGAATTAAACAAGAAACAACGTACTCAACATTAAGAGAAATTAAGGCTGGTGTACCTCAAGGCAGTGTCTTAGGTCCAGTACTATATCTCCTATTCACTAGTGATCTACCAGAAAGTAACGAAATCACTCTAGCTACCTTTGCAGATGATACTGCTATACTTTCTGTAGGAGAAACTGTCGAAATAGCTACAAAAAAGCTTCAAAAGGCAGTAAACAATATTTCAGAATGGACTAAAAATTGGCAGATCAGATTAAATGACCTGAAGTCAGTTCATATAAATTATACGTTAAAAAATGCACCACACATTCCAGTATACATAAAAAGTAATGTAGTGGAATATTCAAATACAGCTAAATATTTAGGGATGACTCTAGACGCCAAACTGCGCTGGAGAGCACATGTAAAGAAAAAAAGAGATAAGTTAAACATCCGCTACAGTTAAATGTATTGGCTTATTGGGAGATACTCACCCTTATCCAACTACAATAAATTATTGCTATATAAGCAAATTCTTAAACCAGTATGGACCTATGGGCTCCAGCTGTGGGCATGCACATGCAAGACAAACTTACTAAAAATACAAACCTTCCAAAACAAAGTACTACGGAGCATAGTTAACGCACCGTGGTACATACGTAACACCGATCTACATAGAGATCTATATATTGAAATGGTTGAAGATGAAGCTAAAAAAGTAGCTCTAAGACACAGAGATAGGCTTCTCAGCCATGTTAATTTAGAAATAGCACAGCTTTTAAGAACCGACAATATAGTCAGGAGATTAAGACGGGTTAAGCCCCTTGACCTATGTAGCTAAAGATATATATATATAAAAAAAAATACTGAAACTTAAGTACATTTTCAAACAAAACTCATAGAAATCCGACCAACGTCGGAATTTCTTTTAAAATTTATATTTTTATAAAATATAATACATGTGAAAAATAAATTGCTGATTAGTCTAACGACTAGGTGCGATTCCTTGAAGACATACAAAAGTCAGTCTTTGGGAGGTTTTTTAGATCGGGTTAAAGTCCCTCACTTTTGCAGAAGGTTCCCTCGCGATAAAACCTTTGCAATGTCTTTCGATGATTTTTCCTTCCAGCAAACCCCCACAAAAAAAAAAAAATATTCGAACACTTTCTCTTTCTTCTCAATACAACACAGGCCTAGGTAGATGGCATCGTTTTCCATCACACTTTTCTGCACGATCCATCTGCTCAACGATGCTGAAAATATCAAACATCAGCACCATAATCGGTTTTCTCACAGGATACTGTCCAATAGGCCTACACGAAAAAAGATTAGGCCTTTTCAGCAATGACTTCTGTAGAAGCAGCTTGGACGAGGAAGAGGAGGAACGTATTACTAACCTTCTATGCTCTTATCCAGCTTTCTCAGAAAATAAGAAACTTCTTCTGGCAGACTACTTCTTCGATAATCTAGGTGAGCTGGCTAGTAAAGGGTGATCCATTTCGAGGTTTCCTACTTTTTTAAAGAAAAAAACACAGAAAATTCAAATTTAATGGCCGTTGCTACGTCGCAGATGGTCCATCCGTTGAGTCCAATTTTCGATCACTCGTTCGAGCATTTCGACTGGTAACTGGCGAATGACACGCGTGATGTTTTCCTCCAAGGCCGGAATCGAAGCGGGTTTGTCGGCATAAGTTTTTTACTTTACATATCCCCACAGGAAAAAGTCTAACGGTGTGATATCACACGATCTTGGTGGCCAATCGACCGGCCGGTAATGGTGTTGCGAATAGTACGCTCAGTAGGCCGATTATGTTGACCATAAGTTGAGCGAAGTGCACGAAACACATTCCTCACAGAACGTGAATTTTCATAATAGAGTTGAACAATTTGCAAACGTTGTTCACGCGTAAGTCTTTCCATTATGAAATGCCAAACAATACTAAACAAAAATAACATGACAGCATGACACGACTCACACGTGATCTGTCAAAAAAAGGCTATTGAAAAAAGTATCTCTACTTGGATCACCCGTTATTAGTATCAGAAACCACCTACGCTACATAGTAAGAAAGAGTATAGAACTACATAGTTCCAGACGCGGGCGGTTAGTGCGAAGGGCAAATTTCGTCGATCGTATGCATCGGCTATGAATCTGTTTGATGCTGGGGTAGCAATGTGAATACTGGGGTATTAATATCAGTACCCCAAATAGAAAAATTTCGTTGCTTGAGATGCGCACTCTAGCTCTGAGTGGTACAATTAGGTGGACGAATATAGGGAAGTCGACGGATCAACGTGGTACCACAACGGCCTTTATGGTCTAAATGTGAACGCGCATTCGTGCAGCCACTACAACTTAAACTAACCTAACCATTCTCCACGCAATTCCATCGTATTTCCTGGATGGCAGTAATGTCTGCCTTGGAGCAGCTTAGGGCTTCCCCTTCTTGTTAAGCTGCACCTCTCTTGTTTAACGATAACATATTCAATCTGCAGATACGAACGTCGGTATCCTTTTTTCTCGTTTAGTATGTTCATTGTTCGTCAACAAAAGAATCAGTCCTTTCCGGGGTTCTAAATTGCTTTGCAATAACGAATTTTTTCATGAGTGAGTGGATTGTTGACGGGCTCATTGGCGCAATGGTTAGTCCGATAAACCGCCGCGTTGAAAGTCTGGGCCCGATTCCCAGCCGTAGCAAATGATTTTTCACTGGCCCTCCTCTTCTTATGATCTGACAAATCATCCGAGTAGTATCAATTATCATAAAAAGCTTATCTCAACTTAGCCGTTCAGAGTTGGCATAAAACTGGAGGTCCCGCCATCGTGCTAAGAACTACATACGCACACATGAATGGTTGAGAGAAAATAACTAGGCCCTGGGTACTAACTAGCCTGTTGCGCCATAAATTGTTTTTTATAGTTAACCCACTGACATTGACATTGACATCACAGTACTTCGCACATGAATGCAACGAACTACAGACACATAACAGCACCTGCGACTGAGGCCATCGGCTGGGACAGATCAAGACATTTATACAACAGAGAGAGACGGATAGATCCATAGAAGGAAAGGCATACCTATATAAAATTAACCTACGTGGCACAGAGGAGGAGACATAGATTTATATTGCCTCATATTATCGCACAGGTGGCCTCAGATAAGCTGGAAATTTTCGTAGAAAACAAATGCTGCCGAAGCTGGGGCTTGAACCCGCAGCGCTTGGCTTAGCAGTCAACTACGCATTCCTCTCAGCCATGGCCACCTGCTAGTTAACCCAATTCACAATCCCAAAGCAAAATCCCAGCTGCAAGATATTATAAACTCGCTAAGATATGAAGCTAGGTGAGGGGTTCATCCGTCACCTTTTCTTTTGAAGGATTCTGACTAACACTTCAGTTTTCTAAATTACCTTAACGAATATTTGAAAGCAGCTCGTGTAGGTCGTTTTCTGTCTCCATTCTAACTGAAACAGTAGACCCATCGTTGACTCCATCTTGTGAACCCTTCGGCTGGAATATGTTCCTTCAAAAAGGAATATGTGCCTGAGTGTGAAGACATACCTATAAAAAATTAGCCTACGTTAACCTATCGCACGCACAGGTGGCCTCAGATAAGCTGGAAATTTTCGTAGAAAACAAATGCTACCGAAGCTGGGGCTTGAACCCGCAGCGCTTGGCTTAGCAGTCAACTACGCATTCCTCTCAGCCATGGCCACCTGCTAGTTAACCCAATTCACAATCCCAAAGCAAAATCCCAGCTGCAAGATATTATAAACTCGCTAAGATATGAAGCTAGGTGACGGGTTCATCCGCCACCTTTTCTTATGAAGGATTCTGACTAGCACTTAAGTTTTCTAAATTACCTTACCGAATATTTGAAAGCAGCTCGTGTAGGTCGTTTCCTGTCTCCATTCTAACTGAAACAGTAGACCCATCGTTGACTCCATCTTGTGAACCCTTCGGCTGGAATATGTTCCTTCAAAAAGGAATATGTGCCTGAGTGTGAAGACACATCTTCCCCTGCCGCTCTTATCGGGCACCGCAATATCAATGGTCAAAGTATTTATTAGGTACTATGCGGTCGCCAAGGGAAGATTGAGAGTCGGAGTTTTTAAGTGGTATCATGCCATTTGACCTGAGTTTACTGATTCATTATTTAAACTCGAGCACACAAGGAGCAAATGCGTATGACCTAGTCGTTCAGCCACCAATGGTTTTGTTAGCAAGTTCGTCAAGAAAGATTATATGTAATTCTTTATGAAGCTTTGGGTTGCTTTATAAAAATAGTCAATACTCCATAGGCCGGCTTCTATTTTGATCTGAGGACAATAAGACGGATATTCCGCGCCAGTGATTCTAATTGCTGTTGCTATTGCTATTTTGCTTTTTTATTCCATGGTCAACAATTGCTTTTTACAAAGACCTACAACCGCTCTAAGAAACCCAACCATCCACCACTCCAGTTGTTGCTCATAAGTTTTTTCGCGCAACTCCAGCCGTTTATGTAGACGAAATGAGAAGAATTGACGTACTGATAGAATGACGAAAGTCTAAAGTACGCAAAGCTACATGAAAAGATATATATGTCCGGTGCTATGATATACCACCGTATGCACATTCAAACTTATAGCGTGCCGTATTTCATAACATTCCATGAAATGTTCTAAACAAATCTCAATCGTTTATTTATTTAACGATTCATATTCGTAATCGATATCGTGTTATCTATTTTTATTCCTTCGAATTTCAACAGCCTAACTTAGAAAAGTCCCTTCTTTGTATATTCCACGGATATCAATTTCAATAAATGAATTCTAAAAAACAAAAATTGCACTTTTTTTTTTTAAATTAGTCATACGTGTTTGGGTGGCTTTTTTTTTATCCCCAAGCACCTCAGTTTACACGACTCTATGGCTGAATCGATAACACGTTTGCACATCACTTTCCAAGTGGCAATTAAAATTTAATTCTGTTTGCTTTCGGGGCCTGCGATACGAGGCGAGATCTTCCGGTACGACAAACATAAATCTGTGTAGACATCAATGAGACGTGAGATTATTTTGAAATTAGTAATATCGTTGAATTGTTTTTATATTTATTTTTCCTATTCATTCAACAAGAAAATCCATTTTAAGCGGTGTTTCCAGTCACACAATTTTTATTCAATGAATTTAGAAATACTTTTTAAAAATAAAAATAACTCTTAGCGTCATACGAATGGTAATTTATTGTTGCTAGATTAAAAAAAAAATTTTTTTAACAGAATAAAAGTCTTTAAAAAAAAATTAAACGTTTTTACATATGTTGTCACATAGTGAGAGGGTGAACAATAAAATATTCGAATGAGAAGAGAACATTTTTAAATAACCATTTGTCATATCAATTTATGAAGTTGAACAAATTTGAGGTTAATTAAATAATTAATGGTTAACCATTAATAATATATGGTAGCGTGTATTTTGTAATTGTTTATTTATTTAACACAAAGCTTACTCCTACAGAATTTGTAAAGCTATGAAATTCACGTCATCAGGTTAACCAATGGTTGGAATATTGTTTCTGCTTCTTGGAACGGTTTTTTTTTTGTGCTGAGTTCACTATGAATTAATCCAGAGTGAATTAACACGGGACTAAATTGTATCTACTCACGAAGTAGTATTTTAATGGACCAAAAAGAAATCTTTTGAGACGGGAGAATTCCCAAGATAGAGTCAACTTGGTGTCTACGGTCCCAGTTAGGATATGCAAAGTAAGCAACCTATTTGAGCTGCTCTGACATATTCACAGGTTATCTAGTAACCTCAATGGTTGTGCAGAGATGGTGGCAGAAGAGCTGAGAGGCCAATGGCAGTGCTCAATTTGGAAATAAATACTGATGACCCACTGTCCTAGGAGTACCTAATAAATTGGAGATGTCCATTTTTACGAAGAGGACTGATTCTACTGTCTGGGCCCGATTCCCAGCCGTAGCAAATGATTTTTCACTGGCCCTCCTCTTCTAATGATCTGACAAATCATCCGAGTAGTATCAATTATCATGAAACACGAAAAAAGGACAACGACGTTAGTTAGAATTTGAGAAAATTAAACAGGAGAGGTGCAGATATACAACAAGCGGAAGCTCAAGCTGTTGCTAAGAGACAAAACTGACATCCAGGAAATTCGATGGGATGGACACGGCAAAAAGAGGATGAAAAACTGTGACATCTACTATGGACCGTGTTATTGTGAGCAGAAACAGCGACTATTCGGATGCGGATTTGTTATAAGTGCCAGATTTAGGCAAGAAGTCTTATGCTTTCAAGACATAAGCGAACGCATTGTAACAATCCGCATCAAGGCCAAATTTGCCACCATAAGCCTTTATACGTTGCGCTTCGACGGCTTCGACGAAGGAAAAAGATGATAAAGTGCAAGACTGCTGCTATAAGCTCCTTTTCAAGGCGTATAAGCTACTACCGAAGTACGATGTTAAAATCGCTTTGTGTGATTTTAACGCAAAGGTGGGAAGAGATGAAATCTTAAGTAGTATTCTCAGAAAACACAGCCTACACGATAACACGTCTGACAATGGACTTAGGCTAATTGACTTCACTGCGAAACGAAAAGCCTATAAAGCTAGCACATGATATCTATAAGGGGACATGGCGGTCTGGAGATCAACGAACGTTTAATCAAATAGATCACATTTCGATAGATATTAGGCACGAGCATACCGACCATTGCAATCGACTTGGGCCACTACCTTGGTGCAGCCAAGGTAAAAATACGGATATCCACCACGCCACAACAAACCAGAAATACTCTGAAATAAATTAATGTAGATATACTTCAATTGCTAGAGACCTATAAAGCCTTCACAGAACGGGTATCCGTTAAGCTCTCGGATAACACTATACATCCGATGTCGAAGAAGACTGCTAACGATGCCAATAAGATACTAGATGAGCCGCAACTGATGTGCTAGGTTTCTAGCACCCACCAGCAAGAAACCCTTGGTTTGAAGCGGAATTTCGACAGATGCTCGGAGCCAAGAACGAGGCCTACAAGGCTTAGCTGCACGTGTACACGAGAACTGCCATTGAGCTCTATAAACAAAGAAGGAGGGAAGAATATCGACTTTTCAGAAAGAAGAAAAAATAGCAGGAAAAGCGCGCGATCGAGTATATAGAGAGGTGTCACTACAGGAATAATGTTCTCAAGTTATAAAAAAGTGTAAAACGTCAGAGTACATGAGCCGAAAAGAATCCTGTTGCGATGAACAAAGAAAAATCGTAGTTGAGACACAGTCGATGCTGGGGATATGAAAGAACCACTTCTGCAGACTGTCAAACGGTGATGACGAACAACATTCCGCTGTTAGGCAGAACGAGCCAATCAATATTGGCAACGACAGCGAAAACTGCCAAACACCCGACCTTAGTGAACTGAGGATAGCAATATCTAAACTTAAGCATAATAAGGCTGACGGCGTTCCCGCTGAGCTTGATAGAGCCGGCGGATATGACTTCGTAGATAACATTCACCCACTTATAAGCAAAATCTTGTCGGAAGAAATTATGCCTGTACAATGGAACCTCAGCATCGTTTACCCGATCAACCACAAAGGAGACCCTCTGAACCGCACCACCTACAGAGTCATAAGACTCCTCCTCAACATAACCTACAAGATCTTATCTGTGTAAAATTTGAAGCCCGAAACCGTTTACCAACAACCTGATCGGTCCTTATCACTGTGGTTTTTGGCCAGGAAATATAGATCGAATATTCACTCTTCGGCAGATCATGGAAAAAATCCAAGAAGTCCATTTATTTGGACCCACCAGCTATTTATTGATTTTAAAGCCGCATAAGATTGAATTTATAGAGATCAACTATATCCAAATCGATACCCACCACCTATTCATCGATTTCAAAACCTCATACCTCTGCATTTATAGAGACGAACTACACAGAGCCATGTCTAGTTTTGTTATACCGCCCAAACTGGTGCGTTTCTGTATGATGACGATGGAGAATCAGCGAAAACGACTTCACCGACACATCCGATACCAAAAAGGGATTAAGGCAAATCGAAGTCGATTCTTTTATTTCGTTCTTTAGAGGTTCTTGAAAAACTCCAAAACCAGAGGCATATTCTTACATAAATCGTTCGTTGCAACAACTTACATACGCCGATGATATTGTCATCTTAGGTCGGACTCAACGTGATGTCATAGCCACGTTTGCTAGTAGAAATAGAGAAGAATGCGGAAAAAATAGGTTTAGCAGTATATGAGGTCAAGAATAAGTATATCCTGTCAACATGAAAGGACACACAACATCGACGAATTGGACAGAATGTCACCATTGACAGATATAAGTTTGAAGTAGTACGGGACTTTGTCTACCTCGGCTCCGCTATTAACTCTGACAACAACATTTAGTCAGAAATTAAACGAAGAATTACTCTTGCCAACGGCTGTTTCTACGGGATTAGAAGGCAGTTTAGTAGTAAAGCCCTCACTCAAACTACTAAGGAGATCTTTTATATGACCCTGATCATCCGAGTCCTGCTCTACGGCGCTGAAGCATGGATCGTCTCAAAAGCGGATGAAGAAATCCTTGGTCGATTTGAGTTGACGGGCTAAGGAGGCGAAGATTCAACCAAGAACTATACGAGCTGTACAGCGACATGCCACTGGTCAAAAAACTCCGCATTGGACGTTTAAGATGGCTATGACATGTAGAACGAATGGACACCAATACTCCGCCTCGCAGTCTTCGATTCCCAATGGCGCGGTACAAGTAATCAACTCGAAGTGAGCAACTGGAGGCAGTAAGCTTAGGACCGGGCTTATGGGAGGGGAATGTTGCTTGAAGCCCTGGTTCATTCCGGACTGTAGCTCCACTTAAGTAAGTAAGCAAGCATTACTTCGGATGCGCAAAAGAAAATTTCTAAATAATTTAAGGGCCAACATGACAACAGTTTGGCTTCACTTTATTTGCGCAGTATGCAACCCATAGAACGAATTACCTCCATAGCTTTAAAACCTCACAAGCAAGAATTACAACTTTCCTTATCTCCACCTATATATCTCATTATTATCAAACCAAAACATCAAAGGCGCATCCGTTTCAGAAGCCTTCAAGACTCTTTCTAAAAATTTTAATATTTCTGAATATTTATATATTTCTTATCTCAAGTCCAAAACCTAACACTATTTTAATTATTCTTTTCGGGGTGGTCACGGGCGATAAAATTAGTCTTAGTGATAAATTTTTAAGTAAATTGATTTTATTATCGATTAGCATTATTGAATTGACTCGACTTTTAAATCACAAACAACATCGGGGCGCACATAAACATCACCGATCTGTTAAATTGGTAGAACTATTCAGATACAAGATAAACCCCTCCCCCTATTTAAATATTCAAAGTTTATAGTTATCAACCAGCTACCAGTAAACCACATTTGTGAATCATTTAATTTTTAAGTGGACAGATGTAGAACGACTAACTTCGATAACCAAATGGCAAATGTTGAAAAATAGGAAACACAATCTAAAAGATTACAACTTGATGACACATATATCTGAATATTCAACTGACCTACGCCAAATAAAGTTGAATGGCAAAAATCGATTGCATACTTTTTTTTTAAAAATGAGTGTTTCATCTAAAAAAAAAATACAAGTACATATCTTTAAACAGATACCACGTATCTACATCGGTTCGCGAAAACTTCATACATCAACGAACGCCAAAATAAGTTCGTAAAAATTCACTAAAAATAAAACAATCCACAAAAATTACTATCGGAGTCTATCAATCAAAAAATATTCACTACCCACGCATGGGGTAGGTATATGCGCCACCTTACCAAATGCACGTCGTCCATCGCCCTTTTCAATCAAACCTACCAAAACTAGCAAATAAATTCAACGATAACAATTATTGATAAAATTTAAAAAAAAAAAAATTCACACCAAACCAGGAATAGGGATAATAAATTGTATAATCCATTATGCTATTCGTATCCAGAGGTGCGTACATACAATCTAGACCAAACACCAGCTGCATGGGCAAATCCAGATAATTTGCGAACGTCAGTGTGCTATCTCGATCTTTTTAGATATTGAAATACGCAAACTTAAAAATGATGATAGATACTCTAATAAGGCAAAAGCCATCGTACTCGTGCCTCCCTATCAAACAATTATCAACAAAAAAAATTCCAAGAAAGCCTAAAGAGAAACAACTCTTGGCTGACTAAAGAGAACCGCAAGAGAAATACACTCGAAAATAAACCAAAAGAGAAAAAAATCGAAAATTAAATCCTATAAAACTTCTGAAACCGCCACAGTAACTCATATCTCAAGTTAACTTCACGACGAGAACGACGAACGGCTAATACCCAATCGTCGGTAAGAAAACGATCATCACCCAAAAGAATAGTATAACACCCCCAATTAGGGGCAAAATTTTAAAGTAAACAAATAAAATTGTGACAAGTGTGTGAAAATATTTTTTCGTATGTTCCCATTGTGAAATATTTCAAAAAAAAATCTATAAAAATGTGCCAACAACAACAATTCGATATGAGTTCCCAAATCGAAATTTTATTTGAGAACGGTATGCCGCGCAAAGTCGGTAAATCCGTCGCTAGGACACTGAAAAAACGTGCAGCTGCCGCTGCAGCAGCAAACAATAACAATGTGTGTGCAAATTGTAAGGAGTGCGGTGGATGTTTAAATCCCAAAAATGATTACTCTTATCTGTGTACATGTGATGTGTCGTCGGCCACCAGCTCATTGTCAACAGATGACGAAGAAATGTCCACACAACTAGTGCGTACAAGTCAAAGTAAGGCTTTCTCATCGGCCGAAGAGGGCGATTCCGATGAGTCTATGGTCGATACAGGATATGGAAGTAGCAGAAGAAAGTCTATTAAACGGACCTGCCCCATGGCAGCAATGTTGAACAAGCGAGCCATAGAGGCATCACCCGAATCTCAATCACATTTAGCAGTACATTTAACACACTCATACAAACAGGATATGTTAGCCGCAGCAACACAATTCACAAAGCGATGTGTGCACAAAATCTCACAGTTTTGCAATAAAGTGCAAAGCACAAAACTCTACAGGTAAGGATACATTGAAATTGCTTTAGATACATTTATTATTTTATTGAATCAGAGAACTTGTCTAGGTTGTCCTTGCGTAGTTTTTTGAAGGGGATTTGTGGCGAAGCCACGCCTCTTTCTGTGAAGTTAATGAACTCATTTAAGCGTGCCCTATCATTAAAACCCAGCAGGGGCATAAAACAACCCATGAATGTATTGCCTCTTTGTAGATACTTTGATCGTTAAATTCCACGTCAGTCTTTTGTTTGATATTCGCATTTGAAAGATCCACATTGCATGACCTTTCTTGCATCATTCTCTGGACAACAAACAGAAATTGGATTTTTTGTGTTTTGTATCTAGACAAATCCCAACCGGATGTCGATCGCCTGACTGCAGTGACGTTCATTATTGTTTTCACATTTTGCGTGCCAGAAGAATACCACTTGTGGGTGGGGACCAACAATTCTATGTGACGCAAAATACCCATTTTTTTGCGATTTACCTTCTCAAGGATAAACTGTGCAATTCACAAACAGACGATAGCTACCCTGTGTCTACTACAAATTTACTGAACTGATTGTGAATTGTATTATCGGTTATCTCATCTAGTGTGCAGTAAATCCAACAATGAATGCTAGTACAAAATAGAGATAGAAATCTAATCGATGTCAGGGTACAAAGATTTACAACCATTAGCACGTCTATAAGGAGTGATATTTCTATTGACACAATTTTTCGTGCCGGATTTTTTTTTTTTTCATTTTTCCCCCAAATAATACACAAACCGTTGATCGGTGATCATTGATCACCCATGTCGTGCTAAAAATAATCACAAAATTTATTTTTAGAATTCAGAAAGTTCAAATTGGTCAGCAAACCACTTCCAGTCAAGACCCTTTCATGTGGAGAGCGCGCTACGTATTTAATTATAAAGCAATAAATTTTCGCCACGAAAAGCAGACACACAAAAAAAGACGACAAAACCAAAGAGATAACCAATTCAACATTTAAGATACGCACCTACCTACAGCTACTCTGGGCTAAAAATAACCCAAAAAAAAAACGATCTCTTGGTGATTGTTGTATAATTTGTGCGAAAGTGATCGAAAAAAGATTGAGCTTCGGAGAAAAGGTCATGAGGGAATTTTTTTTGCGTGCAGGCCCTTTTTTTAGGGAGACGATGAAAAAGTTGAACAATCTGTAGTATTCGACAAAAGGTTGTATGGAATGACAAGGAAAAATGTACAAGCATTAAAAAAGCATAATGTCGGTGAATACTTGAATTTTTTTTGAAAATTTTTTCTCTGAAAGATATTTCTGGTTTAATTTTTATTTTTTTGCAGTCGGTACTAGGTTACATACAATTTAAGTGGGTTAAGCCTGAGTTTTTTTTTTTGTTACCACCTGTTGTTGGATATCGTGACAGATTATGTAGATTTTTTTTTTAATTAAGATAAAACCCAATTTAAGTAGCTGTCAATTGTATGAGATGCTATTGGAAGTATTTCAAAATAGTTTCATCAACTTTGGGACTTTCCCTTTACCATGGGTGCATTCATGATGGTTGGGTGTTGTAGAACGAGGGTAAACTCTGATTGGCTTTGGTTGTAACTCTGACTACACATCACGTGCTTATTTTTAACCTCCAAGTGGTAACTATTGAAGAGACAATTTTGTGTGTTGTAGACTTTGTCTTAATTTTTAGATACCAGCCTTTTCGTTCACCATTATATCTCATCAATCGAGTTGAAAAAAAAAATCACACTAGATATGCTTTTCACTTTCATCTTAAAATTAAAAAAAATTTCATTCATAATAGCCAACTCATGGCATGAAGGCTATAGATACCAACTTCTTTGTTCTTTCTTAAATCTCATCAATGGAGATAAAAAAAATACTATCACTCGGTCCTAGCAACCCTGTTGTCGCTTATACTTAAATACTTTCCCTTTAAAAAGTAGAAAATACGTGAAGGCCCTAAATATCAACCTTATGGTACTCCATGATATTTCAACAATGGAGTAAATACAAATACGAGAGGGGTACAAACCGTACTATCTTTAGATCAAAGCCTGTCACTTAAACTTAAAGACTTTCCATTTCAAAATTAGCAAATATGTGTCGGCCCTATATGGCAACCTCATGGTACTCCTGGCAATGCCGTTGCGTCAATAATAAGTCATAAAAGTGAGAACATTTACTGATTCCAAGTTACTTGTTAACATTTCACCTATCTGGCACCACCTGGCAATCGCTTGGTACTCCTGGCAATGCTGTTGTGTCAAAAACTAGTCATGAAAGTGAGAACATTTACTGATTCCAAGATACTTGTTAACATTTCACCTATCTGAGAGTAAGATCAAATCAAATCAATCAAAACGTCAATGTTATCTCAAAAAATTCACACATAAGCCCTCCCAAGCATCTATAGATGCATAAATGAATTCAAGTCTACTAAAAACGTTTACGACATTAATTTGAGTATATTTTATGCTCCAATTTTCAAATATTTGATTCAGAAATACCAGACCATAATCAATTAGACACCATCGCATCCTCGATGATCATTTATCATCCGTAAATACAACTTACTCGTGCGTATACTCACTATCAACACAGGCGCTTCTAACCCCACAAGTCAATTATGGAAATCCGAATCAGTTTATAAATTAATCGAATTCGCTTACACTTGGAATAATTAATAAATGTGTTAATGTGAGACCTGTGTCGGTCATATGTGTGAAACTTTTGTTCTTTTTTTTTAGTTAATTTGATTACGATTTTGTGTTTGAATTTCACAATCAATCAAAAAATCCCATCATTGTATTTCTTTCACCACGGATGTGGAGAAGTAAACAATTTGGTTGCTCTATAATTTTTTTTTAAAACAAGTACCTCAACCCCTAAAATTTTGCTAGACCGATCGTACTTGCCATTGCTCACGTTCGCCCAGTTACGTTTGCAGTAGACATACATATCTATACGACACCACGCTAATTATAATATTGATAAGGCTTGATGATAAGATCATGGAAAGTTCAAAAATTCAACAACCAAGATGCGGACTTAATTCACGCGAAATTGGAGGAGCTGTTGTTTTTTTTTTAACAAAAAACCCTCGGAGTCATGTGACTTCCTAATTCATTTGGTGAGACGAAGAGGGCGTGCGCATTGGCAATGACAGTGATAATGAATGAATATCAGTCACGACAGATAAGATATTGCCCACGTTATCGTTTTTTGTTTTTTTTTCCTGTGCAATGCAGTATAGATGTTGGAAATACTATCGTAGGCGCTAATTTCATGACGACTTAATTGAAGAACGGTCTTATGGGTGGTCTCGTGGTCTGTTAATTGGTTGTCGAAATTAAATTGGCATGTGATCTACGAATGAGGTAGATATGTATATTTAGTACTTATTAGAACAGATACACCTTTTAGGTTTTCATTCTTCATAAAATGTGATACAAATATAGAGGTAAACCTATCCATATCTGAATGTTAACCTAACCAAGCATGGTATAAACTCACTGCCTGCATTGAAGAGTAATTATAAAGCATGTTTGCGCTCCACGAGTAAGTAACTTTGCGTACTGACAACGAGTAGATACGCAAAGCATGTGTTTATAGATACAGCAAATGTGCGAATCAATTCGTGTCTATATTTGCGTATGTGAGGGGAAAAAAATACCAGCCTTATCTCTATGGATGTGAAATGAAGCTTTCATGTCTCGTAGTAATTAACAAAATGTTTTCGACTGCACTTTGTTCGATAGATGGAAATAGCTTTTGAAGATGACAGGTAGATAGATATGACTCTGATATATGAGAGGAGAGAGGTAATTTGCAAAATGAATAGCAAAAATGTGCGGAATGAGGAGGTTAGACTTGTTGTAGCTTTTAATTAAAATCTAATTAGGGTTAATATGGGTTAGCAGTTTGACAGGCTTCGCAATCGACAGCTATGGATCGTTTGCAGAGTTGATTGCATTTTTTCAAATGTAGGTATAAGACTCATTTAAGAAATTAACATTTAAACATGCATTTGTTTCGTAACTAGGAAATGCAATAGTTGTCTACCTTTTAACAAACCAAAGGAAGTATTTAATTCGGAGCTAGAAAAGGTCAAAGTTATCCTTCTTCTGACGACCCATATAATTAATGATATACTTGTTCATCTAAGAATTGGATCCCTAGAATAAAGACTAGAGGAAACACAAACATTTGAGCGAAACGAGGCCCTTAAAAGTCACCTTATGGTGCACCAAAATACTGACGTTACCTCCTTTACAACATGAGAAAATGAAGTCGAAAGATTCTGGCACATTAAAAGCATACAAGGCCAGAAATACCCACTTTCTGGTACTCCATTTTATTTTGATATATTTTGATTATCTTTTGCCTCTTTTCACACATTTATCATGTCAACAATGTATCTCTTTGCACTATCATTGCTCGTCAAAAGTTCACTTACCTATAAATCACACATCAACCCCGAGATTTGCAATAAAAATGCCCCAAATTTTGAAAAATTTATCTCGAAAAATACACAACTTGATGTTGAGATACATTTTTCAAGAAATCTCCCAATATAAATATTTATGTGTTACAAAACTAGGGCGAAGTCAGTATGTGTATCTCAACGATGTACATTGCATATCATTTCTATAGCTAAAAACTTTGCACTTAAAGTTTGCAAGAAAATTAGAGTCCCGCTTTCATAGATACATCTTTATATGCGTATTTGCGAGTAGGTGTAAAAAAAAGTTGTTTCACAGTCGCAACTTTTTAATTACAAGCGTCAATGTTCCACGGTTGGATGATTACAATAAAAGAGAAAAAGAAAAAACTATGCACGAAGAAAATTAAATGACAAAACAATTTTCCAACTTACAAAAGGGTTTGATAAGCACATATCCTATAACGCTGTATACACCCCTTCAAGAGGCAAATGATAGTAATTATGTAGATCTTAACCCGTTGGGAGTGCATTCAATACCAAATCTGTACTTCAATGTGTATACACGAGGTATAGATACTTTTTTACATGAGATAATGAAGTGTATGTTTCACAGTATCTGATTAAGTACAGCACTCGTACGTAAATGAAGGAAAGTCGAGTTTTTTTTTTGTTTATTTTTACATTTATCGCCGCTTGTGATCTTTTGCTGTAAATTAATGGATACACGCGGGCAGAGATGAGGTGTATACGAGATACATTACTCGGGTGTATATGCGGTAGCTCAATGAAAGAAAATTGCATGATCGACACGCTTTAATGGAGATGAAACGTGCGGCTAACGCGGCCCGCCTTCAGAAGTGCGATTTGTTAAGGTAGCGCAAAATGCTTTTAGTGAGTGGAAACCATTTTATTGACTCATGTGAGATGCAAATTGGTGCAAGGTGGATGTAGGATGATGTGCGAAATTTTCAATTTGGAGGTGGAAAATGTTGTGTCTGTTGGTTTAACGTTTGTATCTTTTGTTGTATATCCCAACGCATGCAGGCCTTAAATGCCAACCTTTTGGCACTTCAGTGATGTTTACATAATACGTCAACAAAATATATGGCAAGATTGTTAATAAAGAACTTCCCTATTAGTCGAATCATACTTTTGAACCAAGTAAGGACCCAAATATCAACCTTCTGGCACACCAATGAAATCAATAAACTAATTGCCATTTGTAAGTAGGTTAAAACAACATTCTTTTGTACCAATTAAGACCCCAAATGTCAACCTTGTGGCCCACCAATGAGATCAATCAAATCATGACACTGTCACCAAAAAAAATGTAAATGACAAAACAGCACCCAAGATCAGTGTACTACCATGTAAGACACTTAATCGACATAAACGCCTTTCAACGATATTCAAAGTTGTACTCCCTTTTGCAATTTAAATGCAAAAAAAAACTCACTAGAGGAAGCATAAGATAAATAACACCCAATCCGATATACATCCATCACAAGGGAATTGAATTAAAATTGTTTTTGTGTTTTTTTTTTCTGAATTAATCAAAGTAAAAGCAATGTCCTCGGGGTGCAGCACCTTGCAGACGACAAAGAAATAAATAAAACGCGTTCAATTCAACTCCCGAAAGTAATGGAATAATAAATGACTCTGTGTCTAAAAAAAGTATCGATTCACTGAAAACATCATGAACATGTATCTGTTGATGTAAGTAATGCCCTCAAATACTTGAAATTGCATTAAAGTGAGTACAAGATACCCAATGGTACCTACTTGACATGTTAGATTCAATTGCAACTTCATATGATGGGCTTGAGTGGTATTAATTGGTTCGCCAATTACCTACTCTCATCATTGTGTTGAATTTTTTTATCAAATATTGGGCGGATGTGACAATTAGAAAGTGAAGAATAAATGATTAGATAAACACAATGTCTCTACCACCAAATAGATATCAAGTATGAGTGTAAAAGATACATAAGACAAAACTCAATTATTGAATAAAATTGTAAATTTTATTTCCCAAAATATGGCATACTTTCGGGCAGTAACACCCCAAAGTTTACTGGCCATAAAACCTAAAAGGGGGGAAAAAAAATCGCACTGTCAATATCTTGTCAAAATTTACGACCTTTTCACGTTGTCATAAGAAGTCATCCTTGAATGGACCACCAAAAGCTTACGGATGTCAAAAATTCACTGTAATCCCTAAAAATAACTCCTAATTTGATCCGCACCCATCTTCTTCTGCAGCCATTCGAGTCAAGGCACCTTTGAGTTCTGTCGGGTTGAGAGTCTTCGCGGAGTCAATGCAAGTCATAAATCATTTGAAAACTTGCGCTCTCGCTCTCTCTTGGTCTTTATCCGAGCGATTGTTGCCACTTTACGTATGCTAAAAGTTTATAATTATAATTTTTTCGTGTGTGCTAATTTATGTATTCGTATTCACTTCATTTCTGTCTTGCTGTATGCATATATATATACATTTCTGTCTTGAGGTTTTTTTTTTTAATTTTTTTGCGCGCCTTTGCATTATATCGAATGGTGAGTGCGTTTTCGCACGTAGGCCACAATATCGCTGCAAAAGACATGCTGCAACAAAAAGCAGCAGAAAAATGCATTTTTCTGTTCACAGTCAGAGTTTATCTGCGACTGATGCCGTCGACATGACACGACAGGGTTCTATGAAAGTATTTTTGCCATTTATCTATCTAAGCAAAAAAAAAAAAATCAGTTATGTCATTTTTTTGATAAAAAAAAATTTCACCTTCTTCTTTGCAGAGTTTTAACAAAAACAACACAGCCGGCTCATGTCATCGCCGTTGGCATTGTATCTTTTGTACTATTGGCCGTGTATCCGAATCTACTCGAGAATGAGGATGCTGTCTTGAATGCCAACAAGAAGCGTAGTGGTTGGGCATTGGTGGCGTATCTAGGCGCATTTGCAACGCATTTTGGTGCACAAATATGGATGACATTTGTCTCAGGTAAGCATTCAAACAAGCTGATATGGATTTAAATACTCTCATATCGAATGTCCTATTTGAACCTCAAATTAACAAAGAATTTTTTTTATTTTTTTATTTTTAGGACTGTCCCTGTACTTTGCACTGCCACGACACACCTTCGGCCTTTGCCAGCAGATCCTGTTTCCCAAATACTTTGCAATGAACTCAATGCTTAGTATCCTGACATTGATCCTGTTCATCAAAGTAATCGCCGGTCGCTGGGAATTCTCATCATACGTACAGGTCATTGCGCTCACAGTGTGTGCCGTAATCGAGGTGACCGTACGTCTATATTTAGCTCCACCCCTCCTCCGACTGATGCGTGAAAAGCACAAGTTTGAAATCACAGTTGGAAGTGGCGAAGAAGTCGGTACTCTGGAACAAGGTGATCTTGTAAAATGCCCTCACTATCAAGGCATCCATAAAGCATTCCGTCGTATCCACATGACAGTTGCTATGGGCAATCTAACCGCCCTCGTTTGTACCTTCTTGCATTTAATTTACTTGGCTTCAAAAATAAGTGTGGGATAAATCAAAAGGATACCCAACCCATTGGAAGGGAATGGAAAAAATCTCTTATCTAAGAAATTAAAATAAATTAAGTAGCCCCCCGCCTAACCGAGAAAAGAACTAACTATTCATCTTCTTTTTGACTGAAAAAAAATTATATATAAACAATTTTTAACAAAAAGAATAAGCGAATACATGAACCAAAATCTAACCTAGAAAAAAGGAATTTAAAAAAAATTATATATTTCGAGTATAATATTATATATCTGTGATATTTATCCCGGCGAATATCATTATGAAAAAGAAAAGAAAACAAAAGCCGTACAAGAAATGAGCAGTTGAGCCCTGTATGCCAACTAAGCATATGGACAGTGCAAAACTCGACTCTAGAATTTTAATAGAAAAATAAAATTCAAAAACCAAATTAAGGCACGACATAAAAATTCATCCCTCATCCTTATTTATATCCCACACTCAAAAAAAAAAAAAATTAAAAAAACCCAAAAAATTAAGCAACAAATTCTAAATTTAATTAAATTAAGTCATCAAAAATAAAATTAATCAATAATTTAAAGAAACAAATTTAATTTAATGTTTAGTATTTATTTTGCAACTTTATTCAACAACTGAATGTATGCAAAAGTATTTTTTAGTATGAATTTTATTTAGTTTTTGTGTCTTGTGCCGTTGTGTCTCAAAAGATGTACATTATGATGATGTGTCTTGAGAGAAAGAATGATAAATTGTGAATTTGAAGGTTATGTAGCAAATTTTGTTTTAGTTTTCTAAGTGGATATACAAAAGTATTAGTAAAATGTGTTCTATGAACGATTTTTGTTTTTTTGATATAAGAAATTTAGTTTGGAGAAAAAAGAAAAGAAAAGAAATCGATGAGCAAATAAAAGAATGACTCATTTAAATAATTTTGAAAGAAAGTATGTGTGTTTTTTGGTTTTAATTTTTCAGTGACTTTCTTGTTCTTAATCGGAACATATTATTTTGGTAAGAAGTGTTCGATGGTGGAATAGTATCGACAGGCACCTATGTCCCGTGCAATCACTGTTTTTACAGACTGCTTAGTCCCCCTGCTTGAAAGTCGAATTACTTTGTAACTGAATGATAATATCGAACAAGAAGGTTATAGATACGTAAATATTCACTCCGTACATAACCATCCAAAAAGGGAAAGACCACACTTACAACGGCCCTACGGAAACACACTGATCCATAGTTCAGCTCATCGAAATGGAGAATACAGTCGCCAACTTAGAAGGATCCAAGCATGTACCATTCATTAGAATTGTGTCAGATGTCAGATATAGCAACAACATGTTACCTCTATGCCAAAATCAGCATCGTCCAAACTAATTTACCTTTTCAAAGCTTATGGATATCGCCAGGCCAGCAAATTCTTCTGTATAAAGCCCACGTACGACCAGGTCTTGAATAAAGTTCTCGTGTTTGGAATTCTACACCGAACCATATACTCAATTTATTGGACTCTATACAAAAACGTCAAATCTACCATATGGGTGATACTTTCCCATATATATCACCCATACTTATACAGAGAAGTAGAAGATCTGTCTCTTTATTACAGCTGTTATAAAAAAGATGTTCCGACTAGCTTAGAAAAATCTACCATAGACTCACTGAATTTCAATGCCATACACGCAGTTGGTTGGGTGTTATGGAACGAGTGTAGACTCTGATTGGCTGACTCGGACCACTACCTTGTTGCAGCCAAGGTAAGAATGCGAATATCCACGTTGAGCTCTATAGGCTCAGAAAGAAGAAAAAAGAGCAAGAAAAGCGCGCGATCGAGGATATAGAGAGGTGCCAATCCAGGAATGATTTTTGCAAGTTTTACCAAAGTGTAAAACGTCAAAGCCAAGGCTCGAACAGAATCCTGTCGAGATGAACAAGGAAATATCGTAGTTGTGACACAGTCGTTTCTGCAAAACTCCCCAGCCAACACCAGATGCGCAATTTTCCAAAAATCGGTGCAACTACTGGCATACGCCGCTAATATTGACATCATTGGTAGGACTCAACGTGATGTCTTGAGTCACGTTTGCTAGTATAAATAAAGAAGCGCCAAAAATGTTTTGTGTGCAAAAACAGAATGTTTGGTGTGCTCTATGTGCTGGTGGAGTCTTTGGCCATTCTTCTTCCGAAATGATGCTGGAGAGTCAGTTACCGTTAATGAAGACCGGTATAGAGCCAGGATAACCAACTATTTTTTTCCCGAATCGGACGACATGAATGTGGATGAGACAAGACGGCGCTACATACAAGACATCGCACGTCACTATCGATTTATTGAAGGAAACATTCGATGAGCGCATAATTTCGCAGAATGGACCTATGACCAATAAATATTTATTTGTATTTTTTAATTGTTTTTTTTTTATGGGTGGTGTTTGCACTATGTGGTACCCATGAAAATAAAAGTTGGCACTGCGATTCTGTTTTCAGCTGCAGCGTTGGTGGTGACCGTGAAATTCATATAACCTACGCTTAGCCCTTCAAAATTTCAACAATGAAGTCAACAATTTTGCGCCAAAGATCAATATGCTTCGTCTCAAACGAAATATGATGTTCTGAGGCACTGCAAAGACATTACATCTACTCAAAGTCCGCTGCATGGTGTTTTGTTTCTGCATACAGGAATCAAAGTTAGCTCTCCATTCATTTTTTCATGTGAAGTAATGTATTTGTCACAGAGAATCGAACCTCATGTTAAACGAAATTTTTATACTCTTGAATGTTTGTTAGACTTTCACAAGAGGTTGAACAGGATTTGAACCAGGGATCAGCGCTTAGTAGTCCAACATACTGCATCCGCATTATGTGCCCCCTTTATTACGGGTGGTTTTTTTAAGAGTAAAGTTTTTCAGGTTGGCAACACTGGTTAGTAATTGCGTCCAAACGTCATCTGTCAAAGTGAAAAGTTTTCAGTATACTCTGCCATTTAATCGTTGAAAGACTAACAAACGAGCAACGGATGCAAATTATTGAAATTTATTATCAAAAATCGTGCTCTGTGAAAAATGTGCACCGTTTGTTACGTCCATATTATGGCGAACGATATCGAGCTATGATACGCGGCTTTTTTTTGCCCCAGTTAACTGAGTTGAACTTGGTTGACATGTGGTTTTATCAGGTGGTGCCACATGCCACACAGCTCGTGAAACGTTGGAAATGTTGAAGGATGAATTTGGTGAGCAGCTTATCTCTCGAAATGGACCATGGATCATGCGTTTTAACGCTTCTTGATTATTTCGTGTGGGGTTTTGTAAAGTCGTTAGTCTATCTGGATAAGCCGAACACGATTAAAGCCTTACAGGATAACATAACACGCGTAATTCGGGGAATACAGGCCGAAATGCTCGAAAAAGTGAAGCGACATTGGACCTTCCGAATGGACCATTTGAAACGGAACCGCGGACAACATTTACATGAAGTTGTCTTTAAATCGTAAATGGCATAAGCCTATTTATCGATCGGAATTCAAATTTTTAATATTTGATGCAAATTTGAGTGTTTTATTCGATAAAAAAAACTACGCTTAAAAAATCACCCGTTATTAACGGGTGATTTTTTAAGAGGTTTAGAACTTTTTTAAAAAAAAAAACACAAAAAATTCGAAAAAATGAATGAAATATTTATTTGAATCGATAGTTTGAACCTTGCAATTTAATGTTTAAAGATAATTTCATGCAAATGTTGACCGCGGCTGCGTCTCAGGTAGCCCATCCGCTGAGTCCAATTTTGGCATACTCTTTCACACATATCGGCCGGTATCTCACGAATGAATGCATGGATGTTGGCTTCCAGTGCGTCAATCGAAGCGGGCTTGTCCCTATAGACATTAGCCTTGACATACCCCCACAAAAAATAATCTAATGGTGTCAAATCGCACGATCTAGGCGGCCAATTGACCGGCCCGAAACGTGAAATTAACTGTTCACCAAACTCGCCTCGCAATTGCGCCATTGTTTCGCGTGCTGTGTGGCATGTGGCACCGTCTTGTTGAAACCACATATCATGCAAGTCAAGAACTTCCATTTCGGGCAAAAAAAAGTTTGTTATCATCGCTCGGTAGCGTTCACCATTGACAGTAACCAAACTGAAGCTGTTTGACAGTGACACAAGGTACTAAACACACGTCAGCTGTCAAAACCAGTGTTGCCAAAACCAAACCAGCTAAAAAATAACCCGTTAAAAGCTGCTAAAGCCACTTTTATCAAAAAAATATTTAGTCCAAAGGCCAACGAACAAGTACGTCTACCATTTACCACACGTTTCTCAATATCTCAATTTAGCCGTCACAAAAACACACCCTAGCCGTACAAAATTAACGTTCCTGCCCTCAAACTAACCCCAAACAGAAGTGTAAGCAAACACATCCAATACACTTACTACGTACTTACATCACATACATGTGTTACTGTTACGCTGTCATTACAAAATACTTCTGTCAGACTTTGCAAACGTTATAAACAATTTGCAATAATATTTTCAATTTTTTTTTCATTGCGTCACCAGAAAACACATGGAATAGGTAAAAACAGATTTTAAATATTTAAACACGTGTTATAGAAAAAGATCTCAAACAATGGAGGCTTTTGTGCTAACTCTGTCGGATAGGTACTCGCTTTATGTAGATACTTATAACGAGCGGCGAGTAGACATAATCTATTACGTTTTATGTTCTTGGCGCGTGCTTTGTTAAGCTTTACTTTACATATATTCACTGATTTGGTGCAATTTCCCAGACTAATAATCAATTCATCGAATGATCTGAACTGTGAAACAAATCGAAGGTCGAGTTCAGATAAATGTAGAGCTCGTTACAAATTCCATTTAAAATTGATTATAAAGATGCTGACATGAGTTTATTTATTTTCAGAGCTACGGGTTCTCTCTATAGAACACAACACCTGAAGCTTATAGCTAAAGGCAACGACTTAACAATTGCCTGTAGTCAACAAGTGTTCCGAAGATTAGACTTGATCTTAAATTAAAATTCTAATGTACAATTTTAATACAAGCCGAATAGCTCGTTAGTACCAGTGCAAGTGTGTATAGTTTCTAAATACACGTCTTGCTTATGCAAAGTAGAGCTTACACACAACCTTTCCAATTCAACGATGCAAGTGAAGTTTTAGAAGTTTTGAAAAACTAGGAGAATCTGCTTTAAAGAAACAAAATTAGGCAACTTCTCTGAACCTGGACAGAAAGTTTTCAAAAGGATTCATGGTGAAAGGCGTATCTTTAAATTAATTTTCCGTTACGTGCCTATATGCTATTTATACCCTATCCCATAGGGGTATACTAGTTTTGACATTGTTGGAAACACAGAGAAATAATGGAGCTAGGTATACCTCAAAGTATATATCAAATGGATCGACTCAGAATCTCTAGCTGAGTGGATCTAGCCATGTCTGTCCGTCCGTCCGTCCGTCCCTCCGTCGGTGTATCACCGACTTTTGGGCATTCAATTGTTAGCTGGAGTTTTGAGATTTGGTGTATAGACTCTCTATCCGATGAAGCAGAACTAGTGTAAACATTTTTGAAATCCGCAGATTTCCACCCCACATTTAAGAAAAACTTTCTTTTTAGCAAAACGGTAAGGAATTCTGAAATAGTTTGTACACAAGATATTTATAAAATTCTTATATCTATATTTTGCTTTACAAAGCCGTTTTTTGTATGTTTTTTGTCGAACCATACAATACTTTGATAAACTGTCCGAACAATATTTTTTGATACCTGATGTCATTTTCAATATTTAGTTGCCATGAAGCCTACATTTTGGGGTTATGAATTTTAAGGATGGGATGGAATAGGGTATTAAACGATCCGCACAGCGGATTGTAGCCTTCTCATCTGTTTTTATTAATTTTTTATTCATCGCTCTCTCTGTAAATATAAAAATTGAGCCTTCAAATTGTGTTCGCCCTAACGCCTTTACCGATTTTAACCAAACTTTTACACATCTTTGGTATTGGTCTATACAAGGTTTTTGTAAGGTTTTGTTGAAATCGAAAAACGTTCGTGTGTGTTGTGCGTTCACGAAAAAGCACATGAATTTCAGTACGTTTACATTTAATTCATAACCAAACAATTGTTATATATCGGCGATAGAAAGTAGCTGTCCATAAAAAATACTGGTTGCGTAGAATTGGCCACCGATTTCTGCACAATCGTTGATATGCAAAATGCTATCATTGACCGAATATTCCCCGATGTACACACACGGAAATGAAGAAAGAGCAATTTTAGCAGCAACAAACGGGGACGTCAATGATTTGAACTTCAAGCCCTAGTTGCCAGTCGAATTTGTAGCATACAAATCGGGCGATTTAGTTTGGGGATGCCAATGATTCTACCACACCTTCTACGAAATTTGAAAGTTGGATCTCAGGTTTTTTTACTTCGGGATTTGAACCCACCACGGGTTCATGTGCAATGGCACATTGGTCATGAAAAAACTAATGAAAACATTATCAAAGCCACCATTTTTAATGGCTAATTCCGAGGCAAAAATGTTGTCTTGAAATGCAACTTACTAATATGTTGACAAGGACAAACGGCGTCCGTTTGCAGCTTAGATTTAGGAACTCCATGATTTTTACACGTACAATAAGAAGTGGCAGGTTGTCGCGTGAGAAAACCATCGAGCCTTTTGGTTTTGGCACTTGCTCTTCAAAATTAATATTGATTTTCTCTATTTAATTTGTTTTCTTGTTTTTTACTTTACATTCACTTATTAGAAATGTCAGTTACGTTTATTTAATACATTTACATAATGAAAAAATGAATGGTTGCTGTTTTTTTTTGTTTTTATCGATGGTCATTGTCTACATCACACAATTTCTCTTTCTGTCATAGATCCCTTCCAAACCTATCCGTTTGAACCTCATCAAAGAATGGATTGTCATCATACGCGGGCTCGGGAAGACCATTTTCCCACGGCGCAACGGCAAATACGGCCAACCGTTACGTGAAATCTAAATGAACGATATCCACGTGAGATCTCATATCAAAGGCAGAGAAAGTTGTGTCCACCGTCCTCGTACCTTTAGTAACCGGCCCGGTAGAGCTGCATCCGAAATCGGGTCCAGGAAATTCTTAGAGCAGAACTGCGACACACAAAAAACAGCACACTTTTAGTACATATATAGTACTTGTGTATGTATATGTATACCTACGTTCGATTTCTTTCAGATTCATACACGATCATTCTATTTTAACGATCACAATCGATCTACAAAAATTTTTTTTGCCATCAAATGCGGATATCCACCAGAAATACTCTAAAAAAATTTAATGTCGAAATGCAATCGCAAGAGACCGCCAAGACCTTCGCGCAACGCGTATCCCTTAACCTCTCGATCAACACCATACAACCAGCATCGAATGTCGAAGAACGATAGCAACGATGAAGAAGCCATTTTATCAGCCGCAACTGATGTGCTAGTATTTCGTGCCCACCAGCAAGAAGGAATGCCGACAGATGCTCGCAGCCAAGAACGAGGCCTAGAAGGCTAAGTTGCAGGTGAAGACGAGAGCTGCCCTTGAGATCAAAAGGCAAAGAAGAAGGGAAGAACACCGGCTTTTCAGAAAGACGAAAAAAGAGCATGAAAGTGGAGCGATGGAGGATATAGAGAAGTGCCACTCCAGGAACGATGTTCGCAAGTTTTACCAAAGTGTTAAACGTCAAAGCCAAGGATACAAGTCGCGATGAACAAGGATATATCGTAGTTGACACACAGTCGATGCTTAGGATATGGAAGAACCACTTCTGCAGATGACGAACAACATTCCGCTGTCAGGCAGAACGAACCATTCAATTTCGGCAACGACAGCGAAAACTGTCAACCATTCGACCTGAGTGAAGTGAGGATAAGAATATCTAAACTCAGGCTTAAAAAGGCTGCCGGAATTGACGGCCTTCCCGCTGCGCTTTATAAAGCCGGCGTAGATGACTTGGTAAGTAACATACACCAATTCATAAGCCAAATCTGGTCGGATGAAAGTATGCCTGAAGAAGGCATACTTTCTGTATGTATGCCCAGGAAACTCGGCATCATTTGCCCAATCCACAAAAAAGGAGAACCACTGAACTGCGCAAACTACAGAGTCTTAAGTCCCCTCAACATCACCTACAAGACCCTATCTGTGTGTAAAATTTGAACGCCCGAAACCGTTTACTAACAACCTGATCGGTCTCTATCAGTGTGGTTTTAGGCCAGGAAAGTCCACAACCGATAGCATTTTCACATTTCAGAAGATACTGGAAAACTCCATAAAGTCCAAATCGATACCCACCATCGATTTATCGATTTAAAAGTCGCATACGACAGCATTTATAGAGACGAACTATACAAAGCCATGTCTAGTTTTGGTTTCTCGCCCAAACTCGTCCGTTCGTATAGGATGACGATGGAGAATTCTTACTGCTCCATCAGGGTCGGAAACGACCTCACCGACACATCCGATACCAAAAAAGGATTTGGGCGAGGCAAAACCAATGGGTTGTGCAAAATTATCGAGCCAAAACCAGAGGAACAATTTTCCAAAAATCGTTGCAACTACGTACTAGCATGTGCCGACGATATTGACATCATTGGTAGGACTCAACGTGATGTCAGGATCATGCTAATTCGAGTTGGTTGAGGTCCAAGTTCATTCCGGACTTTATCGCCACTTAAGTAAGTAAGTAAGTAGTAAAGTCACAGGAGCCTTCAGGATTTCTTTGACGTCTCAACTCGGGTCATTCCAGAACCAAACAGAATCACAGATTTCTAGTCTCTAAAAGACAAGTCAACTGAAGAATGTTATAACTAATTACCAAAAAACGAGCCTATATCCGAAAGAGGATATCCAAATAAAAGTTTGTCACTAAAAAAAAAACGATGGTAACCACCTCTCATTAAATATTCTTAATTATCCTTCCTGTCCTAGTATAAAATATTCATTTGGTAAGCCATCACAGTTGCGCGATATTATCTTTTTAATTAATCATTAGCTTGTGCACCCCTATGAGAGTACAAAAAAAAAATTAGGCTACACTTGACAGAAATAGGTCAAACGCACATTGGCATATCAGTTAAAAGAAAAAAAACATCAAAGCCGCACAAACACTCACCCCAAGATGACTTAAATGTCAGTGGCATTCACATGTATGTAGGCACACCCACCAACGCCACGATTCAAATTGATCCCATGAGAATAACCCCACATGCCTCCCATTGGAGTGTCCTAACCAAAATTTGCTCCATAAAAAAAGGACCATCAGTTTTATAAATATCTACATACCGGTACTTCATGTAATATCCTTCCTGTCATAAAATTTAACCAAGCATATAATGAATAATGGCCAAGTCAACGTCTCCCACTTTCGACAACAACAAAATCGATAGACGTATCCTTTTCCCTCATATCCCCGCAAGTGTTACTTTGTGTCAAGTAAATATGGACAAAGTCCACCCACTCCAACACACCTAGACACAATGAAAATTTATAGATACCGATTGCAATGAAGATAGCCAATGAGATAACATAGCGCAACAAAAATAAGGACGAATAAAGGATACGTACAAAAAATACAAACTTCAGCATTACGCTAGAAAAGCAATATAATTTACGATAAGTACTTCCTATTGTGTCGTTCAATCCTTTTTCGGGTAGTTGAGGATTCAAAAAAGGCCGATCTGAAGGATAAGACTGCTGTATTCGAAGCAAACGAGGAAGGAGCCGACGAGAAACAGAAATAATCAATTGTTCGGCTATTTATTAGCATTTCAACAGCAGTGTTGCGGCGTCATTATATTAAATCGTGTGCTCCAAGTGCGGGGGCGTATAAAGTCCTCCGTCAAGATGGTAAGATGGTGATGGGCGCAAACAAACAAAAAAAAACCACCAGCAGTGGTGGCGATGTGTCCTTGGGAATGAGAAGAAAATTGTTGCTGTGTGTTGCATTGCTCCATTCAGGTGTACGACCGCATTTGTCAGTTGGTGAGCGTCTTTTCAAGCAGGACGACACGATGAATCCTTTTTATCTGTTGGATGTGATTTTGCTTTTGTTTTTTTGTGGTTCTTTTATTTCCTCCGAAGACCGTAACCAAACGATTTCATTCAGTGCTGTAGAATTTGCTAGACAAAGAGAGTTCGTCTTGTTTGCCAATGAACGATGCAAGTATCTAGGTTGTTGGTATAGTTGAAAAGTTCTGATGTGCGGTTCGTGCCATGACAATAAATTGCTTTTTGAAATAAATACCAGAAAAAAAGGGGGACTGAGCTCAAGGATGGAGAGGGAGTTTTTTTTTTTTTAATTAAATATTGACTCAAGGTTATTGATTTTGGATGAGATAGTCATAGGCACAGGGGGAAGGAAGGATTCGCTATACTTCATCACGCTTCATGTCTACCTTATTCCTGTTACTTCAGTGTTATTTTATAACCTAGCAGTATACTTATGTATATTCCACTAACACATCTGAATGCCGTTTGTAATCCAATAAAAAAACGAAATCGCTTTTGTAAAATCAATTCATCGTTCCTTTGCGATACAAATTTGTATCTCTCATCTGTCAATACTCATTCAAGATGTAATATTGCGATGAAAGATGAAAAATCTAAATTGACGTAAGGCATGCCTATAGCCGAAGGTCAGGCAACATTCCGACGGCGCCGGGAACAATCAATGTAATTCACAACTTTAACTCCTGCGTTTGTCCAGTGAGTCCAATGTTAATTTGTAAGGAATTCACTTCGATCGATATCGTCCGAATCAGCGGTAGTCTTTAGATGACATTTAAATGGACCATTGTCACGCGGGGTCATTGTAATATTCAAGGGTATTTTCGGCTAATTTGTGGACACTGTGAAGTTAAAAAATATAAGCACATGTATCTAGTATTTTACTCAATACATAAAGGACGACGTTCTTTAAATAGATTTTATAATGTCGGAGGAATTTTTTTATAACAACATCTATATCGATTAGACCTTTTTTTATGGTCTGCCTAATTCCTTTTAAGTGCAAGGAAAAAATTGTGTTCTCCATTTATTTTTGACCATCCAGGGGAAATATTATTAGGCACGGACAGACACATGTCGGACGGACAGGACATGTCAAAATCATCTTCTAAATAAACTAAGCAACCCAAATTTTTTTTTTTAATTACTTACTTAAGTGGCGCTACAGTGTGGAATAAACGTGGGCCTCAACCAACATGCCTCTCCAACTAGCCCGGTACTGAGCTAACTGCCACCAGTTGTGCACTCCAAGTTGGTTGAGGTTGGTTTCAACTAGTGCGCGCCACTTAAGGCGAGGTCTTCATAAACTGCGTCCGACGTCTGGTTGGGAATCGAAGACTCTGCGAGCCGGAGTATTGGCGTCCATTCGTTCTAACGAGTGATTTTTTAAGAGTTAAGTTTTTCACGCTGGTAGCACTGGTTAGTAAACGTCATCTGTCAAAGTGAAAAGTTTTAAGTATACTCTGCCATTTAATCATAGAAAGACTTACAAACGAGCAACGATTGCAAATTATTGAAATTTATTATCAAAATTCGTGCTCTGAGAAAAATGTAAACCGTTTGTTACCATATTATGCTCGTCGTAATCCACCTGGTGAATCAACAATTAGTGCTGTTATCACCAAATTTCGCACCGAATTTACTATTTTGGACATTAAACCATCGACTCGCATGCGTACATTGCGTACCGAAGAGAATATTACTGTCGTAGCACCCAATGTAAATGAAGATCGTGAAATGTTAATTCGAAGCCGTTCTCAGCAATTTGGCATGTGTTACTCAACCACATGGAAAATTTTACGTGTCGATTTGGGTTTGAAAACCTTTAAAATTCAACTCGTGAAAGAATTGCAGCCGAATGACCTATCGCAACTAATTTTTGGTGAATGGGCCTTAGAACAGCTCCATGAAAATCCGCTGTTTTATCGAAAAATTGTGTTCAGTGATGAGGCTCATTTCCGGCTCAACGGAACGTAAATAAGCTAAGCTCTCGCATCTGGAGTGATGAACAGCCACATGGGATACAAGAAATAACCGATGCATCCCGAAAAATTTCAGTTTGGTTTGGTTTATGGGCTGGTGGAATCATGGGTGCACCTTTCTTCAAAGACGGCAGTGGAAGAAACGTTACCGTCAACGGCGAACGATATCAAGCCATGATACGCGACTTTTTCTTGCCCCAGTTGTCTGAGTTGAACTTGGTTGACATGTGGTTTTATCAAGACTTGCCACACAGCTCGTGAAACGTTGGGAATGTTGAAGGATGAATTTGGTGAGCAGCTTATCTCTCGAAATGGCCCTGTGAGTTGGCCGCTAAGATAATCCGATTTAACGCCTCTTGATTATTTCTTGTGGGGTTATGTTAAGTCGTTAGTCTATGTGGACTAGCCGAATACGATTGAAGCTTCACAGGATAGCATGACACGCGTAATTCGTGGAATACTGGTCGAAATGCTCGAAAAAGCGACGCAAAATCGGACCTTTCGAATGGACCATTTGAAACAGAGCCGCGAATAACATTTACATGAAGTTGCCTTTAAAACGTATATGGCAGAGGCCTATTTATCGATTACAATAAAATTTTTGAACATTTGATGCAAATTTGAGTGTTTTATTTGATTTTTTAATAAGCTACGCTTAAAAAATCACGCTTCATGCCCTAGCCATCTAAAACGTGCAATGCGGAGCTTTTTGACCAGAGGCATGTCGCTGCACAACTCGCATAGTTCTTGCTTGAATCTTTGTCTCCATAGCCTGTCGAATCGACCAATGATTTCTTCATCAGCTTTTGAGACGGTCCATGCTTCAGCGCCGTAGAGCAACGTTTCTTATATTATTACCTAACTACCATGGAACGCATTATAGAGAGACTTATCGGAGTAGAAGAAGTGCTTCCGAGGCAAACTGAAATCTTGCCAAACACTTAAAGCTTTTCGAAAAATCTTCGGTTCCGTTTGTGTTAACAGTTCAGGAAACGAAAATTTAACCAAGATCTTATAGATATAAACGAGGTCAAAAAAAAAACTCCGCATCGGAAGCTTAATATGTCTAGGATATGTGAGCGAATGAACACTAATAGCCTGGCTCGCAGAGTGTTCAATGCAAAGTAGAAACCGACCTCAACCGACTTCAAGTGTGCCAAAGTTACCTGCCAAACATTTCTTACTGGTAATAAAAAAATTGCTAGCTAAGTCGCATACATAGTTGCAATACAAATACAGAAAGGGTTTTGGTTTTCGTGGGTTAGTTCTCACACTACTTTGGGCACGTGCTCATCGTGTCTAATAAGATTTCCACCAGCCCACGGAATCTGTGCGCCATAAAGTCGCAGATTGGTAGTTTATCAGAACAGCATTAATCAGAATTCGTGCGTCATTAAACCTGAAAAATAGTGTCGCTCTATGTCGCTAGTCAAAGTTTTTTAAATTTTTCTTTGAAATATAAATTTATTTAAAAAAAAAAAAAAGAAGAAACTTGAAGCCGAAAGGCAAAATAAAAACTGTTAGATGTAAGCTTACAGCGCCCGCTAAGGGCCATAATTAAGTTTAAGTAAATATGTTATTGATAAGTTAGATTTAAGCATTTTTGTCTAGTATTAAGTTAATATTTTAAGGAAATAAAAAATGAATTAAAAAAAAAAAAATAGTGTCGCTCTATATGACTTAGCACAACTTGTAGTATGAATTGAACGAGGGCTTTAAATTTTACGTATCTCCGGGTCTACCACATGGTTCCTTGCTCTCACTACTTCTGTTGATTTTTATGTAAGATGGAGTTCTTCGCCTAACTCTTAAAAAATATTTAAATGTTTGGATCCGTTGATGATATCCCTGTGGACTTACAAATGCGTAAGTAAGTACGCAGTCTGTAGATTGAAAAATCAGCGGACTTCAACTCCAACTCTTAAGAGAAATACACAGAGGCTGTCGCAAATCAAGCAATCTCGGCTAGTTGTCACTTGCCTTGGCATAAACTTTAACTACAAACGAAAAGTTCCACAATACGTCAAGCTAAACTAGCAAAAAACATTTTTCTTTGCAGGTTCCTCGAGAATCAGCCTGTAGATGCAGGCCATCTACAGGCTGAAAAAATATTCTTTTGCGCAGATCACTTACAGAAACACAACGACCCAGGGCAGGGCACTATACCATTATGCCTAAGACCTTTGGTCAATCATTTTTTCCAAGTGTTTTTAGTAGGAAAGATATACAGCTAGCTACTTTGGAAGCATAAGGTGGCTGCAGATCATTGAAACAGTAGTCTAAAATATACCTTTGCTTAAAAAATCGGCTTTACTTCGCTTTGCGCTTTGAAAATTGATTTAGTTAACTTAGAGAAGTCAAAGATGATGATATTCAGAGATGGCGGAGGAAGATATGCTCAAAATGAAAAATGGATATTTCAAGGGGAGCAAATCGAAATCGTCAAGCAGTATAAGTATCTTGGAGTTGTGATTAGTGATTACCCCCAACTTGAACATGAACATTCACCTTAAGATTAAACTTGCAGAAGCTTAAAGGGCAATTTGTGCGGTTTGGGGAAAGTATATTAATAATAAAAATATCTCGCACATATCTAAACAAAAAATATTTCGGGCTACACCAACTTCGATCCTTCTATATGCATCGCAAGTTTGGGGATACTGCTCATTTGAAGTCTTAGAAAAATTTTAGATTACCGAGTAGCTGCCCCAACTACATGATATACTTGGAAACGGGAGTGGCACCACTTTTTCTGGATACACTCAAATTCCATTTCGATTATATCATAAAAGTCATGGCAATGAATCCAGAACGCCTGCCCAGAATAGTGATTTCCTCAATGCTACGATATAAAGTCAAATGTGTTCAAGAGTGGCAAGTTCTAGGATTGGAATGCGGTTATGACTTTTCAGTTAGACCAAACGATCAATCGAGTCTACTAAAACAAAAATTTAACGACTTATTGGAGAAAACGGGCCGACGAATCTACGATACTTTAGTAAACGAAGCACAGTCATCGCAATAAAGTGCTTACTATAGTCGATTGGAGCATCATTTACAGTCTAGGACATATTTTTTGATCAGCAATTCCACTGATAAGATAAGCACAATCTTTAAAATAAGAGGAGAACTTCTTAATCTAAATTTTATACCGCACCGTGCCGAACTACCAATTTTATGCAACCTGTGCAACCTAAAGGAGCGTGAGGATGTTTTCCACTTCATCGCGAGATGTCCCGTACTAAACGAATTTCGCTTCATTTTCTTTGGTGTACAGGTGCTTGATTTAGACGAAGCAATGAGTATCCTTAATGGCGAAAAAGGCTGGGACCTTCTGTACAACTATACAGTAAACGCAATGCGGTACAGAAATTGTATAATAGATGAAAGCTTTTAACTCAGCACATTAAGAACTGTCTTTGTTATTTCTAATCTAATTTATATGTGTAAAATCTAAAATTAAACAAAATAAAATAAATATCTAAGTAAATAATGTCATACTGGTAGACGGCTCAAAAGCCAAACCATAGAGACTAAGATTGTATGAAATATGAAATAAGAAAGGAATAAAAATAGTCGATTTAACTAACTAAACTAAACTAAAATTGATTTGGTTAATCGAATTGTGGAAAACTTGAAAACATGATTTTAAAAATAAATTAATTGAAAAGAAAGTAAACTTGCTTTTTATATACAAACAATTTTCGTAGTCAAATTGATACTTACTACTTTTGTAAGGCTCAGTTAACTTACCTAAAAAGAAAAATAATAAAATGATTTAGCAATAGTATTTAAATGTTTTTTTTTATTTGTAAAAAAAAATCTTAAATTGATTCTGAATATAATGTTGGTTTTTAGTAAAGGGTTTTTCAATAAGAGCGCTACAAAAGTTTTTTTTTAAATAAAACAAAAACGGTTTTGGATATCAATGAAATTCTTTATTCCTGTGAAAGTACGTTCGATGCCATTATGTATGGAATTCGATTTCTTTTGCATGGCCACCACGGGCACGCTTGCAGAAGTCCAGATGCTGAGCCCAGTTTTCGACGGTTTTCAAGCATAAAACGGCCGATACTGCTGCAATTTCACGTTCGATATTCGTACGAAGTTCATCAATCGTCGCTGGCTTGTTGGAATAGACCATAGACTTGACGTAGCCCCACAGTAAATAGTCTAACGGCGTCAAATCGCACGACCGAGGCGGCCAAGCGACTAGAACATTTCGTGAGATAACACGTTCTCCAAACTTGGTTTCCAATAAATTGATTGTGGCATTCGCTGTGTGGCTTTTGGCGCCGTCCTGTTGGAACCACATGTGCTCCAAGTCCATATCATCCAATTGGGGCCAAAAATATTCGGTTATCATTGAACGGAAGCGATTCCCATTCACAGTAACGTGGCAGTCTTGATCATCACGGAAGAAGTACGGCCCAATGACGCCACCGGCCCATAAACCACACCAAACCGTAATTTTTTCGGGATGCAATGATGACTCATGGAGTACGTGTGGATTGCTGCCTGACCAATACCGCATATTTTGTTTATTGACGAAGCCATTCAGCCAGGAATGAGCCTCATCGTGGAAGATGATTTTTCGACGAAAATCCGAATAATTTTCAAGTTGTTGCTCAGCCCAATTCACGAACTTACGGCGCTTCTGGTGGTCAAGCGGCTTCAGTTCTTGAGTCAATTTGATCTTGTAAGGATTTAGGCCAAGATCGTTTCACAAAATTCACCACAAAGACGTCACAGAGATGCCCAACACTTGAGAACGACGCGACGTGTGAGAGACACATTTGGGCTTTCTTCAACTGAAGCCTCAGCGGCAGCAATATTCTCGACACTACGGGCACTTCTTTGTCTCACTGTGCACTAGACGCTCAATTGTTGATCTGCTAGGACGATTATGACGACCATAAATTGGACGTAGCGCTCTTAACGTTGAGGCCACTGACTCCGAATTTCGGTTGCAAATTTTAATAATTTCGACTCGTTGTTGGATCGTATATCTTTCCATCATGAAATAGCAAACCTTACTGAAGAGAAATGTCAAAAGAGCGGCAAGAAATATGGCGTCGTTTGCTGTCCCTGTCGCTCAACTTTTGTAGCGTCCCTGTTGAAAAACCCGATATCTGACAAACGGAAATACAATGAGATAACATCTGGCTTATAAATAATACCTTATTGGGGCTGGAATCAGAATCAAAACACTGAGACGAACTTACCAAGTCTTACTAATTTTTGGACCTAAAATTTTACCAAGGCTCGAACAGAATCCCGTCGAGATGATCAAGCTGAGGATATGGAAGAACCAATTCTGCAGACTGTTAAACGGCGATGACGAACAACATTCCGGTGTCAGGCGGACGAACCATTCAATATTGGCAACGGCAGCGAAAATTGCCAACCACCCAACCTGAGTGAAGTGAGGATATCAATATCGAAACTCAAGCTTAATAAGACTGGCGGGAACGGCGGCCTTCCCGCTGAGCTTAATATAGCCGACGGAGATGACTTGGTAAGTAACATCCACCAAATCATAAACCAAATCTGAAAATCTGAAATCGGATGGAACTGTGCCTGAAAAATGGAACCTCGGCATCGTTTGCTTGATCCACAAAAAAGGTTACGATCAGAACTGCGCCAGCTACAGAGGTATTAGTCTCCTCAACATTACTTACAAGATCCTTTCGGCCGTATTATGTGAACGCCTGCAACCGTTTACCAACAACCTTATCGGCGTGGTATTTAACAAGGAAAGTACACAACTGATCAAATCTAGGCACTTTGGAAGATCCTGAAAAAACCCAAGAAGTCCATTGATTTGGAAATACCACCTATTTATCGACTTCAAAACCGCATACGACTGCATTTATAGAAATCAACTATATAGGTCTGAGTCCACAACTGACAGGATCTTCAAACCTCGGCAGATCCTGGAAAAATCCCAATCCTGGAACCACCACCTATTTATCGATTTTAAAGCCGCATAAGACTGCATTTATAGAGATCATGTCTAGTTTCGGTATACCACCCTATACTCGTCCGTTTGTGTACGCTGAAGATAGAGAATTCTCGTTGCTCCATCACGATCGGAAACGAACTCACCGACACATTCGATACCAAAAAAAAAAGGATTTAGGCAAGGCGATGCGCTGTCATGTGACTTTTCTAATTTGAGAGAGGATTGTGCAAAACTACCAGAGCCAACACCAGAGCCACAATTTTCAAAAATCGGTGCAACTATCGGGTGATTTTTTAAGCGTAGTTTCTTTTTTTTTTTAATCGAATAAAACACTCAAATTTGCATCAAATATAAAATTTTTTTATTGTAATCTATAAATAGGCCTCTGCCAATTACGTTTTAAAGACAACTTCATGTAAACGTTGTCCGCAGCTCCGTTTCAAATGGTGCATTCGGAAGGTCCAAGCCTGTATTCCACGAATTACGCGTGTTATGTTGTCCTGTGAGGCTTCAATCGTATTCGGCTAGTCCACATAGACTAACGACTTTACATAACCCCACAAGAAATAATCAAGAGGCTTTAAATCGCATGATCTTGGCGGCCAACTAACAGGGACATTTCGAGAGATAAGCTGCTCACCAAATTCATCCTTCAACATTTCCATTGTTTCACGAGCTGTGTGGCAAGTGGCACCGTCTTGATGAAACAACATGTCAACCAAGTTCAACTCAGCCAACTGGCCATGACTGCAATATTCTCTTCGTTACGCACTGTACGCATGCGAGTCGATGGTTTAATGCCCAATAAAGTAAATTTGGTGCGAAATTTGGTGATAACAGCACGAATTGTTGATTCCCCAGGTCGATTATGCCGACCATAAGATGGTCGTAACAAACGGTGCACGAATTTTGATAACAATTATCAATAACTTGCAATCGTTGTAAGTAAGTTTGTAAGTCTTTCCATGATTAAATGGCAGAGTATACTAAAAACTTTTCACTTTGACTGATGACGTTTAAAAAGTCAACCGATACTAGCATACGCCGAAGATATTGACATCATTGCTAGGACTCAACGTGATGTCATAGCCACGTTTGCTAATATAGAGAAAGAAGCGGCAAAAATGGGTTAATCAGTAAATGAGGACAAAACTCTGAATACGAAAGGACACACAAAATCGACGAATCGGACAGAACGTCACCACTGTCAGATATTTGGGCTAGACGGGACTTTGTCTATCTCGGCTCCGCTATTCATTTCTGACAACAACATCTCGTCAGAAATTAAGCGAAGAATTACGCTTGCCAACCGCTGTTTCTTCGGGCTAAGAAGGCAATTCAGTAGTAAGCCCCTCACTCGAACTACCAAGGAGATCCTATATAAGACCTTGATCATCCCAGTTCTGCTCTACGGCGTTGAAGCATGGACCCGTATCAAAAGCGGATGAAGAAATCTTTGGTCGAGAGGAAAAATCTGCGGTACCGTTTGCGTTGCCGTGTTATGGAGACGAAGATTCAACCAAGATCTATACGAGCTCCTCATTGGACATTTATGATGGCTGTGACGAACGAATGGTCACCAATACTTTATCTCGCAGATTCTTCGATGCCCTGCCAGAACTCGGACGCAGTAGAGGAAGACCTCGCCTTAGTGGTACGCACAAGTCGAAACTGACCTCAACAAACTTCGAGTGCGGAACTGGAGGCAGCAAGCTAAGGACCGGGCTAATTGAAGAGGCATGTTGGTTGAGGCCCAGATTTATTCCGGACTGTAGCACCACTAAAGCAAAATATTTTGAGCTAAATTGGTGACACTTGTCTAAAATTCGGTTATTTTTTACTAAATCATGGTTTAGGTCAAAACATAGAGATATTTGAATTTGCCTGACAAATTTTTAGATAATCCCTTGTTCTTCATTTCATAATGCACAAAAAAAAGTAATTTTGATAGAATTTACTTAAATGTTTTATTGATTCACAGAGTTTACAGATTGGGGATATGGAATAGGAAAGAATTTCATTAATACATCGTCTCCAATTTCCCCTTTCATGGCGTTGGTGGTCGTGGGCTTCTTGCATAGACCGTTGACTTCAAAAAACCCCAAAGAAACAAGTCCAACGGCGTAAAGTCGCATAATCTGGATGGCCAATTCGGATAGTAAAAACGGCCGAATAGATTACCATTCGTTTTTACTGCCTAACCAGCAGCATTTTCGAGGAAGATTGTTCCGATAATGCCTCCAGCTCAAAATCCACAACAAACTGTCACGCGTTGTGGATCAATTTGATTATCAAAAATGATTCTTAGGTTTTCTGAAGTCCAAATGTGACGATTTTATCAATGAATGAATCGATGGATGCACTTGTTGTTACTCCAAAATCCATTCAACGAATTTTCTTAGCACTGCATGGTCAGTAGTCATCAGTTCTTGAGTCAATTGAACTTTGTTAGCACTAAGTTTTAAGTCTTCTAAGTGAATTCGCTGTAGAGAGCGTCTCGAAATGCCTAATTCTTTACTTCCTTGTCGAATTGATGTTCATGGACTGTGAGCAACATTCTCGCGAACTGCTTCGACGTTTTCTTTTGAAAGACTTGTGACAGGAAAGCCAGAGTGGCTAAGATCACTAATGGCTCCAATCTCTATGAGTTTTGCAACTAATATCTTCACAGTTGATGGATTTAAATAACTATGACGGCCATTTTTTGTATGACAATTGCGCTGACAAGACTTCATTACTTCTAAAATACTTCTCAACAATCGAAATGCGTTATTCTTTCGTATAGCCAAACGACTTGCGACACCCTAATCGGAGCAAAAAAACTGCGTAAACGGGACAGACTGCGGAGCGTTGATAAAAATTAACCGAAAGTGAAAAAAGTGAACAGAAAACCTCTGTTTCTCAGTAGAACATTAAAATTTTCCCCTCGACCCTACTGTATCTATTCAACATCATTTACATCACATACACTAAGGCGTTTCAACATCGCTGAGCGGGAAAAAATATCCCATATGGGAAATTTTTGCAATCAGCATTCCATCATAGCATACATTTAGGATGACAATGGGAAAACACCAACAAAACAAATTGTAACCGTCACTTGCATCCTACCTCAAGCTGACAAAAAGTTGCCACGATTTGCCTCCAAACAGCTTGTACAAATCCTTGCACCTAAACCAAAACAAAAGAAGGAAAATCCACCGAAAAAGCAAGCACAGACAATTTGCATCCACCCACATATGTAGCTAGCGCACCGTTATATATGACATGTTGTTGGCAGGATATTCCAATGATTTTTCAACAGTTTTCCAAAGAGCACACATCCATACAAACGCTGAGTTGTGAAAAAATCGCTTAAGGCTTTTTTTTTTATCCATCATCCCGTTCAACGGTGTGAAACCATTTGAAGGCTTCGCTCCCAGTGCACAAATCCAAATATTCCAACCACGAAGTGGAATCAAAAGATTCTGAGGATTTGAATCTCTGACAACGACGCAGAAATGATGCAAAAAAAAACTTTCAAGCATCACCTTCTCTTGGTAGTTTAGGGGGATATGCCTTCAAGTTCAACTCGACAAACTGACTTCAGAGACGAGATAAAGTCAGCCAGTGTGGTGGTGGTGGCGGTGGGACAGAAACAGGATATTATGGAGAAAAAAAAATGTAACTCTCACGACTGCACTCATGACCCTGGTACTTAATGGCACTCGGAGGCATAATTAAATTGTCATATCCTCGAATCCAATTTCAGTAAAATTGATATAATCGAATCGGGGCGATGTGTCACGTTCCTGTTCACACTTTAGAGAGGTTGAGTCTTTTTTTTTGCAATCACGATTGCAGCACGACATCATCGACGGTGGTCTGGTCCGTATTCAATTCGAGGGATGGGATAGGGACAGCTTCTGAAGGTGTTTTATCGGTAAATTGGCAACAGGCAGGAGGAAACTGTGAGAGGAAGTGGGTTAGTCTTGAAGGTGTGGTGACATTTGAGTTATGGAATCTGTTAAGTGTCACCTGTCTGGGGTGTTCCAAAAATTTGCAACTGAACATCAAAATAGCGTGACAGATGCCCGACTTGTCGAAGAAATTGGCAAGTCACGTTGTAGATGTTAGCGGGTGATGTTGACGAATGACTCGTTTTAAAGGTGTTAATGGGCAGAGGTATGTGGTTTTGTTTGCCAATTTAATGGATGGACAACTTGCCACCTGGTAACCTTTTCTTAAGACGATTGTTGTCTAGCCGGATTGACTTCAGTGAGGAATCAGGATATGGGTATTTGTTAGCAGTACTGTTCAAAACTGGTATTACCACTTGGGGTATTCTTAGGGATTCTCTATGGTGAGGCAAGTGTTTGAAAAGTATTTTGGGTAAGGTTGGATAACGAATGGGTATGAGCCGTTAATTGAATTGCATTAGAAAAAATATATCAACAAACAAAGGTTTGTTAAGATAAACTGCTCCGGAAATCCGACCTGAACCCTAAAAACTGTGAGATCAGGCTAAGAATCTTCTTAAACGTTGGAAAGAACTGATGATACAACGCCATTCGTGCCTGAATCAGAAATGTTTGAACACTCTACAGAGCCGAAAAACTTACGAAGGTCCTGAGATCCCAAAGCAAACATTACTGCCATACAGAAATTAGAATGAAATGGACCGGGCAAATGGACGATGAAAAGGCCGCGTTACGGAACTCAGATTTAGTAAGATATCTTAGATAAAGCTCTTCTCTCATTGTTCAATCGAACGAGAACATTGCTGCATCTAAGATATCTTACTTAATCTGAACTTCCATTGACAACTTGTACGAAATACAAATTATGGCGCAAAAGGCTTGTTAGTACCCAGGGCCGAGCTTTCTTACAACCATTCATGTGTGCGTGTGTACTTCTAGCATGTTGGCGGGACCTCCTCTTTTATGCCTTGCCCAAACGGCAAATTTGAGAAAAGCTTTTATTGATAATTGATACTACTCGGTTGATTTGTCAGATCATCACGAGTGGAGGGCTAGTGAAAAAGCATTTATGGTGTTGCTACGGCTGGGAATCGAACCCACGGCTAGGAACCGCACCACTGAGTCCGTCCTATTTGTATGCGGGTTCATATTAAGGGACATTTTCAACCACCCAAATAATCGGCAGCAACATCGACAGATCTTCACTACCGAAAATGATATCTACATGGAAAAGTTGGAGGTGAAGACAAAAGCTGCTGAAAAAGATTAAAGTTTGTAAGCAAAAAAGTAGTGAAGCGCAAGATCTGGGATTAATAGAGAGAGAAACCAGTCCAGAAATAAAATTTGAGAGTGTTACCAAAATCTAAAACGCCAAAGACAGGGATAAATGTCCTGATCAGCATACTTTCGATATGAAAAACAAAAATAGGTCCCCATCAATATCCATTACATATTCACAGAATTTTTGTTTAGATTTCTCAAGCCTTCATTAAGGTACGACCTGACGAAAGCATTAGGCACCAAAACATTTTATTTTTCTGAGTATTTAATAATTTTCGAAAAATCTTTCAGTACCGCTTGCCTCTTGGACAATGGATACGAAGATTAAAAAAAAAATCAAACATTGCAGTTTCTGCAACGAAAATTCGGTAGACACTAGATGTCGAAAAATGGCGACATTGACTGGCCATCCAGATCTCCAGATTGGACCGTTCCAGACTTCGTTTTGTGTAGTTTTTAGTATTATTTTCTTAAGAAGTCCAACTCAGCAATTGATGGCAAAGCATCTCCACTCATCTGCTGTTAGTTGTACCGATTTTTGGAAAATTGTGCCTCTGGTGTTGGCTCAGGAGTTTTGCACTCAAGAATCAAATTAAAGATGATAGCGCATCGCCTTGCCTAAATCCTTTTTTGGTATCGAATGTGTCGGTGAGGTCGTTTCCGACCCTGATGGGGCAGCGAGAATTCTCCATCGTCATTGTACACAAACGGACGAGTTTGGGAGGTATACCAGACCTAGACATGGCTCTGTATAGTTCGTCTCTATAAATGCTGTCGTATGCGGCTTTGAAATCGATCAATAGGTGGTGGGTATCGATTTGGACTTCTTGGGTTTTTTCCAGGATCTGCCGAAGTGTAAAGATTTGATCGGTTGTGGACTTTCCTGGCCTAAGACCACACTGATAAGGGCCGATCAAGTTGTTGGTTAACGGTTTCAGGCGTTCATATATAACGGCAGATAGAATTTTGTAGGCGATGTTGAGGATGCTGAGGTTCCATTCCGCAGGCATACTTTCTTCCGACCAGATTCGGCTTATGAGTTGGTGGATGTTACTTACCAAATCATCTCCGCCGGCTTTAGAAAGCTCGGCGGGAAGGCCGTAATTTCCGGCAGCCTTATTAAGCTTCAGTTTATATATTGCTTTCCTCACTTCACTCAGGTCGGATGGTTGGCAGCTCTCGCTTTCGTTGCCAATATTGAATGGTTCGTTCTGCCTGACAGCGGAATGTTGTTCTTCATCGCCGTTTAACAGTCTGCAGAAGTGGTTCTTCCATATCCTCAGCAACGACTGTGTCTCAACTACAATATTTCCTTGTTCATCTCGACAGGATTCAGTTCGAGCCTTGTATCCTTGGTTTTGACGTTTTACACTTTGGTAAAACTTGCGAACATCTTCCCTGGAGTGGCACCTCTCTATATCCTTGATCGCGCGCTTTTCTTGCTCTTTTTTCTTCTTTCTGAAAAGCTGGTGTTCTTCCCTTCTTCTCTGCCTATAGAGCTCAACGGCAGCTCTCGTCTTCACCTGCAGCTTAACCTTGTAGGCGTCGTTATTGGCTGCGAGCATCTGTCGGCATTCCTCATCAAACCAAGGGTTTCTGGCTGGTGGGCGCGAGAAACCTATCACATTAGTAGCGGCTAAACTAATGGCTTGTTGGCATCGTTGCCACTATTCTTCGACATTTGGTGCTGGTGGTATGGTGTAAATCGAGAGGTTAAGGTAAATGCGTTGCGCGAAGGTCTTGGCGTTCTCTTGCAATTGCAGTCTTTCTACATTAAATTTTTTCACACTATTTCTGGAACGTTGTAGCGTGGTAGATATCCGCATTCTTACCTTGGTTACAAAAAAATAGTGGTCCGAGTCGATATTATTTCTTCGGAATGTTCGTATATCCAAAATACTGGATGCGTGCCTCTTGTCTATCGCAATGTGATCGATTTGGTTGACCGTTCGTTGATCTGGAGACCGCCATGTCCCTTTATGGATATCGAGGTGAGGTCTACTGGCTATAGTGGCATTTCGTTCTGTAGCGAAGTCAATAAGCTTAAGTTACCAGACGTGTTGTCGTGTAGGCTATGTTTTCCGGCAATACTACTAAAGATGTCTTGTCTTCCTACCTTTGCGTTAAAATCTCCCAGCACGATTTTAACATCCTACTTTGGTAGTTGCTCATAGGTCTTGTCAAGGAGCTCGTTGAAGCAATCCTTAGCTAGATCATCTTTTTCCTCCGTTTCCTCCAGACTTGCTTAAGTCTGGCACTTATAACAAATCCGCATCTGAATAGTCGCTGTTTCTGCTCACTATAGCACGGTTCGTAGTAGATGTCACAGTTTTTCATCCTCTTTTTGCCCGGCCCATACCATCCTTTTTCCTGCCTGGCATTAATGTTTGCTTTGTAGCAGTTTAGGGCTTCCGCTTGCACTTCTCCTGTTTAATGTTCTCACATTGCAGGTGCAGATACGAACTACGTTGTCCTTTTTTTTCATTTAGTAGGGTCGTCAACAATATAATCAGTCCTTTCCGAGGCTATTGGTTGCTTCGTAACAATTAACTTTTCCATGGCTGGGTAGTCAACCCAAAGTACAAATCCCAACCTGGAGGGCCAGTCCCAATTTATTAGATACCCCTAGGACATGGGGCTATCAGTTTCCACTACAGGATTGAGCGCTGCCGTTGGCCTTTCGGTTCATCCGCCACCATCTCTGTTCCATGGGCCGGACTAACCCTTGAAATTCATAGACAACCTGTTGTCCGAATATGTCGAAGCAGCTTGTCTAGGTTTGCCTGGGACAGCAGGCCGGGTATTCATTCCGTGCGATTCCGAGCTGGCTGTTTATAGTGTTGAGGTTTCTCGTCGTGTTATCAACAATCGCGCTTATGGTTTAGCAAGTCAAATCCGGTTTGATGAGACGAGTACCCGATGGTTACCACTTGGAGATAAAAAATAAGCACTTGATGTGTAGTCAGATTTACAAAGCCAATTGTTCTACAACAAAAAAAAATCGCACGTTATTCCGCGAACAGTTAATTCCCATTACAATCTGGAATTTCTTAGAGAGCGATTGCTGGTGCGCCTTAAGAGTTTCCTCTTGTTCTGAGGGCAATAGATGGAGCACGTTGTCCCATTAGCAGCTAAGTATTTTGATTCCTCAACCACATACTTTTAAAGAACGATGGATCGGTCAAGTCTGAATAACGTTTCGTTTCAAACGAGATGAAAATAAGTTCCTTTTGTTGACTTTAAGAAGCTAAACCTTTTTTCATAGCCTCACAGATGTACCAAAAACATTTGAAACTTGTACGTGCTACAAAACTATCCTTCTAATGTGATAAACTTAATGTTTTTACCAATATAGAAGTTAAGAAATAAGAGGTGAGTTAATTTGATGGCCTATAACTGCAACTGCAACAACCATACACTATTTTTTTAACCGGAACTTTAGGATTCCCCCTTTTAGGATTGTACTGCTTAATTGGGGCACCCTGCATATAATTACTGTAGGTATCAGATAAACGAGTTAATGCTTTATAAGATCATTTAAAATAAAAATCAAAATCATTATTTAATCATTCCAAAATATCTAAAGGATTGCTGCATACTTCAAATATTCGCTTTAAGCTCGCGCAAAAAACTAACTTCAATCGGAACAGTAGCCATTATGTAGACATTCTCATAAATGCTAAAATTTACGCACAAAGTAACATGTATGTGTCCTCTAAAAAAACGCATAAAAGAGTAGAAAAAGCTCCTCCATCATGACTCACTTTAGGAAAACACCCATGCGAATGTCAGTTCATTTTAAAAGTCTGCAAGGAATGAACCCATAAAAGTATCTACTTCCCCCCAATTCTAACCCTCAGAATGGGATGTCTCATTTTGCCGAAAATGCAGTTCCCTAGAAAAGCACAAAAATCAAATCCGTATCAATATCACCAGCACCACCCGCACTCCACCCCGCCCACTCACTGTTCGCTCTCAATATTTGCATTGAACTAAATTTTCAGAATCCACTTCAACATATACTCGCACACCCCCTCTAAAAATTTTGTTCCTCTACACGAAAACTCCTTTTACAACTGTAATATAGTGCTGGTCGTTCCAATATATGTATATTCTCCCCAAAACCTATATCTACTCGTACAGCACCCCCAGAGGAAGGACTCACTTCCTGAATGGTAGAATGCATTTTTCGGGGTAATAACATTGTTTTCTAACAATGAAACGAAAGGAAACTAAGTGTATACCACTTAAGGAGTCCTTTCTGGCGTTTGGCAGACGCGGGGTATGGTCCGTACGACATAAAATTCCCTCCGCACTGCGATAAGTCCATTTATTTTCAACTCAACTAGATGGAGGAGGAGTACTCCTTGCTCCTGTCGGAATTTAAATTTAAAAATAAAACGAACAAAAAAAAAAGTATCCGTGAAATACTCCATTGATCTACTTTTCGAGGCTATATACGAAAATACATTCATCCGTTCTTTAATGGGATTCAAGTTTGAATAATGTTTTCCACTTGGCGGAACAGATTTCGGCCTCGATTCGGGGCGGGACGGGGGAGAACCAAATTGCGTACACTCGCAGACTGAAAGCGATTATATTGGTCAAAGCTAGACCTCGTAGTTCCGGTTCCCAAATAAAGCAATATAACGGGTTGTTTTCAGAAAACTCCGCCGAAGGATATTAAATAAATGTGTTGCGCTAAAATTGAGTGTAACGACGCCTTTCGGTTTAACTTTGAGTTTTAATACTTTTCGACTAATTTTACAGTTGAGTTAGTTCAGTAAAGGGCACGCGTTATAAAATTAACTTTAAATGGGCGGTATTTCTCGAGAGAAGTTTATTATTTGGGGGAGGACTATTATTTGAAGGAGTCAGGCGGCAAGTTATTGAAATAATGAGCTGACATCGTCGTAGAATAAACTTCAGATAAATAAGTTGAGACAGTTATAGCCAGCTGCTACCGCCAACTACTTTGCCTGTGTGTAATTAATACTTAATTCCACAAAGGCTGTAGTTGGCTGCATGATACGGTCTTATTTTGCTAAGGAGTTTATTAGGCTTCTGGTGTAAGGCGAGTAAGGTAGAAATATATCATCGGTAACTTATTTTTATGTTTAATAGGAAGTTGAGGCGTTAAACTCGCACAGGCCTGCGTGGGACCTTAGCAATACCTGATTCTGGAATTAAAAAAATGTTGATGAGTTGTACAATGATACTTAGGTGGTATTAAATCGATTAAATCAACAGGCTCAGTTGAGCGATGGTTGGTTCTACCGCGCAAAAGGCCTGAATTCGAATCCCAGCTGTAGCAATACCTAAATGATTTTTCACTGGCCCTCCTCTCGTGATGATCTGACATATCATTCGAGTAGTCAAGAAAATCTCATTTCAACTTAGTCGTTTGGAGTCGGCAGTCGGCATAAAACAGGAAGTCCCGCAATCGTGCAAGATTTACACACGGATACATGAATAGTTGTGAGCGTACTAACGAGCCTGTTGCGCCAAAAAAAATTGTATTTGTAGGTGGGATGATGGCGTGGTGCTTCGGGTTTCCGAAAGAAGAATTAACTCTGTCCCGATCCTTTGAAAAAGCCGATAACCTGGACCATAGGATTGCAGGTGGCCATGGCTCAGAGGAATGCGTAGTTGACTGCTAAGCCAAGCGCTGCGGGTTCAAGCCCCAGCTTCGGCAGCATTTGTTTTCTACGAAAATTGCCAGCTTATCTGAGGCCACCTGTGCGATAACATGAGACAATATAAGTCGATGTCTCCTCCTCTGTGCCACGTAGGTTTATGTTATATGTCTTTCCTTCTATGTATCTATCCGTCTCTCTCTGTTGTATAAATGTCTTGATCTGTCCCAGCCGATGGCCTCAGTTGCCAGTGCTGTTATGTGTCTGCAGTTCGTTGCATTCATGTGCGAAGTACTGTGATTTTAATGTCAATGGACCATATGTTTGTTTGCCAGATCCTGCAGATCGTTGAAGTATTGGCTCCCTAGAAGTCTTCTTCTGATGTTACCCCAAGTTTTGTAGACGTCTAACATGCGATTATATGATATTTTGAGTTTTCACCCTAGTACCTTGACCCAGATTAGGGTCTTAGCCCCTGCATAAAGCCTTGGGCAGCAGATGAAAGCGAGGGGAAGACATGTACTCACACTAATGCACATATTCTTTTTAAAGGCAGTAGCAGAAGAACTACAAAAATGGAGTCAACGATGGCGTCTACAGTTCCAGTCAGGATGTACAAAGTGCCCTTGATGAGCGGCTTCGACCGACATATTCGGACAACAGGTTATTTATGAATCTCAAGGGTAAGCAAGGCCCCTTGGACAGAGATGATTGTGGATGAGCCGACAAGCCAACGGCAGCGCTCAGTCTAGTAGGGGATATTTATGGCGCCTTTCCCGGGGGTTATCGAATAAATTGGAACAACAGGTTTTTATGAATCTTAAGGGTAAGCCGACAAGCCAACGGCAGCGCTCATTCCTGTAGGAAATACTGATGATACTTTTCTAAGGTTATCGAATAAATTGGAACAACAGGTTATTTTCGAATATCAAGGGTAAGCAAGGCCCCTTGGACAGATATGGTTGCAGATGAGCCGATAAGCCAACGGCAGCGCTCAATCCCGTAGGGGATTTTGATGGCGCCTTTCCTAGGGTTATCGAATAGTTTGGAACTGGTCCTTCAAGTTGCGGGTGGTGCCTTGGGTTAACTACCAACTAACGGGGAAAAACCATTGTTACGAAGCAACGAAGAGCTTCGGAAAGGTCTGATTTCATTGTTGATGACCATCTTAAACAAAAAAGGGATAACTATGTTCACGGATTACTACCTTGTTGCAATCAAAGCAAGAATGCATATCCACAACGCCACAACAAATCAGAAATACTGTACAAAATTGAATGTCGAAAGATTGCAATCTTAAGAGTCTTTCGCAGAACGCATAGTCTCACTCCTCTCACTCAGACTTGACCGCATTTGATTATAACAAGAACACGCTACTACAGCCCTTAAAAGCATGACTAGAGAGAATAGCTCCTTTGCCTGGACCAGATGGTCTAGGATTTTTTCTTTGCAGCTGCAAAAAGTTTATTTATTTTAACATCACTCGCGTCATTCGCAAAATATCACTCGAAGCGCTCTAATGCGTAATCGAGAATTGGAATTCCAGAATGGAACACGTACACGTTAGCCATAGTAAGAGTCGTTATTTATTACCCGCTAATTTGCTTTTAAGAAGTAACTCTAGAACCTCATCTTCTGGTATAAAAAACCAACGCTTTGCTATGGTATAGCGAGCTCTTGGTGAGTTACTCCAAATCGAAACTGCAGAGGCTTATTGTCATCAGTTTCTCAGAAATAAAAGCTTTAAACATCGCCCTCCCGGCATATATTAAGTCTCCATCTGCGATTAGACAATCTTTCATCCAATAAATTGAAGAACTTCTGCATCCACGATGGCTTCATCTTTAGATTTTCTAACCTTAAAAAAATTCCTTAGGCTAGTGCACTATTACTCCCTCGGTTATTGGCGAATTATTACGATCTAATGACATAGTCGGGGTGTTTTCATACTTTGGGCTTTCAATACTATTGTGCGTCGTTTCAGTATCGCAGAAGCTCGAAGGATTTGTTGATACTAATGCCTTTCCACGTCCTTTCTCAATATCTGTTCCAGAGTGCGATTTCACAAATTCCATGATAGTTTGCAGTAGATAGCTTTATTCGTGTCCTCCAATTATAGGTGACACAGCTGGATCTGTTTTTTTTTCCATTTGAAATCTATTGACTGGCAAGAGTGTGATAGGGTAAGAAAGTTCCATCAATGAATACATCTAATGGAATACAAGGAAAGCTCTTTAATTATGGAGCTGATGCCATCAAAGTTGCAGATTAATGGTTGCTTAATGGTACAGAAAGCTACTGAAAGAGTGTCCGTTAAGCTTTATAGGTAAGGAAGAAGGAAACAACACCGAATTTTCAGAAAAATGATAAAAAGCAAGAAAAACAGGGTATTGAAGATACAGAGAGGTGAGAAGCAGAGTCTTGTCAAGATGGGTGACTGTCTATACTGCTAGACTGTTAAACGTCTATCGCTAAATAAGTATAACTAAGGCGATGCAAAAGCGAGTATAAAGAATGGTCTTTTGGCAGTATGTCTGAATAATATAACTTTTAACCTATCTACAGAAATTGAGTTCTTCAATACTGCGCTCTGTAAGAGGCTCCAGGCGGTGGATGCTACCTTAGACAGCCTTTAAATTCAGTGAGCAAATGTCTAGACTTGCAATTCATTGGTCGTTTTTCAGGATTTGTCTTATTATGAAAATTTGGTGTTTGGGCCCAGTTATAGCTGTCATTGAAAAGCCTCATTGGAAATTTTCTCTTACTTCTTGTGACTTTTTTAAAAATTTAATCTTTGGCGAGTTGGTATAAAAACAAATCTTATGAATTTTGGAACATGATTATCCAAAAACATCTTAATTCTATTTTTCGTTTTCGCAGAAAATCATTTCTTATGTTTCACTGAACAAAATTTATTTCTATGAAGTAATGATTGCCATTCCACCGAAGTGAAACGGAATTTTCCGGAAATTCCTATAAGAATCTATGGAGGGAAAATTCCAATTCTATCATGTTTGTGTTACAATGAAGTCGTTGAAGGATAGCTATAATTGGGCCCTTTGAAGAGTTCATTCCGGGGAGGCCTAGTTATTTTTTTAGATTTTAGATTTTCTTCTGCAAGTGGAGTTAGGGATATCCTTTCGTCGAATCGCGGTGGGAGTTTTTCAACCTTACAACTGGGTTGGGCTCAGTGGTACGATGGTTAGTGCGATGAACTGCCGCGAAGAAGGTCTGGGCTCGATTCCCAGCCGTAGCAACACTTTAGTGATTTTTCACTGGCCCTCCTCTCGTGATGATCTGACAAATCATCCGAGTAGTATCAATTGTCAAGAAAAGCTTATCTCAAATTCGCCGTTCGGAGTCGGCATAAAACAGGAGTTAACGCCATCGTTCAAGAAGTGCACACATCCACATGAATGGTTGTGAGAAAGCTTGGCCTTGGGTACTAACGATCCTGTTGCAGCAAAAATTTGTATTAAGCAGTTGCTGGAAACGATCCAAGGCTCCATTGTTATTTGACTCAGTACGTTTAATTGACCTTAGAAGAGAATTCATGGATGCGAGGCTTTTTACTCTTCTCTTCTTTGGGCTCAATAATCTTCGCGTGCCGCTCGGGTTGTGATTTCTAGCGCCTTGATATGAACTTCTTCTGTCTCCTGGTTTTGTTTTGTCTCAACACGGGCAACGTTTCGTGGTGGATGGTAGCAAGGATTATAAAGTCATACAGATGACGCATTGAGAACAAAAAACAGAAACTTTTGCTCACCAGCTTCATGGTACGGACGAGCGGTGTGCACGTGCACGCATGAGAAACGAGATCCAAACATATGGCGTGCTGTTCCAGTACGCCCCGATATAGAACAGTTTTTCTTGTATGCAGTGCGTCATATGTATGACTTTATAATCTTTGATGGCATCCTATGGTCAACTCTGGTGTCTCTTCAATGATGTTAAGCTACTGCACACACTTAATGTTTATATTTGTGGACAGGTAAAATGGTCAGAGTCGAGGTTTTCTCCTCTGAGTGTATTTATATGTTGTCCAGGATGGTGTAAGGTGCATTTTTCTATGATCAAGTGGACGATTTGATTGGCAGTACAACCATTTGGAAATCGGCAGGTTGCTTTGTGAATTCTAAGTCGAGAAAGATAGTTCCACTAACCTCAGAAAGTTCTCATCTGTTGTCGTTTCGTAGAGGCTGTGTTATTAAACTAAGCCGCAGATGTTAGGTTAGGTTGGATGATCCTCCATTGGCAACTCCAAGAATTTCGAACAATTCCACCTTTATAGAGAACTCAATCTTTAGCCAGGCAATCGCTAACCGACTTAAAGACAATCGCTCTTAATTCATAAGAGTGTATTTGTCAGAATTGGTAAAATTATCCGGACGTAACGACCTCCATCTCAGATAGGCATTGCTATGGTATCCACTATCGTCTGATCCATCACCATCTCTGTTCAAGGTACCTGACTTACCCTTGAACTTCCTAGATGGCCTGAGTTCCGAATATGTCGGGGCAGGTCATATCAGTTCTTCATTTTCTACCGTTTTAAAAAAGGAAGTGGAAGACTTTGCATAAGTACACGTTTCTCTTCTCTCCCGTCTGGCTAAGTTTCTAAAATGGCTAGATCGCACAAATTCCAGCTGACCAACTTTTAGATTCCTAAGCGACAACAAAAGCTCTTTCCAAATCACTGACCCGTTGTTTCCATATACAATGCACACATCGCCCAGTAGTATCTATATATCACAAACTACGGCTACTTGCACGTTCGTTCTTTTTGTATTCTTTTCCACGTGAAGCCATCTAGCCCATATTTCGCTGCTTGTTCCATTATCCTCCGCGTGCGTGGCTATTTCAAAAAGTCCATTCACGTAATGCGCCTTTTCCCATCTAGCAGTTGCTTGCTGGAGCCCAATAACAAAAACTCATAATAATCAGTTTAATGGCTTGGCTGGGCTGTGCTCCCCATCCCCATCCCCAGTACCCGTCAATTCTATGAATTTCATTTTCACCGATGAAAACAAATCTTTTGAATGCATATCCCGTTGCCAACACAATGGAGTACAGTGATGCAGTAGTCACTCTGTGTGACAATCTGATGGAAAATGTGCTTTCCATTGTTCCACTCATCCAGAATGAAAGTGGCCATTATCGTGTTATCCACTCTGAGTATTTGTCATTTGTGACGTTATTCATTTTTATTGTCGGTACTTGTATTTACACAGTTATCCAAAAGAAAGGCGAAAATTGCTAAACACAACCATAGACTCATCCGATCCACCCGCCACCCATTCACAGCATTAGCGAGTGCATTTTCCAAAGTCCTTTTGTTTTTCAGAATTTTTTGTTGAATTTTTTTTTTTTGTTTTGTATCCTTTTTTTGCATCCATCAACATCTCGTGATTCTTCGCTGTTGACTCTTTTATTGTCTGATTATTAGCACTAGATCTTGGACGGTTTAAGCAGGCTCCTCCTTGGTGTGTGAAAAACTTATTCTTGTCGAGTGGAGAATTGGGTTAATAGGCTTTGAAAAATCTGACAGCTGCAGTGATTGCTTCTAAGCAGATGGAAAAACATATAAAAGATTTGTAGGCTTTTCAAAAATTAGGACATGCCTTTGGGTAGTAGATAGCATCTACCCATAGGGTACAACAGCAAAAAAAAAACCTACCCACCTCATGATCCATTTTAATCCATGAAATGTGAACAAAGAGATACTTTCAAGCAAATTGGAAACTTATGGAACATGACTTTCGTTTGTATGTTCTCTGTTTGAAAACAATATCTATAAGAACAACCTATACCCTGGTGAATTTCTTACCGATAATGTTCTGTTCTTGGAATCTATCTCAAGTTTTCACACTCGATTTCGTTCATGATACAGGCGCCCAACTGGGAATCCAATTCATGTGCAAGGCTATCTCATGCAAAATGCAAATTTCTGCACCCGATACGTATGGGAAGGTTGTGTCAGTTGGCCTTTGGAGGACGAACTTATACATTGAAACGTGTGTAAGTGGTGGTGGAGGTTTTGTTTGCATTTGTTGGGACGTTTTATATTTTAAGTGGGAAAAGATGACAGCTTTCAAATTGCCCTGCAGACGAGTGAGAGTGCATATCGATATCTGGTAACTAAAGTGTTACGTACTCAACACACATGGACAAAATATGACGGATACCACTGTAGGTTGATAATGAAATAGTTAGGTGGTTGGTATATTACATAATCAAAATCACTATCGTCATCAAGTGTACCTATCTCATCAGAAAGGGCGTCACTCTGCCTAAATTCTTTGTCGGCATCAAATATTTCGGTGAGGTCGTTATCCTAGACGGGCTAGTTTGGGCAGATTACCAAAACTGTACATGGCGCAGTATAGTTTGTCCCTATAAATGCTGTAGCATGCGGCTTTAAATCCGATGAATAGATGCTAGGTATCAATTTGGAGTTGTTGGGTTTTTTTTGGGGTTCAGATGTTAATATTTGATCAGTTTCCTGGCCTAAGACCACTCTCATAAGAACTCATAAGAACGATCGCGCAATATTTGTGAAGCATAATTTTAAACGCCAAGTTTTGCTAATTAGTTGGTTTATGTTACTTACCATCTCCATCGGCTTTATATAGCTCGAGAGGAAACCATCATTTCGGGGACTTCTGTTATCCTCACATCACTTATGTCTGGCGGCTAGTAGTTTTCGCTGTCAATGCCAATATTGTAAGGTTATTTCTGCCAGTTAAAGATGATGTGCGCGAACAATCAAGCGGCTGAGCGTCTCTTGCAGACTAGATCTATCGGGTGTTTTTTTTTAGATGTTGGTTTTTCAAATAGAGACAAAACTGACAGTTTGTGGTCAAATCCGGCAACTCTAATGTCATTTATGTTCAGTTTGGTTTGCCATCGATTGCAAATCGTGCGAAAATAATGGTTCAGTTCGAGAAGTTTACCGCAAGCTCCGTCCATTTTATGGTCGACATAATCGTCCATCAGAGCAATTAATTCGGTTAACCATGGATTGTTTTCGCACTATGTGAACACTATGTGATAATACGAATCCGCAGTGGCGTCGAACAGTGTGCACCAAAGAAACAATTGCCGCTGTAGAGCAAGGTGTTGAAGAGGACCCGAATAGCTATCCCTAAGGCAACTAGTTCTGACGACCAGACGGAGAAGTATCGAACGCCAACAATCGATGCACTCCACAAACACAAAAGCATACTGGTCTCCAGGCTTAAACGGCTGCGTAGACAATTTACTGACAGACAAGACCCGGATATTCGGACATTGAAGTCGTTGATCAAAAACCTTAAACAGTTAATCTCGGAAAATTACAAAAAATCTGTCAGTTTGTACTGGGGCAAGAAAATTCAGGCTATAAAAGCCAGTAGCCCGAATATGTTCCCGCAAATAAATAAAATATTCAGGCGAAAAGATCATAATGACATTCCATGTGTCCGAATTTCCCAAACGACAGAGAACAGACAGACGCTCACGGATGTTGGTATAAATCCGGAAAGTGTTGACTCGAACGACGGATTTTTCACGATCGAAGATCCTCAAGAGAAGGCGAATTCGATAGGCGCTATCTTCGAGACCGTGTATACGGTGAACAGTCCTGTTCGCCCAAATCGCGATATTGAGGAGAGAGCCTTTCTGAATCACTTTTATCTACGTACCGAACTCCAAGCTTGGCGATCTTAGAATAACGGTTTTACCGTATTCAATGACGAAAACCCTTCAAACGGCATAGTCGCCAATAGCATGATGCCGTTCGTTCAAAAAGATGAACTCCTGGACATCTTCGTGTCACTGAAAAATAAAAAGTCCGCGGGAGAGGACGGTGTCCCAAACGTCGTATTGAGACACCTGCCAGTGGAAGCAGTCGATATTTTCACCACGCTGTTTAACAATGCACTGAATAATGCACATTATCCGGTGCACTGGAAAACGGCGGTGGTACATCCTATCCCCAAAAAGGGCAAGGGCAAGGACAAAACAAACCCAGCAAGGTATTTGAGAAAATAGTCAATAGGGCTCTGCTTAAGTGGGTCGAGGAAAACAAAATTATTCCGGAAAATCAGTTTGGTTTTCGAGCGAGGCATGACACCATTCATGCCGCATCGAAACTAGTGTCCGACATTCAATGGAATAAGTCCAAAAAACAGTGCACAGGGGCCTGTCTGGTTGACTTTGAGAAGGCCTTCGACACCGTATGGTTAGAGGGGCTTTTCTACAAGCTGACCAGACTGGGCATGCGTAAACCCATGCTATATATGATATATGAAATGCTTATGGGAAAGAAGTTCGTTGTCAAATGTGGCAATGTAACTTCGAGTAAAGCCTTTGAAATTAAAAACGGTTTACAACAGGGGGCGGTGAACTCCCCGATATTGCTTAACATTTATACAAGTGATCTTGTAGGTTCTCTCAGTCACGCTATAGCGTACGCAGATGATCTAGTGGCGTACAGATCAGGTCCGAAAATCGAGGTCATCAACACACTTTTGCAACGTGACTTCGATCACATTAAGGGATATTGCGATGATTGGAAATTGAGGATCAATTTCCAAAAAACCAAAACAATTCTGTTCAGGACCCCAGTGCAGAGGGCTTCTTACGATACCAGAAAAAACTGGAAAAAATTGTGTATCCTGGGACAGCATGGACGGCCGTTGGCGGTAGAAGTGAAGTCAAATACCTTGGCATCTGGCTTGACAAGTTTCTGTATTTTAATAAAAATGTGGATGCTTGTCTGGCCAGGGCTAGGGTAGCTTATGCTCTGACAAGAAGATTGTTTCATAGCAGTCAATTTGATTTAAGGGTGAAAGTCATTTGCTACATGGCCCTCATAAGGCCGATCATCGCTTACGGTTGTCCCGTGTGGTTCAATGTATCACCATCCTACATGGAAAGGATACGGCTGTTTGAGAGGCGTTATCTCCGATCCTGCTTAGGATTGTACCGAACGCCGGACTCCGAGTTCATAAAATATTATCGCAACGAGGTTCTATACAATGGGGCTCAGTTGAATAGAATTGACAATTTCGTAATTAAGGTGACTCGAAGGCACGCTTCAAGGGCGATGAGTAGCGACAACAGCCTGATATTCGGGGCTTATTACCCCAATGAAATGTACATGGAGAGTGCGCTCATGTCCGGCTTTATTCCACCAGAGGCATTCATTTATATCGATTCGTTAGGGTTAATACAAGACAGGAACGGTATCCCGGTTTTATACCATCGCTACCGTGACGCGCGGGAAAAGTAAAAAAGTAGGAGGACCCGAATGAATCGATTCGTCACCGTGCACAGCAATTGGCGCTTTGTCCATCAACTTATGGAAGATTTTGCGCAAAGATATTGGCTTGCGACCTTACTTGTGCAAGAATTTAAGCCTCTAGACCATGCAATGCGTCGTGATTTTGGTGTATGGGCCGAAAATGAGATTGATCTCGATGCTGATTTTCATCGCAAAATTTTGTTCATTGATGAGGCTCATTTTTGGTTGAATGGCTACGTCAACAAGCGAAATTGCCCCATTTGGAGTTAAGAGAATACACATGAGAACATTGAGACGCTATTACATCCACAAAAACGGACTGTTTGGTGTGCTCTATGGGCTTGTGGAGTCATTGGGCCATACTTCTTCCGATATGATGCTGGGGAGTCAGTTACCATTTATGGAGACCGGTATAGAGCCATGATAACCAACAATTTTGTTCCCGAATCGGATGGCATGAATGTGGATGAGATGTGGTTCCAGCAAGACGGCGCTACATACCACACAGCGCATATCACAATCGATTTATTGAAAGAAACATTGAGCGCATAATTTCGCGGATTGGACCTGTCAATTGGCCACCAAGATCGTGTGATTTGACACCATTGGATTATGTTCTTTGGGGATATGTGAAGTCGCTCGTCTACGCCAACAAACCAGACTTGGAAGGGGACTTGGAAGCCAACATTCGTGTCGTTATTGCCGACATACGGCCCCAAATGCTCGAAAAACTGGTTGAAAATTCGACCTCTAGACTTGGCTTTAGTCGAACCAGCCGCGGCGGTCATATGCCCAAAATCATAATTAAACATCAATGGCATAAAATAATCCTTTCAATATAGCTAAATTGATGGACATAAAAACAGATTTTCTTGTGTTTTATTTCAATTCAAAGTTCTATAACTCTAAAAAAAAAACAGTCTTTACCCCTTTAAGCCTTCCAAGAAAGTCCACAAACATCGACGAGATTACGGTGCACACAATTTGGCTTCAGCAGACGTTGGTTGCATCGAATTGTTAAAAAAGACTTAATAAGAAGGCTTTCCCTTAATCAAAGCAGGTTAACAAACACCTACAAATACTAAGTTGGTACAATAATATCGGTAAAAAGACAACCTTCTGAGTTGATGAGCTGAACTCAGAAGGTAGTCATTTGACCGATATTATTTTACCAACTTAATATTTTCAATTCTGCACCTTCCATCTCTTGATGTTTCGATATTTGGAAGGTAGATCGATGCAACAAGGTTGGAAATAAAATGTCATGATGGCACATTTAGGAATAAATAACTTTCTATAAGTTTATTCCAGTGTTCGAATGTCACTGAGCGAGGGTAGACACTGACCTGGGTTAACTTATATAGCGTTCTATCTATATATTATAACCATCAGATACTGCTCTCATCTAAGTGGATATGACAGGAGAAATTGGTAGTGCGTAGACTGGTGTAAATATGAACGCACTGTCTACATTAAATTTGGTCAGTTTCAGCTATACGCAGACGATATCAAAATTATTAATCGATGTGCGGAACCCCTATAAGTACTTTGTAGTCCGCCCAACGAGTTTATGACCGACTCAATGGCACAGCATGTCTACATAGCTAAAATATCCTCCCATACCCTGCACTTTAACCTTTGGATTCCTGAGTAGTAGCAGGTTTTGAGACACGTCTTTATCTTCCTTGACCTTTTGTTTGACCTTTCGTTTGGTATACTCACACCACAAACTATTCGTGTGTTTTAAATAAAGCAGTTTGAGAATGTTCGATGTCTTGGTCTTGCCAAACTGACCATTTGCATAGTAATTTGTCTAAAATCTTTCCCTCTTTGTCTGACCTTAGAGATTTGAGAATTGGTGTTGTGGGATCAGTAACAATGCACAACAAGGCCAAATTCTCCAACTATCCGACGGAGGAAGGAGATAATAGGCGAAAGACTGCTTCTATGTAATACGATGTTAAGATCACAACAACACGCCTATCAACGGACTTAGGCTAACTGACTTCGTTTCGAAACGAAATGCCGATATAGCCCGCCCATGGTTTCCTCATATCAAAGATTATAAAGCCATACAGATGACGCATTGAAAACAAAAAACAGAAATTTTTGCTCACCAGCTTCACGGTACGCTCAGTGAGGGCTCAGTGGCGCGATGGTTAGTGTGATGAACTGCCGCGCAGAAGGTCTGGGTTCGATTCCCAGCCGTAGCAACACCTTAATGATTTTTCACTGGCCCTCCTCTCGTGATGATCTGACAAATCGTCCGAGTAGTATCAATTGTCATGAAAAGCTTATCTCAACTTAGCCGATCGGATTCGGCATAAAACAGGAGGTCCCGCCATCGTGCTAAGAAGTACATACGCACACATGAATGGATGTGAGAAAAAAGCTAGGCTAAGCTGCCGTAAATGACGGTCTTCCTGCCGATATTTATAAAGACGGCGGATATGACTTGTTATGTAATATTCACCAACTCATAAGCCGAATTTTGTCGGATGAAAGCATGCCTGAGGAACGGAACCACAGCATTGTTTGCCCAATCCACAAAAAAGGAGACCCTCTGAACTGCGCCTACTACAGAAACATTGTTTTCCTCAACATCGACTATAAGTTGCTATCTGCCGTAATTTGTGTACGCCTGAAACCGTTTACCAACAACCTGATCGTTCCTTACCAGGTCTTAGACCAGGAAGTTCGACAATTTATCAAATCTTCACACTGCAGCAGATCACGTCAAAAACCCCAAGAAGTTCGATACCCACCATATATTCATGTCACATACGACAGCATTTAAGGAGACGGACTATACAGAGCCATGTCTAATTTGGGTATACCTCCCAAGCTCGTCCGTTTGTGTAGGATGACGATGGAGAATTCTCGCTGCTTCATCAGGGTCTGAAACGACCTCACCGACACATTCGATACCAAAAAAGGATTTAGGCAAGGCGATGCGATGCTATGTGACTTATTTAATTGGATTCTTGAGAGGATTGTGCAAAACTCTAGAGCCAACACCAGAGGCACAACCTTCAAATATTGGTGCAACTATTAGCATACACCGACGATATTGACATCATTGGTAGGACTCAACGTGATGCCATGGCCACATTTGCTAGTATAGAGAAGGAAGCTGCAAAAATGGGTTTAGAAGTAAATGAGGATAAGACTAAGTATATGCTATCAACACGAAAGGACACACAACATCGACGAATTGGACAGAACGTCACCATTGACGGATATAGCTTTGAGGTAGTACGGGGCTTTATCTATTTCGGCTCCGCTATTAACTCTTCTACAACATCTCGTCAGAAGTAAAAAGAAGAATTACCTTTGCCAACCGCTGTTTCTTCGAGATATGAAGGCAATTTAGTAGAAAAGCCCTCACTCGAACTAATAAGGAGACCCTATATTAGACCTAGATCATTCCAGTCCTGCTCTACTGTGCTGAAGCATGGACCGTCTCAAAAGCGGATGAAGCGGAAAATTCTTCGAAAAATCTTCGTTCCGGTTGCGTTGACCGGCTATGGCGACGATGATTCAACCAAGAACTATACAAGCTGTACAGCGACGTCCCCATTGGACGTTTAAGATGGCTAGGACATGTAGAACGAATGGACACCAATACTCCCATTCATACCCGATTTTTTTTTTTAAACACAAAAAGCGATGTATTGAGGAAAATCTTTATGTGCGGTGTTAGTTTGGTTCATGCCATTTAAAGTTTTAAGATAATTTCCCACGACTGACTCTTTACTGTCTTCGATTCCCAGCCAGACGTCGAACGCAGTAGGGAAGACCTCGCCTTAAGTGGCGCGCACAAGTAGAAACAGACCTCAACAAACTTGGAGTGCGCAGTTGGAGTCGGTTAGCTAAGGACCGGGCTAATTGGAGAGGCATGTTGGTTAAGGCCCAGGTTCATTCCGGACTGTAGCGCCACTTAAGTAAGTAAGTACATCTCTACATCTATTGCAAAGCTCTAAAGCTATGTCGATTTACGGAGCACAGTTCTTCAGCAGCTTATACCTCTTGACAGAGATTCTTCCATCAGAACTACGTTAAAGATTTGACATAAAACAGGAACTGCCTTATGGTCCTTTGGAACGTTTCAATTGACAATCAGTGTATGAAACGCAACTCAAACGAAGTACATCATCGGAAAATACTAGAATCAGTACCGTAGTGTCGTTATGGTGGTGCTCAAGAGAACCAGGCAAATAATCGCTAATGGTTTTCATCGAATTTCGGCTCAAACCCTGGCATCGGTTTATTCTCTAATAAGTCCTGCGTCAATTTTATTTGCAACTTCCTCTGGTCGGTGGCCAGCTACGTTCATGAAGTTCTGTAAGTGGTCAGATTTTCCATCTTCATAGGGTAGCTCACCTGTCTCTCTTTCTATTGTGAGGTTAGTTGCGATTCAGGATCTTGGGTTTTTGATCTAGTGGGTTTTGATTTTCTGACAAACGGATACTAAACGATGAAAGGCTATCAGTCGCAAGCAAATTATCAAAATATGCGTGTAGACAATGATTCAACCATGTCCTCCGGAAGGTAACCTGTTGCTGCATTTCAATCATCTGCAATCAGTCTAAGCCTGTTTCCATACATGTACCGTGTAGGCTTTCCGACAAGCTACCAAAAAATTCATCTCCTTCTATGTCGGTGTCGCTCAAATTCATTTACCAGCACATGTGAGATGTCACCGTGTTTGAGGATTTATTTTAAATTTCCATGACTTCATCCAAAACAATAAAGCTGTGGAAATAAGTCTCATAGATTCATCTCCATTACTCTGGGTTTATTTTTTCCATTATCCTTACAAGGTACCATCCCACTACTCCCACATTCTAAACGACAACAGAATCAACAAAAAGCCAACATAATTCGTGTACTTTTCTCAGTTTTATTAGGCGCATTTATTTCAAGGATATACCAGATACCTACTTTGCTTATTTATTTGCTTATATCCTTCTTTATCTTCTTTTTTTCGGAGGCCTATATTTGCCAGCTAAAGCCCAGTCAGCTGAGATGTTATATGACTGTGTACGTCTACGTTTGTGTGCTTGCCTTGAGTGTGCAAAGTCGAGGATAACTTATTCCCCTCAATTATTCATATATGAGCTCTGTGCAAATTAAAGGAACCACCACTGTTGTCTGTGTGTTTGCATAAGTGGGTGTGTATTTCCTTTCGCCTGAATTGCATCTTAAGATGTGTAATTAAGTTTGAAAATAAAATTGTTGCCTTGATAAACAAGTTAACTTTGTGCTTTGGTGGATTGAGTTGTAAACATTTACATGTTATCCTTAATTTTTTTTTTGTTGTTGATTTTGTGTGATATGGTAGCTTAATTGTTTGAGTGCTCTGTGAGGAAATGAGGGAAACATTTTGATCTTGAGATTGGTTTTTGTATTTAGAGGGTTGTAACTTTTGCGAAATGTAGGGGTGGTGAATATATCCGAAGATTTCAACTCCGGCAAGAAAGCCCTCACCAAATTGCAGAGAAAAAGATGGAATCCTTGAAAATTTCCAAACATGGGGTTTAACAGGGGAAATTTTAAAAATGGCCATCGGAGACGTTTGTGAGATTAAGCGTTCTAAATAAAAAAAATGGCCGTAGGAGACATTTGTTGGAATAAGGGTTCTTAATAAAAATGGCCATAGGAGACGATCGTGAGAATAAGGGTTCCCATAACATGGCTTGAGTGTTATGAAGCAAAAGTCTGGTTGTCAGCAAAAAGTTGTCTATTGACAACCGTTGTGCGATGTCGTGTGACAACGAATACCATTACGACATTAGCAGACGACAACCATTTGCGATGGCGCCTCGAATTTTTCAAAGCATCCTTTGGGGGCAAACCCGATGGAGGGCAGTATACAATCGTGTTGTGGTCAGCGCTTCTCACTCGGGAATCGGTCATTTTCAATTAAAAAGGCAACGGTCTTCCAGAACAGGCTGCACCAAAAGAAGTTCTATTTGCATCTCAGAGCATATCTATAAGACGCTCACAGCTAGTTATGAGAGGGACAATATTCTCGAAGAACATTTTTGTAAAGGTGTTGTGGCAGAGCTTTCGCCCACGTAATATTGTGACTTAAGGCTTATGGCAGCTGTAGCTAATTGGTTTTTATGCCCACAAGATCTCGGTTCGGTTCCTATTCGTGGCAACACCAACATGATTTTTTTTATATTTTTTCGATGCGAAAAATATTCAATTATCCATTCTTTCCAACTATTCGTGAACATTTTACTGATTGCTATAACTGATGCCCCTACGATTTATAACTATCTATACAAAATGAATGTGTGGTGCACAAATAATAGAATCTGACACTACGTTCCTCCGGCATTTAATTCATAATTTTGTAGAGCACGTTTTAAGTACTTTGTTAGGGATACCTCTCATGCATATTGCAGAGAACGGCTTATAGAATGGCTTTATGGACTGAAGTCCAAGGAACTCAAGTTCGACTCAAGTAGGAAACCAATTTATTTGATTAAATATAAAAAATTATGTTTATAATTAAATACAAAAATATGGGTATATAAAGACCAATTTTTTAATTATTTTCGTTATTTTTTAGTTTGGTTAAGCCTTCGCTAAGGAAGTATTATAGAAAACCTGTAAAGTCCGCCAAACTATTTTCCAGTTGATATTGCTGGAGGAGAAATTGCAAAACTGTTAGTTGGGCATCACAATATTTTTGTTTACTACGTGATAGGTCTGGTCTATTAGACTATGGATGGATTATCTAGAAATTTTAAATGAGTTTACAAAACTTTGACGGTATAGGCAAATGTGTGTTCAGCAAGACAATTTTTTGACCATAAGTCGCACTAAGCGGTTGAAACACGTAACTACCTCTGAGAACGCTGAAATTCTAATATATAGACGGGTAGCGGGCTATGTTGTTCCATATTGAAATGTCACAAAATAGTTAAGAAAAATACCAGGAATGTGTGACCCACTCTTGATTAACCGAGATATCTGGTATTAACTGCCCGTACAGAACTCAAACATATCTTTTGCATTCACTAGGGTGTCCGAAGTAATAGTTTTACAACAAGGATTGGAACTCGGCGATTCCGAAAGCACTTGAATGTTTGTCAGACTTTACAGGAACTCAAACATATCTTTTCCATTCACTAGGGTGTCGGAATTAATGGTTTTACAACAAAGAATGTCAATCCTTGTTTAACGCCAATTCCGAAAGCTCTTGATGCTTAACTTTCGCCAGAGTTATGGCAGTTAAGGTGTTGTAACATGCAGGATTTTAACCGCTTAGTACGCTAACGCATGCACGAATACTTTTAAAAACTGGTACAGCAAATTGAATCAACTATTATTTATAATTTAAAAATGTCGAATAAATAATAATGCGATCGTTAATCTTTAATTTTACCGAATTGTATTTCTAATGTATCTACCCCCTATTTGCATCTGCAAAATATCGTGAGATACATTCTTTTGTGAAGTTCGCTAAGAAATAACTATAAGAGCCCTCCGAGCACCCTTAAATCTCCCCCCGTTAGCATATCTAGCACAATGGGCATAGCATGAATTCCCTAGAGCATTGTGCACTTATTTGATGAAATCATAAGGGAACGTCTACCAAGTGAAATATCTCTAAATACATTCCGGATCAACAATAGAAAAAAAAATATTTTCTAAACAAGAAAACACACCCTTTAGCTGCTTCCCATCCATTCCGTCCTTCGCACAAACATTCCACTTAACCCCTTATTGGATGCTTCTATTATTTTTCTAGACCGTGGGATGTATAAATAAGCTCATTAAGGGCATCTTGCTCTCCCTATTTGTTTTCGCTAATAACTTTCATTTGTACGTCCATTCAGACCTGATCAACAGGAGGCCTGCATTTTTTCAATTACAACGAGTGAATTGGAAATAAACTGGCAGACTACTTAGCCGTTCCACAACACCCCACCCCTCAAGGCTGCTATACCATTCATTGATCATAATAATGCCCTAAAAATGAAGTCATCCAAACTCCACAGGCAAATTGCCTGTAGCTTGTGTATCCAGCCTTAGTCATAGTCACCAAGGGAGGTTGCAAGTAAAAGTTCAAAAACAGGAGAAAAAAAAAACCCTCTGTAGGCGAAAAATAGAAGAAACCAAGTGAAAAGAAAAACTTTCTGAATCAACAAATTAAATTGCATTTTGCAACAATAAAGGGAGGGTCAGCACGGAGCGAGAGAGAGAGGGAAAAATAAAATTAAAATTCATTGCACAAAGTCAACGGTAAGTAGCCGGGAAACGTTGGAACAACAACGAAACGAGGAACGGGAAAACGTGGTAACAAGACGACGAACGACAATGAAAAATCATTGGGGTAGGTCCGTCCAACCACCCAAACTTTATGTTTCTTTTGCAAGTCAGTCATGCCTATAGTATAGTAGGCAAAAGTTAACCCCCTAGCGTCCACGACCCTTAGGCTGGGCATATAGGGGAAGGTACAATTTATGAAATAAAAGCGGATATACACGAAACGTAAAATTTAAGTTTAATTCACTTCCACCACCCGCTTGTTGGGGAAGTTTTTTTTTTTTTTACAACACTTACCATCCCTTACTTGAGCCACATTCGTTAGCTTAAGGGGCTCGTGTTTTTTTTTCCTGTTTTTATTTCATATTTTATTTATAAACCGCTATGGGAATTCGCCGCGTTGTTACTGTGCAGGAGTTGTGTGATGTGACAGGCTAGTGAGAAGGGTATACCCTGACATAAAGAACCCCCAACTTTGCGCTGGCTTGCATATTTCATATACTTGGGCAGAGGAGATAAAGTTGTTCCCAAGTAAGTGTGTGTGCAATATATACATAGATATGTATTATGTGAGGGGCAAGTCGATGAGTTTCTAGGTCACCAGCGGGGACGACCACATTGGGGTAAAGGGGTGGTGTAAAACCAAGGGAATATACGGAAACTTTATCTGATTCCATTATTTTATTGAACAGGGTGGTCGTCGGCGGCGGGTGTCCGGAATGTCATTGGGTAGGCCGGTCTTTTCTCTCTTTGCTGATGATTTATCAAATATGCATGTTTAATGTGCTCATCTTTTTTTCGATTTATATTCCGTTTATCGACTTGCGTTCGGTCTTAATATTTAAAGTCTTTTTATTTTTCAACTAGAAAATGAAAGTTTAAAGATGGACACTGTGTGCGGTGGGGGATGCACCCCTGCTAGTTTCTTTTAGGGGACACTGTTGAGGGTGATGTCTATAATTGTGGTTATGAATATTTTATGGGGGGAAGTAGGTACAATTTTAAGGTTAAGTTTAGATTTTCAACTTCAAAGGAGTTTTTTGAACGATTATCTAATAGGAGGTACTTTTTTCAGTAGCGTTGGTTTTACAGTTATTTCTATATGACGTTCAGCATGCATTGCCATTTCATCGTAAATAGATGTAACGTTCCACTTCCGCGAAGCAGGGCATTTAGGACCCGCCGACCCAATGGAAATAGGTCGTGGGAAATTGATGTTAAGTATGGGTTCCACGCGATTTACCTAAGTGTCCCGGAATTTCCTTTTTGGAGGAATCGCGACCACCAGAAAAGACCCGCGTAATTTTAGTTAATAAAAAAGATTTATAAATTACTATTTTGTTTGGTACTTAATTTATTGCCATTCCCAGAAGGGGATAAATGAAATACAAAAGGAAAAAAAACGTCTACCCTCCTAGGATTGAAATCACACCCCAAAAGCGCTGCAACGTTGCCACCCTTTTGTTCACACCTTAGCCAATGTGTCAGAAGGGTATTGTATGAATTTACCTAAATTAAACAAAATATTTAATACATCCATATATAATTAAGGCTAATGAAAGGAGAAAGCAATCTAACAAAATAGTGAAATAGTAATCGACAAACGAAATAACTTTTACAATCGTCAAAAATACAGACTACAATAAGGAAAATAAAACTAAAAAAATAAAAAAAAATAACACTCAGCTTGGTGCTCGAACCCGCAGCTGGTATCAGACATCGCCACACACGAGAAACCAATCTTATTGTAGGCAAAAGGAAAACCTCAGATACTCTTCACGAAGGAAAGCCTTCCTCTAAGCGCAATCTTCGCTCAGATAAAAAAGTCGTGTTTGGATTTTTTTGTTCTAGAGCAAATATATATATATATATATATATATGTATAAATCCGTCTACTCTACGCTGACGATGACATGTGGAACAATTCATATATCTATTGCGACGCACTAATAACCAGTGGTTAAATTTTAAGGGCCGATGTTTAATGTGAACCACACCTAAACGTCAATTTTGTTTTTTCATTTCATTTGACTTTTCTTAATTTCAGACTAACTCAATTTGAACCATGGAAAGATACACAATCGAGCAATGCGTTAAAGTTGTACAGGCTTATTATAAAAATGGGCGTTTAAATCAAAATGCATATCGCTCACTTCGTAATCTTTTCGGTTAATTTAATCGTCTAAATGTGCGTACAATCGGAAAAATCGTGCAAAACTTGGAGCAAACCGGGTCTGTAGGGGAAAATACCAGTGCATTCTCTTACAGCTCGTACTGCAGAAAATATTGCTGAAGAGCCGTCCACCACAACTCTCGTTGTCGTGCCCAACAATTGCACCTCTAACGCTCGTCGTTGATGAACATTATGCATGAAGGCTTGCATTTACGTGATTACAAGGTGCAATTGACTCAAGAACTAAAGCCTCTTGACCAATTTAAGCGTCGTCAATTGTCAGAAGGGTGGCAAGAAATGGCAACAGTGGATGATCAATTTTTTAAGAAAATCATCTTCAGTGATGAGGCACATTTTCACCTCATCGGATTCGTCAATAAGCAGAATTGCCGCATTTTGGCGAATTGTGAATCCAAGAGTGATTGTCGAAAAACCAATGCAACCACAAAGAGTGACTGTTTATGGGCTGGCGGCATCATCGGGACGTATTTTTTCCAAAATGAGGCCGGTCAGGCAGTAACTGTGAATGGTTTTCGCTATCGTGAGTTGATAACGCACTTTTTATAGCCCGAATTGGAAGATATGGATGTGGACGATATGTGGTTTCAATAGGACGGTGCCACTTGTCACACAGCTAACGAAACAATCGCCGTGTTATCTAACGTGGTGGCGATGTCAATTGGCCGCCAAGATCATGTGATATGACAACGTTGGACTTCTTTCTTTGGAAAGAAAATATGTACGTTGATAAGAAAGCAACAATTCAAGAGCTAAAGGATGAGATAATTCTGCATATTAACGGCATAGAACCTCAATTATACCTCAGCGTCATTTAAAATTTGGATGGAGGTGTGCCGCCGAGGTCGCGGCGGCCATTTGGCCGATATTTTGTCCGATACAAAATTGAGCCATGCCAATATTATCGTAATAAAAAGAAATGACAGTAATTTCCTAAATAATTTGTGTTTTATTAAAAATCAACATCGGCCCTTAAAATTTAACCACCCTTTAGATGGATGGATACGGCTAACAATCGCTCAATTCAAAAATATTTATTCAACAAGCTGATTTAAGATATTACTGCCGCACCAAAGAAAAAAAAACATATACGTATATGTATCTGTATCTAGTTATTTTTTTTTCTCTAACACCACTCTAATTAACTTGAGACAACTATTCGTTGCAAACTCTTGAGATCAACTCCACGCTAACTGGCTTCTTTCCGTTTTCCCCTATTGACATTGAAATCTAGCTAGAAGCTCCTCAAAATAAGGAAATAAAAAAAAAGTTTCACTGCCGTTATTCGAACTCCGACTACAAGGATCAGGTGGAGATATTTACTCTTCCAGACCATACCGTAGCTTGATAATTGTTAGACACCAATTCATTTGTGGTGAAAACTTTTCAGGTCTTAACATAGACGTACGCCCTAACAACGTTTACACATTGTGGGAACTTATTTTCAAAATCAGTGCTTAAAAATTGTTATAGAGTTCTTCAACCACATTTTGTTCGCCATAATCGTGAAATTGAACGCACTATTGCAAGTTCGTTAACCTTAGCATAAATTAAGCAACCATTGCTGAAATGCTAAAAACCGCTGTAGTCCGGCCACTATATAAAGGTGGTACCAAAAGCGAGATACAAAATTCAGGCCAATATCAATCTTGCCGATGGTTACAACGTGCTTTGAAGAAGTCATAACAAAGAGGCTTTAAGACTTCATTGCTGAAAATTCCATCATACATTCAAGCCAGTACGGATTTCAGAAAAATAAGAGTACTGACAAGCTGTTTGGGGAATTTCCGAATTGCATCAATGAGAGCCTTAACAAAAGCCACCATGTTATCGTGCTGTTCGTGGATTTCGTAAAGATTTTGAAACTCTGAACCATGTAAAGGTAATAGAAGTATGTACTGAACCATGTAATGTATGTGCATTGGCACAAGAGGTTCGATATCAGATTGGCTAAATGAATACCTGAACAACAGGCGATTTTATGTTAAGATCAACCAGACATCCCTCATGGATAAAAATTGGGCCCAATATTATTTATCCTATACACCAATGAGTTGCTAAGAGAATTCCAACAGGCCAAACCAATCGCGTATGCAGACGATACGGCAATAGTGGTGCGACACAAGTCTTTGAATAAGGCAACAGCAATAGTACAGGAGGAGTTTGATAATGCGGTGAAATGGTGCCATGATCACGGGCTAACGATCAGCTCCTCAAAAACTAAGATGATGCATATAAGAAGTCCAAAGTTCAAGGCTATTCAGCAACAAATTAATTTAGAAATACTTCCGGAAGTAATTCAATTAGCTGTCCGATTGAGAGAGTTAAGAGTTACAAATATCATGGAGTCACTATTGACAGCAGCTTTCTGTGGGATAGACATATCGATGGGTTGCGTATAAGCAAAGAGTATAGAGCTACGTAGAGTACGCATCACATCTAAACATTTTGTAGTCGTTTCAGACGCGGGCGGTAAGTGCGAATAGGAAATTTCGTAGATCGTATGCGTCGGCAAGGCTGTTGTTTGATGCTGGGTAGCAATGTGAACACTATGGTATCAGTATCAGTACCCCACATAGAAAATATTCGTTGTATGAGATGTGCACTCTATGTAGTCCTATACTCTTTGGTATGAGTCTTAAAAGAGTTCTATACGCACTTACCCCACCTAAAATCGCTTGCTACAATGTCTGTATTAAGACAAGTTTACAACTCCCTAGTGGAAACAAAATTAAGGTATGGAATTCTTGCATGGGGTAATGCATCTGCAACACACATACAAAAACTTAATAAAATACAAAACAGAGCTTGGAAAAAGATATGTTTGGATAAGCGGCGTAATGTTCCTGAACAACAACGGTATAGAGTGGAAGGCATTTTTAAGATGAGCCTTATCCTGGAGTACTATGACGACAATCGATTTTGCACGCCAAATCTCTACAATATCAACACTAGAAGACGGTCTCAAGGTGTGCTTCAAGAACCCAGATTCAACAACAACTACGGGAGAATACCAGAAATCCTCAACTCACTCCCACAGGGGCTTAAAAACATAACAAATAAAAGACGAGAATAATAAATACAAATAAATTCTTTCTAAACACAGGATTATAAAAAAATGCTATTTTTGTAAATTGTATAATTGTTTTTTAATTAAATTTCATTTTGCTTAGATATGTATGTAACTTACAAAACATTGAAATTTATTCAAACTAAGCTTGCTCTCAAAATTTTAGTAGACATTTTTGAAACGCAATCTTCTGATGAAAAGCCTTTATAAGGCTTCGCGGAAATATCTAACCATTGTAAAATATTATCGCTGAATAAAAATGAATTGAACTGAATTGAATATTCATAGAACCATCACCGAATTCAGAAACAATTTTACACTAAGACATTCATGCAACGAACAGAGTGCGTAGAGCCCGTGCTTCATTGAAGACCGTGATCAATCAATTTGGCGCAATTCTCAAGGATTGGGCATCCCTTATGGAATGCTGTGGGATATTTTAAACCCTGATCTTGGTTTAAAGGCGCATAAATGCAGTTCGTTGAGAAATTGCAGCCGACTGACTTTGGTTTATTTATTGAAAAATTGTTCTTAGCGAAGAAGGTAATTTTTGGTCAAACTACGCTAATAAGCAAAACACCCGTATTTAGGCCGATGAACAGCCAGAGGCAATCCAAAAGCTACCAATTCAACCCCATAAATGCACTGTTTGATGCGGTTTACGTGCAGGAGCATTAAAAATGCGGAACGAGCAAGTGTTAATGGAGATTGCCACAGAGCCATGATCAATTAATTTTTGTTGCCGAATATTCAAGAGATTGGTATGGCTGACTTTTAGTTTCAATATGATAGCCCATACCATACAGCTAACGAATCAATCGCTTAATTGAGTGAAACCCCCGATGAAAACATCATCTCAACAAATGGTTCTGACAATCGGGGATATGTGAAATCGACGCACGTAAACACGATAAACTTGAAACGATTGAAACTTTGGAAACACACATAACTCGTGCCGATAGTCATCGAAAATTGGACCCATCGAATGGATCAGTTAAGAGTTTCTTACTTTCTTACTTAAGTGGCGCTAGAGTCCGGATTGAACCTGGGCCTCAACCAAAATGCATCTCCAATTAGCTGTCTAACTGCCTGCTGTAGCGTACTCCAAGTTGTTTGAGGTGGGTTTCTGCTTGTGCGCGCCACTTAAAGCGAGGTTGTCCTCTACTGCTTCCGACGTCTGGCTAGGAATCGAAGACTCTGCGAGCCGGAGTATTGGTATCCATTCATTCTACATGTCCAACCCATCTTAAACGTCCAACGCGGAGTTTGTTTTGACCAGGGGCATGTCGCTGCACAGCCCGTATAGTTATTGGTTGAATCTTTATCTCCATAGGCCGTCAACGCAAACGGGAACGACGATTTTTCGAAGAATTTTCCGCTTCACCCGCTTTTCATACGGTCAGTGCTTCATATCCCTTAGACTATAAGTGGAATGATCAGGGTCTTATACAGAATCTGCCTAGTAGTTCGAGTGAGGACTTTACGACTAAATTGCCTTCATAGTCCGAAAAAACAGCGGTTGGCAAGAGCAATTCTTCGTTTAATTTCTGACGAGATATTATTGTCAGAGTTAATAGCGGAGCCGAGGAAGACAACGTCCCGTTCTGCATCAAACTTATATCTGAGGTTCTGTCCATTTCGTCGATGTTGTGTGTTGACAGCATATACTTAGTCTTACCCTCAAACCATTTTTACCGCTTTCTTGTCTATACTAGCAAACGTGGCTATGACATCACGTTGGGTCCTACCAATGATGTCAATATCGTCGGCTTATGCTAGTAGTTGTACAGTTTTTTGGAAAATTGTGCCTCTGGTGTTGGCTCGGGAGTTTTGCACGATCCTCTCAGGAATCAAATTGAAGAAATCACATGACAGCGCATCGCCTTGCCTTGCTCTGTAAAGTTCGTTTCTATAAATGCTTTCGTATGCGGCGTTAAAATCCATGAAAAGGTGGTGGGTATCGATTTGGACTTCTTGAGTTTTTTCCAGGATCTGCCTAAGTGTGAAAATTTGATCGGTTGTGGACCTTCCTGGAATAAAACCACACTGATAAAAGCCGACCAAGTTGTTGGTAAAAGGTTTCAGGCGTTCACATATTACTGCAGATAGGATCTTGTAGACGATGTTGAGGAGACTTATGCCTCTGTAGTTGGCGAAGTTTACATGGTCTCCTTTCTGTGGATCGGGCAATCCAGCCCACATTTTTTTTCTCATTAAAGTGTAACACATAGATGTTTGTCCGACCTTCGAATGACGTGTAGCAAAATAACAGAAGTGAGAGGATAAGCTAGCCCTTAGACCATATATAAACCGTTAATATCACACATTCATTTACTTTTTACCTCAAGGTCCCCCATAGAATTTTTCTTTCAAAACGAACAAAGGTTTCTTCATCGACTTTTGATACGGTCCATGCTTCGGTGTCGTGGAGTAGGACTGGAATTGATTGGATTTTACCCTAGCAAATGTGACAGTGAATGCTAGCTTAGTCCGACTATTAATGAGATTATTGTCGACGTATGCTTAAAGTTTACCGGAGGCTGTGATATTGGCTCGGGGTTTTTGCACTCAATTCTCTTAAGAATGATACAGACTCGTTTTATACTTTTTTTATTGAATATTTCGGGGGTCGTTGCTGACCATTATAGATCAGCAAGAATTTTCCTATTTATTTTTTCATTCATACGTTAATCCAATTCAAATGAGTTGGTGTATGTCACTTCCTAAAACATCTACGCCGACCTTATAAAGCTCAGTATAGACATGAAGGCAGTCATTTCTGACCTCTAAAAAGCTTAAGCTTATGTATTGCTATCCTCTCTAGATTTGGGTTTCATATTTCTAAAAACAGCCTAGCAAATAAGCCGGCCTTTTTCTTTTCTAGCGATCTTTAGTCCCGAATATGGAAGAAAATGAAGACGGATTAAAATTGTTACTAGTATACCGGACTGTGAGCCTTTCGGAGATGATCCAAGTTTGTAAGTTGTATGCACTTCAAGGCTACTACGATAACGAACACCATTCTCCTTTATCCCTCACCGGATGAAGAGTATCAACCTTAAGGCAAACGGATAGTACAACTCGAGCTGCAAAGAGGCTGTTAGGTTGAAAGAGTTATGTTTTCGGTCATATAATACCAATCCTACAACGTGCTGCACAATAGCACAATGTTTTGCCACAGCTTTTGGTCGTGGGAGAATTTGACACGCTTGATGTGGGCATTACAGTCGTTTCTGGCTCGTTTGAACATAAGTCGATTTTCCACTTATGTTCAAACGAGCCATAAACGACTATAATGCCCACATCAAGCGTGTCAAATTCTTCCACGACCAAAAGCTGAGGCAAAACATTGTGCTATTTTTGATTTTTCACTTATGTTCAAACGAGCCATAAACGACTATAATGCCCACATCAAGCGTGTCAAATTCTTCCACGACCAAAAGCTGAGGCAAAACATTGTGCTATTGTCCAGCACGTGCCCCAAAAGGCGAATCTTTCTCTCTCTCCAACTGCTGATCAATTGGACTTACCTCCATTCTTTGTAAGATCATGGAAACGCTGAAACGTCAGCTTATGAAATATATTTTGAACAACCGACAGTCAACTGGTGATTTGATGAAAAATCTTATCGAAAATTGGAACCAATGTATTCGCCTCGCTAGCGAACGCAAGATCGTTGCACGTGATATTTTAAAGGCATTTTACAGGGCTTGAAAACAAGCTCTTTTATTGAAAATGCGTGCCTTTGGAATCGATGAAACTCCTCTTCTCTCGAGACGTCCTATACAAGTTGTTTTGTAACGTTTCAAGTCTGCTACTCACCAACTAAATGCTGGTGTTCCCCAAGGCTCCATTCTGTCTCCGACACTATTTCTCATTTTTGTTAACGACTTCTCTATATTCTATTCCAATAAATTCTTTTGCTGATGTCAGCACTCTGAACCCATATTCGTTCTCTAGTCCACGCCCTTCATTTTTGACGTGGAACAATAACGGCTTTATATGTGAAGCTCATTAAATTCTCATCTTGTCAGCATTATTAAACCGAGTAAATCTAAAAGAGTGAAATTTAATGTTCCCAAAACAATATGCTATCTGTTGTCATCTAAGCGAAACAAATATTTGTATCCATTATCCATGAATGGCATCGCCAATACCGGAAAACTTTCCATGCTCGGTATGTGTATTAGTAACGACCTTCGTTGAAAGGACCACATATTCCAAATCGCTAAAAACGCAGGGAAACGGCTATGTTTACTTAATCGATGCGAAAAATATTTTACCCCTTCTGAAATGGCCTCAATATATAAAGCATACATACGCCCCAAACTTGAGTTGAACGCCCACATTTGATCAGGTGCAGCAAAAACATCATTGCACTGCAAATGATACAAAAGCGAGCGCAAACACTGATAGGAGTCCAAACCGTAGCGAACTCTACAGTCTCGTTTGAACATCGTAGGTGGACATTTGTGTTTTTAATGACATTTAAGTGTGTACGTAGAGAAGTTGACATTTGACATTCTCATTGTTTACATTTTGTTTTGAGTGGTTTTTTAGAAGACATTTGTTAACATGTAACATTGAGTTGTTTTGTTAACATTTAAAAAAAATATTTTTAATGAGTTTTAAACAGTAGGAATATCTCCGGCCTAATATTTTTTACCGCTATTTTAAGAGGAAATGCTCAGTCGAAATTCCGCCCTTCATACATTCAACCGTAATATTCACCATGCCATGAATGCTAATCAATTCATCCTCAAGCCTATCTTCGGACGCACTGTGAAACACAGAGATTCATTCCTAAACCGAACAAAAGGAATGTGGAACGCTTTACTAAACTCTTTTTTTTTGTGATATTTTTACCAAACGCAGTTTTCGCTTTAAAACGAAGAAATTTGATGGACTCAAACATCCTTTGTAGAATATTAAGGCTTCCTTGAAGGCATTAGACTGTTTCTTTACACAATTAAGTATTTCCAACGCAAAATTCTTTGAAACATCTTTGGTCTCGTTGACAGGTTCTGGAGTCAAAAATTCACGAAGTTTACGAAGTGCAACATAGATGACAATTCCGATTCACAAACCTTGGGAACTGTTAAGAGACGTACCTGCAGATTCCAAGGTAGATGAACTCATTTGCTACATCAGAGGTATTATGAACTGCTAAGCGACAAAGACCTGGAACTACACATTCGACGATAAAGAAAGCGTCGTCAATTCGAACTTAAAATGGGAATCGACCTCTAAGAAGAACGTTCACTGTGGCGCTAAGGAAGTAAGTTTGTATTAACTCTTCTATCCCTTATTTGGAACACACTCTTCTGAAAATCAGGAACTGAAGATCTTAAAGAAACCAAATGAACTTTTTTTGTTCTTACATAAAATAGATACCATTCAGTTCAAAAGGACCAAACTGTTTCATTTTCGTTGACCAATAATAAATATTTTCAAACAAATACAGTCGAACTTCGATAGATAAGTCGAACTTCGATAACTCGAATATTTAATAACTCGAATATTTAATAACTCGAATAAAATTGGTTGGCAATAGCGCCAACACTAAAATTTGCATGTAATTTGTATTTGATAACTCGAACTTCTATAACTCGAATGTCTTGATAATTCGAGAGATTATTTGGCGTCACCTTCGATAAGTCGAATTCTAAAGGGGGAAATCCCAAATTCTGAAGTGGAATTCCCTAATTCTGCGTGTTTTAACAAGTTTGTTTTATAATGCATCGCTTTCGGGGGCACTGAGTTTGAATGTTCCTTATACATACCGTGTAGAAAATCGTAATTTTCTTATCTGTGAGTAAACATTTTTAAATTTCTTCCAGGTTGCTATATTTTTTTGAATTATTGAAAAAAATAAGAGGAAGACAAAACAAAACACAGAGTTGAAGATTCGTATAAACAGTGGAGTGTGTAGATATTGTTAGTTGTTTAGAGAAAGTTCATTACATTTGTTAACGTTGATATGTCGGTAAAGCGTACGTTAAAAACATGATCTTTTGAAGAAAAATTTAAACTCATAAAAGAGGTGGAAAGTGGGTCGAAAAAGAAAGATGTGGCTGTGAAGTATCGTGTTCCGGCAAGAACAGTGTCTACCATTTTAAAAAAATAAAGAAAGTATTGTCACAACATACGAAAATGTGGACAAAGCCGTCTTAGAATGGTTTAAATTGACAAGGAGGCAGAACTTACCTATATCTGGAGGGTCAATTAAAGAAAAAGCGTTGGATTTTAGACAAAAACTGGGACTTCCAAATTTGAAGGCAAGCACGGGTTGGCTGGATAATTGGAAACGTCGGTATGTACACACATTTATGTAACAAAAATCTGTACCTTCAGATTAAAAGTTTTTTTTTTTAAAGGACCGGCATATGTATGTCATAAAAAGGCTTGTGGAGAGAGTAATGATGTGAGTGACGAGGACTGTACTAAATGGAAACGTGATTTTTTAACTCATTTATTGGAGGGTTATCAAGCAAAGGACGTATTTAATGCAGATGAGATTTAGATTATTTTTTAGAGTTTCTTATTTTAAGATAACGCATATATATTATGGATTTCCTATTTGGAATTCACTTTCACGAAAACAAAAGCATTGCTAGGACATAAGTTTATTAAAATAAAATAAATTGTCATGGATCTTTCAAGAAAAGGAAAACCAATAGGAAGTCTAGGACGTAAGATCGTTGTTAGGATATATTACAAAAAAATTGAAGAAGCTAGGAATTTATGTATAGATAATCCCATCACATACGCAAATTCACAGACAGAGGAGTTTACGGGAATTTCGGCCCGAACAATAAGAAGGATAATTAAAGAATATGAGAAGAAAGGCGCTATTGAATATCCAACTAAAAGAGTACCACATACAAAATGGAAAACTGGATTGGACGAATTTGATATCACAGCTGTTCGGCGAATTATATACAACTTCCACATTGAAGAAAAAATGATGATAACATTAAAAATATTAAGACAACGGGTGCAGGAAGATTTGAAGCTGAACCTAAGCAATATGTCGCTACATAGGATTTTAAAAAGAAATGGATTTTCTTATAGGAAAACGGAGAACAACCGTAAATTTCTTTGCGAAATATTTTAATATACATTAATATTAACTATTTCATATATAGGTAGCAAAATCAATAAATATTTTTATCTTAGTACTAAAACGTGTGTGTTTTTACTTCTTAATTCAAACCAAACCGAACCACCCATTTGGTATACTGGTGTTTTGTTTTGCTGCTCGCTGTAAATCTGTTTTATATTTGCAATTCATCGTTAACTTTATCTCGCTATAATTTACACTTTTAATCAAGGTTACAAATTTAAAAGTGGTGGGTAGTTCAATAAGTTTTAAAAACTGCATTTCTTAAAAAAATTATTGAAGAATCAAGAACGTTCACCATTTTGTCTTTAACGAACCGTTTAATACCCCATCCTCTTTTTTGTGACAGAAAATCGTGCCTATTGTTATTGGGTATAAAATCGTTTACGTTTCCAAAAAATTCCCAAATTGTAATTTTTTTATTAAATTTACCTACTTCGCCCAAATTCAATGATATAAAAAAAAAAATTGGTGTGACACTGCAATTTACTTTACTTTGCGTGCCAATATCAGTACCTACACGATCAATATGCACGACACAATTAATAATGATCAACGAAAGCATAATGAGCAAATAGGGTTTAAATCTAAAACCGTACACCTTCATACAGACACAGTCACACAATCAATTCATGTGCAATGTTTTGCTTAATCTATCCGACCGTGATCACATCATACTCCTACAAAGAACCGACAAGACAAAAAACGAAACAATATATTTTCCTCCAAGTAAAGTTGACATATAATGGTCTATAGTTTTCCTCCGCTCCTAATTTCAGTATAAAAGAAGGAAAATGAAGAAACCACCCTCAGTGAGATCGCGACAGCGATCTTGAACACAAGGCAGGGTATACGTCGTTTTTTATTATGGCTCCGCCCATTTTCGTCTCTTTATGCTTGTTTTTGCAATTTTAAGAGATTGTAAAACACATTTTAAGAGACCTGCGCATGAGAATGGCCAACTGTTTTGGTACGCACTATACATTGATGATTGCCGCAAACATGGATGTGTCAGAAGAACTAAAACTGCTCTTAATAGGTAAAAGCAATCGGCCTCGCTGCTTTCGAGGTGTTAAATGGTTACCTCTCGACTTTAAGGCAAATACGAAAGCGTGGATGAAAGGAGCACTTTTTGAAGAATGGGTGGCAAATTTAGACAAACATTTTGGTAAAATGGGAAGAAAAATTATTCTCTTCATTGACAACTGCCCGGCTCATCCTAAGGACATTCAACAAAAATTAAAATTTATTAAACTCGTTTTTTTCCTCCCAATATGACATCAAAGTAGCAACCACTTGATCAAGGCATCATACAAAACGTGAAATGTCATTACCGCCGTAGGATTTTGAAAAAAACCATAAAAGATTTTGAAGAAAACAAAAAAACTAACATTACTATGATAGACTGTGTTGATGAAATAACCAATGCGTGGAATATCGACGTTCAGTCTGAGACCATTTCCAATTGCTTTAAAACAGCCGGTTTTGGTGAATATTCTGAGTGGGAGGAAGAAGATGCAATTCCTTTGATTTTCATGATTGAACGCTCCAACGAAAGAAATGAGGGAGAAATTCAACGGCAGACGGAATTTGAAGCTCGGAAAATTACCAGAAATATACAAGGTGTTACGTATGATGATTTTCTGCAGGTGGATGACGAAATTGTTACTTCGGAGTATCTCACAGATGAAGATATTGTCGAAGATATTGTCAGACGTGAATCCGAATCTGTACAGCTCGACAATATCGATGACAGCGACAGTGATGTAATGGAGAACGATTTGGAGGATGATTTGATTCAAAAACCTTCAAAAGAGTTGGTTGCAAAGTCATTAAGCACTTTGCGTGTATATTTAAAGACTAATGAAAGAACAACTGATTCTGTTTATAATAGTTTAAACTCTATAGAAGATTTTTTTGAACACCAAAATCGAAGTTCGACTGTAACAATTTTTATAAATCTAATAAGGAAAACTCCAAACTTACCGCTTCAATCTCCTTTTCGAACCGTACCGGTCGCAGTCGACACAACAGCACTACCAGATATATTAGATTAACGCCTAGAAACAGGCCGGACCACAGCACCACATCGGGTGTGCATTCAATCAGCCATCCGTACATTCCCATCAGTACACATCCGATGACCATAACCGAGCGTAGCCACAGCATCCCGAAGGGTCCGTGCGGTGCCAGAAATGCCATAAAGAAGAACGCATTGCCAAGCTGAAAGTACAGATGATGTGGTCGCTGCCAGATGAGACACTGTTCGATGGACCAGTCGCCAGGACCAGCCGACCGTAGGGTTCCATTGTTGTCCCATGGTATTGTCGATCCGCCACCACCATTTGAGGTGGCATGAGCAATCGATGTGCCCGACGAGTGGCCCGATGTCGGAATGGAACCTATCACAGTGTCCGCTATACCGCCACCACCAACGCCACCATTGGCCACATTGAAGCCACCAATATGGGTGCTACTGCCGGCGATATTGGGGCTGGTCGTTTCAACCAGACCCAAAGCTAAAGCACTTATAAGGAGCATATTTGAGTTGAGCAGGAGTAGGAGCAGGACAAGGAGGAGGAGGAGAGGGGATTTATTTGGTATCGTCTTTGTTTCCGTTTTGCTATAATTTCAGTTTTCTTTCGCTTTTTACTATAATTCTCTCTTCTTGCAATTCGCTTTTGTGGCGGACGGCGGTAAGTCGTTTTCTTTTTTTTATTTTTCTCTATCAAATCCTTTTGGGGAATTTGAGATGATTACAGAAGGACAGCATCTTCCGATCGAATGACTCCTCATAGTAGGACATCGTTTCGTTGGTTTGTTTCTGTGGATGAAGTTCTGAAATGACAAAGAGAGATTTTGAATTAGACTTGTGGCAATGATGTGTATGTGTATGTATTGTTAGGGGATTAGCATTGGAAAGGAAAGAAGAAGGACCAACATAATGTTGGCGTAACCGAAAATAGTCCTGTCAGACGAGTTTAGTTTGCAGTTTCATAAATCCATTCGATACCCAGATATATGACATTGTTGGGCTTGGGAAGGACCTTTTCGAAGTTAAGGGGGTGACAGCAAATCGATTTTGCGGTAACTGTCATTCTAAGGTTGGTTTCGGTTGGTATGCGACAGCTATTGTGGTTTTGGTGGTTAATTGGTTTAGATAATATTTTGTAGTAAAATACTGAATATGATGTGTACTTGGTATCACGATTCCAAGCCTTAAATTCACGTATCTTAGTTGGGATTCAGAGATATTTGGAGATAAAATATGCGATGCATAGCCAATTATTAGGGTGACTCATAGTTGTTAGAGCATTTGAGCTTCATCGGATGTTATCATTGATGGCGTTCTAAGGATATCCAGTATTCATAGTAAACATGTGTGGGAAGTAAATAATGAAAAGTCCTTGTTAACTTAAACGTACATTTTACAAATGATTCCAGCCGATGTAACAGGTATTGAAGATTCCAGTATGGATTTGCAAGAGATGCATGAAGAATGGACGGCATACCACACATCATCATCATCTGTTGCTTTTATAGCCCATTTTGGTTGCTACTAAATTATCTGTTCTGAAATTATAGAACAGACTTTTTTTTTTGTAATCTCAAGGCTCTTGAACAGACATTTTAGTAGGAAAAATGGAAAGCATGTCCCACACCAACATCGGTTGCTTTTAAAGGCCCATTTAGGTTGGTACTGGATGATCTGCTCTGACATTATACCAACAATTTTTTTTTTAAATCTTAATGCTCATGAACAGACAATTTGGCAAGTTATATCAAATAGAAAATGCCGTTATTTTAATTTTCGTTATTTTCGCCGATAGGAGAAACTGTCTTGACATAGCAACCGCGCACTGTAGTAGTCAGTCTTATGGTAAATTACGACAACATGAGCCACTTACCACCCCTAATTTTTCATCAAACTCCTTCTTTTATAGTTAGTCTTACAAGAGTCAAAAGTGCAAACTGGCTCAGTGGGGCGATGGTTATTGCAATGAGTAGAAGAAGACTCACAGATGCAGCAATAACTAAAATGTATTTTTACTGGCCCCTCCTGACAAATCATCCGAGTTTTATCAACTGTCATTCTGTCAGTCTTATGGTAAATTACGACAACATGAGCCACCCACCACCCCTAATTTTCCATCAAACTCCTTCTTTTACAGCTAGTCTTACAAGATTTAAAGTGCAAACCGGCTCAGTGGGGCGATGGTTATTGCAATGAATAGCCTCCCAGAAGATCTTTGTTTGACTCACAGATGCAGCAATGCCTAAAAATGTCTTTTCACTGGCCCTCCTGACAAATCATCCGAGTGGTATCAACTCTCAAGAAAAGCATATCTCTACCCCGTAATTCGAATTCGGCATACAACAGGAGTCCCCATCCATCGTGCAAGAATAGTTAGAAAACGAGCACGTTATACTAATAAAGAACTCACTAACTCCAACCCTGTGCAAGCAATGAGAACAAGTACTAAGTAAGCCCCGCGACAAAGGCGAATAAAGGTGCGACAGGATGCCTACGTTACAACCACCGTGGTCAAAACTCAACGAACTTTGAGATACTTGCGACGGTCAACATTCGACAGAAGCGATCTGAATAGATCAATGTGTGAAGATGGACGATTTCTTGTCAACCCCAAACCGATACTGACGGCTGAAGGAGAATGATCCCTGGAACCTACACCCAACATAAGCGTTTTGCGCGACAGTACCCATCACTTATTGCGCACAACGTAAAAACGTTCGATGGCATTGAGTGACATTCTCTATAAAGCCCAATAATGGAGCAATACCCTCGCAACGCATGATGGATGAACTGAGGAGCAACCGAGATGTTTAGGCGGACGGCCAGACATAAAACATCTTCGCCACAATAGAAACTCGTGCATTTCTACAACGGCAACTGCAAACCATGTTTGCAACACGTTAGACTTAAGACACTCAAAAATGAACACGCGACATGTGAAGAAGGAATATCAAGTGGCCAATAAGAAACGTAAAGTATCCAACAAGAGGTCTCAAGTGTCCAACAAGAAATTTCAATTGGCCCACAACTCTAGAGTGGGCAAACACCAAAGGCACTTATTGTAAAGAATGGCAAACGAACGGAACATCCCGTGTTTCGAAACCTGAATGCAAAAACACCAACTATGATCGCGAATATACTTTATTATAACGGGTGATCCAAGTAGAGATACTTTTTTCAATAGCCTTTTTTGACAGATCACGTGTGAGTCGTGTCATGCTGTCATGTTATTTTTGTTTAGTATTGTTTGGCATTTCATATTGGAAAGACTTACGCATGAACAACGTTTACAAATTGTTCAACTTTATTATGAAAATTCACGTTCTCTGAGGAATGTTTTGCGTGGACTTCGCTCAACTTATGGTCGGCCTACTGAGCGTACTATTCGCAACACCATCACCCATTTTGAGACCCAGCATTCATTATTGGATAATATTCGACCGAATAGACCACGTCCAGCACGCTGTGAAGAAAATATAGCGCCCGTAGCTGAGAGTGTACACGAAGACCGTAGAGAGTCGATTCGGCGCGGTTCGCAGCAACTCGGACTGACGTATGGAAAGACTTGGCGCATTTTACGTCAAGATCTTAAATTGAAAGCGTACAAAATACAGCTTGTGCAACAACTGAAGCCGCTCGACCTTCCCAAGCGACATCGCTTCGCTCTATGGGCTCTTGAAAAGTTCCAAGAAGATCCGACGTTTTCGAGGCAACTTTTGTTTAGCGATGAGGTCCATTTCTGGCTCAATGGGTATGTAAACAAACAAAATTTTGCCGTATTTGGGACGAAGAGCAACCTGAAGAGATTGAAGAACTGCCAATTCATCCAGAAAAAAGAACGGTTTGGTGGGGTTTGTGGGCCGGTGGGATCATCGGTCCATATTTCTTTAAAAACTATGCCGGTGCGAACGTAACCGTCAATGGCGACCGTTATCGTGCCATGATAACCGACTATTTGATGCCTGAAATTGAAGCTCGTGATCTCGGTGACATTTGTTTTCAGCAAGACGGCGCCACTTCCCACACATCAATGGACTTATTGAGAGAACATTTCGGTGAGCACATAATTTCACGTTTTGGGCCGGTCGATTGGCCACCAAGATCGTGTGATATCACACCGTTAGACTTTTTCCTGTGGGGATATGTAAAGTCAAAAGCTTATGCCGACAAACAGGCCTTGGAGGAAAACATCACGCGTGTCATGTTACCAGTTACCAGTCGAAATGCTCGAACGAGTGATCGAAAATTGGACTCAACGGATGGACCATCTGCGACGTAGCAACGGCCAACATTTGATAGATATAATCTTCAAAAAATAAATGCCAAAGAATGTTCTTTCAAATGATTATAAACATTCTCCATTAAATTTGAATTTTCTGTGTTTTTTTCTTTAAAAAAGTAGGGAACCTCGAAATGGATCACCCTTTACCATTGTTCCCCTTTATCTTCAAAGCTCACTGCTGCAATCCTGCAGCGGTGGATTCCTTAGTACCTCAAATGTATTGATCGATCGTTTTAGTCATTTCAAGTGTTTCTCCAAGTACGAACAGAGACCGTTTGGTTGACAGCAAATAATTGTCCAGAAACGAAACCGAGTTCTCGCATAATACTGAGATAAGTGCTGTAGGAAAACTGTGGTGGGAGTGGGAAATCAAAAGGTTATGTTGCGACGGCAATAACCCCCCGCAGTATAAAAAAAAATCAAGAACTCGACTTGACATAACTGATTGAAAGTTATGAACGTGGGTAATGTTAGACAGTGACAGTTGTTGTCGAACACAGTCCAGACACAGGGGGAAGATTGTGAGAATTCGAAGTAAGGCTTACTACAAGGTGGCGCAAAAGTAATCCTCCTATCAGAAAATGCTATAAATTTTGCGATTGGCCCCTTATGTCAGTTCTGTTTTGACATTTGTGTAGTAAATACATGCGAAATACACGTTAATAAACAATGTTACGCTACACTGCTCCAGAACGCGGAATATTGGTGACAATTTATTTGAGCAATAATCGGTCGGTGACTTTGGCCCAACGTGAATTTCCTAGCCGTCCAACGCCTACTGGTGAAACACTGCGACGTTTAGCCGCTCGCCTCGAAGAGACTGGCACAACACGAGATGCTGCCAGGCGTGGCAGACCCCGGAGTAGCCGTTCTGCAGAGAATATTGCTGCTGTAGCCGAAGATGTCATGGAAGCGCCGTCGACTTCGACCAGACGACGTGCCACGCAAATGGGTATCGGTCGACGGTCTTTACAGCGAATTTTGGTACAAGATTTGAAGATGTTTCCGTACAAAGTCCAGACGGTGCATCAGCTGTTAGACGACATTCGCGTCTCACATACGCTCAAGCCATCCTTAATCACCACCAAGAGGAAGTTGATTTTTCATCAAAAATAGTCATGAGTGATGAGGCCCATTTCCATCTTAGCGGATACGTAAATAAGCAAATAAGTTGCAAGATAGAATGTGTGAGATAGAAAAATGTGAATAAGTCGGTCCAAATGATTCAGAGAATTTGATTAAGAGGAACGAGGGATATTAGGTAAAAAAGGGAAAACCCTTACCGATTTAGGACAGGTAAAGAGCAGAAGATAGCAAGTCGAAATGACTGGTTGATGCTTCAATATCTCTTTCTTCGAACCATCTGTGAGTATGGATATTGGATATTGATATTGCCAATCATCTCTGCCTCGTATATTAACATTAATATTCGAATAATCACCTTTACTAGGATTCTCGTAATCATCTTAGTAACGTGAGTTCTCTTTGATTAAAAAATCAAATATACTTGAGTGTCCGAAAGACAACGCCTTTTGCTCAGAGAGTATAATGGTTTATAGGATCAGTTAAGTTTATAGATCTTGTTTTGGTGTGAACTAAGATTCGGACTTACTGTGGGTAGCTTAGTCATTGGCGTTGAGCTAGACAGTTTTTGTAGCGTGAGCTCCCAACGAAGAACGAGACCAAAGAACAGTATAACGCCCAATTTTGTCCCGAGAACGATATAAAACTTGTGCTTGAGCTAGACATGCCTGCTCCAAAATAGAACAGCTGTGCTGTCAGGCTTCGACATTGTGATGAAGTATCGCATTATTATTAAAGAAGTAATGAGGTAGCTTTGCACACCGGTCACCCCCAAAAAGATTCACATAATATGCAGGTACCAACAAGAGGTTTCAGACGAGGTGCATGGTAAGAAGTTGTAATGTAAAATTAGCACAGTGTGAACCAATTCAGAATAAGAGGAAGAACAAGCTACTACTCTTGAAAGGAACATAAACCCACGGTCAATTCTTCAGCGCCATAGAGCAGGACTGGGATGATCAGGGTCTCCTTAGTAGTTCGTGTGAGGGCTTTACTAACGAATCGCCCGAAGAAACAGCGGTTGGCAAGAGTAATTCTTCGTTTTACTTCTGACAAAATGTTGTTGTCAGAGTTAATAGCGGAGCCGAGATAGACAAAGTCCAGTACTACCTCAAAGTTACATCTGTCAATAGTGACGTTCTGTCCAATTAGTCGATGTTGTGTGTCCTTTCCTTGGCAGCGTATACTTTGTCTTGCCCTCATTTACTGCTAAGCCCATTTTTGCAGCTTCCTTATCTATACTACCAAACGTGGTTATGACATCACGTTGAGTCCTACCAATGATGTCAATATCTTCGGCGTATGCTAGTAGTTGTACCGATTTTTGGAAAATTGTGCCTCTGGTGTTGGCTCGTGAGTTTTGCACAATCCTCTCAAGAATTGATCTGAAGAAGTCACATGACAGCGCATCGCCTTACCTAAATATTTTTTTGGTATCGAATGTGTCGGTGAGGTCGTTTCAGACCCTGATGTAGCAGCGGGAATTCTCCATCGTAATCCTACACAAACGGACGAGTTTGGACTCTGTATAGTTCGTCTCTATAAATACTGTCGTATGCGGCTTTGAAATCAATAAATAGGTGGTGGGTATCGATTTGGACTTCTTGAGGTTTTTCCGGGATCTGCCGAAGTGTAAAAATTTGGTCAGTTGTGGACTTTCCTAGCCTAAAACCACACTAATAAGGTTGGCAAACGGTTTCAGGCGTTGACCTATAACGGCAGTTATGATCTTGTAGGCGATATTGAGGACACTTATGCCTCTGTAGTTGGCGCAGTATAGAGCGTCTCCTTCTTGTGGATCGGGCAAACGATGCTGAGGTTCCATTCTTTAGAAATACTTTCTTCCGACCAGTTTTGGCTTATGAGTTGGTGGATGGTTCTTACCAGGTCATCTCCGCCTGCTTTATAAATATCAGCGATGAGCCCGTCATTTCCGCCAGAGTTTAGATTGGGTTTAGATATTGCTTCCTTTCTTCACTCAGGTCGGGTGATTGGCAGTTTTCGCTGTTGTTGCCAATATTTCGTTGTGGTTAAAACGCAGGGTCACAAAATATCGATAGCAACCATTCCATCTTTGGTTTGAGAATCGTAAATGATTTAAAACATTATGTTTTGCATGCTCCTAATCATCAACCAAGTTTTCGTGCCCGATGACGGAAATATCAACTAAATTTGTCCGAAGAAAGGTCCCCGATGACTTACCTTCTCGAAAACAAAGCAATATTCTTGCGAAATTCTGTATGTAAGATAATTTTGGGGATTTCTCCTCCGCACTTATTGATACGTGGCGGCTTTCGTCTCGACTTAAATTTTCACATTAAGGTCGATTATGGAATAAGAAAACGAATTAATTTCAAGGCTAAACTTATCATCTTTTCATCGACTTCGAAACCGCATACACATTCACAGAGCTCTGACCAAATTAAAAATTTTAAAAAGTCACCAAAAACTCTATCTTTTAAAAAATCTGTCCAGTGATATGCGGACGATGTCGACATCATCCAAATTGGGATACCTAGGACACACCATCGTCACAGCCTGGCATATTGCACCTCAATGGATTCGTCAATAAGCAGAATTGTTGCATTTGGTTGAATGATAATCCAAGAGTGATTGTCGAAAAACCAATGCACCCACGAAGAGTGACTGTTTGGTGCGGTTTATGGGCTGGTGGCATCATCGGGCCGTATTTTTTCCAAAATGAGGCCGGTGAGGCAGTTACTGTGAATGGTGTGCGCTATCGTGAGATGATAACGAACTTTTTATAGCCCGAATTGGAATATATGGATGTGGACGATATGTGGACAGGACGGTGCCACTTGCCACACAGCTAACGAAACAATGGCTCTTTTGCGCGACAAACTCAATTGCCGTACTATCTCACGTGGTGGCGATGTCAATTGGCCGCCAAGATCATGTGATTTGACACCGTTGCACTTCTTTCTTTGCGTTTATTTGAATGAAAAGCGAGCATAAATTCAAGAGCTGGAGGATGAGATAATTTGGCGTATATTTTCTTGTAAAATACTCGGCAAAGATCCTTCAATTAACCAATTTCCTCCCAAGACGACAGAAAGCGATCCTGAATCCCCTGCATCGTCACAGCCTGGCATATTGCAGCCAGTGCTTATATCTGTAAGGGTGGTAATTCTTCCTCCAACATCATTTTAACATTTTCATGTTGCTACCAACAACCTATAGCAACTAAAAGCTCAGTTAAGTATTGTAAGATATCGTTTTCTTTAACTTTACTGGTTACTGGTTTACAGAAGTCAGTGCGCAATGCCACACTGCAAATCAAAAATACAGTTCCTGCAACGAAAACATTTAGTCCTGTTAATAAGAAATTCGAATGCAGGAGTTGATGCAGATGTAGTCCAGGAGGTGAGGGCAAATTGATGCATTCAATTGGCCAAATAGAGCTTTAACTGAATGGATCTTAACACCCAGTACCCACGTTCGAGAAGAAATCCGAACCCCCTGGTTTAGAGATCATGGATGCCACTTCGTTTGCTATAATTATTGGGAACGCCTTAACAATCGCTGAGGATGGATGAAGAAATATTTTTCAGACAGAGACTCTGAACAGGTCATGAGTCCCGTAACCAATGTAAATAAAACTTTGGGATGGGTCTTCCCGTTTCCTCGTTTAGGACTGATGTAGCAGCGGGAATTCTCCATCGTAATCCTACACAAACGGACGAGTTTGGACTCTGTATAGTTCGTCTCTATAAATACTGTCGTATGCGGCTTTGAAATCAATAAATAGGTGGTGGGTATCGATTTGGACTTCTTGAGGTTTTTCCGGGATCTGCCGAAGTGTAAAAATTTGGTCAGTTGTGGACTTTCCTAGCCTAAAACCACACTAATAAGGTTGGCAAACGGTTTCAGGCGTTGACCTATAACGGCAGTTATGATCTTGTAGGCGATATTGAGGACACTTATGCCTCTGTAGTTGGCGCAGTATAGAGCGTCTCCTTCTTGTGGATCGGGCAAACGATGCTGAGGTTCCATTCTTTAGAAATACTTTCTTCCGACCAGTTTTGGCTTATGAGTTGGTGGATGGTTCTTACCAGGTCATCTCCGCCTGCTTTATAAATATCAGCGATGAGCCCGTCATTTCCGCCAGAGTTTAGATTGGGTTTAGATATTGCTTCCTTTCTTCACTCAGGTCGGGTGATTGGCAGTTTTCGCTGTTGTTGCCAATATTTCGTTGTGGTTAAAACGCAGGGTCACAAAATATCGATAGCAACCATTCCATCTTTGGTTTGAGAATCGTAAATGATTTAAAACATTATGTTTTGCATGCTCCTAATCATCAACCAAGTTTTCGTGCCCGATGACGGAAATATCAACTAAATTTGTCCGAATGTCCAGTGTAGTCCAGGAGGTGAGGGCAAATTGATGCATTCAATTGGCCAAATAGAGCTTTAACTGAATGGATCTTAACACCCAGTACCCACGTTCGAGAAGAAATCCGAACCCCCTGGTTTAGAGATCATGGATGCCACTTCGTTTGCTATAATTATTGGGAACGCCTTAACAATCGCTGAGGATGGATGAAGAAATATTTTTCAGACAGAGACTCTGAACAGGTCATGAGTCCCGTAACCAATGTAAATAAAACTTTGGGATGGGTCTTCCCGTTTCCTCGTTTAGGACTTATTTCCTTATGGTTCATCCATCGTAAACATAATCAACGATAGGTAACATCGGTGAATGAAGTATTGCCGGTCCGATTGAAGATTTGTTGCTATATATTCATTGGACTATGGGTATCCTTTCAGCATGTCGTTGATGTGAACAGATTGGCGGATAAAAACTTTCGATCCACGGACCACGCTCTCAAGCTTAGCAATACCCCTTAAATTAGACAAGCCTGCTTAAAAAAAATTTTTAAAGACAAAATCAGTGAGTTAAACTAACAACTGCAGCTAAATCCGCCAATACATGCAGTTCACATACTGCCAATTAAAATACATCATCCAAGCTTCATCTGCATGGGCCCGCATCTCTCCCCGAAAACTATAAATTACATGCCTCATTCATAATTCCTTTATTTGCACTTGAAAACAATTCTCGTCTCGTCGCCATCTTCGTAAATAAAAGTCCTACTGGCACCAGCGTTATCGATTCTTTCGTATCTACAATTTCATTACTTTTCTGGCGCAGTCATCAAATGCAAATGTGTGTTCCAGTCTTGCTGCTTCCTTTCCGCTTCCCCAGATGAAAACGAGAACCCGTCCTACGTGTTTGCGCGAGGATAAACAATAAAAGACTGAAGAAAAAAAAATTATGTAAACTTGCAACTTGCATCCTCATCAAAAACTTTGCAAATGAAATCATATCCTTGCTTGGAAGAGTTTCAGATGAAAAATGCAATTCATCCTTGTACACAAACATATCACCGATTCCCAGGAGCTTCCCAGGAACATATTTCACTTTGCTTGGCAAATGTCCCAGGGAAGAAACATTAATTTCCATCTGTGAGTCCTTTTTCTCTGTCTCATCTGGGTGGATATGTTTTTGGGAAAAATAAATGACAGATGAAAAACGCGAGTTAGCACGAATAACAAGTTGACCTACACCGCCGTCCTCCATCTGGAAAGGCGTTAGCTGCTTGCCACCGGTATAGGCAATTAAATTGACAATTTATCAACAATCTTGCAGCATATCGGGTAGTTTTAGTCTATGCCCTCCACGTTGACACCGAAACCAATTTCGTCAGGATTGGTTGGGCGGTAGCCAAAAAAACAGGAATTTTGCACCCATCTCAGTGATGTTTTCCTTGGTGGAGATACATGGAATCATCTGAGTCATATAGCCTTATTGGAACGACGAATGCATTTCAGCTCAAAGTTTAAGGTCAGCATATACTGTGCGGTTATCCATTAGAAATGACAATGCCTCCTGACGGTGTGCTGCTTCCATATCGGTAGTGACCGGTTGCACACCGAGACTGACTCAGGGGATTCATAAAAAGTACCGCGCTGCGGATTGTCGGTTGGAGCGCATCTACTGTACCTAGCTAGTGGAGATATTAAATGGTCCAGACATGGGATTCTCGGATTTGGTGGTCGAATATATTTTTGCTTATTCAGCATCTGCATGGAGTTGGTCATAATTTTTCGCCACGATGATTTTTATGAGTCGTGGCTTGGGTATACGTAGGTACGTTTGGGGATAGATGGCGCAAAGTTCAGTTCTATATCTGCATGGTTTATAGTTGCTCATAAGATAGTCATTGTTCGATAGTTCACTTGAGAGGGGTAGGTTCTAGGTTACATGTACGATTTGTAAAATTCACATAAGTGTATGTGCGGTTTCTGCTAGGGGCTATCAAAAGGATTTATTGGCGGTTTGTTGACACAGTAGCGAATGGTATTGTAATTTTTGTGTGCGATTCATTTGGAATTATATTGGTTTTTATGGGAAGGTGTATTTAGAGATGGAAGAAACTATATGTTACGAAGCGACCAATAGCCTCGGAAAGGACTGATTTTACTGTTGACGACCCTGCTAAACGAAAAAAGGACAACGAAGTTCGTATCTGCATTTGGAATGTGAGAACATTAAACAGTAGAGGTGCAAGCAACTAGCGGAAGCTCTAAATTGCTACAAAGCAGGCCTTACTGCCTTTTAGGAAATACGATGGGATGGGCCGGGCAAAAAGAGGATGAAAAAATGTGACATCTACTACGGACCGTGTTATAGTGAGCAGAAACAGCGACTATTCGGATGCGGATTTGTTTTGAGTGACAGACATTGTAACGATCCGCATCAAGGCCAAATTCGCCAACATTAGCCTTATATGCGCTCACGCCCCAACGGAGAAAAAAGATGATATAGCTAAGGACTGCTTCTATGAGCTCCTTGTCAAAACCTATGAGCGACTACCGAAGTACGATGTTAAAATCGTGCTGGGAGATTTTAACGCAAAGGTAGGAAGAGAAGATATCTTTAGCAGTATTGCCGAAAACCATAGTCAACACGACAACACGTATGGTAACGCGCTTAGGCTAATTGATTTCGCTACGGAACGAAATGGCAGTATAGCCAGCACACGGTTTCTTCACCACGATATTCATAAGGGGACATGGTCAACCAAATTGATCACATTGCGATAGAAAAGAGACACGCATCCAGTTTTTTGGATGTATGAACATTACGAGGAGCTAACATCGACTCGGAGCTCTACCTTGTTGCAGCCAAGGAAAAACTGCAATCGCAAAAGACCGCCAAGACCATCGCGCAACGCGTATCCTTCAACCTCTCGATCTACACCATACCACCAGCATCGAGTGTCGAAGAACAATGTCAACAATGCCAACAATACCTACAAGCCATTAGGATTAGATAAAACGCAACTGATGTGCCAAGTTGCTCGCGCCCACCAACAAGAAACCCCTGGTTTGATGAGGAATGCCGACAGATGCTCGCAGCAAAGAACGAGGCTAAGGTGCATGTGAGAACGAGGTGCGGGTGCACGAGAACTACCACTGAGCTCTATAGGCAAAGAAGGAGGGAAGAACACCGGCTTTTCAGAGAGAAGAAAAATGAGCAAGAAAAGCGCGCGATCGAGGATATAGAGAGGTGCCACTCCAGGAACGATGTTCGCAAGTTGTACCAAAGTGTAAAACGTCAAAGCCAAGGATACAAGGCTCGAACAGAATCCTGTCGAGATGAACAAGGAAATATCATAGTTGAGACACAGTCGATGCTGAGGATATGGAAGAACCACTTCTGCAGACTGCCAAACGGCGATGACAAACAAAATTCCGCTTTCTGGCAGAACGAACCAACGAGCAATATCTAAACTCAAGCTTAATAAAGCTGCCGGAAATGATGGCCTTCCCGCTGAGCTTTATAAAGTCGGCGGAGATGATTTGGTAAGAAATACAAAATTCTATCTGCCGTAATATGTGAACGCCTGAAACCGTTTACCAACAACCTGATCGGCCGTTATTAGTGTGGTTTTAGGCCAGGAAAGTCAACAACCGATCAAATCTTCACACTTCGGCAGATCCTGGAAAAAAAACTCAAGAAATAGAAATCGATACGCACCACCTATTCATCGATTTCAAAGCCGAATACGACAGCATTTATAGAGACGAACTATACAGAGCCATGTCTAGTTTTGGTGTACCGCCCAAGCTCGTCCGTCTGTGTAGGATGACGATGGAGAATTCTCGCTGATCCATCAGGGTCAGAAACGACCTCACCGACACATTCGATACCAAAAAAGGATTTCAGCTAGTATAGAGAAGGGAGTGGCAAAAATGGGATCAGCAGTAAATGAGGGCAAGACGAAGTACACGAACGGACACACAACATCGACGAATTGGACAGAACGTCACCATTAACAGATATAACTTTAAGGTAGTACGGGACTCTGTATATTTCGTCTCCGCTATTAACTCTGACAACAACATCTCGTCAGAAATTAAACGAAGAATTACTCTTGCCAATCGCTGTTTCTTCGGGCTTAGAAGGCAATTCAGTAGTCAAACCCTCACTCGAAATACTGTGGATATCCTATAGATGAACCTGATCATCCCCGTCCGGCTCTGCGGCGCTGAAGCATGGATCCGGGAGGAAAAGTCTACGAAAAATCTTCGGCCCCGTTTGCGTTGACGGGCTATGGAGATGAAGATTCAGCCAAAAACTATGCGAGCTATACAGCGATATTCCCCTGGTCAAAAAACTGCGCATTGGACATTTAAGATGCCTCGGAGAGTCTTTGATTCACAGCCAGACGTCGGACGCAGTAGAGGAAGATTTCGATTTAAGTAGCGCGCACACTCAACACTCGATCTCAACCAACTTGGAGTGCGAAACTGGAGGCAGCTAGCCAAGGACCGGGCTAATTGGAGAGGCTTGTTGGTTGAGACCTAGGTTCATTCCGGACTGTAGCGCCTTTTAAGTAAGTAAATAAGTATCTCGAGATATGGGTGCAGCTACGTGGTAAGGTTTAGAAACTCTTTCCATCCCCTTTGTAATGGCTGTACAGTTTCTTCTTTTTTTCACTAGGCCGCGGAAATCGCCAGTCATGAGATTATTGGAGCTTACAGTTCTTTTGAAACATTCGACACGCCCCACAGAATAGCTGACATACTAGCTGACAATGAAGCATGTAACCAAGTAATGCACCATAAATTAATAGGCTTTCAGGCCGGATTTTTATTAATTCAATGGGTGGTTAAGTCTGTATTAGCGGTGTGATCATCTACTCTCTCTTATTGTTTTATGGAACGTCAAACGAAACCTGGTCTCCACAAATCTTTTTGTTGAAAAGGCAGTTTTCGGTAAGATGTCAAAACTATATTGCTGTAATGAAACAGCAATGTTCAAGGTGAACATTGCATTTTTAATTGGAAATAAAAATTAGAAATAAAAAAAAAAACAAAAGAAATGAATGATCATAGCCCTTATTTTTCCTGTTGACTTATTGCGTCCAATTAAATACCCCGTTCCCCACATTAATTTATATCATCCTTTCGACAATTCGAACTCAATAGACGTCACTCATCTCATTAATTTATTAATTAAATCATAACACGAATACCAGCTTCGTCTATTGCGTTTTTATTAAACCATCTGAACATATCACCACCATCCTCCCCAACGGTATAATTACAAAGCAATAACCCAAATTACTATATAATTGGAATTTATATCTACAAGGTTCCCAGTTGCTCCCCGATTAAATGACCAATATAATTCAACATCTAATTAAATCGTAATAACCTGGTGCCGAACCGCACACACATATCGGCGGGCTACCGGCACATTTACGATTCTCGGCAAGCCATTTGCATTCCATTAGTAAACAAAAAAAAAAAAAAACTGAATAAATAATTAAAACGTCTAAAAAGCCGCTCGTAAAATCAGACTTCGGATGTTGGGGTGGTATAAAAGAAAAATCTTTTTACCACCATTACACCGCATAGGGTTGTACCGAAAATGGTTTAGGTACCAGCCGTATCCTTAACATAAGAAAAATTATGAAGATGTGAATCTATGCGTGAAATGCTCAATTAAATGACTACTCGCCCCCTCTCTTAAATCACCTTTAACGCACGAAATAAGGCATCAGGCATGTTAAGCGCCAAATTAAGTCGTATACCAACTTCAACACAAAAGGGAGAGAGAACCCAAACAAACAAAAAATGTAAGGTACCGGACATAAGCTGGTAAGTATGACCAACCCACACCTAGAGAAATGGCCTTTGGAATACAAGATTGATTTTCTTTTTATGCTTCTGGCCACTATGGTATATTTTTTTTTTTTTTTTTATATATAGCTTTCGAACAACAGTATGTGTAACAAGAAAGTAAAAAGTGCGGCAACATACTTCCTTTCTTCACAACGTAATTTGGATTTTTTTATCAGAATTGTGTTTAAAGATTCATCATCAAATCGTATCTGGTAGGTGACGATCCATATGTGATGCCTTGTACCCTGAATAAGCCGATTATCGACGTTTGTCATAGCCCCTACCACCACAGCATCGAGTATGTTGTCAATTTCTGCCCAGATGTTGGCAGTTTGGTTTTGTGGGGTTCTTGGACGGTTGGTAGAAACGCGTGATTTAAAAAAAAAAAAACTAGCAAGGGGGCGAGTCTTACAAGTGGAGACGTGAGTTGTCTACATATAATCATCCCCTATTGGACGGTTGATAGAAACGCGTGATTTCAAACAAAAATTAGCAAGGGGCGAGTCTTACAAGTGGAGACGTGAGTTGTCTACATATAATCATCCCTTGTTGAGAAAGTTCCCTGAAAACAGGCATCAATGCCCTTGAAATGTGAAACATGGCTCTGTCCTGTTAGAACCTTCAATTCTTTTTTTATAAAATTTTCTCTAATTAGCCAAACCTATAACGTTCAAAGAGTGCCCCGGGGTAATGCTTGCGTCATCACATTATCATAAGATGGTATAATTTTTGGAAATGGCAGCAGATGTCAATTCCACGTAGACATTTGTTGAGTAAAAGGATGTCAATAGTACATGAATTCGCTTATACTTCTAAAAAACTCGGATTTATTATTTCAATTTTTTTTGCAAAATTATTCTTCAGTGGTGGTGGCCGATCATTCGATACCAACTGGAAAAGGCTAGGACATTTAAGATGAAGCATCGGCGCAGTGGCCATTTTTGGTTCAGATGTATACTGGCAACAACATTCAAAATCATTTGATAGTAAGGCCTAGATATATTTTGCATCGGGCCACCTTTTTCATTTATATAAAGCACACGTAAGACTAGTGACCGATCCACAAAAAAAGGAGACCCTCTAAGCTTCGCCAATAACAGAGGCATGAGTCTGCTCAACATCGCCGGCAAGATTCTGCCTTAATATGTGAACGCCTGAAACCGTTTACCAACAACCTGATCGGCCTTTATCAGTGTGGTTTTATGCCAGGAAAGTACACAACCGATCGAATTTCCACACTTCGGCAGATCCTGGAAAAAAATCCCAAGAAGTCCAAATCGATACCCACCACCTCTTCATCGATTTCAAAGAAGCAAACGACAGCATTTATAGAGACGAACTATACAGATCCATGTTTAATTTTGGTATACCGCCAAACTCGTCCGTTTGTGTAGGATGATGATGGAGAAATCTCGCTGCTCTATCAGGATTGGAAACGACCTCACCGACACATTCCACACCAAAAAAGGACTTAGGCAAGGCGATGAGCTGTCATGTGACTTCTTTGATTTGATTCTTTAGAGGATTGTGCAAAACCCCCGATTGAACATTAGAGGCACAATTTTCCAAAAATCGGTGCACTAGCTAGTAGTACTAGTAGTAGTACTAGCATAAGCCGACGATATTAACATCATTGGTAGGACCCAACGTGATGTCATAGCCACACTTGCCAGTTTAGAGAAGGGAGCGGCAAAAATCGATTTAGAAGTAACTGAGGGCAAGACTAGGAATATGCTGTCCATACGAAAGGACACACAATATCGACGAATTGGACAGAAAGTCACCATTGACAGATATAACTTTTTACGTTGTAGGGTTATGGAGACAAAGATTCAACCAAGAACTATATCAGCTGTACAGCGACATGCCCCTGGCCAAAAACTCTGCATTGGACGTTTAAGATGGCAAGGAGATGTGATTCCCAGCCAAACGTCGGACGCAGTAGATAAAGACCTTTCCTTTCAACCAACTTAAAGTGCGCAACTGGAGGCAGTTAGCGAAGGATCGGGTTAATTGGGGAGGCATGTTGGTTCATTCCGCACTGTAGCGCCATTTCAGTAAGTATGTAAGACTAGGTCTGAAATACTGTTGCCATGTTTTGACTCCGATTCCAAAAGTAGCCCGACTTATCTCTAAACTCATTGAAGGGTTTTAAAAAAAAATATTTCTTTCAATTTCTGATACAATTACAGCAGATCATCCCAAGACTTGTGACTTTCGAACGACAATACAAGACCCAAGGACAGTCATTACAGCGTCACACATTTAACTCTCAGACCCTAATGAAATCCAATTAGCCACTTAGGTTAAAAATAAAAAAGCAGCTTCGGCCAATCGGCTTCAAGGTCAACTCTTTAAAACTCTGGAGACTACCGGGTAAGAAGCATACACCAACCCATCTGTAAAATATGGTCGGAGGAAAGTATCCCAGACGAATGGAATCTCAGTGGAGTCTGCCATTCAAACCAAACATATTCATCTATGTTTGGTGCTAAGCTTTTTAATACGGCACATAAGATCCTATCTGACGACTAATCGGTCCCTACCAATGCTGCTTCAAACATGAAAAGAGTAACATATTCCACGTCCATACCAAGTCTTAACATTGGGCCAGATCCTGGAGAACACACAAAAATTTAACATCGAGACCCTTTATCAGCTTATGAAAGTGTAAATGGGGCAGGACTTTCAAGGACATCTATGCTGATAAATATTAACCAGGTTGACGTTGGAGAATGCTCGCTGCTCCATCAAAATTAGTAAGGGATACAACTGAATCTTCGACATTATCAGAGTATCGGAGTATCAGTATTGGATTACTGCCTTCAAGCAGTGACTAAATTCTCCACTTCCATGGAGACAGCAGCAAACAGAATGTGATTGACTATCAAGGAACCATCCGCACAGTTAGAATTATAACTCGAGGTAGTCAGTGGATTTTTCAACCTGGCTAATGTCGTAAACACGGAAAACAGCATCAGCGCGGAAATCAAATGAATAATTTCTCTGGCTAATCGCTGTTTCATCAATACTACGTCTAGCAGAGTCTTCGATTCTCAGACACACGTCGAAAGTAGTAGAGGAAGAACTCGCATTTAGTGGCGCGCACAAGTTGAAACCAAAAAACTGGAAGTGGCAGTTAGCTGTGGTCTAGGCTAATTGGAGAGGTAGTTGGTTAAATCTCAGGTTCATTGAGGACAGTAGCGCCACTTAAGTAAGTAATCGCTGTTTCTTTGAGCTAAGTAAGTACTTACATACTTACTTACTGCAGTGGCGCTACAGTCCCGAACGAACCTGGGCCTCAACCAACAATTCCCTTCAATCAGCCCGGTCCATAGCTAACTGCCTCCAGTTGCGCACTTTAAGTTGGTGGAGATCGGTTTCTACTTGTGCGTGCCAATTAAGGCGAGGTATTCCTCTACTGCGTCCGTCGTCTGGCTGGGAATCAAAGACTCTGCGAGCCTGAGTATTGCTGTCCATCCGTTCTACATGTCCTAGCCATCTTAAACGTCCAATGCGGAGTTTTTTGACCAGGGGTATGTCGCTGTACAGCTAGTATAGTGCTTGTTTGAATCGTCGTCTCCATAGCCCGACAACACAAATGGCGCCGAGGATTTTTTGAAGAATTTTCCTATTAAATCGACCAAGTAGCTCAAGGAATGAAGAATGAGGAATAAAGCCTAATCGAGAATATTCAAGGAGCGGCAGTACAACACACTCATCATTCCAGCATGGACCCTTACCCAGTCGGATAAACGCTCTCTTACTATATTCGAGAGGAAAGACTTGCGTACGATTTACGGTCATGTTAGTGTAGCCCAACGGAAAAACGTCTATCAAAAAAAATTACAAAAAATATATCCAACGGTTTATGTAGTGGGGACGTCTAGATCGCATGAACATGGACGCTCCCCAATTAGTCTTCGGAGCTATACCAGAGGGAAGCAGGCACCATTGGTGTTAAAAAAAACTAGCAAGGAATGAAATAAAGCGATTTTAGTTCACCTAACCCTATATGGACTCCTTTTTGTAATTAAAGCGCTAACGTTTTTAAAGTCCTTCTCTAGCATTATTGTTCTGTGCTTAGGAACCATGATGTACAAGTAGCAAGTAATCAACGGAAATTAGCGGTGGTCTTTACCAGGGAAAGAGTGCAAGATCAATCAGCACATGCATCCGCACCTGAGAATACGAAACAGTAGTCAACAAATGTGCAGCGGTTGTCCCCACCGAAAAATAGTAAAGCACCACCTGAACGAGCATAGGCATAGACCCTCTGTATTGCACAAGACTTATATAAGGGCCATCAAGACATTATCGCAGTTGAAATGAAATATCTCACTCAAAACCTAGCCTATCCATTATTTTTGTTTGTGTGAAGTTAATTTTTTTCCACAAAGAATGGGTCCTCCAATTTAAAGTCGACTTCAGGTTGTATATTTCAAAACCTCCTCATAGTAGTTTTATACTCTTGTATTTAATCAGATTTATTTCAGACTTTCCGAAGAGATGCGGGCGTTGTAACTTTCGGGATTTACACCACCGACCCTGCGCTATGCAACCAATCAGTTACCAATTACCACTCTTCCAGTGCGGTTCTAGATTAGGAATTAACTTTTATCCAATGACGATGCCATTTTCCAATTATCATTTATCCAGAGATGATCTACACTTTCAACATTTTCATTCATAACGGATCTCATTAAAAAATTGATGGCTACCCATTGCGAAAAATACCTAGTTTTATCCAGACCGGATCATTCTTTAAAAAAAACCTTCATCCAGCGTGGATCTCGGTAACAAATTATTATTGACCCTGGATCGAAAATTCTGCAGTCACAGGTATATAAGTACATTTTCTTATATCATTTATATTTGACGTCAAACTACTCAAACAGACATCAATGATTAAAACCAAAAAAAAAAAACATGTTCACCAACTCTTGTAACATTTTTCCAAACATTTTTGCGTGTGCCCATTCTTTCCCACCACACTGTCTCATAATCACCTGAAAGTTATATGGTAACTTTTAACTATTTGGCACACAAATTATCCAGCTACGTGGGTCCCTGAGGGGACATAGTCACAGAAATCCCAATTATAGTTCCAAGCTTCCTTCCGTTCCTTTCGGATCACCCACAATGTTACACTCTGCCTACCATACACAGGGTCTACAGCAATTGAAATATTTTACAGTAGGTGTACAGAGGGGGAGGCAACCGCATACATACACACACACTAATCTTCATTCACATGTGGGTTTCCTATTTTTAATTATTTTATGAAAGAGCTTAAAATTTTAATGAAGCACAAAACTGTTCAAGGTAATAGCAGCAAGTTGCGTTGCTGGAAGACACCTGTCGCCGATAACTAATAGAACGCCGACACTATACCTACACGTCGATTTCAAGTCAATGACGACGAAGAAGACGACGATGATGATGATGATGATGATGATGGTGGTGGTTATGATGTCAGTTACGGTTCGATACATTACCGGAAGAGGGGTTAATCTTTGACACACTCTACCCACGATCTGCGGATGTGTGTGTGTACTGGATTTTGATTTCAAATGTGTTTTGCCCTAGTTTCATGGCACTTGCCCATACTATAACCCTTTACTGAAAAACGGAAATGATTGCGTCATTTCGTTAGAGTACTTCAAGCCCACCGCACGTAGTTAACGACTAAAACCGCCCCCCGAACTGGCATTGTTTCTCGGAAATGTCACACAAATATTTTTTGACACTTTTCTGAGTTGTGAATCTTGCAAGTAGGGATTTTGTAAGGGAACATGTTTTACTTTTACGCTGAAGGACGTTTTAATTGGAAAACTTTCCAAGAGAAACTACATGAGACATTCCTCTAATAACATGTGTTCACAGTTGCATGATTGGGTTTGGAAAAACTTTCTTCGATGAGATTAAAAATGCAAGCCAACAGAATGGAGCATGTTCCGTGACAGCTTTAAAAATAATATCGAGCTCGAGTACATTACCTGGAAGGATATTGACTAATTGATTAACCTGCAACTTGTGCTTTCCCTGGAGGCTAATCTAAGGATAAATTCGCTCCCAATTGAAAATTAGAAATGGCAGAACACATAAATCTACAGGTCCTGCAGTTTTTTTTTATTGGACGCTGGAAGATAAATGGTAAGAACGAGAAGGTTAAAACGTCGCCCTCTATGGGATCGGATAAGAATTTATTTTATTATTTTTTGGCACGTTCTCGGCTTGAGGTAGGTTATGGGCGGTTATTATGTGAGCGAAATGGAATGACAGGATTGTTCAGTGAGATTATTTGTGTTGGCTCATATTTATTTTCATGACGTGTAGATGAGATGTGTTCATCAGCGTTACTTTTATGGGGAGGGGGTACATTGGGAGCCTAATGGATTTTTCTTTATATTGCGAACGGAGATTGGAGTAAATGTGTGTATAATCCTTTGGGGATTTTATTTCAGTTGGCAGAATCACTCGCTTTTTGTGAGATATATTGCCAAGGGTGGTTTGGAAATGTGTTCTCCTTGGAGTGAGCTGCGAGCAGTTAAAAATGTTGAAAGTGATCCATTTGGGTAGAGTTTTAGTTCATTTCTATAAAATTGTTTTTTAAAACATTAAAAGACTTAAGAAATTGCAAATTTTTGGCGCAACAGGCTCGTTGGTAGGTACCCAGCGCTTCTGTACTTCTTGCACGAGGTTGGACCTCCTGTTTTATGCAGACTCCGAAAGTCGAATTTGATAAAATATTTTCTTGACAACTGATACTACTCGGATGATTTGTCAGATCATCACGAGAGAAGAGCCAGTGAAAAATCATTATGGTGTTGCTTCGGCTGAGAATAGAACGTTGACCTTCTGCGCGGCAGTTCGCGCCACTCAGCCCTGCATTGGTGCGGAAAATACTGGGCTACTTTTCAATCCACCATTATCCTTATCTTTTCTTCTGTCCCATCCCATACATTCCTTATGGATTCAATGGGGCGATGATTAATTTGACAAACTCCAGCGCAGAAGACATTTGCACTGGCCCTCCTCTCACCATGACCTGACAAATTATCAGAATAGTATCAATTGGAAAAGAAAAGCTTGTATCAACTCAGCCCTTTAAATTCGACATAAAATAGGAGTTTCCGCCATTATGCAAAATTAAGGGTTGTGCAAAAAACTTGAGCTGTGGGTACTAACCAACCAGATGCGCCAATTGTTGTTATTTGAATCATATACCAAATAATTTGTCGGTTCTAATTCCCTTGAGGAACTAACTAAACCAAGATTCGATTTCAAACTCTACGAGCAGTACAACGACATAGACCTCGTCAAATAGCTCCGCATTGGACGCTTAAGATGGCTAGGACATGTAGAGCCAATGAAAACCAATACTTCAACTCGCAGAGTCTTCGATTCCCACCCATACGTTGGACGCAGTAGAGAAACCCTTTGTCTAAAGTGGAGCGCACAAGTAACTAGAAACCATTCTCAGCCAACTTGAATTTTGCAAGCTAGAACGGGTTAATTGGAGAGTCATGATGGTTGAGGCACCGTTTAGCCTGGCGAAAACTCAACTTAACTAAATAATCGTAGTTTCCGAAAACTTGCTGACATTGAGATCACCAGCCTTAACATTCTATTGCGGATCTCAGTATGTGCAACCACACATTTCTTCCTCTCCTTGGATTCAAAAATTTATTCAGAAAATTATAAAATGACGGGATTTAGGTTATATGTAGGAACTTTTTGTAGTATACAACCCTCAAGGGCTATGCAAACTTGAAACCTCCATTTATAGTCATCATACTGCTACCAAAAATGATATCGACCACAGTCCTTTATGGAATTTATTAATTCGATTCGCCTATTACAAGGTGGACCAAAAGAAGTCATCCAATGTTGTTTGACCTTCAGAATATCGGTTGTGGCTCGCGCAGTGTGTGCCGTTGGTCCATCCTGTTGTAAGCACATGTCCTCCAGTCCTGATTCGTCCAATTGCGGCAAAAAGCTCGGTCAACATGGCTCTATAGCGCGCACCGTCCACTGTTGTCGTTTGACCAGCGGCGTTCTCGAAAAAAAAAAAATAACCCGATGACTCCTACAGTGTGAACAACGCATCATGCAGTAAGAACAACGCATCATGCAGTAACTCTGAGCGGATTTAATAGCTCCTCGTGCATTACTCGTGGATTTTCGGTGCCCCAGAAGCAATAGTTTTGCTTGTTCACGTACCCGCTGAGGTGGAAATGAGCCACATCGCCGCTCATTATGATTTTGGTCGAAAAATCGTCCACTTCGATTATTTCGCGTTCTTGGGGAGTGTATCGCTCCATGGCATATCCACTTGTATTCTACAGCTGTCTAGTCCACATATGTCAGAACAGATTTGAAATTGGCGGCCATTTGGAAAAATAAGAGCATCTTCCAATAGGGTGATCTCTTTTTGCCAACCCTGTGGAAGCGACAGCTGTGTATTAAAGTTCAAATCATCGACGTTTTTTCTCTACCAAATGTTTTTTTTTTCTACCAAAATGGACTTTTCTGACAGCTACGAATGTTTTCTTGTGTGCGTACATCGGTGAATGCCAGATGATGCAATGGCCAATGCGATGCAATTATAAGATCGTATTTGGACGGGAATGAGAAAAATGAGAAATGCTTTCCCAGTTCCACCTAGCACTCATCCTACCGAGTCAAAGTGTAATTTAGGAGTTCTTTTTAGGGATTGCCTTTTGTGACAGATATTTAACAGCGATTTTGATTAGAAAATGCTTCCAAAAAAGAATCCGCAGGTTGCCATGGCTCAGAGGAATGCGTAGTTGACTGCTAAGCCAAGCGCTGCGGGTTCATGCCCCAGCTTCGGCAGCATTCTTTTTCTACAAAAATCGCCAGCCCATCTGAGGCCACTTGTGCGACAATATGAGACAATATAAATCTATGTCTCCTCCTCTGTACCACGTAGGTTTATGTTACATGGCTTTCCTAAAAAAGCTCCGGGTTATGACCTCATTACAGGAGAACTTCTTAAAATGTTGCCCGTAAGATCATTAACTAAACTTCTCTACATTGTAAATGTAGCAATTAGATTCGAATACATTATCAGACAGTGGAAAGTCGCGGAAGTGATTATGGTTCTCAAACCAGGAAAATCACGGAATGAAATAAATTTTACCTACCTATTTCCCTTCTTCCAATAATTACTCGGTCGCTTACATCCCATTATTGAGCAGAAACGCCTTTTACCTGACCATCAATTTGGGTTTAGAAGTTAACATTCGACTATGTACCAAGTTCATCGAATTACTAATGTAATTGAGAAAGCTTTCGAAGAAAAGAAAATTTGCTCAGCCGTATTTCTTGACAAGGTTAGCCATAGAGGCCTTCAATACACATTAAGACAAGTTCTACCTGAAAAGTTATATAAAATCCTCGTGTGAAACTTGGTAACGAATATTCAGAGTTCAAGGAAATATTGGCAGGAGTACCCCAAGGAAGCGTCCTTGGACCACTCTTGTATTTCCTATTTACACGTGATATCCCACAAACAAACGATACAATAGTTGCCACGTTTGCTGACGATACAGCTATACTAGCAGTTGGCACAACAATGAAATTAAAAAAAGCTCTTAACAAGGTTAATAAATTAACACAATCCTGGCGGATTGCACATAACGAGAGCAAATCGATTCATGTAGATTTTTCGTATAAACGGACAAACAATTTGCCAGTATTTCTCAATACGGTTCGAGTCCCTTTTGCAAATGAAGCGAAATATATCGGAATGACACTCGATGCAAAATTCAAATGGAATTCGCATGTCAAAAAGAAATGCGAAGAACTTAAAAATAAATACAGAGAACTGTACTGGTTACTCGGAAAATATTCGAAGCTTAACCTTGATAACATGCTAGTATTATACAAGCCGGTCTGGACATATGGTATACAACTATGGGGTTGTTCCAGTGAAACGAATCTACATATTCTACAAAACAAAATGTTAAGATCATTCGTCAATGCGCCGTGGTATATAAGGAATGAAGATCTACGCAGAGATCTGGGTATTCCCGCAATTAAAGATGAAACGAAAAATTTTGCGAGCAAACATAAAAAACATTTATTGGGACACGTTAACACAACGGTCCTCCAAATTCTGGGCGAATCAAATTAATTGCAGGGTCTTCAAAAAACTTAGCCCTTAGATTTGGCCCGATGATAACAAACCGCGCTATAAATTGCGGAAAAAGCAGGAACTCTCAAAGGAAAGTTACCTGTCACACATTCATTAATCGTGATTAAGAAATTGCTAGATGAGTCGCATACTCAGTTGCAATACAAATACAAAAAGGGTGCTGATTTTAGTGGGTTAAAGTCCTACACTACTTTGGGAACGTGCTCATCGTGTCTTTTGAGATTTCCACCAGCCCCGGAAAAAATTGCTTTCCTTCTATGTGTCTATCTGTCGCTCTATGTTTGCCCAATCCACAAAAAAGGAGACCCTCTAAACTGTGCCAACTACAGAGGCATAAGTCTCAACAACATCGCCTACAAGATCCTATCTGTCATAATATGTGAACGCCTGAAACCGTTTACCAACAACCTGATCGGCTCTTTTCAGTGTGGTTTTAGGCCAGGAAAGTCTGCAGATCCTTGAAAAAACCCAAGAAGTCCAAATCGATACCCACCACCTATTCATCGATTTCAAAGCTGCATACGACAGCATTTATAGATACGAACTACAGAGAGCCATGTCTAGTTTTGGTATACCGCACATACTCGTCCCTTTGTGTAGGATGACGTTGGAGAATTCTCGCTGCTCCATCAGGGTCGGAAACGACCTCACCGACACATTCGATACCAACAAAAGATTTAGGTAAGGCGATGCGCTGTCATGTGACTTCTTCAATCTGATTCTTGAGAGGATTGTGCAAAACGCACGAGCCAACACCAGAGGTATACAAATCTGTACAACTACTAGCATACGCCGACGATATTGACATCATTGGTAGGACCCAACGTGATGTCATAGCCACGCTTGCTAGTATAGAGAAGGAAGCGGCACAAATGGGTTTAGAGTAAATAAGGGCACGACGAAGTAAAGGGTGATCCATTTCGAGGTTCCCTACTTTTTAAAGAAAAAAACACAGAAAATTCAAATTTAATGGAGAATGTTTATTATCATTTGAAAGAACATTCTTTGGCATTTATTTTTTGAAGATTATGTCTATCAAATGTTGGCCGTTGCTACGTCGCAGATGGTCCATCCGTTGAATCCAATTTTCGATCACTCGTTCGAGCATTTCGACTGGTAACTGGCGAATGACACGCGTGATGTTTTCCTCCAAGGCCTGAATCGAAGCGGGTTTGTCGGCATAAGCTTTTGACTTTACACATCCCCACAGGAAAAGTCGAAGGGTGTGATATCACACGATCTTGGTGGCCAATCGACCGGCCCAAAACGTGAAATTATGTGCTCACCGAAATGTTCTCTCAATAAGTCCATTGATTGATGCGATGTGTGGGAAGCGGCGCCGTCTTGCTGAAACCAAATGTCGCCGAGATCACGAGCTTCAATTTCAGGCATCAAATAGTCGGTTATCATGGCACGATAACGGTCGCCATTGACGGTTACGTTCGCACCGGCATAATTTTTAAAGAAATATGGACCGATGATTCCACCGGCCCACAAACCACACCAAACCGTTGTTTTTTCTGGATAAAGTGGCAGTTCTTCAATCTCTTCAGGTTGCTCTTCGTCCCAAATGCGGCAATTTTGTTTGTTTACATACCCATTGAACCAGAAATGGGCCTCATCGCTAAACAAAAGTTGCCTCGAAAACGTCGGATCTTCTTGGCACTTTTCAAGAGCCCATAGAGCGAAGCGATGTCGCTTGGGAAGGTCGAGCGGCTTCAGTTGTTGCACAAGCTGTATTTTGTACGCTTTCAATTTAAGATCTTGACGTAAAATGCGCCAAGTCTTTCCATACGTCAGTCCGAGTTGCTGCGAACCGCGCCGAATCGACTCTCTACGGTCTTCGTGTACACTCTCAGCTACGGCCGCTATATTTTCTTCACAGCGTGCTGGACGTGGTCTATTCGGTCGAATATTATCCAATATTGAATGCTGGGTCTCAAAATGGGTGATGGTGTTGCGAATAGTACGCTCAGTAGGCCGATTATGTTGACCATAAGTTGAGCGAAGTTCACGAAACACATTTCTCACAGAACGTGAATTTTCATAATAAAGTTGAACAATTTGTAAACGTTGTTCACGCGTGAGTCTTTCCATTATGAAATGCCAAACAATACTAAACAAAAATAACATGACAGCATGACACGACTCACACGTGATCTGTAAAAAAAGGCTATTGAAAAAAGTATCTCTACTTTGATCACCCGTTATATGCTGTCAACACGAAAGGACACACAACATCGACGAATTGGACCAGAGCGTCACCATTGACAGATATAACTTTGAGGTAGTACGGGACTTTATCTATCCCGACTCCGCTATTCACTCTGACAACAACATCTCGTCAGAAATTTAACGAAGAATTACTCCTGCCAACCGCTATTTCGTCGGGCTAAGAAGACAATTCAGTAATAAAGCCCTCACTCGAACTACTAAGGAGATCTTATATAAGACCCTGATCATCCCAGTCCTGCTCTACGGCGCAGAAGCATGGACCGTCTCAAGAGCGGATGAAGTGACACCGGCTTAATAAAACCACATATCAACCAAGTTCAACTCAGCCAACTGGGGCAAAAAAAAAGTCACGTATGGGTCCATATCGTTGACGGTAACGTTTCTTCCACTGTCGTCTTTGAAGAAAAATGGACCGATGATGCCACCAGCCAATAAACCACACCAAACCATCGTTTTTTTCGGAATGGATCGGTAATTCTTGTATGGCATGTGGCTGTTCACAACTCTAGATGCGACAGTTTTGCTTATTTACGTATCCGTTGAGCCAGAAATGAGCCTCATCGCTGAACACAATTTTTCGATAAAACAGCGGCTTTTTATGGAGCTGTTCTAAGGCCCATTCACCAAAAATTAGACGTTGTGATAGGTGGGCTGCAATTCTTTCACGAGTTGAATTTTAAAGGTTTTCAAACCAAAATCGACACGTACAATTTTCCATGCCCAATTGCTGAGAACGGCGACGAATTGACATTTCACGATCTTCATTAACATTCAACGCTACGAGTGCAATAGTCTCTTCGGTACGCACTGTACGTATGGGAGTCGATGGTTTAGTGTCCAACAAAGTAAATTCGGTGCGAAATTTGGTGATAACAGCACGAATTGCTGATTCACCAGGTCGATAATGACGACCATAATATGGTCGTAAACGGTGCACATTTTTCACAGAGCACAAATTTCGATAATAAATTTCAATAATTTGCAATCGTTGCTCGATTGTAAGTCTTTCCATGATTAAATGGCAGAGTATACTGAAAACTTTTGACTTTGAAAGATGACGTTTGGACGCCGTTACTAACCAGTGATGCCGCCCTGAAAAACTCTAAAAAAAATCACAAGTTAGTTATATAATTTGTTTTAAGACTTTTCTTTATAAAAAAATATTTTTTCATGTTTTTTTTACTAATTCGAATGACACTGTTTTCTGTTTCATTAGTTTTCTGTTTTATTTTTGAAAATTGTGTTTGGGAAAATTTTAGGTACTTTTTTGAGTCATGCGAGAGAAATTAAGGATTTTTATCATATGTTCTAGGAATTTCTGTGACAAAGTATTGGTAGCGCTGCGTACGGTATGACGTACAACCGACACACATACAACAAGGGTTGAATTAAGACAAATCTTTCCCGTACTTCTAGGAACCGAAGCGCAAACATGTGGATTAGTGCGAGTAACGAAATCAAAACATTTGAATGTGAAAGTAATGATACTTAGTTGACATTAACGATTCGGTAATTCGAATCTATTCGAATACATGTTACTCAGTAACAAAAACATACCGTTTGCTACAGCTCTAGCGACAATCACTTGTAAAAAAAATTGCCCAAATTTTCCACTTTATATAATTTGTTAAGGGTTTTGAATTCTTGGGATTCTGCGTTTCCGGGATTTTATTTTTCGTGATTTTCGATACAAGCTTCTCCGTCTTTTGTCCGCAATGTCCGCAGAGATTCCCCCTCGCAAAGAAAACATAAGATCCCATCCATGCCATAAGTCACACTCTTACCCAATCACTCACGATTGGCACGATTCTATAAGCCACTTCCTTACAATTGCTAATGACTCTCTGAGAAGTAATTAATGAACTCCTTACCAACAACTATGCAAATACATTTTCCAAACCCAAAGCCATGTCAACTTATCAACCATAATAATGATTCTCTAAAGTCTCCCCCTGTGGTCATGCCATTTTGCCTTTCGCGGTCAAGTGACCAACCTCTAACCCAAATCTAATCGCACCCAACCTACACGACTTCTTTTGTCGAGACGGGGGGAAAGCCAACATCTTTTAGCTCTGCCTTACGTATGACCCCACCCTGGTCCCAACCACTCGTCTCAAAGCAAATAGCTAACCTCATCGATCAATGACCCCCCCTTATGCATTTTGTGTACGCCAGCGTGCATGTGACTACACGCAGCTATAGTCACATAATGGAGTCGCGCTGCAGGCCTCCCAATGAATTTAAAAATAGGGTAGCCACTGCCATACCGATACCGATATTTGTACGCCTGCCAACCCAAGCCGTAATCAAATATGGCTCAGTCCTCGGTGTAAACTGATTAATTGTCGTGCCCAACAAAAAGGAAGGAAGCCATTTCCCGCGGGCTTAAATGTTGCTCCGTGCGTTCACATTTGGTGCCCGATGCATGAGCATTGATTATGGAAGAATGGGTGCCTTACAACTGACAGGCGACCTATAATGGGGTTTTTTTAAAAGAATGCGTGTCATTGCAACGGTGCATGACGTTTGCCAAATCGAAATGACGTCAGTTGTGTTGTTAAATCGATTTTTTTTTTTTTGGATTTCTATGGCCCAAGCATCTGTCTGGGATAGGCCTACCTTCAACTCAGATCAAGTTAGACAGAGAAACTGTTTGAAACTGCACTGGAGCGTGTATGTCAAGAGCTGCTTGGTGATGTGACGCGTGCCGTCATAACGTAACGTTGCATTCGTTTGTTTTTTTTTTTGTTTTTTCGTTCCGCTTTGATTTAATATGTCAATCACGTTGTGTTGCGATTACGCGTGTGTTTCGTTTCATGTTCTTGCTTGTATCTAGATACATGAAAACGGTCGCTTAATTACTTTATAATCGATTGAGTGATTAAACAAAACGGGGTGACAGAAAAGTTGTAGCAAGCAACCGGTACCGGTTGCTTAGAGTGCACCGCTTTCCGGTGGGGAACGGGTTTTTTTTATTTTTGTTTCTCTGTCCCGTTAAATTGGAGATCAGTAAGGGGGTAGGAGGCGGTTTTCCATTTCTGGATTTAAATTAATCGATTTTCTTCACTCGATTGAGGTATGAATGGAATGGGATTGCATCCACGGTTCATTGCTCGCCGTAGACGACAGTTCTGCTGTTGTCATCACCACCGCCGACGACGCCGAGACAATGATTGAGTCACAACACATATGGGTGGGTAGGTTCGTACGATGCGGCATAGACACATGGAGGTGCACACTTAAAGATGAGAATCAGCACAAGATTTCCGCACTCACAGCTGGAAATAGAATGCGACAATCGTACGGTTCTGGCTTTTGTCAACCCCGCCCACACATTGTGGGCTTGTTTTGTATTTGGCTTAAGTTTTATATTGGTGTATGAGTGTGTGTGTTTTTGTCTAGGATTTTTTTTTAGTTCATGTCCATTGCAGATGCAGTTTTTTTTTTTTGTTTTTTTTTTTGTGTCTGCTGTCGGTCGTTTGGGGTTGATGATTTCTAAAAAAAAAATGTTTCGCTCTATTTGTATGGGGAGTAAAAAGGGTTTTGTTGGAAATACAATTTGGGTCGTCTTTCTATAGGTACACCGCGATACCTATGCACGTTCTGGAAAGTTTTTTTTTCTGAGGACTATTCGCTAATAGGGTTTGGGCGATAGAGTTACGTTCGTAATGTTTGAAAGTTGAAGTAACATTTGCTGGTAGATGGAAGATCGATTTTGAAATTTGTGGAATACTGCGGATGCTTCTAATTTTTTTTTGGCTGGATTGTCTAGTCATGTTGCATTTTAGAAATTTTAGGACATACCTATCTACCCCATGTCTATTCGCAATAATGCATTTATTCAACTCGCCAATGCTTACCTGACTGAGATCCACCACAAAAAAAAAACGCAGGCGGTTCACTACACAAGTTGGTACAAATCATTGTTCGATTTAGGTTTTTAGGTTTGAATTAGGCTTGACGAACTTTTAGAGCTCGAGGTATGAAGTTTTTACTTTTTTTAAAACGGCAGGCTCGAATATAACACCATGGATCCTTTGTTATTAGTGTATCTGAGGGGGAAAAATTATAATCAAGGAGAAGTAAGAAACAGTGATACTTAGGTGACGGACTCCAAAGCGCATTAAATATTCTTTGGTGACAAGGAAGCCATCATAAAGGAGGATCAAATGTCAAGTTAATTTGCTTCTTCGCAGAAACAAAATTAGGCATAAGGGCTCTACAATCAGGTCGGTTGTTATAATTTTTTGTGCGGCCTTGTAAAGGGTTTTTTGTTTAGAGGTATAGAACTTCGAATTGAAACAAAACACATGAAAATTGTTTTGTCCATGAATTTGGCTTTATTTAAAGTATAACTGTATGCCATTAATGTTTAAATATGATTTCGGGCATGTAGCATGTAGGGGTCCAATTTTCAACCACTTTTTCGAGCATTTGGGGCGGTATGTTGGCAAAACCGCCACGAATGTTGGAAGTCCCCTAAAGTTTCTGGTTTGTTGGCGTAGACGAGCGACTTCACATATCCCCAAAAGAAAATATTCCAATGGTGTCAAATCACACGATCTTGATGGCCAATTGACAGTCGACATTATGCACTCATTCAATGTTTCCTTCAATAAATCGATTGTGACGTGCGCTGTGTGGCATGTAGCGCCGTCTTGTTGGAACTACATCTCATCCACATTCATGCCGTCCAATTTGGGAACAAAATAGTCGGTTATCATGGCTCTATACCGGTCTCCATTAACGGTTACTGACTCTCTAGCATCTTTTCGGAAGAAGTATGGTCCAATGACTCCACCAGCCCATAGAGCACACCAAACAGTCAGTTTTTGTGGATGTAATGGCGTCTCAAGAGTCTCATGTGAATTCTCTTCACTCCAAATGCGGCAATTTTGCTTGTTGACGTAGCCATTCAACCAAAAATGAGTCTCACCACTGGACAAAATTTTGCGATGAAAATCCGCATCGAAATCAATCGGATTTTCGGCCCATACACCAAAATCACGATCTTGTAAGGTCGTACGCCAAGATCTTTGCGCAAAATCTCCCATAACGTTGATGGACAAAGCTCCAATTGCTGTGCACGGTGGCGAATCGATTCATTCCGGTCCTCTTTAACACTTTGCTCTACAGCGGCAATTGTTTCTTCGGTGCGAAAACGATCCACGGTTAACCGAATTAATTGCTCTGAGGGACGATTATGTCGACCATAAAATGGATGGAGCTTGCGGTAAGCTTCGCGAACTGAACCATAACCTGTTCATGATGAAATGGCAAACCAAACTGAACGTAAATGACATCAGAGTTGCCCGATTTGACCACAAAATGTCAGTTGTATCTCTCTATTCGAAAAACCAACCGCTAAAAAAAAACACCCGGTATTAAATAAATCTGATGATGTATTACTGTTCCTCGCAAAATAAAACCACTAAGGTCATGAAATTTAGATTTAAATGTCACTAGATTCACTGACTTTACTTTAAGAGATTCCGACTGGTTGAGGCTCTCTGCTTTAGACAAGGCATTCTTCGATTCGCTTTTATTCTGGCCACGGTCGTGTCACGTTCACGCTCCATGCCATCTGCGACCGGTTGATACTTAAACCAGAGGGTCGGTCTTCCTTGGTGTTTTGAACCTGAATGCTGAGATTCGAAGATTTTCTTGAACATTCGAACATTATCAATCGCTGGATGCTTACCTTTTGTACTTCATCTACATTTCCCCCTCCAAGTTTAATGGCAAAAAGGACCATATATACAAAACAAACCAAAGAAAAACAAATGTTTGCCGCAACTCGTTATTTCCCAGGGCGTAGCTATTTTCACAACCATTTCTGTGTGCGATTGTACTTATTAAACGATAGCGGGCCCTCCTGTTTTTTTTTGCCAAACCCGAACGGCTAAATTCAGGTAATCTTTTCTTTACAATTGATACTACTCGGATCATTTGTCAGATCATCACGAGGACCAAATATACGAAGAAGACTATTTCATTCGAATGTCTCTAACAATTGCTCCGCTTTCTTATTTATTGTTCAGCTCTCGGCGACGTAAAGTAGCAGACATTTGGTTGGACTCGGGCTTAGTGTTCTGATCCCAGTACTTCGCCTGTTGTCACCATATAAGCTTTGACTTGTCCTCGTTAGCAAGAACAATTCCTTTACAAAAAACACAATTTTCTGGGGGCAATAGGCTCGTTAGTACCCAGGGCCGAGGTTTCTCACAACCATTCATGTGTGCGTGTGTACTTCTTGCACGATAGCGGGACCTTCTGTTTTATGCGGACTCCGAACACCGAACTCCGAATTTTAAATAAGCAATTGACAGTTAATGCTACTCAGATGATTTGTCAGATCCTGACGAGAAAGGGTGTGTAAAAAATGTCTGTATTGCTTCGGCTGGGAATCGAACACAGACCTTCTGCACGGCAATTCATCGCACTTACCATCCCGCTACTGAGCGCCTTTAGCCTTTTTATAAATTACATTAAATGTATATACAACGGTACGGTCTCGATATCGTCCGCGTTGCCCCGTAGTTAGGCAGATTTGTTACAGACAGTACCTATGATAACCCCCGCCATACGTATAATAGCACCTCCTTGTCGAGCTGTTTCCATGCTGAACGTTGCTTTGAGTGTCCTACCAGTTGTATTAATTTTAATGGAATTCCAAACTTCGTCATCGAGTTAAAATTAATTTTCAGGACTTTTCATGGTGTAAAAAGTTGATATATTGATGATTTACTCTGCCGCACTGGAAGGCGCCTTAAAGTATTTTACAGAAAGGCTTCATACGATAGAAACTCAAATCCTAAATTAAGCAGGGGATATGCCTCGGTAAATGGTGGGATGGCTTTTAAATTCCAGTCATCGTGTATGATTTTATCCATCCAGACTTGGTTGATTGTTGGGTGCAGACACGTTTCCATGTCCACACCTTCCTATTTGAAAAGTTTCGCTGGTAGTTCATCAAAACCTGCTGCATCGTTGTTTTTCAGCTTGTTTATGGCTGTGCTTATGTCTTCTCTATTGGGAGGGAGCATTACATCTTCATTAACTGAAGGTGGGTTACTTGTCTTATCACTCACTCGACCTTATGCCCATTAACTACAAATATTCGTTAATACCCAGGGCCGAGCTTTCTCACAACCATTTATGTGTGCGTATGTACTTCTTGCACGATGGCGGGACCTCCTGTTTTATGCCGAATCCTAACGGCGAATTTAAGATGAGCTTTTCTTGACAACTGATACTAGTCGGATGATTTCTCAAAGTGTCAGATTCAGTGGCCTCAACGTTAAGAGCGCTACGTCCAATTTATGGTCGTCATAATCGTCCTAGCAGATCAACAATTGAGCGTCTAGTGGACAAATTTGAATCCACAGGCACAGTACAAAATGTTCCAGTGCCAGTGAGACGAAATAAGTGCCCGTAGTGTCGAGAATATTGCTGCCGCTGAGGCTTCAGTTGAAGAAAGCCCAAATGTGTCTCTCACGCGTCGTTCTTAAGCGTTGGGCATCTCTGTGACGTCGTTGTCGCGAATTTTGCGAAAAGATCTTGGCCTACATCCTTACAAGATTAAATTGACGCAAGAATTGAAGCCGCTTGACCCCCAGAAGCGTCGTATGTTCGTGAATTGGGCTAAGCAACAACTTGAAAATGATTCGGATTTTCATCGAAAAATCATCTTCAGCGATGAGGTTCATTTCTGGCTGAATGACTTCGTGGTCAGGCAGCAATCCACACGTACTCCATGAGTCATCATTGCATCCCGAAAAAATTACGGTTTGGTGTGGTTTATGGGCCGGCGGCGTCATTGGGCCGTACTTCTTCAGTGATGATCAAGATCGGCACGTTACTGTGAATGGGAATCGCTACCGTTCAATGACAACCGAATATTTTTGGCCCCAATTGGATGATATGGACTTGGAGGACATGTGGTTCCAACAGGACGGCGCCACAAGCCCCACAGCGAATGCCACAATCAATTTATTGGAAACCAAGTTTGAAGAACATGTTATCTCACGAAATTGTCCAGTCGCTTGGCCGCCTCGGTCGTGCGATTTGACGCCGTTAGACTATTTCCTGTGGGGCTACGTCAAGTCTTTGTTCTGTGCCAACAAGCCAGCGACGATTGATGAACTTCGTACGAATATCGAACGTGAAATTGCAGCAGTATCGGCTGATTTATGCTTGAAAACCGTCGAAAATTGGGTTCAGCGTTTGGACTTCTGCAAGCGTGCCCGTGGTGGCCATGCAAAAGAAATCGAGTTCCATACATAATGACATCAAACGTACTTTCACAGGAATAAAGAATTTCATTGATATCCAAACCGTTTTTGTTTTATTAAAAAAAACTTTTGTAGCGCTCTTATTGAAAAACCCTTTATCAGAACACCTCATGTAACTTGTTCACTTTGCCCATCCTAACTGGGACTCTAGAAGTTAGTGTTGACTCCATCTTTGAAATTCTTCTTCTGCCGTCTTTGAAAAGGATGAGGTGGCTTAGTTTAAGAACACAGCCATTTACAATCTATTTACGGTTAAAATACAAGTTATAGGTTATCGCCATTGGATGGCTGAAGGTCGGAGTTGATATGCATCACCTTCGTGAAAAATCTTGTAATTTCATATAATCACATTGCCTACCATTGGACTGCCCATTCTGCACAACTGGGAGGTAGAATGTCTAGATAAACACTTTACATATGTCCAGCCTTGCCCTGGACAAGACATGTAACACTCTGCAAAAATCTTTCTTCGGCAGGCTTAGCGATCTCTCTAACAGACACATCAGTGATCTGACCGCCTACATTAATCTCACAGAATGGATTTCTTAACAGCCACCATACTTATTTTCAGGGTGTGAATGAAGATCCCCCAATAAGAAAATTTGGTTTTATGAATTTCGTCATTTTTCATGTTAAGTGCATTGAGATACTGATTTTTCTTTAATCAGGTAAATATAACTTCATCCGGTTTTTGTTAAGACTCTCAAATCCTGGAAGTAGCAATACCTACAGCTATTTAATTGTGTTCCTGAGTCTTCGTTGAACTACTTCAACCTGCGAAAGTGAAATCACACGTAGCTACACATTTTCTCCTTTTCCATTTGTACTCCCTTTGTAAATTATAAATTCATTAGATCTGGAACAATTAGGTCCTCGTTGTCTTCATTGAAATGCCGATATAATTGTTAGTGAGTGGCTACATTTTTGACCTTGCAATGGGCCAGTAAATGATTCAAAGCGATCAAACACTATTGGCATAGCATTACCTTAGCATAGTGAAATCAATGCAAGTAAGCTCAGCTCTATATAAAACCGGACTGATTTCTATAAACATTTTGATAACTCACATCAGTACGTCTGGATTTACTTTCACCTTTCTCCAAGACGATGCAGTTAATGCAGTTGTTAAGACTGTAACAAAGAATGTATCTATAGTCAAATCTATGACAAATAAAAAAAGAACTGTATAAATAAACACCTAATTGATAATCATAGATAGATACATCTGAACTTCCAATGTAAACAGTTTCACGTGGTAGCCCGACTTTTGGGCACAAGTCATACCCCAACAAAGTCCACAATGACATGAGAAAATATTGCCGCACGCTAATTCACATGCTAATCACGGTCCGTTTTCCCACATACCCTATAATCTGTGAACGTCTCACTCCCAGCCAATGCTTATGACATAACTTTTGACGGAAATCTCAAGCCGGAAAAATATAACGCCACGCGAAACATTATACGCATCCAACATCAGGTTATGCAATCACATCATCGCATCATCTCATGACTTACATAGCATTGTTACGGTATCTGGTTCTCATGACTTTCCGTCATCTGCTCGACTTGATTATTCCCTTTACAGATAGATTCACATGACGACTCTAAGAGTGTCCATCACTCTGGCTCATTCCATGTACGGCGGATATACTTTCTAAGCTGGCAATGTAAAAGCAATCAAGATCGACTTATGTCGAATTATTAAAAAAAAAAAAAAAAAAAGTATCTAACATCGTTTATAATTGTGTTGTCAATTGCAGCTGTCAGCCAATACCAGCAATTAATTACCCACCAAACTATCTCTGGTAAATATTAGGTGCCGATAAAAGACCCTCCCGAGTGATTTCGCTATTAGTCAGCGACGTTTCCGTTGGCGCCTGATATTAAAAATAAATAACCGCGGGTACATTCATCATTATCTCCAATAAAAAATGAAACTCCTCAGTCCTATTTTAGATAAGACTGTATACCCAGCCGATGAGTTGCGTTATGCCGACAAAAATAACATTCCTTTGACTGCAACCGAGCACAGAGACTCAGCCACAAGTCGGGCTATTATTTCCTCAAGATATGCACTTTTGTCGAATCAACATGGAAGACCACCACCATCCGGAGCGTGAAAATAGATTCATTGTTGGTGTATCTATTATACGCGGACAGATCCGATGGATTCTTTAAAATCGACATTTTTTTTTTTATTCGACACGTCCTGCTAGGGATGTTGTTAAAATAAAAACTTGGTGCTGATGATAAGGCATGTTCCTCCTGCTGAGCGAGAAATGAAGAAATTTCCATTTCATGGAGCTCATGGAGTGAATCTGTGTTTTTTTTTTTAGGAAATTCCGCACGCCGCATACAAAAGAATGATATCATGCTCACAACGGGTATAGATGGTGGGATTCACACTCCTCATGGGTTCATGGGCTCATGCCTTAACCGACAACACAACACTATTGAAGTGTCTTTGTCAACGTGCTGGCGGAACTGTGTGTTTTCGGTTCCCGTGGGAGTTTTCGATGTGTGTGAGAAGCTGGCAGCACTATTATGGGGAAAGATACATTTTCAGCAGCCTTTTCACTTTAATTGTTTGCTGACGATGCGAGCTTAAAATTTATGTCTGCGTGATATGAAATTATCGTTCTGTCGAAAGGCGCGGTAACAGAGGCAAAGGGGTGGCAATATAGACAGAAACGACTGTTGTATGTAATTGCTGGCAATTTGTTTTGTCATTTTGGAGACTCTTTTTCAAGTGGAATTTGTCTACATACACACCCATACACATTTGGGAAATATTAAATTAACTAGCCAACATGTACAGGCAGTATTAAGGGGATTGTCGCCTGAGTGGAAGGATATACGTTTTGTTGTTATGGAGAATTAAGTGTTGACATGTGTAGCAGGTACTTGAAGGGATCTTTTAATCTTTGAGGGTTCATGTATCAGGTTTATCTGTAAGTACCTACATTTCGTAACATCTTTCAAGCACAACAGAATATTGTCTGACTTAAGAAGGAAGAAGGGATTAGAATTTTGAAGATTTTTCTGTACCCCTGCCTGTTTATTAATTACTGAAACTTTTTACCCAAAAAGCGTTTTATAAAAAAAAATAATCTAAGGAGGAATCCCTCAAAAATGACAAAGACGTTCCTGTCTGCTCCTGAAATATTAAGCACTACAGAAAAGGTGAAATCGCACAACTGGCAAAGCTAAACGGCTTATATACTATAAAGCAGACATTACTGCAATCCAGGAATTACGAATTGATAGACATGTCAAGAAAAAGATGCACAACTGCTACATTTAATGCGGGATTGTGTTGGTATACGGATTTTTAATAAGTGAGAGCAGGATTAAGTCGGAAGTATTATGCTTTGAGGACGTCAGAGATCTTATTATGATAATCCGCATAAAATCTTCGAAGGAAGAAGCGATAACATCACTAAAGATGATTTTTAAGTCAACGGCAGAAATGATTTTAAAATTAAACAGACGAATTACACCACAGAAATGCAAGGACATTTAATTAAGCATAGGAATTGTCTAAGGTATGAATGAGAATCAGGATGCTGGAATGGAGGCCCGAATGGACACAGTAATATGCTCGACTCGATACCAAACGGCATGTTTCTAACAGACTACATAACACCTATACTGAGTATCAAGAAAGACTTCCACGTAGGATATCCTATCAGAGCTCAGTGGAAGAGTAACGAAGAAGTGAGAGATTTCAACAACGTCTACACAGACGGATCTAAGATGAACTATGGTGTGGGGTCCAGAGCCTACTTGGAATCACCGAAAATATCAGTTTCATACCGCCTACGGGCTTTTTCCAGCGTATTCCAAGCGGAACTTTTGGCTATCCAAAAGGCTACTGCAGGCTACTGGGACATGACACTACGGAAAAGCAAAATATTGCTATTCTTATAGATAGCCAAGTGGCCATAAAGGCCAAACTCGGCTACCATACCTACAAAACTGATACAGCTATCCCGGAACGAATTTGCCCACCTGGGCGAAAGCTTCACAGTCACACTTCTCTGGGTTCCAGGGTACAAAGACATTGAAGGAAACGAGCGTGCAGGCGAGCTGGCTAGGCAAGCCTCAGCTCTTCACGACTTACTTGTGGCAAGTCGCTGTTAGGGGACAAATACAATTATACTTCTTGAAGAAGGCTGACTCCAAATGGAGAAGGTTAATAAATTGCATCATATCGACATGGTCGTCTACACCAACAGATCTAAGATGAACTGTGGTGTGGGGTCCGGAGTCTACTCCGAATCACCGCTCTACACGGCTCACTGCGGAAAGGGTCCGTATCCCGCTTTGTTCGGTTAAGGGACAAATGCACTAATACTTGCTGAAGAAAGTCGACTTCAAATGAAGAAGGTTAACAAATTGGCCAAATTATGAATCCCATGCAACCCTCAATGCCGCTGTTGCGGGAACACAAATGAGAGAGTAACCCTCTCCTATTTTACCTGAAAATGTCCGGCACTAGCAAGAGCCTGGTTGCGTGCGTTAGACCAACCATTCTTCGATAACCTTAGCGACATCTCGGGTAAGAAGATACTAGATCCTATCCGTTTTCTAAGCCTCACATACTGGATTTAGAGACCGCCTGTATCGCATCCACAACAACAATCTTAATGAAGGTCACACGAGTCGTGGTAACAAAAAGGCACATACGTGCTACTTGGGTTTATGCCGAACAGCACCTATGCATGAGAGTTCCTGGCAGCTATCATTAACATCAATGTTCAAGGCTGCGTCAAAAATGCAGGTCCTCATTCTGAAACGGTGCAATGGTGTTCGTGATTGTCTGCTTTTAAAAAAATTGGTTTGGTCTTCCTTGTCGTCCAGAATGTGCGGATAAGGGTCCAACGTTGCCATTGATTTGATTCATTCGGTGAATGTGACTAATACGATGAGCCTAACGTGTTTTTTTTTTGTTTGTTCTTTATGCTAAGATCTGCAGATAAATTTAAAGCGAGCTTATCGTGAACACCTAGTCGTTACGGTGGGCTTACCCACAGTATCACAACCATAGTAAAATAAAAATAAATCCCAGAATAGGACACATTATCCTGCTACATTTAGAGATCATGATAAGGCATGAATTTCATTCATACAAAGGACAGAAATCCATATAACATCTCTTGTACCTACCACAAGGTAAAATTGTACACCGTCAATGCCGATTAACTTAACAGCACCATGCACACAGACCAGTCTTGTGGTACCAAACTGCAGCCTCTAGTCAAGCGCCACCATGTTTGCCTTATGAGTAATCAAACGAACGCGATTGTATGATTCATGAATTAATTTCCGCAACGGATACCTTGAAAGTTAACGGAGATCTGATTGGAACTGACTTTTGATTCTGAAACTCTCACCTCGATATGGCTGCATCCTCATTAACTAGTAGAAAACTATCACGCTATATCTCTGCAATTCACTTGGGCTTGCTAATTTGGTTGCCATCGCTATTTCGCAGAAGCGGAGTTCTCACATTAAAGCCGCTAGCCTGTTGCTAGACTTTTCTGTATAATTGCCGAATATTGTAGTCTCTTCGATTACCCTATGTTGGAAGGCTGCGTCCCTCTGCTTTCCCCTGTGCCAGATTTTGTTCTGCAACCTTCTTTAGAGCCACCGATTTAAGTATAAAGCAATCCAGGATAAGAATATGGAAGAACCACTTCTGCAGACTGTCAAACGGCGATGGCGAACAACATTCCTCTGTCAGGCAGAGAGGACCATTCAATATTAGCAACAACAGCGAAAACAGTCAACCACCCGACCTGAATGAAGTGAGGATAGCAATATCTAAACTCAAGCTTATTAAGGCTGCCGGAAATGAGGGCCCAGCGGTGAGCTTTATAAAGCAGGCGGAGATGACTTGGTATGTAACATCCACCAACTCATAAGCCAAAACTGGTCGGAAGAAAGTATGCCCAAAGAATGAAACCTCAGCATCGTTTGCCCAATCCACAGAAAGGAGATCTTCTAAGTCTCCTCAACATCGCATGCAAAATTCTGTCTGCCGTAATATGTGAACGCCTAAAACCGTTTACCATCAACCTGATCGGCCCTTATCCGTGTGGACAGGCCAGGAAAGTCGACTACCGATCAAATTTTCACACTTCGGCAGATCCTGGAAGAAACCCAAGAAGTCTAAATCGATACCCACCACCTATTCATCGATTTGAAAGCTGCATACGAAAGCATTTATAGAGACGAACTATACAGAGCCATGTCCAGGTTTGGTATACCGCCCAAACTCGTCCGTTTGTGTAGGATGACGATGGAGAATTCTCGTTGCTCCATCAGGGTCGGAAACGACCTCACCCACACATTCGATACCTAAAAATGATTTAGGCAAGGCGATGCGATGTCATGTGACTTTTTCAATTTTTTTCTCGAGAGGATTTTGCAGAACTCCCGAGCCAGCACCAGAGGTACAATTTTCCAAAAATCGGTACAAATGCTAGCATACGCCGATGATATTGATATCATTGGTAGGACTCAACGTGGCTATGACACGTTTGCTAGTATAGAGAAGGAAGCGGCAAATATGGGTTTAGAAGTAAATGAGGGCAATACGAAGTATATGCTGGAAACACGAAAGGACACACAACATCAACGAATTGGACAGAACGTTACCATTGGCAAAATATAACTTTGAGGTAGTACGGGACTTTGTCTATCTCGGAAGAAGAAACGAAGAATTACTATCGCCAACCGCTATTTCTTCGGGCAAAGAAGGCAATTCAGTAGTTAAGCTCTCACTCTAACTACTAAGGAGATCCTATATAAGACCCTGATCATCCCAGTCCTGCTCTACGGCGCTGAAGCATGGGCCGTCTCAAAAGCGGATGAAGACATCATTGGTCGATTCGAGAGGAAAATTCTTCGAAAAATCTTCGGTCCCGTTTGCGTTGACGGGCTATGGAGACGAAGATTCAACCAAGAACTCTACGATCTGTTCAGCGACATGTCCCTGGTAAAAAACCTCCGCATTGGACGGTTAAGATGGCTAAGACATGAAGTACGAATGGACACCAATACTCCGGCTCGCAGAGTCTTCGATTCCCAGCCAGACGTTGGCACGGTAGAGGATGACCTCGTGTTAAGTGGAGCGCGCAAGTAGAAACCGACCTCCACCAACTTGGAGTACGCAACTGGATGCAGCTAATGACCGGACTAATTGAAGAGGCATGTTGGTTGAGGCATAGGTTCATTCCGGACTGAAGCGCCACTTAAGTAAGTAAGTAAGTAAGCCTTCCATGTTTGAAGTCTGGGTTTCTCTGACTTTTCCCTGTGCAAGATTTTCTTCTATTACCTTCTTCAAAGCTTCCGGTTTAAGTATCAAGTTATCGCGGACGCTAGAGCACTTGGCCTGAGCGACTAAAAGTGAATACCCAGGATCGCAGAGGATGGAAGGTAGTCAGAGATCCTCAATGGGATCCGGTAATAAAAAAATGAATGTAAGTGTCTTACATTTCAGCACGTTGAAATGCCTTAGCCACATGCTTTAGATTAGCGAATTCATGTAGTGTATTCCAAGGAGAGATCCTGTCTGTTCTTGATCATACAATAAGAGACCATCTCTGTGAAGAAAAATCTTTTACTAAAGCTCAGGCTTCCAATGCCTTTTGATTTCATTTGTTAGACTCTGTCGTCCATAGCCAAAAGCACCAACAACTTTCTAGTAAAAAAAATCAGATGAGCTAGTCCAAATATAATCGTTACGCTTTGACTGTATGAGCTTAACATCTAATTAGAGTATCATCAAGCCATCAAACATAAACTGACCTACTGCAACTACTACAAGTTTACATAAGTGGCAGGTGAACGTAAATCGAAGTTTCTCACATAGTTGTGTTTTTGCAGGCTCTAGACTTCAATGGGTCTCTAAGACGACTGACGTGAAGTCTCTTGTTATATGTCATTCGTTGTTTCTTCTTGGTGGAGAGTCTACTTATTTTTTTAAGTTTGCGAAACAGAGGAAAGAGCAACCCGTCATACGAGCTGATTCACAGTGGGTGCTGAGAGTATGTAAGTACCCTTCGGCTGACAGTTCAACAACATTTCAATTTCCTGCTCTCGACAAAGCCATTTTAATTAAATGTCGTTAGCAATATATAAACTTAAGCTTAACATGGCTATCAGAAATGAAAGCCTTCTTGATAATCTATAGAAATAGTAGTCACAGGTGATGACTTTGGAAGGAATTCATCATATATGTTCAAAGGACTATGGTCTATACTGATAGCGTCCATGAGAGCATAGTTGGAAGGTGGTTAAACATCTTTTAAATCGCCCATTGACAAGAAAGTGACTACCTACAAACACATGTTGAACTCCAATTAGCTTCGTTGATGAAACACGAACATTGCCTACCTCATCACCCACCCATCTAGCCCAACCAACCCATAATATGGCAAAAGTATCTGAGGCGTCGTAATGTTGCTGAGAGAGACCTTCCTCCCTGAATGGTTACCCAGTTCACCGTTTAATAACGCATTCCGAAGAGTATTTGGAAATACCAACCCACCCACAAAAACAATTTCCCAGACGCCATGCAAATGTATTCCCAACGATGCCGACACACGACTTAAAACCGACCAACTACCTACCACAAGTATCTTAAAATTTGAACTTCTAAACCACCATAAAATTTCCTGAGGTTCATGCATACGAGAATTCGCATTCAATTGTCTGTTGCAAAAGAGTGACATATTTTTATTTATGACAAATCAAAATGCAATCATCAGATTGCAACTACGACATGTACGAGGAGTGAGGACTCTTCGCCTTTTTCGACATTGTCTGTCGACAGACCACTTTTTATATTGTTGCCTGGGATTTTCTAATAATTTTCCGTTCGCTTTTTATGCATAAATTTGTCGTCACGGTGTGTGGAGTCCGCTCCAGATACTCGGAATCAGATTCTCTTTTCCAATTTGCATATTTTACGATTACGTGAGCGCCATAAATGCGCACTTGAAACCATCTCACTGAGCTAGGAAAGACACAAGTAGCTGTCTCATGACATATCTATCGCAAAAATCAGTGCTAGACATTCTGTCAGTCAGATGGTTAGTCGTCGAAGTCGGAGCTAGATTGGGATGGCTCGCGGAGGCGGTCTCTGCCATTAAGAAGTTATGTGTGTAAACACAAACATCGAAAACGAGAAGAAAATCTGTTCGTAGATAAATAGATACTCGTGTCGTGGGATGAAGAAAGATTTTTTTTTATTTGCTTTTCTTTGAAACATACGGATGCGTTACTCAAAATGTAATTACATTCTAGGAATGACCAACCCGGCATGCTGTGAGATTGCTCGTCAGACGACCAAGGAGGGTGTGAGTAACGTGCATCTTTTCCTTTGAATTGGAAAATAGGAATTGCATTTGTTTTTGATGATTTTTTCTTAAAATAAGGATTTCATTTCACAGGATATGTAGATTCAGGTTTATTTATTTTCTAAATAGATGGTTTTCATTGAGTGCAAGTAGATGCAGGTTCTGTTCAAAAGTGTTGATTTAAGTATCCGCGCGTTCAATTTCTGCTTGCAAAACGTTTTCGGCAGTAGAAGTTAAAATGAGCGGACTAGTTCTAACGGACATTTCTGAATGCATTGAAACGAATGCAAGGGAAGTACATGGTGCGCCATTTTTTATGTCGGTATGTATACATTTGATTACTTTGACATTTATCAAAGGTTTGACTGGAGTAGACATGCCTCGAAATATTGTCGAAAATAATTGTTCAGACGAGTGTTTTTTTTAAGAGGTTGGAGGTTGAGGGATAAAACCGACATTTTCTGGCGAAATCGGGCAACTCTAATGTCATTTATCTTCAGTTTGGTTTGCCATTTTATTATGAACAGGTTGACAAATGAACAACGCTTGCAAATCGTGCAGTTAGCGAAGCTTACCGCAAGCTCCGTCCATTTTATGGTCGACATAATCGTCCCTCAGAGCAATTAATTCGGTTACCCGTGGATCGTTTTCGCACTTCGTTCGCTCTATGTGATAACACGCAATCCACAGAGACGTCGAACAGTGCGCATTGAAGAAACAATTGGCGCTGTAGAGCAAAGTGTTGCAGAGGACCAGAATGAATCGATTCGCCACCGTGCACAGCAATTGGAGCTTTGTCCAGCAACTTTATGGAAGATTTTGCGCAAAGATCTTGGCTTACGGATTTACAAGATCCAGCTTGTGCAAGAATTAAAACCGTGAGACCATGTATTGAGTCGTGATTTTGGTGTATGGGCCGAAAATTTGATCTCGATGCGGAATTTCATCGCAAAATTTTTTTCAGTGGTGAGACTCATTTTTGGTTGAATGGCTACGCCAACAAGCAAAATTGCCGCATTTGGAGTGAAGAGAATCCACATGAGACTCTTGAGACGCCATTACATCCAAAAAAACTGATTGTTTGGTGTGCTCTATGGGGTGGTGGAGTCATTGGGCCATACTTCTTCCGAAATGATGCTGGAGAGTAAGTTACCGTTAATGGAGACCGATATGGAGCCACGATAACCGACTATTTTGTTCCCGAGCTGGATGGAATGTGGATGAGATCGTGCATCACACCGCACGTCACAATCGCTTTATTGAAGAAAACATTTGATGAGCGGATAGGTAATTCCGCGGAGTGGACCTGTCAATTGGCCACCAAGTTCGTGTGATTTGACACCATTGGATTATTTTCTTTGGGGATATGTGAAACCGCTCGTCAACGCCAACAAACCAGAAACTTTAGGAGACTTGGAATACGGCCCCAATTGCTCAGAAAAAAAAACTTTATTAACTCAAGGGTTATATCGTCGGAAAGATCTTGATCAACAAGTACCGTCTGACAACACTATTCGTCATTTGGTGTCGAAATTTGTTGAGCATAAGACAGTGGCATGCCGGTTATCAATGCCCAAGACGTTGCAATGCACTGGTTGTAGTGGTTAGAAAGAGTGTTGCCGAGAGCCCGTGTAGTAATCGACAACCAGCCAGCATTTTGTCATCAGTAAAACAACCTTGCGGGTCATTTTGATGGATTATTTTCATTTGTTTCCGTATGAAGTGAATTCTCATGACATCGTCTTAAAATAGTCGAGTTTTAAGTTCAAACAAAGTCAGTACATGGACATATGTCTGGCATAAAAGTTGACTATTCCAATGTTTTAGATGACACTTTTTGCCTTATTCTTGCACTATAAGATATATCGAGCAAACTCTTCGTGCGTAGATTGAGGAAGTGGATGTTTATGTTTCAGCCTGATTGTAACCGAACCTAATGCAAGCTCTTTTGTATAACATGGGGAAGGTATCAATAGAAAAACTGCATACAAAATAATTAGCCTAATTCAGTTTTAGGAGGTATACCTAGATTGTGGATCGACTCAAAAAGAACTGTCGACAGACCATCCACGTTGCTTGGAATACGGCCAAATTGTCGCTCGAAAGGTTGACACTAAACATACATTTCTGGAAGCAAATGTATGACCGATGGGACCCATTGCACCAGGTCTTGCTTAACCAACAAGCTAAATTTCCGTGTTTGGGTAACAGAGAATCCACAAAAGTTTTTTTTGTTTTTGTCCGTGGGCTGGTGGAAATCTTCATAGACACGATGAACACGTGCCCAAAGTAGTGTGAGATTTTTACACACTAAAACCACCACCCTTTTGTATCTGTATTGCAACTTAGTATGCGACTTATCTAAAAATGTTTTTTATCACGAGTAATGAATGAAAGGGCAGGTAACTGTCCTTTGAGAGTTCATGATTTTTCCGAAAATTCTAGCGCGGTTTGTTATTATCGGTCCAAATCCAAGGCTTGGTCCAAAAAGTGAGTGACATAGAGAGAGAGAGACTGGGCCTAAAAATGGGGGGTTGTCCAAGAATCCGCCCTTATTAGTGTGGTTTTAGGCCAGTAAAGAGTGCAACTGAAATTTTCAAACTTTTATTTTTTTTAAATACCGCTTCTACGAGCAGAGATTTGCCACAGCATATAATTTGCATCCACAGGCTCATCATTAAGTGCATTTGTGAGTGGGACATAACAGAAAGTGCTTCCCACCCACCAACCGACAGATCCTGGGAAAAAAAACCTAAAAAGTTTAAATCGATACCCACCCTCTATCGATTATAGAACTGCATACGACAGCATTTATAGAGATGAATGTCTAGTTTTGGTTAACCGATCAAACTCATCTGTCCATACAGGATGACTATGTAGAATCCTCGCAGCTCCATCAGGGTCACTGAAACATTCGATAGAAAAGGAAATTTTAGACATGATCATGCAAAACTCCCGAGCCGACATCAGAGTCACAATCTTCCATAAATCAGTGCAACTACTAGAATATGAGTACGCCACCGTCGAACAAGTAGAAACCGACTACAACCAACTTCAAGTTTCGAAATTTCACTAGTTAGCTGAAGACCGGTCTATTTGCAGATGCATGTTGTTTGGCGTTCAGACAGATTCATTCTGGACAATTAAGTAAGAAGGTATCGAAATTTGACTATAATGTAGGACCTCAAGGCCTGGGATGCGTTCCCGGGGATGCGTTCCATATCTGTGTAGATATAAAAACTGGCCTTAGGGTACAGCGACCTAGTGGTAGTGGGTTTGACTATTGGAGCGTGTCTGGATCAAGTCTCGATAGATCCACCGTCCCATCTTTCCCGAAAATAGGCGTCCTAGGTCCCATTCTTTATGGCAAAAAGAAAAATTTGCATAAACAAATAAATTGAGAAGCTAGGTTTGAGGACCTATATATTCCGTTAATGTCATATATTTCACACAGAATCATGTCAAGATGGGGAACTCATATTAACAAGCGGCCCCATAATTTATTGCCATTACATCATGGCCCATCTTGAAAGACTTTTCTGTATTCATTTTGACAGAATTGAGGTATGATGTACGAATCTTTTTGTCTCTTGTTTTGACGTTTTACATTTTGGTTAAATTCTCGACCACCAGCCCAGCAAGGGATCATTTGATATCCTCAATCAGGCTATCATTTGCTTTTTCCTTTCATTCTTTTTCCGCGTTAGCAAATCTTTCTTTACGTTGTCCATTCAAGAATTTCGTGTTTCGAGATGATGTCATCATAGTCAATGTTTGTCATCGACTCGAAATGACATCAACTCAAAACGCTTTAAGTGTATTTACATCTCCTCGTGGAAACCTTAGCAAAAAAACGCCTTGTAATGCGATCCGAATTGTGATTTCCAACAAAACTGACACTCTGAAGGCAGCAACAAATTAGCTCACAAAATAAGCACTTCAACACAAGGATAAGCACGGAACCTCAATAACCTAATTAGAAGCCCTACAACTGAAGTAAAGATACTTTTGCACGCACTGTTATTGATCGATTCCATTGACACGAAACAATGAAATCCAAAATGTATCTCCTCGTATGCGGTTAAATCTGCAATGAAACCAAATTTTCCGCCATAATTCTGCCGAGTAATCTCCAAGCCCACTAAACATCCATCATTCGATGTCTGAAGTGCGTTCATAAAAATTTGCTCTGCTGACCTCATTTTTTTTCCCTCACTTTTTGGCAAGAGCACAAGCCAAGCATATCCATATTTTTTTGTCTCCTCAGCGTAACCCATAATCCAGTGAATCTCGACTCACCACTCCTCCTCCTCCTCGGTTGAGTTGAACAATTTCAAGCACTGGCAGTCTCCTCTCCAGCTCCAGTCAGTGTGTCACTCTCACTAATTTATTCATAATTAAGTCACTTTGGAGTTGGCATACATCATGTTCATGAAAATTTATTCAAATTTGTTTGAAAAAAAAAAATTAAATCTCCAACAACAGGAGATACTTGGTCATGTGAAACAAAAACCATGCATAAGGCCAACTTACTGCCTCGACAAGACGATGTGCACACCCTCGACATATTTCGCCAAACATTAGTGGCCATAAGGACATATTACCAAGCATAAGCGGCGCAGAGTGTTTATGTTCCCCAATTAATTTTCCTGCACAGTTTGCAGATATTTCTGCAAAGATACACAAAGCTGGGATACGAGTGGATCTCTTTGCTGTGACAAAGAGGTATAAGGATGGGTGCTGTTGCGAGTAGATAAATCTCTGGGTGGGATGCTAAGGATACCTCAAGGGTTCTTGCTTTGTGCCTGGGTGTTGTTTGTTGTTGTTTTAAGCGTGTTTGGATATCTGATCAGCGCTTTCGGTAGATGTAGGCATGGTGGGCTTTTTTGTGTGTGATGAAAGAGACGAAAGTTGATGAGTAATGCGATGATGTTGACGATAAAATCTGAAGAAGGAAATATTCCGTTTTTTTTTTAATCGATTTCTATCGGGCAAATTGAGATGGCAGACAAGTGGATTACTTAAATGGAAAGACTGTGTCATCAGTTTGGTTTTAATATGGCCTGAAAGTGGGCAACGCTAATGCAGGATGTGGGTGTAGGAGGTGATGAAAGTAATGGCAGTAGTGTTGTGTGGTGTTACCAGTCGATTAAGATTCAGATTCCATTAGAGAAGTACCATGAGCGTGTTGGAGTACTTAAACTCAATTGACATTGATCAATCAAGAGGTGGCAAAGATTGTTTGATGAACAACCTCATGAATAAGAGATTTACTTTGATGGCCTCCACCTAAAAGCCTCTCTGGCCTAGTCAATAAGCAACTGCCTCTGGTTGTGCATAACAAGTTGGCTGGGTTACAACTTGTATCCACCACATGTAAACCTTCCTCGAACGCGTTGTACATATTTTTGGGTTTTGTTTTAGATCGATACGGGTGCAGTTGCCTTGTAATTAGTGCATTGGTTTAACGACTAGAGGGCGAAGTATCAAACTTCAAAAATCGATACAAGTCACAAACACAAAAGTAAACCGACCTAGAGGCCTTAACTGCTGCACAGACAGTTTACTGGTAGACACGGTCAGGAGATTGGGACATTAAAGTCGCTGATGTAAGATCTTTTAGAGAATTATGGAAAATCTGTAAACTTGCACTAGGCCAGAGATATTTAAGCTACAAAAACTTTTAGCCCGAACATGTAAATAAATAAAATGTTCAAGAGAAAGAATCACAACGACTTCCCACGGACAACGAGTGCAAATTTCCAAGATGAAAAAAAAAACAGAGAGACACCCTTGGATGTTGGTATAAGTCCAGAAAGTGTCGACACTTACCATGGTTTTTATACGATGGAAGACACACAGGAAAGTTAATTCGTAAGGATGTTTTGTCGACATTTTATCTGCTCATTCAAATCTATGTACGACGGTTTTGACGTATTAAATGAGAAAACCACTCAAGATATAATCGCCACAAGGTTGATCATAGTTCATGCAACAAAAATGAACTCCTGGACATTTTTGTTTCATTGAAAGGTAAAAATTCGGCGTATTGAGAAACGTCATCTTGTAACCCATCTAAGGACAATAGACATGAAGAATCAAGAGCTCTTGCCCTGAACATTTCCAAGATCTCCAATCAAGTGTGGATCAAGGCTTTGAAAAAAAAATTGACAACATATGCTCTTTTTTAAAGACTAGCCAGCTGGGTGAGCAGTTTTCTTAACGAAAGATCTCTGCAAGTAGTGGTGGATGTCTTTTTCTCAGATAGATTCTCTATTAACGCGGGATTACCACAAGGATCAATTCATTCACCTCTATTGCCAAAGCAGAAGTGTCCAAGCTAAATAACTTTTTTGGAGCTAAGAGATGTATTACACCACCCCAGCTTCTATTTTCCAATAAAATAGTACGACCTGGCCCTGAATACTGTTTTTATGTTTGGATTTCGGTCTCATATCATGTACTTAGCTTAACGGAATCTATCCAAAGACGTGCAATCCGTCTTATAGACGATTTTTCTCTTACTTCAGAACTGCAACCTATGGCTCAGCGACGACTTGTAGGAGATAATTTTTGTAATTAAAACTATTAAAACGGCAATTAAACGGGGAGGTTAGAGAAATCATCCCATGACTTGTTAAATATCAACGACCTATACGATAGCATTAGCAGCTTATAAGTGAAGTGCGGTGCAGCTGCATCTAACAACTACACGAACAACGCTCTATCAAAAATGTAACAGAACATGATTTGTACATATAAATATGCATGAGGATATGTTTATGGAGTATCCGTTTGAATAAACGTTGACTACTTACGGTAGACAATAGACTCACATCTCGTATTTTGGATGCTTATGTCCAGAGCGATTAAAGTTGATTCGGTCTAGTTTCTTGATGCAAGATGAGAATGCGGATATTCTAACCCTACAAAAACGATGGAATGCTGTAGAAAATGTCACTCAAAAGACTGCAATTGCAGATGACCATCCAGAGTCCAATGTCGTGGCGGTATTGTTAACAAGCCCTTAGAACGTCTGTATCTTATGTGCTGCGTTTCTCCCATCCAACAAGAAACTCCTGCTTTCACAAAGAGTACTGTTGGAACCCTGCGCCTAAAAATTAAGCCCATAAGAAAGCCCGCAGGTAAAGGCTAAGGCTCTTGAAAAAGTTGTCATTGAACTTTAAAGGCAAATGCGAAGGAACGAACACCAGCTTTTTAGAAAGAATAAGTAATGACGAGATAAGCGATAATCGAAGATATAGGGAGGTGACACTCAAGGCATGATATTCGTAAGTTTTACCAACATGAAAGTCGTATTTCATGCCTCCTGTCGAGATAAACAAAAACCCTCCGCCAAATCATGGACCTTACCGACTTAGGATGAACTTTACTTGGTTCCATAAAGTTCGTCCTAAGTCGTTAAGATCCATGATCGAAATCCTCCGCCTAATCATGGACCTTAACGACTTAGGATGAACTTTACTTGGTTCCATAAAGTTCGTCCTAAGTCGTTAAGATCCATGATTAGGCGGAGGGTTTCGATTCGGACTTCTTTGTTTAGTTTTTTTACACAGAAGATAATACTTTTCGCCGTAACAGGCTCGTTTTAAGCCAGGGGATTGCTTTGGCTCACAAGCATTTATGCATGCGTGTAAACTTCTAGACCGATTTTGGGACCAACAGTTTAATTCCAAATCCGAGTTACTTAGTCGTAAGTCCTTTGTCACTGTGAGGGCCAAGAGGGGCTCCACTGAGCCCCGCTAAGAATGACTATGGTGAATTCACGGTTGATACTTGCCTCTCAAAACGAATCCAACTTTTGTTTTTTTTTCCTTTTTTCGACTCATCTGTGAAGATGAATATACATTTGATGACAACAATGCCAGAATTCCATTATTGTCTGTCAGGTATCGATACTTTGTAACAGGGGGTGTCCAACTAAAGGACCACCTGTAGATGCGGTTGCTTATTTACTAAAATGGGCTGCAGCCCGAAATTAACCTGGACCTCAACCAACATGCCTCTCCAATTAGCCCGGTCGTTAGCTACGTGCTTAAATTTACGAGATCTAAGTTGGTAGAGGCTGGTTTTTACTGGTCCTCCTCTAATTCGTCTGAAGACTATAAGTGTCCATTCGTTCTACATGACCTAATGATCTTTAACGTCCAATGCGGAGTTTTTTTTTTTTTTTTGACTTGAGGAATGTCGCTGTTCAACTCGTATACTTCCTGGTTGATTTGCATAGCCCGTCAACGCAAACGGGACCGAACATTTTTCGAATAATTTTCCTCTCTAATCGACCAAGGATTTCTTCATTCACTTTTGACACGGTCCATGCTTCCGCGCCATTGAGTAGGATTGGAATGGGCAGGGCCTTATATAGGATCTCCTTAGTAGTTCGAATGATGGCTTTTCTACTGAATTGCCTTTGTAGCCCGAAGAAAGAGCGGTTGGCAAGTGATAATTTGTTGGTATCGAATGTGTCGGTGGGGTCGTTTTCGACTCTGATGGAGCAGTGAGAATTCTCTATCGTCGTTCTACACAGGCGGGCGAGTTTGGGCGGTACATCAAAACTAGACATGTCTCTGTATAGTTCGTGCCTATAAATGCTGTCGTATGCGGCTTTGAAATCGATGGATAGGTGGTTGGTATCGATTTGGACTCCTTAAGTTATTTCCAGGATTTGCCGAAGTGTGAATATTTGATCAGTTGTGGACTTTCCTGGCAAAAAAAACACACTGATAAGGTCGGAACAGGTTGTTAGTTTACGGTTTCAGGTGTTTACATATTAGGCCAGATAGGATCTTATAGGCGATGTTGAGGGACTTATGCCTCTGTAATCGCCGCAGTTCAGAGGGTCTCCTTTTTGTGGATTGGACAAACATTGCTGAGGTTCCATTCTTCAGGCATACTTTCATCCGACCAGATTTGGCTTATGAGTTGGTGGATGTTACTTACCAAGTCATCTCCGCCGGCTTTATAAAGTTCGGTGAGAAGACCGTCATTTCCACTTTGTTAAGCTTGAGTTTGGATATTGGTATCCTCACTTCAGGTCGGGGGGTTGGTAGTTTTCACTGACGTCGCCAATATTGAAGGGTTCGTTCTGCTTGACAGCGGAATGTTGTTCGTCATCGCCATTAAACAGTCTGCGGAAGTGGTTCTTCCATATCCTCAGCATCGACTGTGTCTCAACTACGATATTTTCTTGTTCATCTCGACAGGCTTCTGTTCGAGCCTTGTATCCTTAGCTCTGACGTTTTAGACTTTGATAAAACTTGCGAACATCGTTCCTTTAGTATCGCCTCTCTATATCCACGACCACGCGCTCATCTTGATCTTTTTTCTTCTTTCTGAAAAGCCAGTGTTTCTTCACTTCTTTTCTGCCTATGAAGCTCTATGGCAGCACTCGTCTTCATCTGCAGCTTAGCTTCGTAGGCCTCGTTATTATCTACATCTCTATAAGACTGCTTCCACTGGATCTTGACGTTCATTAAAGTATCTAACTTTCTCCAACGTTAAGTTTTTTTTCATTTCTCAGCTACTCCAAGGTTCTTCGCCGTGAACAGTTAAACTCTGAAAGTGTGCAAAGCTCGTCAAAAATGACAAACACCAACTGAATGACTCAAGGATGAAAACGATCCTCTTGCTATCCTAATGAAGTAACTGTAAAACTTTCTTTTTTTTTCATTCAAAGGTGCATCCCTTCTGTGAAATTCTCATACAAATTTAAATTCCGAAACAACTTTAAACAACACCTTCATCATCTCTGCCCAGACCCTTGACAAGCTGTTTCTATTAAGGAAAAAACTTTCACAGTAATACCTCAACTTTGCACGAAATCCCTTCGAAAATTTGTCAAGAAATTCCGTAAATAAATAGATGTGTCATATAAAGCCACGCAAAGGCAACCTTCCCTCGTTTGAAAGACTTTTTAACTTAACAACTCTCGTTAAGAAGTTTCACGCGCTCTTACCCCACACCATCCTGCTTGCAACATTTCGTTCTGGTATTGACCTAAAAGTTTCCTGGAACCCCCCAAAAAAAAAAACTCAAAACAGCCTTTTCATTCCACACCCTCCATCAAGCTGTCAACAGAGATGCAAACTTTCCTTCAGGTGTGTGCGCGGTTAGGTAATGCCGCCAATTTCAACTTTCCTGCTCCTCTCCCCGCCGAGAGTTACTGCAAAAAATTATTTAACGTCAACTGAAAATGGATACGTATTTACACTGAAGCCACAACTTAGTGTCCCCTTGCGCTTCGCCTTGGTCTTGGTCTTTGTTTTGCAAAAACCCACATTCTGTGTTGCATTTAGTCGGGCAATTTAACGCAGCTAAGCTATAAATCTCAGCTCGACTGAAATTAGATCCTCGCGCTCCAGACGTATCCGTCATTCGATACACACCTAGACCTAATGTTGTGGCTAAATGCGTTACATAGCCGAGGCCGCGTCCTGCAACTTGGGGCGGCTGGTGCGATATTTTACAGCTCTCGATGCAGGCACACAATGCGTCTGATAGTTGGTTAGAAATATTCTCCGCAATTTAACTGACCGACCACAAATTAATTAGTTGCATTTGAAAGTGCAATTTGTCAAGCCCGCTGCGAAGGCGGCTTTGGGTGGTGCGAGCTGGCCTAGCGGACCGTAAGGGTGCATCCATACTGATGGTGAAACAAATTACACTTACTGGATGGATGATTAATTTTTGAACTACTCGCTGGGTATGCGAACGCATGCAGACTAGCACTATCAATCAAACGTTACCACATTCGGATGAGGAGAGTAATTGACTTAGAGGTAAATTGCAATTAAAATGTTTTGTGATTAATTTATCTGCAGTTGGGTAATGAAAAAATTACCTTTTTCCGTAGAAGGGAAGCGATCATAGTTTTGGGTGATTTATGATGACGAGAGGTTTTAATAATAAGATGGCTACAAGATGGCCGTAATAGGGTAGCCATGGGAGGTATGGAAGTTGCAAACTTGGGTAATATTTATGAGAGTGTGTTGTATGTTGCGATTTGAAGAATTACGGTACAGTGATTCTTGTAGTAATTTTCAATTTACACCACCTGGCCAAGGGTCCGTCGTTGTGTGTCTTTAAACGAGTGGTGGGCGTCCGAATTTATATTGTAATTGTAAGAACTCTTAGTACTGGATTTGAAGAAATTGATTCAATTGGTTCATGCGACATCAGAAAAATGCATTTTTGTTGCTGGCCGAAACTGAAAAATCCGTTAACACGCTTATAAACTAAAAATAATTATTAGGCTCTGTTAAAAATATTAATAAAAGCTGTGAAGTTTAGCTGCTCACATCAAGGCCAAATTAGCCAACATAAGCCTTATATGCGCCCACTCCCCAAAGTAGAGAAAACAAGCCAACAAGCCATTAAATTATTCGCAACTGATGTGCTAGGTTTCTCACGCCCACCAAAAAGAAACCCCTGGTTAGATGAGGAATGCCGACATATGCTCGCAGTCAAGAACGAGGAATACAAGGCTAAGTTGCAGTTGAAGACGAGAGCTGCCATTGAGGTCTATCGCCAGAGAAGAAGGAAGAACATCGGCTAGAGAGGTGCCACTCCAGAAACGATGTTCGCAAGTTTTAACAAACTGTAAAACGTCAAAGCCAAGGATACAAGACTCGAACAAAATCCTGTCGAGATGAACAAGGAAATATTGTAGTTGAGTCACAGTCGATGCTGAGGAATTGGAAGAACCACTTCTGCAGACTTTTAATTTAATTATCCAATATTGGCAACGACAGCGAAATCAGCCAACCACCCGACCTGAGTTAAGTGAGGATAGCAATATCTAACATCAAGCTTAATAAGGCTGCCGGAAATGACGGCCTTCCCGCTGAGTTTTATAGAGCTGGCGGAGATGACTTGGTAAACAACATGCACCAACTCATAAGCCAAATCTAGTCGGAAGAAAGTATGCCTGAAGAATGAAACCTCAGCATCGTTTGCCCGATCCACAAAAATGGAGACCCTCTATGCTGCGCCAACTACAGAGGCATAAGTCTCCTCAACATCGCCTACAAGATTCTATCTGCCATAATATGTGAACGCCTGAAACCGTTTACCAACAACCTATTCGGCCCTCATCAGTGTGGTTTTAGGTCAGAAAAGTCCACAACCGATTAAATTTTCACACTTCGGCAGATCCTGGAATAAACCTAAGAAGTCTAATTCGATACCCACCACATATTCATCGATTTCAAAGCCGCATTCGACAGCATTTATAGAGACGAACTATACAGAGCCATGTCCAGTTTTGGCATACCGCCCAAACAGGGTCGAAAACAACCTCACCGACACGTTCGATACCAAAAATGGATTTTAAGAATACGATGCGCTGTCATGTGACTTTTCCAATTTGATTCTTGAGAGGATTATGCAAAACTCCCAAGCCAACACCAGAGGCACAATTTTCAAAAAATCGGTGCAACTACTAGCATACGCCGACATCATTGGTAGGCCTCAACGTGATGTCATAGCCACGTTTGCTAGTATAGAGAAGGAAGCGGCAATAATGGGTTTGGCAGTAAATGAGGGCAAGACTAAGTATATGCTGTCAACACGAAAGGACACACAACATCGATGAATTGGACAGAACGTCACCATTGACAGATATAACTTTGTGGTAGTACGGACTTTGTCTATCTTGGTTCCGCTATTTACTCTGAAAACAATGTCTCGTAAGAAATTAAACGAAGAATTACTCTTGCCAACCGCTGTTTCTTCGGACGCAGAAGGCAATTCAGTAGTACAGCCCTCACTCGAACTAGTAAGGAGATCCTATATTAGACCCTGTTCATCCCAGTCCTGCTCTACGGCGCTGAAGTATGTACCGTCTCAAAAGTGGATGAAGAAATCCTTGTTCGATTCGAGAGGAAAATTTTTTGAAAAAACTTCGGTAAGAACTATACGAACTTTAAGTTTAAGATGGCTAGGACATGTAGAATGAATGGACACCAATACTCCGGCTCGCAGAGTCTTCGATTCCCAGCCAAACGTCGGACGCAGTCGGGGAAGACCTCGCATTGAGTGGCTCGCATTAGTAAAACCGACCTCGAACAAATTGGAGTGCGCAACTGAAGGCAGTTAGCTAAGTACCGTGCTATAATTGGATAGGCATGTTGGTTGCGGCCCAGGTTCATTCCGGACTGTAGCGTAACATAACTAAGTAAGCAATTATGCAACCAATTTCCATATGTGAGCTTCTCGGCATATGCAACCTCAAGAACAATTTTTATGCAATTTTTATATGCAATTTACATGTCATGTAGGTTTTTTTTTATAATTTACACGAACTCAAGGGGTTATGAATATCCTTTATATGTTACCATAGTACGACCGTTAGAGAAGGGGAAGAAAGAGAGGATAGGAAAGATTTTGGATGTAGTGGAGACTTAAACTCCATGGGTGGTGTCCGAACTAGCTTTGGGGAGTCACTTTTTCTTGTGTTCGTTAAATTTGAAGAAATTCAAGATGGTGTGCATACTTTTAGGTATTACACCGACCTTTTATTTCTTTTAAATAAAAGTGAAATGGATTTTGGTTGGGATTGAACGCGCAACCTTCCACTCAACAGACGAACACATTACCACTACACCGCGGCCACCCACCAAAGTACTACCAAAGAGTATAGAACTACATCGTGGGTACTGTGGGTACATGTGGGGTGGTGATATTGATACCCCAGTGTTCACATTACTACCCCAGCATCAAACAACAGCAAAGCTGACGCATACGATTGACGTTTTTTTCGCCTTCGCACTTACCGCACGCGTTTGAAACGGCCACAAAATTTTTAGCTGTAATGCTTGCTCCATGTAGTTCTATACTCTTTGGTACTACGAAGTTGAGGCATTATTTCGTCTTGACCGAAATTCATCTCGGTCATTTGAGGAAATTTTTTATTCATGCAGTTATTAATAAATTTTTTAAATTATACCAGCTTCCCCGCCAATTTCGATTGTGCATCTTTAAAAGTACCCATAGCTGGAAGGTGCCTGTGTTTTAAATCTTGCAAAAAACCAACGTCGTTACGTGACTCTATAAAAAGGTACTTCGCCATGAAATCCTATAAGGGAGTTCTCTTACCGAGCTATTTTTCGAGATAAAGCAGTTACCAAACCTTCCCTTTAATAGATCAGCTGTTTGATCAACCAATTGACCAGTGACACCATCTTCTTGGGACCATACATAACTGATGACAAAAAAAGTATTCCAACATGGCACAATTGCGATCTATATTGACCATAGCATGGCACCAATCCTATTACAACCCCTTCCATCTAAAGGTAGCCCCAATTTTTAAACGGACCTAAAAGCATGATGATGATGTGGTGGAATCTGGAATCTCTGTACATCTCACTTCTTTAAGGAGATTATATTAGGATATAGTTTATCTCCTCCTTAAGTTCACAACTCAATATGTGAATATTTCAATTTACCTTCACGAATCATACCAGATTCTGGAAGCTCATCACCGCGACCGCTTTGAATTAAAAATAGCGAATCAAACGAAAATAGCGAAAATCAAACGTATAATCCAGGTGCATCCGAATAAAAAACAGTTCACCTGGTATAAAAACCGCGGTAGCACAGTACCTCAAAGCATCAAATTTCCGCTCGAACTGCCTGCTCCAATCTCTCACACACTCTCGAAACGAGTACCTACACTCTTGATGCATTCAACACGCATTTCCAATTACTAAATATCACGAGTACTTGTACATCTCACTTCAGTCCAATCGGCGAGCATTGTGTTTAGATGGGAACACCATCCGAATCCGAGTCTGTCCAACGTAGATGCGTATATCTTGTATAGCGGTGATGTCTGGGCCATAGCCAGTCTGACAGCTGCTAGCAATTGCAGTGCAGTTCCGGTAAATTTAATTGCCTCACTTCACCCCGTTTCTATGTAGCCCAAGCACGTAATCCTTTCCTTGGTGCAGATGCACTACTGGAGTACGGCAACTGCATCTGCACCCGTACTGCACTGCACAGTGCACACAGTACACACGTTAACATCAAAGTGAACCAGGAAACGTTAAAAATAGTTCTCAAGTGGAAATCGCAGCCTCTGCCGGCCTTTCGTAGTACATAGACAGTCAGATACGAAATCCGCAGATATAAACAATGCTGCCTACTGAGTGATGAGGTGTATTATGGGAAAGATGCATTTCCTTGTTTTTGGAGGTAGGTGCACTTTACTGATCGATTTTATGGAGAAACAAATGGTTTGGCAGCAGATGGACGTTTTACATGATTTTATTGTGTTTACCAAGGATTGGTGTGAAGGGTGTGTGTCAAAGGTCAAAGCAATTAAGCGTTATAACGATATAACGATATGTGCAGTTAGGCGTGCAAAGGTGTTAATTAAGGATTTTGTTATTCTAGCATATAATCCCTACAAATTAATTGATTGATTGATTGAGCTTTGAATCCTTTGTGATTTACAGTTATGATGTAAACAAACTCAATGCATCTGTAAACATGTGATGTAGGTATGTGTTGGAGAAACATGGACCATTTCATTTGTAAACATTTATTGAAATCCATGTATCTATTGGATCTAAATCGGTATCTATTGGATAGGAATGGAAATTACTTACTGCTAATGTTTGAGATTTACTGCTAGGAAATGTAACTCTTCACAAGCTTGTGCGTGAAATTGATATTTTAGTCATGAAAGCCTGGTTATTCGAAAATATCAACAACCACAGTGTGACATGGCTTGATGAAAATGAAAAACTCGGGTTTTAAAGGCCTATACCCATACATAAGCCAATCTTGTCGTTTTCGTCGATGTTATATTTATGCCACAAGCAATTTCGAAAGCCTCGCCGATTCTGACATTTTTTGAAGACATGACAGTTTTCTACTCATGGACGTTAGTAGGCTTTCGAAAGAGTTGGTGCTGTGAACAAAAGTAAGGTGTTGTAACTTTCGCAGTTTGAACCAGGCTCAGGCTTGGTAGTTCAATAACCACACTAACCACTAGGTCACTGCATCTATCAAGATTTCACGATTAAAGGGGTTTTGCTTAACGCCTACCCATAACCAAAGATTATAAACCCATACAGATGACGCACTGCATACTGCATACTGGCACAGCCCGCCATATATTTTGATCTCGTTTCTCATGTGTGTACGTGCAAACCGCCCGCCCGTACCATGAAGCTGGTAAGTTTCTTTTTTTTTGTTCTCAATGCGTCATCTGTAAGTTTTTATATAGCCCTAGCGAGGTATCCGTCGGAGCGGAAAATTCTCCGATTTTGTACGATTCGGTGGATTTTAACTTGAAGGTATTCTTCTGAAAAGCTTTTCGGAATATTTCTCATTACATTTTGTAACGCATCCCAGCGAATTGCGTTGAAGTGCGTTGCGTGCAATTTTTGACAGCTAAGTGCAATTTTCTCTCCGATTTCCTCCGATACAAATTCTTCGCGGAAATTATTTACGAATTGTAGTAAAGTGATTTTTGTTCCGATGAAACATACCTCGAATGGAATTTAAATTTCCGACGAAGTATGCGTTGCGAAAAATGGTCCGCTCTGATGGATACCTCGCTAGGGCAGATAATCTTTGCCAAAACTTAATTACAAGGGTTGTTAAGTGTGGTGCGTTGACGATAAGGGCGATATGCGTCTTTTTCTTTCACACTGAGGTCAATGTAGACTCATTGTGACTACGATTGGGGATCTGGTCATACAAACGCCTGGGCAGTGACACAGAAATTTCTGTATACTGCTACCACTACAAGGCTCATCGTCTAAAAGATGCGCTTGTAAGTCCAGCGGCAAAAGATTTTCTGTTCTTCAGAGGAAGTTTACTTTTCCAAACACACGTCATATTTTCTTGAATGTTTCACAAGTCCTACCCGTGATGTTAGGTCACATAATGGCTCCCGAATGTTTGGACCAATACATTAATTTCGGTGAGTTGGGTTTAGTCTTTTTCCCACAACCATGCATGTGGAATTGTAGTTCTTGGATGATGTCGGGACCTACAATTTTGTGCCAAATCCCAGTAGATACGCTGAGGTAAGCTTATCATGACAAAATATCTGTCCAAGGGCACGACATTTTATTTAAACATTGACATTGACATCGATTGTGGATGGCACCTGGATTTTCATAACGAGACTCGTTCTAAAATTTTATTGAGAATATTTCATCAGTTACTTACTTACTTGAGTGGCGCTACAGACCGGAATGAACCTGGGCCTTAACTATAAAATCAGTCCTTTCCGAGGCTATTGGTTGCTTCGTAACAATTAATTTTTCCATGGTTGGGTAGTTAACCCAAAGCACAACCCCCAACCTGGAGGGCCAGTCCTAATTTATAAGATACCCCTAGGACACGAGGCCATCAGTATCCACTACGGGATTGAGCGCTGCCGTTGGCCTTTCGGTTCATCCAACACCATCGCTGTTCAAGGGGCCTGACCAGCCCTTGAAATTCCTAGACAACGTATTGTCCGAATATGTCGAAGCACCTTGTCTAGGTTCGGCTGGGACAGTAGGCCGGGTATTCATTCCGTTCCTTTCTGAGCTGGCTGTTTATAGTGTTGCTGTTTTTCGTCGTGTTATCAACACTCGCGCTTATCGTTTAGCAAGTCAAATCCGGTTGGATGAGACGATGGTTACCACTTGGAGTTTAAAAATAAGCACTTGATGTGTAAGCAGAGTTATAACAACTGGGCTTTGCCAAGTTAAAGCCAATCAGAGTCTGCCCTTGTTCTACAACACCCATCAGTTGTACAATCTAAAAAAAAGTAAAGCCCGCCAGAGAACGACAAGATTTAACCTCATTGAGTGTCACATTGTGTCACTTGTAGTAACAGTTGGTTAAGGGCCGTGGTTTTAAGGGCCGATGTTGAATGTGAACCACACCTAAGCGTCAAGTTTTTTTCTGCATTTCATTTGACATTTCGAAATTTCAGACTAACTCAATTTGAACCATGGAAAGATACACAATCGAGCAACGTGTTAAAGTTATTCAGGCTTATTATGAAAATGGGCGTTTAAATCAAAATGCATATCGTCCACTTCGTGATTTTTTCGGTTAATTTAATCGTCCAAATGTGCGTACAAACTGAAAAATCGTGCAAAAATTTGAGCAAACAGGGTCTGTAGGAGATGTGACAACACCAGTGCATGCTCGCACAGCTCGTACTGCAGAAAATATTGCTGCGATAGTGTGGATAGTGTGTGGCTGAAGAGCGGTCCACCTCAACTCGTCTTCGTGCCCAACAATTGCAACTCTCACGCTCGTCGTTGATGAACATGATGCATGAAGACTTGCATTTGCATGCTATGCTTACAAGGTGCAATTGACTCAAGAACTAAAGCCTCTTGACTATTTCAAGCGTCGTCAATGGTCAGAATGGTGGCAAGAAATGGCAACAGTGGATGATCAATTTTCTAAGAAAATCATCTTCAGTGGTGAGGCACATTTTCACCTTAGTGGATTCGTCAATAAGCAGAATTGTCGCATTTTGGCGAATGATAATCCAAGAGTGATTGTCGAAAAACCAATTTACCCACAAAGAGTGACTGTTTGGTGCGTTTTATGGGCTGGCGGCATCATCGGGCCGTATTTTTTCCAAAATGAGGCCGGGCAGGCATTAACTGTGAATGGTGTTCGCTATCGTGAGATGACAACGAACTTTTTATATCCCGAATTGGAATATATGGATGTGGACGATATGTGGTTTCAACAGGACGGTGCCACTTGCCACACAACTAACGAAATAATGGCCGTGTTATCTCACGTGGTGGCGATGTAAATTGGCCGCCAATATCATGTGATTTGACACAGTTGGACTTCTTTCTTTGGGGCTATTTGAAAGAAAATGTGTACGTCGATAAGGCAGCAACAATTCAAGAGCTAAAGGATGAGATAATTCGGCACATTAACTGCATAGAACCTCAATTGTGCCACAGCCTCATCGAAAATTTGGACCATCGAATGGAGGTGTGCCGCCGAGGTCGCGGCGGCCATTTGGCCGATATTTTGTTCCATACATAATTGAACTTTACCAACATTATCATAATAAAAAGAAATGACAATAACTTCCTAAAAAAATTGTGTTTTATTCAAAATCAACATCGGCCCTTCAAACGTAACCACCCAAAGTACAGAGTTTTACGGATAACCTTGAACACAAGCTTGACTCATTAGAATCACAGCCTTGGCACAGATGAAGCTTTAAGATCTGGTACAATATACCGAAATGCAGAGGGTTTTTTTTTAAGGTACCGCCATCTTTGTTGATGCGATTACCATTAAAGATTCTTCAGGCGTAGCCGTCTCCAAATTCCTTAATTTTCTACCTAGCTAGATATTGCTGTAAAGCTTATAGAACTCCTTCAAGACTTTTCTCCAATGCTGTACATTTCTTAAACTTATTCGAAGATGAATGAAGGTCTAGCAAGGTGGAATTTCTTGCTAGCTAGATGCTTATAAGCCTATTAAGACCAACATATTTTTGTACAATTAGGAGCTCGGGACTGCTTGGATTAAGTTCATGCTTTAGTGCGGTAGAGTTAAACAGGAAAAATAAATTTTATACAGGATCTTCGACTGGTCCAGACTAAGTCTTTACTACTCTTTTACCTTATTAGCCCGAACAAATTGCAATTGACATGAGTAATTTGTAATTTTTGACCAGGTGGCGTTGTCACAATGCTTCCAGGCTAGGAGGACTAATTAATTTACCATCTGATGTCAAGAGTCCTGTATGACGTGTATGCTTGTAGGCGGTACTTTGTACACCAATTTTTGCTCGACTCGGCTCGTCGAAAAATAAGCTAAAGGTCAATTTAAGCGACGCATATGCAATCCATATCAATTTAGGTTTTCATATCAAATGTCACTTTTCATTTCTCTGGGATCTCCATGACATCTTTATATACAGAGAATATTCTCATTCAGACTTCACTATCAGCGGAGTGCATTATGAATTTTCATGTGCACCTGTCATGCTAAAAAAAAAACTCATCCTCTTCGGACGGAATGATGAATTCTGATTTTACCTCACCTACAAGCCCACTATCCTACCTGGTCTTCATACAATTTTAATGAGACCCAAGAAGATCCCACTCCAGAGCTTACTCCAAGAAGCCTTATATTGCTAACCGCCCACTACCGACAACTAGATCTATCATTTTTCATTTTATTACATTAAACTGTCAGAAAGGCACATCTCAACCAAAAAAAAAGGACGAAGAAAAATAAAGGAATCCATACCTGAGATGAAATTTTCGCAAAACAACACCTTTTGACCTTTCACGGTGTAGTACCGAAATTTGCTTAAGCCCGGCACATTGTGCACTTTCCCACGTGCATTGTATAGATTTTGTGAGTGTACACCTATACATACATGTATTATAGACCATGGTACACAAAGGGAGATGAATATTTACTTATTATCCTTGGGGTGACTATACTCGTACCAACCCCATTCTACGTTGGGTCCGTGTGCTTTTGTTTGAATGAACTTTTAAGGTTACACGAAATGTCCTTGGTTGGCATTGTCTTACAACAGCTTTGGCAGCGGAGAACACAGTGACAGTGGGCGGTTAAATGGAGCGTTGGCTTTGCAGATGTCCCCGAAAGGGTGGTACAAATTAAAAATAAAAAAACGAAAACTTCACATCCCACAATGTATCCAATATTGCATGAGCATAATCCTATCTCACGGGAATGAGTTCAGCCGAGGTTGGCAAATATTCTGTTTTGCACGTGGCTTTTCGACGATAAGCAGTTATTTCTACAAAAAATGTCCCCAGCATGCCATATCTCGTCTAACAAAAGGTGCCAATTGGTCTAATTGAATCGAATTTAATGGCTCTCGGATACAGCCGGTACAACTTGTCACGGTAAATATCTTCTGGGACGACGTCATTTGCCGAAACAAAATCAGAGGTGCTAACCTGTGCTAAAAGGTTAATTAAATAAGCGGTCAGTTGTCAGATGTTACTTTGTGTAGTTAAATCTTTCCTTCTGCACTTTCCCACCCAAACATGACAACTTAATTAGAATGAATAGCTTTGGTCAGAGACTTTGTAAAGACGATGGAACTGTAGGGAAGACAAGAACTAATTGCTCGGAAGATGCGAGTAAATCATCAATTAAAAGTTGTTTCATGTAATTACGGATGGACATGGACAGTTGGCTTAGGAACATCGGAGGTAATGAACCTAGGAATTGTCAAAAGGAATTTTTTTTCTTTTTTCCCTTAAATATTTGAGGGCTTATAGAACTTGTTTTCTTCGTGGTAATTATATCGTTTTATCTGGTTCAACAAAGTGTACAAGTGTCAATTTGGCAGAGATTCCTTCGGCCGAGGTCTCTATGGTTAATTACTACAAAAGTGACGAATCCCAAACGGTCTTAAGAGCATATTTCATCAGCGATTGTAAACATCCGGAAGTACTTGCTAAAAAAATTAAAATGAAGGGTTCAAAAATCCAGAAAGATTGCATTTTATAGGACGAGGTTGAACAATGATTGGCGCTTACTTTATATCCCAGGGTTAAAGATCGGATACTGGTCTTATTGAACCAGGTGTGAATTGCTAAAACTTAAAATCGCGAGATCTGAACTCAGAAAAAAATTGCAACGCATGAATTAAGACTTTCCAAAATGAGTGGTCGGATATCCGGAGTACTGCTCTTGAGTTTACAAACAGGTTTGGGCTAACAACTTCATCGGGTGGAAAAAAAAAGTTTAGTCAACCAAGCCTTGTAATGGAAGGATTTTGTTGCTAATGAACATTTTAAACTAAAATGGTACACCCGAATCTGCACCAGAAGTATAAAAACAATTAACAGAAAAGACGCAGACGAAACACTGGCGAAAGCCATAAGCTGCTATCAAACAGACATTACTGCCATGCAGGAAATACGGATAAGACGGTGGCAAATAGCTATAGCGTGCATATTCAGATAGCTTGCAGATTCAGATGAGCGTATGTAATAGAAGACAGGTTCGACGACATCCGTAGAGGCATTGTGACAAATCGAATCAAGGCCAGATCAGGTAAACATTTGGCTTAAATGGACCCAAGCTCCAATGAACCAGGAACAAATGACATCATCATACGAGTTGTAAGACAAAAATGCCGGTTAAAATCCCGAAATATTTTTAACACATAACACAGCCTAAACAACCCCAACTCCGGCAACCAAATCAGGCCTCACGCGATGACGGTGAGGTTACCTCAGACACCTCAAATACTGCCGTAGCCATGATGAATATCACTTTGGAAAAACCTGATCTAAACCGAGTGGGCAACTGTGGAAAGGTAGGAACTCTACGGCAGTGTTTCCAGGTATTACTCCTGAGGTGCTAGAAAGAGGTATTTTAGGAAACGGGAAAGACAATGGTTCTAAAACCTAGTCCGAATGCAAACCCCTGGACGAGTGTTGTAAGGGAATTCTCTCCCAACTACCCTAAACCTTAAAGGTCGAACCAGTATCTACTAAGAATGGTTCTACCACTTGTCCGACTCACCCACCTTTTGTTAAGCACCGCTGCTAGCGGGAAGACTTTGGTAAAACCTGGTCAAAACGGAGGGCGTATGTGAAGGAAGGGCATACCTCCAAAGCTTGTAACGCATCAGAGCCATCATAAAAGACATTGATTTTGGAACCTTGTCCGATCCATAGCCAAGAGATGCGAGGGGTAAACGTCCATCCTTTTTCTGCAATATAGATCAGACCGTCCTCTAGCTTCAAGCAGGTCCACTCTGATTAAATTATTACCCGTATTCAACATATCTTATCCCTAGATCACACTGTAAGGCAAAATTCGTCTCTAAGCTGGGCGAAGAAACAGCTCCAACGTTTCGCAAGTTCCTACAAAGACACCGCGTCTACAAGACAAAGGTCGGTGTCAGACACCAATCCCCCGCCTTTCAGAACATCTGAAATTCGCGATAATTGACAGTAACCCAGATGGAAGCATAACATCGGAAAAAATGGAAGAGGATAACAGTGAATCTTGCCTCCGCCTTCCACTAAATTCTTCGCGAGCATTCGGGCTATGCTCCTCCGTGCATCTTCAATCACATACAAGCGGCAATCAAATCCCTGGGATTCATCACTTTTTTAAACGTTTTAAACCGAAATCAGCCCACGAATGTCGACTCTCTTAATGAGATGGCTGAGCATTTTACCATACACCTCTTCTGGGTACCGGGCCATAGAAATAAACCGAGGAACTGCAAGGCGGATGAGCTTGCTAGACAGATCACTACCCATGATATTCTGCCTCTCGTCCCATGTAAATCAAATCAAACTGAATGTCGCATATGGATAAATGGCACAACGTGACAAATATCCAGGCAACTCTGGCCAAGCTGTAACCAGAAGCGTTCCATCTACTTGACAACGCTGAACAGAAAAAACATCAGCAACATAACCGGTCGTGTCCTACAGGCCGACATTCAAAAATACTAGGCCTCTTTAGGCCTTAGCTTTCGCACCTTCTCGGCTCTTTGCCCTGCTCTCTCCAACAAAAGAAAAATTCATCTAGGAGACTACTTCTTTAAAATCTAGGTGAGCAGGGTTATATTAATGTCAGGAGCCTCCTCCGCTTTATAGTCAGCTCTGAATAGATCAATTAAGCAAACGGATTCAGGGATAGTCGACAGATCCACTTGACACAACAACGGACCTTTCTTGTCCTAGTGTATGCGTACATCGCGTGAAGCAACTGTAAACTAACCAAACCTAGCGTTGAAAGGCACGACCAAGGTTCTCGTGTTTAGTTTTGATTTTCCACGAAAACTAGTTTATCTCTCCAGGACGACAATAAAGATTGGAGAATTCTCGCTTCTAAGGCCACAAAAGATTCGAAAAACTACTTCCATACGCGCGCCGATTAAAATTTTATCAGGTCAAAGCTGCTGTCAACAACAAAGGACATATAAAACCGTCATATAAGACAGAATGCCTTATTAGACGGGGTAGTACTAGTAACTAGTGAGAGACTACCAACCAATGAAAACGACGCCTCAGGCTCAGAAATGAACCGATAAATGTCATGTCAACATGGGTTCTTGGGTCAAGAAGGAAATTTAGGAACAAATGCCTTGATCGAAGTTTTAAGAAGATCCTATATATGACCGAGATAAGCCTAGATCTAGTTATGCGGGAATGGAGCTTTAACCAATTGAGAACAAGATAAAAAAATACTTTTGAGTAAAAAATGTTTGGAAACAAAATGGTAATACGGTTTCAGGAAGATGTAGATCGAAAGTCTTATAAAATGCCAGTGGATTCAGTGGCCATGCGCTTTAACCGGGCTCCCTGGTTTAAGTCCCGAAAGTGACAAAACCTTCTTTTTTACTGCACCTCCTCTTGCGACAGTCTGTCAAACATTCAAGAGTAACACTGTCATGAGAAGCTCAAAATCTCCGCACGGATTCCGTAAAAAGAAGGGATAAGCTAGTTTTGAGACACTGTATAGGCAGTAAACGTTGCAGATGTTCAAATTTATCTCAGTAAGGTTAGGTTAGGTTGGAAGGTCTATATTATGTTGACATTAACATCGCAGTACTTCACCACATGAATGCAACGAACTACAGACACGTAACAGCACTGGCGACTGAGACCATCGGCTGGGAAAGAGCAAGACGTTAATACAACAGAGGGAGACAGATAGACACATAGAAGAAGATTTATATTGTCTCATATTATCGCACAGCGATATGCTGCCGAAGCTGGGGCTTGAACCCGCAGCGTTTGGCTTAGCAGTCAACTACGCATTACTCTGAGCCATGGCCACCTGCGAAGGGCTATATATAAGTTCAGTAAAAGCTAGATATGAGTACCTTATTTGTATAGGGTGTTCCTTTATGTAGGATATGTGGCTAGAAAAACATCGTGTGTCTTTTCAGGTCTTATAAGAGCAGACCTGGAGGTCTGATAAAAGGGTTCCTGTAAATTTGGTCAGTAGCACAGGAAACCTTATAATGCGGCATGATTTGTATTTCGTCTAGACGTCTAGACAGAATCATAAGGGCCCCCAACAGGCTCGATAGTCCTAACGTTCTTGAAACCATTGATTTGTGCGTGCGTGTTCTTTATTCACGATGGCGAAACCTGCTAAGCCTTTTCGTGAAAATCGCTACTACAGGTTTGGCTTTCTTCCAGAGATAAGTAGATCTCTTGTGGTCAACGTAGGATTACAGACTACGATTTTAGGCGCATTATTTGTGACATTATTCCTTAACTTACCATCGTCACACCGTCCATAAGATGTATTGAAGCCCTTAGCTCATAGTGGGATCGTTGTAAGTCACGTCTGACCAACTTGTCTGTTTTTACCTTTCACTTTGACGTGGCCGAAACCCAGTTAAGTAGTGACTTTCTGCACTGAGAAGCAAGAGGCAATCTGGGACCTTGCAAAAAGCATTTTTGCAAGGTATGTTGTAGGTTACCATCCTTCTTATAGTTCCATCAGTAGGATATGATAAGTTGCTTCTTACACCTCGCTGATCTCAGCTTGATAGATACTTTCTATGTTAAGGACTGGTTGATGTACAGCTATTCTGAGAAGACTTAAGTTTCTGTTTGCCTCTCCGCCTTTGAACTAACTAGGAAGATGAATGTACTTCCTATGATCACAATCCTATCTATCAGGTATAAAGACTCTGCAGTGCTTGCCAAAGTCATGTTCCTGACTTTCCTTTCATTTTAGACTTCAAGCAAGCTTCAGTGTCCCAAGGAGCATGGTATTCATATTTTCTTCTCTCTTAATCTTATAACGCCTTTAGCTGGTACCTTTTTTTTAATGAGCTCAGTGGGTTGTAGGTTAAAAAGTCGCCTTAAGTGTCTCGAAACAACTTCATTGATTTTAAATAGAATCGGCTTCAGAACAAATTAGAGAGAAAAGCTTATCTCAACTCAGAGGTCCGAATTAAGCATAAAACTGGAGGTCACACCATTTGCAAAAAATAATGAGCTACACATGAGTGGTTGCGATATTAAAGACATGTCGTGGGTAGGGTGACCAGATCCAGGCCGTAGAAAAAGAAGACACCTTCTCAAATGAAAAGTTGAAGAACAAAAAATAGCAACCAAAATAAAAAAAAAGAATGTTAACGCCCCCAAAAAATGTTAATCTGTTGCCGAAAATTTTTTATTCGCATTACTAATTATTTTGCATCGAATGTTTTTTCGAATACCGACTTTAAAATCTGACTAAAAAACATTTTTTTTAATAAAAACGCCCTCGAAAAGTGGGAGTGGCAAAAAACTTTATAAGGAAGAAATAAAGACATTGGCATTGTCTTAATACATAATGCTTTTTCAAATTTAATTTTAATTGTACCCTTTGGTCAAATTTAAGCCCCAAGAATCGGTAACACACTCATGCACGAACGGACGGACATACAGACATTGCTAGATGTACTTAGCTACCGATTATGAGTCGAACAATATATTTTGAAGTATATCTACCAAAATTTGTTCGCTCTTCGCTTTGTTACAAAATTATTGTCAAGACTAATATACCCCTATAGGAAAGGGTAAGTTTAAAAAAGGGCGCTGTGTTTAGAAGTGAATGAAATTAGGTACAAAAATATTCTAAGTCGTGTTCATACCAATTTCTGAAAGTATTCAAAAAAAGTTTTGTCGTATTTTTTTGATGTCGAAAAATTTAGTTAGCTGAGAAAACCTAAAAAGAGGAAAAATTGCATGTTTGTTCAAAAATATACACGTCTGGTCAGCCTAGTCCTGGGTCATAATGAGACAGTTACGCCAAATATTTGATTTTCAATGGTAATCGAACCATCTGTGAAGAAGCATCTAAAAATGTATTGCAAAACTAGATGCAACACCTCGATAAAGCTGTCTTAAGATGTGTCTGCGTCTGATCTTTATCCCCCGACGGGTATAATGAACCCATTGAAAAATTCCACTTCGGAGAATGAAGGCATAAATAAATGATCTTAGTGACCGACGAGATCAAGCCTAGCATGCCCTCTAATCTTGCCTTAGAAAAAATTCAGTTTTCTCTCTCTATTGCAACACAGATGGCCCTTTTGATGAGACTTGATAGATAGCCAATGCCTGAATGTCTTTTAAAAAAAAAAGATCACATTAAAACCTAAAAAAAATATCTACATCGTGCTTCCAAGATTCCAAAATGTTCCCCACCTGACGCTTAAAAGTGAAACCAAGTCGCGCACCCGATTCATTGCCATAAATAAGTATCTAATATCTTCTATACATGTTAAAAGATTGCTACAAACAGTATAATAGTCGTTAAATTTAGTTGTCACTTCATTTGGGTGGTTTTATGTGTCTATGAATGCCAACCGAGACCATAAAATCAATACACAGCGTCATGGCAGTCAAGACTTTTTTTTAAAGCCTTTACTCGTCCCACATAAGCGACTTATACCGCAAAATTTTTTTCGTTACGCTTTATCACTACGGGTTTCGATTTCATTTTCTTTTGAAGTATCTACGTATCTATATGGGGAAAATCAACTCATTCGAAATGAGCTGACAGACAAAAGGCCAGGGAGACCAATTACTGGAGATCAGCTTTAATATCTTCATGGTTACAATGACACCACCAACTGACCATCGGATCATCATAAATGGTGGTCGGATCTCGCATTTACCACAATGATGCTGTTGATTCATATTAGCAATAGACCCATGGGTCAGGAGATTTCATTCCTCGACATAGGTATCGAGCTGGCGATTGTCAGGCTAAGAATGAAACCGGTTCGCCTGAATGAACTCAGGGTGGCAGAGGGGTCGTCGTAAATCATTAGGAAGACCGTACACGTACAGTGTACATCTCAAACCCGCAGCACCAGCAAAATACCATAGAGCCACCAGAAGGAACCGGCGACTAACTATCGGATTGCAAACGTGTGCATCAGTCTGTTGATGAAGGAGATGATACGAGTATTATGTAACCGGGGAAGGGCTAACAGCTGTCGTTGTTCCTTCTGTTTGAAGATCCGCTTCGAGCGATATGCGAGATATTAATGCGTGTATGCGTTTTTTTTATTTAAATATTCCTTTATGCCTTCTATTTATGTAGGAAATATCCTTTTTTTTTCCTTCTTCCTATTGTTGATGTAAGGAAGGAGCAAACAACGCACAGAACTGAGTGGTTTTGAATGGAACCGGGAAACTGGACAGTCCATGCTAGACAAAGGAAACACATGTGGTAGTGCGGATGACATAAAATCCAATATCCTGAATGAGAGTTTTTTTTATTCCTGTTTTTTGTTCATAAAGCGCCGCGCCGATGATGACGTTTAATGAAAGGGATTTCATTTTTTTTGAAAAGAGTCCTTAATTGCTTAGCCACACATGATGCTATTGTTGGGGGGGCTGTGAATTTGTCATTGTACGGTTTGGCAATTTACTGGCATATTGTGTTCATAGAACTCTGATTATTGAGTGACATGTAAGCAAAATGAGCATCGGGAAGGTCAGGTATTGATATGTTGACCTGCAGATAAGGGAAAATAAAAAGGGCGTTGATGCAATTGTCCAACAGTATGGCTGTCAAAGATCAAAAGTAGCAGTTATACTACAAAATACAAGCATTCTTACCTATCTAATGCCTCCACCTCCGAGAGTCAGCTTTTCACGTCTTGATACGTGAAGGCTGGATGTATAATGGGCGTCCATTGGATGTCTGTCAGACAACTTCAATAGAGATGGTGGCAGATGAGATAAAAGACCAATGAATGCATGGTGCTACTGGTTCAAATACCGGAAATGACAACTCTTAGCACAGCCTCAAGTTGCGCACTACAAGTTGGTTGAGGTCGGTTTCTACTTGTGCGCGCCAAATAAGGGAAGTTCACTTAAGGTCCGAAGTCTGGCTGGGAATCGAAGACTCTGCGAGCCGGAGTATTGGTGTTCATTCGTTTTGCCTAACTATCTTAAGCATCCAATGCGGATTTTTTTTTTACCAGCGCATGTCGCCGTACAGCTCTTATAGTTCTAGGTTGAATCTTCGTCTCAATAGCTCGTCAACGCAAACGGGACCAATGATTTTTAGAAGAATTTTCCTCTCAAGTCGACCAAGGCTTTTTTCATCCACTTTTGAGACGGTCCATGCTTCAGCGCCGTAGAGCAGGACTGGGATGATCAGGGTCTTACATAGGATCTCCTTAGTAGTTCGAGTGAGGACTTTATTACTGAATTGCCTTCTTAGCCCGAAGAAACAGCGGTTGGCAAGAGTAATTCTTCGTTTAATTTCTGCCGAGATGTTGTTGTCAGAAATTAATAGCGGAGCCGAGATAGATAAAGTCCCGTACTACCTCAATGTTATATCTGCCAATGGTGATGTTCTGTCTAATTCGTCGATGTTGTGTGTCCTTTCGTGTTGACAGCATATACTTCGTCTTGCCCTCATTTACTGCTAAACCGATTTTTGCGTTTCCTTCTCTATACTAGCAAACGTGCCTATGACATCACGTTGCGTCCTACCAATGATGTCAATATCGTCGGCGTATGCTAGTAGTTGCACCGATTTTTGTAATATTGTACCTCCTCTCAAGAATCAAATTAAAAAGGCCAATGACAGCGCATCACCTTGCCTAAATCCTTTTTTGTTATCGAATGTGTACGTGAGGTCGTTTCCCACCCTGATGGAGCAGCAAGAATTCTCCACCAACATCCTTTGACGAGTTTCGTCGGTATACCAAGACAAGACATGGTTCTGTATAGTTCGTGTCTATAAACGCATTCGTATGTGGTTTTGAAATCGATGAATGGGTGGTGGGTTTCGATTTGGACTTCTTGGATTTTTTCCAGGATCTGCCGAAGTGTGAAAATTTGATCGGTTGTGGACTTTCCTGGCATAAAACTGATGAGGGCCGATCAGGTTGTTGGTAAACGGTTTCAGGCGTTGACATATCATGGCAGATAGAATCTTGTAGGCGATGTTGAGGAGACTTATGCCTCTGTAGTTGGCGCAGTTTAGAGGGTCTCCATTTTTGTGGGTCGGGCAAACGATGCTGAGGTTCCATTCGTCAGGCATATTTTCTTCCGACCAGATTTGGCTTATGAGTTGGTGGATGTTTCTTACCAAGTCATCTCCGCTGGCTTTATGAAGCTCGGTGGGAAGGCCGTCATTTCCGGCAGCCTTAATAAGCTTGAGTTTAGATATTGCTATCCTCCTTTACTCAGGTCGGGTGGTTCTCATATTTCGCTGTTGTTGCCAATATTGAATGGTTCGCTCTGCCTGACAGCGGAATGTTGTTCGTCATTGCCGTTTACAAGTCTGCAGAAGGGGTTCTTCCATATCCTCAGCATCGACTGTGTCTCGACAGGATTTTGTTCGAGCCTTGTATCCTTGGCTTTGACGTTTGGTAAAACGTTTGAACATCGTTCCTGGAGTGGCACCTTTCTATGTCCTCGATCGCGCGCTTTTCTTGCACTTTTTTCTTCTTTCTGAAAAGGCGGTATTCTTCCCTTCATCTCTGCCTATAGAGCTCAATGGTAGCTCTGGTCTTTACCGGCAGCTTAGCCTTGTAGGTCTCGTTCTTGGCTGCGATCATATGTCGGTATTCCTCATCAAACCAGGGGTTTCTTTTTGGTGGGCGCGAGAAACCTAGCACATCAGTTGCGGCTGATCTAATCTAGTTGCCATTGTTCTTCGACATTCGATGCTAGTGGTATGGTGTTAATCGAGAGGTTTATGGATACGAGTTGCTCGATTGCAAGTCTTTCGACATTCAGTCTTCTGGATTGTTTTGGCGTGGTGGATATCCGCGTTCTTATATTGACTGCAACAAGGTAGTTATCCGAGTCATTTTAGCTCCTCGGAATGTTCGGACATCCAAAATACTGGATGAGAGGGCCTCTGGTCTATCGCAATGTGATCAATTTGGTTAACCGTTCGTTGATATGGAGACCGCCATGTAACCTTTTGGATATTGAGGTGAGGAAAACGTGTGCTGGCTATAGTGGCATTTCGTTCCGTAACGAAGTCAATTAGCCTAAGTCCGTTACCAGGCTAAGTCCGTTTTCGTGTAGGCTATGCTTTCCGACAATACTGCTAAAGATGTCTTCTCTTCCTACCTTTGCGTTAAAATCTCCCAGCACGATTTGTATATCGTACTGCGGTTGGCGCTCATAGAAGCAATCCTTAGCTATATCAACTTTTTCCTCCGTTGCGGTGTGAAAAATAAAACGAATTGGATATGTGGTTCTCAGCCGAGACGAAAGAGGATAAACGAAGGAGACTTATTATCCCTTTTATAGAGATTATAACCGTACCAACAAAGAAGACGAGGAATGCAAAAAGCAACGACTCTTTCTACAAAAAAAAAGAAACTTAATTTTTAGCTTGCTTCAGTTTAAGCTAAAGCACTTTCAGCCATTCCCACTCCAAGGATTTTTAATATCCTGATTGGGAAAAAAATTTGCAAAAGCTACGTCGACTTATTCAATAAATAAAATAGACCGCCTAACGATACCTTCAAAAAAAGGTATAAATTCCCCAAGTCTACTTTTCTCAATTATCCCAACTACTAAAAATCTCGTTAAAGACTCGTAAATAACACTCAACTTCTCTTCCAACGAACAATTGGCAATGCAAATTGCTACCCCAAAAGTGATTTGACCCCGAAAATGTCGAACCTAGAAAATCACCGTCGTCATCATCATCATCATCCGCTATACATTAGTAACCACCAACCTAGCAGCAATTTTACAAAATCGTGTTAAACAACAAAAAAAAAAACCTCATTGACCTTTGCAATTTGCCTAGCACTAGCCCAGCTGCAGTTCACCTATCGCAAAAAAAAAAACAAAGGTACAGAGAGCATAAAAAATGATGAAGCTCGTGTACACATGAGTATACTGCATATACGATTGCAATAAATCCTCAAAGTCAAAGGAACAAAAAAACACAGCTGCACCTTGCACCCTAAACAACCCTTTGCACCTACTACACCACCCAAAGAAATAAACCCCCTTTTTGTGTACTGTGTAGCCTTAAAACCAGTGGCGTGGGGCTTATGTATGACTATTCCTATCAACTTACCTGCTGATATTTCACCTTGCAAGCACACTTGACGAAAGGCGATAATTAATTCGATAACAGTTTTATTTATTATTTCGTGCACGCATGCATAAAACATGTGACAAATCATTGATTTATTTATAAAATTAAATGAATACGCTTACATACATTTTTTTTTTGTGACATGAAACACGACACGACTATAAATAACCAATATGTGTTATGGATGTGAAGTCTTACGTGTTTTATTGATACAGGAACTGATACTACTGTACATGGAAAACAGTTGTTTCGTTGTGCTCAGAGAAAAGATTATAAAGTCATACAGATGACAGCACAGCCCGTCTACACATCGCCATATGTTTGGACCTCGTTTATCATGTGTGCACACTGCCCACCGTCCGCCCGTAACTTGAAGCCGGTGAGCAAACGTTTCTGTTTTTCTTGCTATCAATGCGTCATCTGTATGACTTTATAAACGTAAGTTCAGAGAGTGTTACCGGAAAATATCATGTGTCCTATCTTCAAGGCGCTCCGATTGTTGGCGTCAGTGGAAGCACTTGTTGCGCATTGCTCGGAATCAGTTGCATTTACTTCTGTGCAAAGACCAATTGTCTCCAAGAATATTGCCGAGAGATCCACACTCCCTTGGGAATAATGCCCGAATAGTGGCTCGAATGGTTGACAATTAACCTGATTTCTGAAATTAAATTTTCGGTGACCGACTAGGCTAATTTCATACTTAAAAATTTAACCGCTTAAAAATTTAACCGCCGAATTTAAGAAACGGAGAATTCCAATTCGGCGTTTGTGCCAAAACATCCATTGCGGAATTTTTCTTCAAAGAACGCGGATGACCTATGGGAATTGATATCAGTGGGTGTTGGCTCAATATGCCTCCCTACAAATGTTTAAAAAATGTCTGGACAACTACTGGTTTCTACAAAATGGTGCACTATGCCAGACTGTAAATCAAAAGTGCAGTTTCAGCAACGAAAATTTTGACGATCTGACCACCCAGATATTCAGATTTGACTCCACCAAACTTCTTTTTATGGGGTTATTTGAAAACCAAAGTATACGCCAGCGAGTTAGACCGTTTACGAGCCCAAGCCAAACATTCGTGCCAAATCATTACTTTACCAGCTTAGATATTAAAAAAAGGGAAAAACCGCAACATGGACACATTGTGCTTTAGTCAAAAGAGGCGGCCACATAATTGATATTTTGTACCTATTCAAAAACTATTCCAAATAAATTAATAATAACCATATATGAGAATCGATTTTTTTTAATTATTCAAGATTAACATGATAACATAAATGATTGCCCTATACCAGCGACATGATAAAAAACAGACCGTAGAGTGCTACGAGTTTGAAATGAAACTTCATGCATCGAAGTTTCTCAAATAACAGAAGTGCTCCCTCATCAAACGAATTTCTTATGATCGGCAAACTGAAGCTTGTGCTTTAAGAACATTCTGAGAGGAGACCAGAGAGAGATAGAGAGATAGAGAGACAGCACAAAAACGCACTAGCATGCTTTTGCTGTAAGATTCGTACATTTTCGAACATGTTGTTGTTCGTCGCACATTTGTTAATTCCGCACTTGCCCCAGGCCCAATTTTCACTTCAATTCACTTCTGAGATGTTTCGCTTCAAAAATTGATACACAAATTTTCAGACCAGAGAGAGATAGAGAGATTTAGAGAGAGAGAGAGAGAGAGAGAGCACAAAAACGCACAAGCATGCTTTTGCCGTAAAATTCGTACATTTTTGAACATGTTGTCAAACATTTTTTAATTCCGCGCTTGCCCCAGGCCCAATTTTCGGATGTGCATGCTTTGGAGCTCTCGCTCTCTTTTGGAGAAACAAGTTTTTTTTTGTTGGTGTTTTTTTTTTGCCCGCCATTGACCAACTGCGCCTTCATCTACCCTTGAATTTTCCGGTTAACATTTTGTTTCATGTGAGTTTGGATTTGCACTTTTTCTGTTAAAATATCGTTTCATGTCAGTTTGGGCTTAGCCCGACAACCTCAAAGCAGTTTCGCTTCAAAAATTGATACACAAATTTTCATCATCCTAGCTCAAGATTTTATGGCGGACTGGAACGGGGGTATTGAAGGTAAAAAAAATGAAATGTTGACAATATTACCTTAATATCTTGTTTAGACACTTTTTTAAAGTTCATGTCCATGTTTCACTTCTATTTACATTTTTTTTGTCTAGTCAAATACAGAGACCATATTTCAGATTAAATATAAGCTAATTCGACTTGGATTCTGATTCCATAATTATCTATCTATACATCTTAATTATTTGTCTATAGTAAACGCTTTTTATTAATAATAACAATTTCACTATGCATATGACATATGCTGTAAAAATTATTCATTCATCTTGTTTTTCGAGTTTGAAAGATTATTATAATTTTTTTTTGCAAGAGTCGGTCAGTTGAGTAAAAATTTTACTTTCGGGATTCAAACCAGGCTTAGCAGTCGAACTCACTAACACATCAGCTCACTTTACTCACTAGAAATCAACCCCCCACTGAATATTTTAAGAAAAACTAGTTTTATTCAGTTTCATATAACAGAGTTAACCCTTTTTAAAAATGTCACCCTACGCCACTGAGATTGTCATGCAAACAATGACAAAGGGGTATAGTGACGTTTACGACAAAAGCATTACATCATCGTTGTAATAATTGTGCACACATACACCTCATGACCATAATATAAACTTTATGCCGGTATACTCGCAGTTACATATGAGCAAAAAAAAAACGACCTAGGCCGGAAAGGTTTTTCATTTTTTTGTTCGAGATAAATCCTTGTGTTTTTTATTTTTTCTTTGACGTCACTTTTTGAACAGAATTCTGCTGCAAACATAAAAAAAAACAAAACTTGTTGTAACCACGGATGCGAGAAATTCTAAAGCGTCGTAAGAGGACTGCGGATGGCACGAGACGGGGGATATGCATAAACGAACGGAATTTTCATTGTTTTGTGAAGAAAAATGAGAGAAAAATGAATATAGGGGTGCAGCACTGCAACCCCTTCTTCTGGTTGGACCGGATTTGGATTACACCACAAGCAATAGCAGCAGTAGCAGAAGCATTTCTCCGAGTCTCAAGGGGGTGACTTAAGTGCAGCACAACTGGATGCAATGTAAACACAAGAAACACGTACCGAACCGACATACATATTACGAAAGGCGAAAGATGTGACTTGCGAATTAAAAATGTGTAACGCTCTCAAAAAAAAACAAAATGGCAGAAGGAATTTTGATTTTCATTCATCTGGCGCCATTCTTCTTCAATTAACGTTCTCAAAAGATTTTCTTAATTAGGAAAACAATGGAAAGCAAGTTCACAAAAGGTTCTGTGATGGAATTGCAAGGAAGCACGGTCGCAGTAACTATTAGGTATGCAGAGTTCGTGGAAAGGTATTACTTTAAAGAAAGGATGTGCTCATGACACTCTTTCGTGGATGGGTTATAGGTATGGATATAGGTGCACGTTAGGGCGAGAGTTGGCAAACATTTCCAGATGCGCCGCATAAGCTGATGCTACGGTTCTCTTAAGCTGTATACTAGATAAATAGTTTGGAACGTTACAACCTGCGTTTGAAAAATATATTGACTGTTGGATTATGAGATGTTTTTACACACTTTGTCAGCTTTATATCATCAAATAAAAAATATTTCCAACAAACTTGGATACATTTAAGATCTTTTACATAAAGGTTCGTTTGGTTCCAGGGCCTAGCCTTCTGTCACAACTGTTCATGTGCATGAACATCTCATTCAAGATGGCGGGACCTGCAGTTTTGAACCAGTCCGAGTCCGTCCGCCTGAGTTGAGATACGCTTTTTCTGTAAATTTGCCACTCTACTCGAATGATTTGCCAGATCACTCCGATAGGGATGGTCAGTGAAAAACATTTTGGTATTGATACATCTGGGAATCGAACAAAGACTCTTAGCGCGGCAATTCATCGTGCTACTGAGCCTGTCTTTGGTAGTCATACAGAAGTAATTATTGAACAAAGTTGCATCCGTCCAACCCGCTTACCACTAGTCTATTCCACCGCATGTTCGATAAGGTCTATCATAGCTCCTGTTCGTGTCTGTAGCCAAAGGTCATCATTGATTCAACTTCTTAGACTAGCCCAACGGTTTTTAGATTGGACATACCTCGTCTTATTAGCAAGCATGTTCACATAGTGAATGTGTCTTGCTAAAACTCTATTTGCAAGACAGTTCTGACGAAAGTACAAGGTGGGCCAAAAGAAGTCATCCGATGTTGTTTGGCCTTCAGAACATCGGTTGTGGCTCGCGCAAAAAAAATGGCCCGATGACTCCTCCAGCTAGAACAGCGCACCATGAAGTAACTCTGATCGGGTTTAATGGCTCCTCGCGCATTACTCGTAGATTTTCGGTACCCCAGAAGCGATAGTTTTGCTTGTTCACGTACCCGCTGAGGTGGAAATGAGCCTTATCGCTCATTATGATTTTGGTCGAAAAATCGTCCACTCCGATTAACCCGCGTTCTTGGGAGTGTATAGCTCCATGGCTTGTTCACTTATATTCTACATTTGTCTAGTCCACAAATGTAAAAACAGATTTGACATTGGCGGCCACTTGCAACATAAAGAGCATCTTCCAATAGGGTGATCTCTTTTGGCCCACCTTGTATTAGAAGTCACAACTACTGCAAGATATGCCGGGGCTCATATCTAGACAAGAAGGGATACAACTTAGGAACAACTTAACATAATCACTGGATATTGCATGCTAAAAAGTTTTTGTCCAAATCGAAGAAGACAATGCACTACCTGGATGCTTAATCTGCATGTGTCTAGGGTTAAGCTTTAGAAAAATCGAATAGAAGAATTTTTTTTAGCAGACTATATATTTTGGAAGGTCGAAGATATGCGGTTCTATCTTAACAGGTGCGCATTTGAAGAGTTGTATCATTTGTGTCTTAAAAAAAAATGTTCACGCACATGTTCTTAACTAACCAATCAGCGTTATCGAGGTACCCGTTCGGAATTTCCGAAAAAAAGGGGATTCCAATCGGAACTCAGTTTGGTTTAGTGGTATCCGCTGCGGTACAAATTAAATAAATAATGCAATAGCGTTTTGTTGATTCCGCAACAATTCTTCATTGAAAAACTTTGGATGTAATATCATGGCGTAGCTGTCCAAAATTGTTGACTTAATGCATATTGCCGATTTGCTATTATGTGCATAAATTTCGTCGAAAGATCGGTTCGAAGTACTATTTTGAATGGATACCTGGGTAGAAAATATAATTCTGAACGAATACATCAGTCCATCCATGGCATTGCATTTCGGCGTGATTTTGGGATTCTTGCAAAATGCCTTTCCAATTAGCCCTATCTCTAACTGTCTCTAGTTGACCACTTCAAGTCTCGCTAGCTGAGTCTATTTAGTTATGTCTGTCCTTCCGCCTATCTGTCCCATACGTCACCAGCTTTTGGGCCCTAAATTTTGAGCTAGAATGATGAAATTTTGTACACGTTCTCTTTGGTACTCCTAGCAGATCAAGTGTAAACATTTTTAAAACCGCCTTCTATCACGCCCTCTTTAAAAAAAAAAACGTTATCTTTGGCCAAACCATAACGAATTGTCTTAACTACAGATTTATACAGTCTCAATATCTCTATTTCGTCCTTATTAAGTGTTTAGCATCGCCCATTTTTTGAGGGCGTTTTTAATAAAAAAAAAAAAACTTTTTCGCTAAAATTTTAAAATATTCGAAAAAACTTTTGTTGCAAAATTATTGCGATTGATAGTATAAACACTTCGTCTTGAGATCATTTTACCCCAAGTCCACTTTTTGGAGGGTAATTTTACAATTTTTTCAAAATTTACAACTAAATTTTGTCCATTTCGGCAATTTAAATTTGATAGCAAATCTTTTGGCGCGATTAAGCCCGTGTGTTTTTTTTTTAAAAGAAATCTTTTAAGAAATATCTGAATTCAATATTGCTCTACGAATTAAAGCTGAACTCACTTTAACTCGTATAGATAACACTAACAATATAAACACATTTTTAACATAACACGTATTTTTTATAATGCTGAGTAAAAACGAGGTAAAATGGTGCTGTATCAACAGTATTTATATAAATTTGTATGTCACTCGAGAGTTCACATCCTTTATTTACGTCGCTTTATGTCGAGAAAATAAATGTTCACACAGTAAAAAAAAAAAACGCGAGCGAAATGTTAAACTTGATTAACAAAACTCCTTACTTTCGATTAATTGTGCACCGCAGCCAAAAAAAAAGCCAACTTAAATATACGTTATGTAACGTAATGGGTATTCTATACGTAGGTATCAATTGTTTTTGATTTTGACCAATTTAATTTTTTTTACTTTGGCCAGGTTTCTTCATAGTGCGACGTCTGGCTGGGAATCAAAGACTCTTCGGGGTGGAGTATTAAGGTACATTTGCTCTATATTTCTCAGCCATATAAACGTGCAATGCGGAACTTATTTTCCATAAGCCTATGTCATTATACAGCTTGCAAATTCTTGGTTGAATCATCGTCTCCATAGCCCTTCAACACCAACGGGAATGACGATTTTTCGTAGAGTTTTTTCATTCAAAACGATCAAAGATTTCCTCATCCGCTTTTGAAACGTTCCATGTTTAAGCGCCGAAGAGCCTCAATGAGATGGTCTGGGTCATATATTGATTGGACCTCCTTAGTAATTCGAGTGTCCAATGGGTTTATTATATCTTAGTCCTTAGAAATTGCGGTTGTCAAGATTCTTCGTTTGAATGCCGACGGCATTAAAAGACTGTTGTATAAATATAGAATGTTCAGCTCAGAATGTTTATCAACTGAAACAGGTGAGGCAACGGAGGAAATTCTTTTATGGATCATTAGGTGGTAATCAGAGGAGAGCAATCTCACCCCATCTTTTAAACAACCTTTCGTGTCCCATCCATGACTCACAACAATCATAAATATTCATATTGATTTGGTGTTGCACAATAGCGAACAACTTATTATATTCCAATGTCCATTTATGGTTTTTATTTTTTTAAAGAAAACAAGTTATACAGCAGACAGATTTTTGCAGCTTCCTACTGGCCAATATAATTACCGCAAAACTTTTTGGCTTAACAATAAAACGTGCTCAGCATTTTTTTTTTTTCACTACAATGATTCATAGCATACATTTTCAGTACAATACTAATAGTTAAAAGTAATTATTTCGGACTTTGACAGTTAATAGCGGCCATATTGATGAAGTTACATCTGTCAAATTGGCTGAAATTCAGTATGTTTTGCTAAATTACCATGAACGGACATAGCGTTCAACAACACGTGCAAATAATAAAAAAAATCTCTGTCAAAATGGGTGTTCGAGGTCGTTCCACGCACTCGTCCTACCAAGATTACTATTTGGGGTGCGGTGGATAAAATTAAATCCACTGGTTCAGTAAGCGCCAATTTAATACCCGGTCTTCGACGAAACACAACGTTTTCCGACAACAAAGCCACACAGTCAGAGAAGCCGCAGCGGACATATTGACGAAGTGGACGATTTTCCAACCAAAATCATATTGAGCGATGAGGCTCATTTCCACCTCAGCGGGTACGTGAACAAACAAAACTATCGCTTCTGTGGCGATTCTACAAGTAATGCACGAGGAGCCATTACACCCGCTCAAAGTTACTGCATGGTGCGCTGTTCAAGCTGGAGGAGTCATCGGGACATTTTTTTTCGAGAACGCCGCTGGTCAAACGACGACAGTGGACGGTGCTCGTTATAGGGCCATGTTAACCGAGTTTTTTCTGCCGCAGATTGACGAATTAGGACTGGAAAACATGTGACTCCAACAGGTCGGAGCAACGGCACACACTGCGCTAGCCACAACCGATAAGAATGAGAGCCAAACATAATCGGATGACTTCCCACATTGTAGATACCTACCATCTGCCATCAATTGTTGTACAATTTGAAAGCTCGGAAACGCATTTTTTGTCCGAAATAAGTACCGGCATCTGATGAAATTCCATTTGAAAATGTTCAATGTTTACATTTTTTCAGTAACCGTTCATTGTTTTTGTCACATAAATTCCAATTTGACATTTTAGCTATTCTATTCCAATAAAATTAGGTTTGTTCGATTGTTTTACTATATATCGTCGCTTGAAAAGCAAACTGTCATATGTAGAAATTTAAAATTTTTCAGAAAAGCTATTTGAAGTTTTACAATACTAGGGATGTTTCCTTAAATGCGAAACTACACTTAAGGGCCGCTAAGAATGCGTATTTTTAGCTGCTATCTTGCATCGCTTTCAAAAGACATAAACCTACATTTCTTGCATGAAGTTGTAATTCATTCAACTTCAAGCTACAGATTCACATTGTGTAAGCGCTTACGGCTTGCCTTGTTTTTAACTTTTTACTCAGTTACAAGCGTCAGCTACAGCTACGCATTCTGGGCGGCCCTTTATATTGACAGCTGTCAGTTTAAGAGCTAAAGATATGATGATTTGAGAGAAAATTTGTATTTTTATTTTTGCTAATTGGTCTGTCTACTTATCTTAAAATTGCCAAATTTTGACTCATTTCAGTTTACTGTTCCAGCAACGATATTAGCAAACATATTTCCCACAAATGTGATCAAACTATCACCTAACAAAAATTTTAAATTGTAGGTATGTGAAATTAAATAAAATTCGATCGCTTTTGCCAACCAAATTTAGCGTATTTACTCAGTGAGAACATATTATTCGATTTCTTTACTGAAACGTCAAATATTAGTCCCAGCAAATTGACAAAAACCTACGATTCCTTCCGGATTTCGTGGAGACCTTGGAGGGATGTCCGAAGGCATGAAGAACAAATTCATATCATGAGCGAATCTTTCTTCGAAAACATTTTTTATCATCCCACACGAATACAAATGAAATCATTTCCTAAAATTGTCAACAATTATATCACCAACAAAAATGCAAAAAATAAACAGAATTTTCGTTCCTCTGTTTGTTCACATCAAGTCTCATCAGGGGAAAAACTGTTCAAATAAGTCTAACTAACTGCGAACTTCACCTCGTAAAGGTTGGAAAAAATGTAAATATACTCGTTCACTGCAGGCAGGCAATTAACTCGATTCAGAGACAACAAATTGGAATCCAAAATTGCTTTATCATGACCCACAGTACGTTTAAGTAGATAAATATCGTAGATACGAATATGAGTACTTAAATACATAAAACCACCTATATGATCTATCTGATTATGAAATTCTCGAATGACATGCAAAATTTGTTCATAGTTTTAGAAAATGCGTTTTTGAAAACTCACCATTCCCGCGTCATGAAGTGTGTTGTATCCTAATTGTTGCCGCTTAAGTAAATAATCCACTCTACTGCTGATTTACATGACACACACTTGACAGTAGCTACACAACATACAACAACAAAAAACACACACACAAATTATGCATAGGTACACATTTGCTACCCTATGTGCCTGCTACTATTTATTTATTTCTTTTCACCACACTTTTCCTTTTTTTTTATTTGTTACACCCCACAATCACTGAACACACTCTAGAGAAAAAAAAGAAAAGATGAGTAGAAATCCCATCACACATTGGCAAATATAGATGCATAGATAGATAAGGATTATTCACTGCAAACGAAAAAAAAAAAGAAGAAAACAACAAAGTGTGACAAAATCAGGACACTGGCTTTGTCATTTCACTTTCTTATTGCTTTGTAGGTACTGAGGAAAAAAGGACACCGCACGACGAGTGTGATGGCACGCGAAAAAGGACATGTACAAATTTTAGATATAGAATGCAGGTTTCATTATGTGTTTTTTCGGCACTTTCTCCTTTCTCTTTCTTCTGGTTTTATTTTATATTGGATTGCATTAGAAATTCACCACACATTAAGGATTGCTTTGCATAGCAGAAGAAATGAAAAAAAAAAAAACTTTCACCGAGAAGGATTCTTATTGGAAACTAACAAAATAACACCGAATTTGATCACAAATTAACTGAATTAAATTAATTACCGTTGTATATGGCTTTTTTGACGTTAGTCTTCACCACGAGGATATTTATTTGGAGAAAATTTCTCTATCGTTGCGTAAACACTGCTTGACAAGAGTGTTTGCATTCGGTTTTCGTTGTCCTTCATGCACACAGAGACTATACTCGACTACCACCGCGAGATGCTTTATTTTCCGTATTACACCACCACGAATGTGGTATTCACCACGAAATCCTTTTTTGGAATCACTCTCTTCTGGCCGGGTTAAAGTTTGGTCGTAGATTTGATATCGCTTTTACCGTATTTCGTGTTTGGTTCCCGGACACCGGGTAGTGTCAAAGATGAGACCGTCTGATGTGTGACACCTTACCGGGTGGACAGACAATTGATTGTCCAAAAAAGAAAAAAAAAAAAAACGTCATGCAAGGTGGTGAGTTGGTGAGTGTATATTGCAAAATGAACTGCGTACCGAATACCGATGTAGTATGCGGGAATGCGCGCGTTTTACAACCGTCAATTTTGTCAGTACCCCCAAACGCAGTGTAGTTTCCCTTTTTCACCACACCACTCCGACATCATCTTCTCTCACACCCCCACAACAAGGATAGCAACTTTGACTATGACAGCGAGAAGAAAACGGAAATTACCACCAAAAATAAACACAATACCGTTGCTGTAAATTGTGTTTACTATGTAAACAATGTTCCGTTTTCTAGTTTATGTTTTGTTTTTATTATTTTCAGGCGTGGTAGAATGAAAATTACCGCTGACACCGCCCGTAATGGTGTCAAAGTCGAAGGAACTTTAAAATCAAAATAAAAACCCGATATCCCAATTTGCAATGCAAAACTTCGTGTTTATGGAAAATTCAGTTATATACCGGTTTTTGTTTTGCACGGGATTTACTGTGTCGAACTAGAATCTAATAAACAGCGCGCACAAACAAACACACACTATAATAATATGCGAGTGTTACGCAGTAAACAGATGGAAAAAGAAAGAAATAGCCGCCCGGCATCCACTCGCATGCGATGCTCTCTCGTAACTGCTTGCTAGACAGTTGAGTAAGTATGCTCGGTTCGCCTTTCCGGGGGCAGCAGAATCGACATTTTTGTTTTTGTTGTTTTACTTGTTCAGTTGTTCTACGTTTTGACAGTTGGTCTCAGTCAGCTGGGTGAGTGTGTATGCACTGTGCATGTGCAGTGCGTGCGCTATGAAGTCGGTGATGCTAGCATATTGTGAATACATTTCGTTAGTTTAGACAAAAACTATTTGTGTGATAAAAATAACTAAAAACATCTAATTTGTTAGATTTTAAGGGATCTATTCGAGTTAGTCAATTCCAATTGGAAATGCAGTATAAATCTCTCTAGCTATTATGCTGCCCTCTATGCTGTCAAACTGGTATGATGTTCTAGTTAAAGCATACTTTTTGGCGCAGACTCACGCTTCACGGAAGTTGACATTGTGGAAAAATTTAAAAGTTCTTCGGTATGTATTTCACAGCTAAAAAGAGTTAAATCCGTTTGGCAATCGAGTTAAGTGTACGGCAACATTTAAGCAATTGAATAATTTTTGACATTCGTATTGTCATGGTTAAAATGGTAGAATTATTGATTACAACAATTCAAACCGGCAGTTTGATTACGGCTTTAGCAAACCAAGGGGTAAATTCATAGTGAAACAATGGCATTTGGTACGATTGTTTGATGTAAAAACGGAGTTTCCAAATAGTCTGGGGTGTGCTATAACGTTACATGAAGGATTATTTTTTTCCGGACAAGCTATAAAACGTACCTCCTATATATACTGATGGTAGCTAACCCTTTCGCCCCGCATGGTACATAAAAGTACCATCGAAAGTTCAAACAACCCTAGAATCTTTCATTTACAACAGATTTGGTTCAAATTTGCACCAGATCGTCCTTGACTGTCTCTGAAACAAAAATTAACGGTATTTCACAGCTTTATTGCAGCTGTGACTCTTTGTTTGCGATTGTTGTCTGGTGTGTCCCGCGACAAAGTGGTGCGTTTTCAGTTTTATTGCAGTTTTCTGAGATTTGTGCGGAAGTACCTAATTCTATGAAATAAAAAAAATTCAGCTGATATAATTCAACATAATAAAATAATTGCAGAAGGTAAGTAAAGGGTGATCCATTTCGAGGTTCCCTACTTTTTTAAAGAAAAAAACACAGAAAATTCAAATTTAACGGAGAATGTTTATTATCATTTGAAAGAACATTCTTTGGCATTTATTTTTTGAAGACTATGTCTATCAAATGTTGGCCGTTGCTACGTCGCAGATGGTCCATCCGTTGAGTGCAATTTTCGATCACTCGTTCGAGCATTTCGACTGGTAACTGGCGAATGACAGGCGTGATATTTTCCTCCAAGGCCTAAATCGAAGCGGGTTAGTCCGCATAAGCTTTTGACTTTACATATCCCCACATGAAAAAGTCTAACGGTGTGATATCACACGATCTTGGTGGCCAATCGACCGGCCCAAAACGTGAAATTATGTGCTCACCGAAATGTTCTCTCAATAAGTCCATTGATTGATGCGATGTGTGGGAAGTGGCGCCGTCTTGCTGAAACCAAATGTCGCCGAGATCACGAGCTTCAATTTCAGGCATCAAATAGTCGGTTATCATGGCACGATAACGGTCGCCATTGACGTTTACGTTCGCACCGGCATAATTTTTAAAGAAATATGGACCGATGATTCCACCGGCCCACAAACCACACCAAACCGTTGTTTTTTCTGGATGAAGTGGCAGTTCTTCAATCTCTTCAGGTTGCTCTTCGTCCCAAATGCGGCAATTTTGTTTGTTTACATACCCATTGAGCCAGCAAACGGGCCTCATAGCTAAACAAAATTTGCCTCGAAAACGTCGGATCTTCTTGGAACTTTTCAAGAGCCCATAGAGCGAAGCGATGTCGCTTGGGAAGGTCGAGCGGCTTCAGTTGTTGCACAAGCTGTATTTTGTACGCTTTCAATTTAAGATCTTGACGTAAAATGCGCCAAGTCGTTCCATACGTCAGTCCGAGTTGCTGCGAACGGCGCCGAATCGACTCTCTACGGTCTTCGTGTACACTCTCAGCTACGGCCGCTATATTTTCTTCACAGCGTGCTGGACGTGGTCTATTCGGTCGAATATTATCTAATAATGAATGCTGGGTCTCAAAATGGGTGATGGTGTTGCGAATAGTACTCTCAGTAGGCCGATTATGTTGACCTTAAGTTGAGCGAAGTGCACGAAACACATTCCTCACAGAACGTGAATTTTCATAATAAAGTTGAACAATTTGTAAACGTTGTTCACGCGTAAGTCTTTCCATTATGAAATGCCAAACAATACTAAACAAAAATAACATGACAGCATGACACGACTCACACGTGATCTGTCAAAAAAGGCTATTGAAAAAAGTATCTCTACTTGGATTACTATGTGAATGATTTGGTTGAATGTTTCAAAAACACTTTTCAAAAGTGCAGACAGGACAGCGTGTATCAAAGTATCGATGAGTCCATGACAAAATTCATAGGGCGCAGTTCGTTGAAGCAGTATATGCCTCTAAAGCCTGTCAAAAGGGAATAAAAATGTGGCTACGTTGATTCCAACATATACTGTGGAAAAGAATGTCAACCAGTTGAAGGGACGTTAGGAGTTGTGTATAAATTCGCTAGTACAATCACAGAGCCTGATGTAATCGTATGCTTTGATCATTTCTTCACATCCGTTGAATTATTGAACACACTTACCTATCCAGCGGTTGGTACACTAATGTCTAACCGCAGAAAAGTACCTAAATTTCCCAAAAAACTACAAACAAGGGAAGCAGAGTTCAAAGGTACTTCCTCTGGTCTCTTATGTGTAAAATGGCAAGACACAAAAGAGGTCTTAGCATTGAGTAATTGTCACGGTGATAAAATGAAGAATGTCACAAAAACATTAAAAACTGGAGAAAAAGTAACAGTGCCATATGCCCAGATATGATCAAATTTTACCGTGAAATAATGGGAGGCGTTGATTTAGCGGATCTAATGAGTGGGCTATACGAATACGATAGAAAAAGTGATAAATGGTGTAAACAAATATTTTATCGTTTGATTATGATGGCAGCCGTTAATTCTTAGGTTATTCACTGTGACATAATTAGAACAAAGATGCCATTCAAAACGTTTTTGGTGAATTTGTCGGAGGATTTGATAAAGCAAGGTTTGAAAACAACAGCTATTCGTAGATCATTTCACCGAGCCGCACGGCCCAAAAAAGAATCGGGTATAAAACGTTTACCAACCAAGGGATCTACCAGACGTCGATGTTATAGTTGCAGCTTGGTAAAAAAAACAGTCGCGCACAAAAATAATGTGCAAGGAGTCTTCTTGTGTAAAAAATGTTTTACGCCTTTCCATTCTTAAATAACAAGAAAACCTTCAGTAAAATAAAGTGAATATTTTGAGTTTTCTAAGAAAGTGTTTTATTTTATTATATTTCAGACCGGATGAGTGGTACATAAAGGTACCACCTAACATCTCGAATGGTACATTTTTGTACCATACTGCCCCGCCCTACCCACGCCCTCGAGGTCTAATATCTTTACATATATATAGCTTCTAGAGGTTAACACGGATATATTACAACAATACAATTGTTTCTAACTTATCTATTCGAATTGCGGGGCGAAAGGGCTAATACAGGCTGTCCGCCGGGAAGGTATACTAATTTACTTTGCCGCCATTTTGGGTAACATTAGTCTTGACAGTTCATGTTTGGCAGTCGTGAAGTAGACACGTGGCAAATTTATTATGAAAAAATATTCGATAAACCAACGTGTTTTAATCGTTTAAACATTTCATCAAAATCAATCATCGATTACTGTGATGATGAAAAAGTTGCATGAAATTTTTGGGAGAAAAAACGTGCCAACAAAACGCACTATTTATCGTGAAGTGAATGATTTCAAAGAAAGATCGTCTGTAGGTGATAGGCCCAAACATGGACCACAACGTACTGCCAGAGCGACTGAAAACATTACTGCTGCTCAAGGAAGTGTTCAAAACAATCCATAAACCTCAATTCGACGCCGTGATCAGGAGCTTGGTCTTCAAAGAACAACTTTGGCCACAACTTTGCATTTGTTTCCATTTAAGATTCAGTTGACACAAGAGCTTCATCCACAACACCATTAACGCCGCCGTACAGATGCCAATAGGATGTTACAGCTAGCCCATGACAACACAAATTTTCATGAAAAAATCATAATGAGTGACGAGGCACATTTTCATTTGAATAGTCGATTCTGGATAATGGAAAACCCTAAAATTATTCATCAGTCACATTTGCATCCAATAAAATTTACAGTCTGGTGTGCAATTTGGGCAGGAGGAATCATTGGACTTTACTCCTTTGAAAATGAAAACGGCGTAACGGTAACTGTGAATGGGGAGCCACATCGTGATATGATTGAAAACTTTTTAACGCCACAACTGCATGCTTTGGGCTTGATTAACATGTGGTACCAACAAGACGGTGTCACATCGCATACAGCCAGGATAACAATGGAATAACTGTGAGACCTCTTTCCACAACAAGTTATTTAAAGAAATGGTGATGTTGATTGGCCTCCACACAAGCCTGATTAGACTGCTCCGGACTTCTTTTTGCGGGATATCTGAAAAGCAAAGTTTATGCAAAGAAACCAGAAACGCTTGAGCAACTTAAACAAAATATTCGTGATGAAACTAATGAAATACCGCGTGAGAATATAATGAAAAATGTGTTCAAATCGGCTCGCTTGTGAGAGTAACAGAGGCGGACATTTACCTGATATTGTATTCCATACATAATTGTCATTCTCTTTCATTTAATCAAAAATCATAAACAAACAAAGTAGTATACCTTCCCAGAGGACACCCACAAAGGAATTTCGTCCTTGAAATGTCAAAAAAATCATTTATGGTAGCGTTAACCTCTTCAGAGTCCAATATATTGCTATTAACTATTCCGGTCTTGGCCATTTGACAGACCCTAACTATTTCGTTCACCCCTTCCTTTAATATAAGTACCTTGTTAAGTAAGTCGTGTCTTAGTCTTTCTACTTGTCCCTCCTGTACGGCGTTTTTATAGCCGTCAATCATTTTGTTAATCTTATTCATAACATCGAGCGTTGCCTCGAAAAGTCCTTCGTTAATTTTGTATTGGTCGTTATTGATCTCTATTATGTCCGCTTGTGTCTGTAAGAGTTTTCCCAGTCAGATGTGTCGGGGGAACCTGCAAGCCATTTCTAGGCACTACCTATTTAGTCGACAGATCGAGCCTGTCTCATCTTTGATTCACCAAGTTCCCTTAGTCGATCTTTTACCTGGTTCAGATGCAAGGTCAATACCAGCTGCATTTTCTGATTTGCAACACACTTTGCGGCTAGTAGTTCGGAACGTTCAATTAGAGCGCTATATTTGCTCAAGTCAATAACATGTGTTAACTTGAAAAAGCCGTTTATCACCCATGCGTTGTCTTCTTTAATGGTCACGATTGGCGATTTATACTCAAAAAAGTGCAGGAGCTGCACAGGAACCAACAAAGCTAGACTGTTATAGAATTCCAATAATTTCATTATTTTATTGATTATCTAATTACAAAATTGAACTTAACGTAACAGGAAGTAGTTAAAAGGAAGATTTCATTCAAATCTTTTTGATATATATCGGGTTTTTTCACAGGGACGCTACAAAAGTTGAGCGACAGGGACAGCAAACGACGCCATATTTCTTGCCGCTCTTTTGAGTTTTGACATTTCTCTTCAGTAAGGTTTGCCATTTCTTGATGGAAAGATATACGATCCCACAACGAGTCGAAATTATTAAAATTAACAGCCGAAATTCGGAGTCAGTCCAATTTATGGTCGTCATAATCGTCCTTGCAGATCAACAATTGAGCGTCTAGTGGAATAACTTGAATCCACAGGCACAGTACAAAATGTTCCCGTGCCAGTGAGATAAAGAAGTGCCCGTAGTGTCGAGAATATTGTTGCTGCTAAGGCTTCAGTTGAAGAAAGCCCAAATATGTCTCTCACACGTCGTTCTCAAGCGTTGGGCATCTCTGTGACGTCGTTTCGGGCGAATTTTGCGAAAAGATCTTGGCCTACATCCTTTCAAGATTAAATTGACGCAAAAATTGAAGCCGCTTGACCACCAGAAGCGTCGTATGTTCGTGAATTGGGCTGAGCAACAACTTGCAAATGATTCGGATTTTCATCGAAAAATCATCTTCAGCGATGAGGCTCATTTCTGGATGAATGGCTTCGTCAATAAACAAAATATGCGGTATTGGTCAGGCAGCAATCCACACGTACTCCATGAGTCATCATTGCATCCCGAAAAAATTACGGTTTGGTGTGGTTTATGGGCCGGCGGTGTCATTGGGCCGTACTTCTTCCGTGATGATCAAGACCGGCACGTTACTGTGAATGGAAATCGCTACCGTTCAATGACAACCGAATATTTTTGGCCCCAATTGGATGATATGGACTTGGAGAACATGTGGTTCCAAAATGACGGCGCCACAAGCCACACAGCGAATGCCACAATCAATTTATTGGAAACAAAGTTTGGAGAACGTGCTTTCTCACGAAATGGTCCATTCGCTTGGCCGCCTCGGTCGTGCGATTTGACGCCGTTAGACTATTTCCTGTGGGGCTACGTCAAGTGTATGGTCTATGCCAACAAGCCAGCGACGATTGATGAACTTCGTACGAATATCGAACGTGAAATTGCAGCAGTATCGGCCGATTTATGCTTGAAAACCGTCGAAAATTGGGTTCAGCGTCTGGACTTCTGCAAGCGTGCCCGTGGTGGCCATGCAAAAGAAATCGAGTTCCATACATAATGGCAGCGAACGTCCAAACCGTTTTTGTTTTATTTAAAAAAAAACTTTTGTAGCGCTCTTTTTGTGCTTTCTCCGTTTTTTGTAGGATAGGGAATCATTGCATTTTTTTTTTGTTATATATAAAGGGTGATCCATTTCGAGGTTCCCTACTTTTTTAAAGAAAAAAAACACAGAAAATTCAAATTTAACGGAGAATGTTTATTATCATTTGAAAGAACATTCTTTGGCATTTATTTTTTGAAAACTATGTCTATCAAATGTTGGCCGTTGCTATGTCGCAGATGGTCCATCCGTTGAGTCCAATTTTCGGTCACTCGTTCGAGCATTTCGACTGGTAACTGGCGAATGACACGCGTGATGTTTTCCTCCAAGGCCTGAATCGAAGCGGGTTTGTCGGCATAAGCTGTTGACTTCACATATCCCCACAGGAAAAAGTCTAACGGTGTGATATCACACGATCTTGGTGGCCAATCGACCGGCCGGTGATGGTGTTGCGAATAGTACGCTCAGTAGGCCGATTATGTTGACCATAAGTTAAGCGAAGTGCACGAAACACATTCCTCACAGAACGTGAATTTTCATAATAAAGTTGAACAATTTGTAAACGTTGTTCACGCATAAGTCTTTCCATTATGAAATGCCAAACAATACTAAACAAAAATAACATGACAGCATGACACGACTCACACGTGATCTGTCAAAAAAGGCGATTGAGAAAAGTATATCTACTTGGATCACCCATTATATTTGTTTTACATGTTTTTTAAGTGATCCTTGGTTGTCCTATGCGACAATTTCTTTTTAACAGTGATAGATAATAGATAGATAGATAGAACGTAAAAATAGCGTGAATTGTCCCTTCAAACATGTATATTAAAAGAGCTAGCTAGTGGCAAAGCGAATTTGAATTTAATCTTAATTTTCACAATTGAGTATTCTTTAATTCATATAATAGTTTAGTTTGTTTAATTGTTTTCGCCGGATGCCTGTCTCTCCATTAAACTTTCGGGATAGTCACCTGGAAGGTTCGTATGGGTCCGTTTTTGTCGTAATTCAATTATATCTGCAGCGACCTAATGAGGTACGAGTGTCTTCACCAAGAATAATATTAAATAATTATTCAGTGAACCGGTCCCTTTTTTCTTGAGAGTCAGCCCCTGGGCGTAAATGTTTTCTTGACTTAGTTACTGAGTGGATAATTTTCTTCCAGAGTTTTTTACTTATATACTAGGGATAGATGATTTATGAATTCATAACCAAGAGGGTAATTTCTTTTATAAATTCTGCTGATATATTTCTTTAATTGTAGCTTACTAAAATCATAAAACGATTGGTGACATGATTCGGATGTTGTCTGCGGAGTTGTTCCTTGTTCTTCCGTATATTCTGTTTCACCTTCCTGGACCTTCTTCATTCAATGGTGACAACGATTTTCTCGCTCAATTATTCGATGCGCAGTTCATATATCACTTTGACGTTAGTCTTACTTTAACATATGTTTCTAGTTTACTTTCGTATCTTTTTTTTTGACTTTCACTTCACTCTAAGATTTGTTTCTAGAATGCACAGTATTTTTGGCACAAACTTTCGTATCTTTCTCTGACGTTAATTAATTTCACTCTAACATCTGTTTCTAGAATGCACAGTATTTTTAGCAATATTCTTCACTTTTTTTCATTAAGCTCTTTGTATGCATTTGCTCTTAAGTTTGATCCTGACTTTACGTGTCAGGTCTCTGCTCGGGCGCCACTAAAAGAATTTCGTCCTTGAAATGTTTATACGTTATAATAAGTCTTTTATTCATTACTCGCCGACTTCGGCTGACTACCATATTTCTCGATACCTAAAACCTAACTTCGCTTGACCTTGGTTCCCACGCAGAGCCATTGCCATTATCTTGCACCTACAGACGCAAGTTGACACCGTTCGTCGTGAAACGCGTAACGGATGCGCGTAAAGGAAAAAATGCAGCGCATGCATTTTTTATCGACATGTGGACAGCCGATCGTGTTAGCTCACCCTGTAAAATGTCAAAAATTGCAATGTTTATCATGATTTTCAAAATTCTTTTTAAATAATCAGATTTAACAGATGTTTTTGTGAGTTCAAAGATTACCACTGCTAGTGCAGACATACTTTTCCAGTCGTCAATCAAGTTTATTCTATGCAATCGAGCTTTGGTAGATTTAAAATTTGATTTGATTGCATCGACCGGATTGTCAGAATACAAACTAAAGACAAGTGTTGACAGGAGAACTTAGATTTAACGGCACGCCCCTTTGCATATTCAATTTGAGTTGACAACAGAACAAGGATAAGATTTCTTGAATTTTTTGATCATGGCGTGATTTGCACATCCGAAAACGGACGCAGAAAGAGCATAACGAATTTTTCTTCGCGAAACTTCGTCGAGATTTAATATCTACCGAGATTTAATTTCATACTTTGCACACATCAGAGTTCGAGTTTGGGTGTATAACAAGTTTGAATATCGCTGGGGGTAGGCTGCACCCCTGCAACCCCTCTGCTTGGGGTCAGTGGTGTATTAGGGTAGTGTGCGAGGTTGGGTTTATGTTAAGTTAGAATATGTAGGCAGCCCCTGCTTGGGTTACTATTGGTGGGGGCTTGTTTTTCCATAAATCCAACCTCGCACGAAATCCAAATCCAACATTGATCCCAAGCAGGGGGGTTACAGGTATACAAAGTTCTCATCTACCCAAACTCGCACTCGGATGTTTGCAAAGTATGAAGACCGCTGCTCTGCTTGGGCTCACTATTGGATTTGGGATGTTGATATGCGAAATTGGATGTATGCAAAGTGAAACAAACCCGCCTCGGCCTTACCAGAGATGATACCCGTCATTACCAAGGCTACCAGCCACCCCGAAAAAAAATTTCTTGGTATGATTATTTTTGCAAGTACCAAAAAAAGACAGAAGAGACACATACCGAGGCGATACAACGCAAGGCGCACGTGGCACTGAAAGAGTACCGAACCAGGAGAAACGATGGGAAGAAAGTCCTGCGAAGTAAAAAAAGAACATACGCAGTTCTGGGAAATCTAGGAGTCTGGCGAATTGACATCAGTCAATTCAATCAGAAAGCCAAACAACTGGCAGCTGGCTTTAAATTAGGAAACGCAGACTCTACGAAATAACAATGGCAACCTAGTCACTGAAGCTCATGGAATTGTAAATGAATTCATGCAGCATTTTCAGCGCTTGATGGGCGTGATGTCGAGAGTGTGATAGGGCAAGAAACCAGTTATCTCCAGTCATAGAAGAGGTAACACTCCCTCCTAATATTGAAATAGTTAGAGCAGTGTTGGGTCGGAAGTAATTCTAATCTAATGGTAGAACACATCACTGGAGAAGAAATTCGCTGGGGTATCGAAATTATATTATGAGTAGATAATTTCGATACCCCAGCGTTTTAGACATTTTGCGAATGTTACTTTCATTACAGGGATATATGATTGGTCTTTATTTAAAATTGATGCACATCCTGAAAATCAGTCAGCATTTATTGATAGAAATGGTGATCATTCAATTAATGCCATGTTTGTGGGCGGCTTGGATCCATTCACCCTGTCAGAATTCTTAGAATTAGCTCTTTAGCAATAAGATGGGACAATGTATGAAGACAATTTCCTAATACACTCATACCTAGCTATACGGTCGTTTTTTACACGGCCTTTTTTTTTTAATTTGTTTTCGTTTCAAACCCAATTTTTTGCTAAACTAGAGTTTCACTTCGTATTGAAGTAGGTGAGAAGATTTTCCAAATTTGTTGAGCATTAGGCCTTCTTAAATTAGTTTACATTCAGCTGCTTCCTTAAGCAATTTAAAAAAAAAAATAACTAAAAAAAGAGTTATGTTATGGATAAAATGAACATTTTTCTCATCCTATGGATCACAGCAACAAAAGAATGACGCCAATGGGCCTCCGCACATGAGATGAACTTTTTGGTATGAACCCGGTTATGTGAGCGAGGGGACTGAAGTATACGGAGAGAAAATGGTTGCAATTCTTCAGCCGAGTTTTTGCGGTAGAACAAGGTTGAAAACCATTACAAACAAATTGTTTATGTCCTTCGGATCTCATACGCGCTTTGTGAGCCGAACAGACAACATCACAAAAACCTAAGAGCTTGCGAATTGTTAAAAGTAATCCATGCAAATGGCAATTTCGATAGAAATACTAAAAATACACAAGGAAAAGGGGTTCATGTATATAATTTGTTCTGCAAATTGATCCAGTTGCAGCTCTCGAGTATCCGAACATTTAAAACAAAATCGTTGAAAAAAGGCGTTACGTTCCAGAATTTTTTTTGAATGGGGATGAGACAGGTCTTTTTTGAAAGCGAATTTGACCGGACCTTTATTTCACAACAACGATGAATCATGTTTGGAAGAAACTGCGGCCGAATTGCATATGTATCAACAACCAATCTGACGCTGATCTTAAGGGTCTAGCTATCATTGGAAATGTTCTTTTACTTCTTGGGGTTATTTTTGGTGTCAAATCAAAGCTTATGAATTTTATAACATGATTATCCAAAAATAAAAAAAAATTGACATTTCTGCAGAGGTTACCAAAACATTGGCCTTCCCAACTAACAATTGTTCCTCTGTAAGGTAAAAAAATTTAATTTCCACAAGCAATTATTTCTTTAGGCCTTATATAGTACTTGTGCGCGGAGGTTGAGCATTTTTGCAGTCAATTAATTGGGTAGAAGCCTGTTTAAGACATTATGCAGGAAAATTCACTAGCATAACCGAAGTTTTAATGTTATAACCTCTGTAAGGTTGTTTTTAAGCTTCCGTTAAACACTGCTGGAATAAGGGTGAATCCTGAATGTCAACTGGACAAATATAAATTTCATCGTAAGAATTGTCGGTAAAATTGTCAACTTTTATCTAAATAAAACAGTCATTTCAGGTTGATATGATTAAAATAATACTGTTAATGTACCTAAATAATAACAATTATTCGAGAGTGGCTTATTGATCGACAGTGGCAAAAAGTGAAAGATGTTCACATGCATACGGCGCCATGAACATCACTCACATTGTCACTGTTAGAGTTGTGACTTTACTACAATTGCAGTAGGTCTACTGCATTTTAAAATAAATCTAAATCTACTGCCTTGAAATAAAATCAACTGCACTTTTTGTCTTACCAAACAATTTTCATTGAATATGTAAATCCAATTTACAAAATATTTTTTCAAATGTATCACTGAATGCAGTCAGTCTCAATTTTCTAAATGAAATCCACCCATTAGAGAAGATAACAATCCGCTGTGCGGGTCGTTGAATTCCCTGTCCCATCCCTTCCTTAAATTGAATACTCCAAAAATATGGACGTGACTTAAGATAATAGGGAATGAAATAAAGGTTATTACATTGTCACGACATTTTGTCCAGAAAGTATCTCAATCTTTTTTGTTCAATAAAAAACGATGATTTCCTATGGCTTGGTATGGTATAGAAATGGTTTTTGTAAGAAAATTCTTCCAAAAAGTGAACGCAGGTTAAAATGATCTAAATGCGAAGTGTTTATACTGACAGTGTTTTAATGTCAAATGTTTTACTAAAAATGCCCCCAAAAAGTAAGCGTGGCAAAAAGAAATATATGGACGAAATAAGGACATGTGTTGGGATTGTTTACATATGGTTTTCAGACACTTTTTCGAAATTCCCTATGGTTTAGCCAACAACAACTATTTTCTAAACAGTGGGAGGATTTTGAAAATTGTTTTGCCAAATTTTAGTACCCAAGCTCAAACATCGGTGACGAACAGACAGACGGACGGACGGCTAAATCGACTCAGCTAGCGATTCTGAGTCGATCCATATATAATTGTTCTCTTTATTACAAACTATGTATGTATCAAAACTTACGGCGTTCGGATATCGGCTATGTTTTGATGGCAAGTGGAAAGTGACAAGTAACAGCTGACGGTTCACAGGTAAACGTCATTAACTAGTTAAATAGACAAAAGGAGATAATTTGATTCAAAGTCATTTTTTGGTTTCGAAATTCCAATTACATATGCTGATAAAAAATGGATTTTAGTTTTTTGTTTGTTATTTTCTTTTCACGCTCTTGATGTCATGAATTTTTTAGCAAGAAACAGTTAATTTACATGAGAACATTAAACAGGAGAGGTGCAAGCGAACAACTAGCGGAAGTCCTAAACTGCTACAAAGCAGACATTACTGCCAGCTTGGAAAAACGATGGAATGGACCGGGAAAAAAGAGAATGAAAAACTGTGACACCTACTACGGACCGTGTTATAATGAGCAGAAAAAGCGACTATTCAGATGCGGATTTGTTATAAGTGATGTGCTAGGTTTCTCGCGCCCACCAACAAGAAACCCCTGGTTTGATAAGGGATGCCGACATATGCTCGCAGCCAAGGAAGAGGCCTACAACGCTAAGCTGCAGTTGCAGAGCTGCCATTGAGTTCTATAGGCAGAGAAGAAGGGAAGAACACCGACTTTTCAGAAAGAACAAAAAAGAGCAAGAAAAGCGCACGACCGAGGATATAGAGAGGTGCAACTCCAGGAAGGATGTTCGCAAGATTTGCAAAAGTGTAAAACGTCAAAGCCAAGGATACAAGGCTCGGACAGTCGATTGTGACACAGTCGATGCTGAGGATATGGAAGAACCACTTCTACAGACTGTTAAACGGCGATGACGAACAACATTCCGCTGTCAGGCAGAACGAAGCATTCAATATTGGCAACAACAGCGAAAACTCCCAAACACCTGACCTGAGTAAAGTGAGGAAAGCGATATCTAAACTCAACCTGAATGAGGCTGCCGGAAATGACGGCCTTTCCGCTGAGCGTTATAAAGCCGACGAAGATGACTTGGTGAGTAATATCAACCAACTAATAAGGCAAATCTGGTCGAATGAAAGTATGCCTGAAGAATGGAACATTAGCATCGAAGACCCTCTGAACTACGCCAACTAAAGAGGCATAAGTCTCCTCAACATCGCCTACAATATCCTATCTGCCGTAATATGCGAACGCCTGAAACCGTTTACCAACAACTTGATCGGCCCTTATCAGTGTGGTTTTAGGCCAAGAAAGTCCACAACCGACCAAATTTTTACACCTCGGCAGACCACGGAAAAACTCTAAGAGGTCCAAGTCGATGCCCACCACCTATTTATCGATTTCAAAGCCGCATACGAAAGCATTTATAGAGACGTACTATACAGAGGCATGTCTAGTTTTGGTATAGTGACCAAACTCGCCCGTTTGTGTTGGATGACGATGGAGAATTCTCGCTGCTCCATCAGGGTCGGAAACGACCTTACCGACACAGTCGATACCAAAAAAGGATTTAGGCTAGGCGATGCGCTTTGACTTCTTCAATTTGATTCTTGTGAGTATTGTGCAAAACTCCCAAGCCAACACCAGAGGTACAATTTTACAAAAATCGGTACAACTACTAGCATACGCCGACGACATTGACATCATTGGAAGGACTCAACGTGATGTCATAGCCACGATTACTATTGCTAGTATAGAGAAGTAAGCGGCAAAAATGGGTTTGGCAGTAAATGAGGGCAAGAGGAAGTATATGCTGTCAACACGAAAGGACACACAACATCGACGAACTGAACAGAACGTCACCATTGACAGACATAAGTTTGAGGTAGTACCGGTTCTTGGTTACGGGTCTCGGTTCCGCTATTCACTCTGACAACAATATCTCGTCAGAAATTAAACGAAGAATTACTCTTGCCAACCGCTGTTTCTTCGGGCTATGAAGGCTATTCATTAGTAAAGCCTCACTCGAACTACTAAGGAGATCCTATATAACACCTTGATCATCCCAGTCCTGCTCTACGGCGATGAAGCATGGACCGTCTCAAAAGCGAATGAAGAAATCCTTGTGCGATTTGAGAGAAAAATTCTTCGAAAAATCTTCGGTCCCGTTTGCGTTGACGGTCTATGGAGACGAAAATTCAACCTAGAACTATACGAGCTATACAGCGACATGCCCCTGGTTAAAAAAATCCTACGGCGCTAAAGCATGGACCGTCTCAAAAGCGAATGAAGAAATCCTTGTTCGATTTGAGAGGAAAATTCTTCGAAAAATCTTCGGTCCCGTTTGTGTTGACGGGCTATGGAGACGAAAATTCACCCAAGAACTATACGAGCTGTACAGCGACATGCCCCTGGTTAAAAAAAATCCTACGTCGCTAAAGCATGGACCGTCTCAAAAGCGAATGAAGAAATCCTTGTTCGATTTGAGAGGAAAATTCTTCGGTCCCATTTGCGTTGACGGGCTATGGAGACGAAAATTCACCCAAGAACTATACAAGCTGTACAGCGACATGCCCATGGTTAAAAAAAATCCACATAGGACGTTTGAGAATGCTTGGACATGTAGAACGAATTTACACCAATATTCCGGCTTTCAGAGGCTTCGATTTCTAGCCAGACGTTAGTGGAGGAAGACCTCGCTGTAAGTAGCGTGCACAAGTAGAAACCGACCTCACCCAACTTGGAGTGCACAACTGGGGGCGGTTATCTAAGGACCGGGCTAATTGGAGAGTCATGTTGGTTATGGTCCAGGTTCATTCCGGACTGTAGCGCGACTTAAGTAAGTTGGCATATAAGAAAAACGCTTGCTTAAGTGGCGCTACATTACGGAATGAACCTGAAAACTAGGATATGGGAAAACCATTTCTGGAATTTTCAGAGTTTCTTATATCCGTGGTGGACTATATTTGGTTTCTTTACCCTTTCGTCAATGTTAAGGTTCCAGTTTAGCTTGCTATCAAGTACCACCCCAAGGTATTTGCACCAGTATGAGGTGGACCCTCCCAGAGTCGGTGCCGCAAACTATCTCATTGATATCTTGTTAGTGAAGTGGACTACTTCTTTGGAATTAAACCTAGGCCGTGAGGTTCTGACCATCTATGGAGTACGTTTATTCTTGTTTGCTGGATTGCGCTTAGAGTCGATAAGAATTTCCCACATCACATGAGAGCCCTTAGTAATTTAAAAACAAATAAATTCAACATCGATGTTTTTTTTTAAATATTTTGTTGTTTTATTTCCCATTTGTTGTTGTGTGGTTGCTGTTTTTTTGCTTTACATAATATGTTGGTATTTTTTTGTTTGTTTCTGTTTGTTGTATCTGGTTGGTTTTATTTGTTTTTATCTTACAATACATATACCATGTATACATAGAATAATTACAATAATAATTGTTTTTAGTAGCTTACAATTTGTTGTATATAATATATAATATATGTATCTTTATGTATGTATATATTATTTATAGATGTATGTATACGTAAACCTATACACATTTTTGTTTTATTTATGTTCCTCCATTAACTAACTATACTCTGGTATTTAAAAATAATAATAATTACAAACATTATTCTATTAGGTAGGTACTTATTGTAGTAATTGTATTTTTTTTATTATATATATATAATATTTAAATTTATTTTCTATTGATAAAAATGTAAAATTAAAAATTGTTTTTTTTTTCTTATGAATAACTATTTACTTTTTTGTTTTTAAATATTTTCTATGTTTTCCGTAGAATTTATTTGTTTATTCTTGAACAGTCTTATATCACTTTTCCTTTTATTTCTGAATTATAGTTAATATATATATTTTTGTTTTGTTTTGACCATATATATATATATATATATGTATGTAGTTGTCGTTATAACAGAGGTGTCTAAAATCAAGTAATTAATATAATTAAGTCGGTAATTAGAGGTGCATTCTGTTGTCGTGTAGGTTTTTTTTTTGGTACTTTTTGGTTGAATTTTATTAAATTTAAAAGTAAAATTGGTGTGTTGGTGAGCTCTATATTGTTTAGTTTTCTAAAAGGCAAAAGGATTTTTATTTAACGTGTTAAATTTGCGTATGTGTCTTATGCATTGTATTACAAATGCGTATAGACCTTTAAAAAGGTAAAAAGTGGTATAAGAGGCTTGTAAAGGCCCGACCAATCAAAACAAAGCTTCTCCTCTGTATAAATGTTTCCATGTTTTTTGTTTGTTTCCTTAGATTTTCTTTGTATGTGTGTTTGTAAAAACAAATTAAAAAAAAATTAAATAAAAATTAAAACAAAAAATGTTCGTATTAATAAAAAAAATAAAATAAGATTATAAAAATATATAAACAATGATTTTTTTTAACACTGATAACAGACTGAACAACAAGGACGAACTTACAAACTTAACAAAAAAGGATTTTTTCGATTTTTTTTTCTTTAAATTTACAAAAATTATTTTCTAATCAGATTTTACTAAAAAAAAAAAAACGTTTGCTACTAAGTTGACTTTCGTTTCGAGCTCTGTTGCTGAATTGAATCTCCAATGGCGCGCGAAATGTTGGCGAACAGAAAAAATGTATCTAAAGGGTTAAGCCTCGCATCGAATGCTATCCAAGCTTTGGTCGGTCATGCTCATGTATACATTTTCTTTAGCTGTGTCAATTTTTGTGTTTTTTTTATGTGCTGTGACCGTAGCGTTTCAAGATCGCACTCGATGGTATGTGTATGTGTGTTTTTGCGAGGCTTAAAAAGGTATCTCTTGAATAATTTGCTTGTTTATGGTTGCGGTGAGCTGTTGTTGTCGCTCGCCGCATTTCCCTATCTCGGCTTTAGGTCGTTTTTCTGAACAAAGTTTTCTTCCGCAGGACGATTAAAGATTTGCTCATCGTTTGGTGATTCAATGAACGTACTGCTCTGAAGGTGGGCCTCGTATTCGCTTTTGATGCTGACAAGCATTTTCTTTTGCTCTTGGTGTTCCTCCTGAAATAAATAATATCAGCATCATCCGATCCCGAAATCGTCCCGATGTTTGTTTACTTACGAAAATTTCAGCCAGCTGCTCGTTGGTGTTTGGTACGGTGAATTTATTGCACTTACCCCTTAGCTCTGTTGTCACGTTCTCAATGTAGTTCAGAGAATGATCGACTTGCTTAAAGGAATTCGAGATCGCCTGATGGATTTCTGCGAAGAAAATAATTCGAGTTATAGAAAATGGAGAAACGCTTAAGAAGATGCTGAAAAAAAATTCAAAATATTCGATAAATATGCAAAAAAAAATAAATTAAAAAAAAAAAGAAAATAAAAAAAACATAGAATCGTGAGTAATTAATTAATTTTACGTAGTTGTTATAAGTCGGAAAGTCTTACTCGCATTTAATTTTGTTATATTTACGGTAAACATGTAAATTGTGTTTTTTTTAGAGGTGTAGAACTTCGAATTGAAATAAAACACAGGAAAATCATGTTAATGTCCATCAATTTGGCTTTATTGGAAGGATAATTTTATGCCATTAATGTTAAAATATGATTTCATGAGGGCATGTGGTCGGCGCCGATGGTTCGAAAAAAGCCAAGTCTAGAGGTCCAATTTTCAACCACTCTTTAGAGCCTTTGGGGCCGTATGTCGGCAATAACGCCACGAATGTTGGCTTCCAAGTTCCATAACGTGTCTGGTTTGTTGGCCTAGACGAGCGACTTCACATATCCCCAAAGAAAATAATCCAATGGTGTCATATCACACGATCTTGGTAGCCAATTGACAGGTCCATTCCGAGAAATTATGCGCTCATCGAATGTTTCCTTCAATAAATCGATTGTGACGTGCTCTGTGTGGCATGTAGCGCCGTATTGTTGGAACCACATCTCATCCACACATTCATGCCATCCAATTCGGGAGCAAAATAGTCGGTTATCATGGCTCTGTACCGGTCTCCATTAACGGTAACTGACTCTCCAGCATCATTTCGGAAGAAGTATGGCTCAATGACTCCACCAGCCCACAGAGCACACCAAACAGTTAGTTTTTGTGGATGTAATGGCGTCTCAAGGGTCTCATGTGGACTCTCTTCACTCCAAATGCGGCAATTTTGCTTTTTGACGTACCCATTCAACCAAAAATAAGCCTCATCACAGAACAAAATTTTGCGATGAAAATCAGCATCGAGATCAATTTCATTTTCGGCCCATACACCAAAAACATGGACTCGCGGCTTTAATTCTTGCACAAGCTGCATCTTGTAAGGTGGTAAGCCAAGATCTTCGCGCAAAATCTTCCATGGACTCGCGGCTTTAATTCTTGCACAAGCTGCATCTTGTTAGGTGGCAAGCCAAGATCTTCGCGCAAAATCTTCCATAAATGTGATGGACAGAGCTCCGATTGCTGTGCGCGGTGGCGAATCGATTCATTTGGGTCCTCTTCAACAGATTGCTCTACAGCGGTAATTGTTTCGTCGATGCGCACTGTCCGACGTCTCTCCGGATGCGTATCACATGGAGTAAACGTAGTGCGAAAACAATCCATGGTTAACCGAATTAATTGCTCTGATGGACAATTATGTCGACCATAAAATGGACAGAGCTTGCGATAAACTTGGCAAACTGAACCATTGTTTTCGAAATAAATTTGCACGATTTGCAAGCGTTGTTCATTTGTCAACCTGTTATGATGATATGGCAAACCAAACTGAACATAAATGACATTAGAGTTGTCCGATTTGACCACAAAATGTCAGTTTTATATCCATTCGAAAAACTAACCTCTAAAAAAAACACCCGTTAAAATTAATAAAAAAACACATTATTTCCTAAGAATTAAAAAAACATAGAATGTTGAAAAGCCAACATTGTGCCTGAACGAAATGGCTATCTTATACATTTAACCAAGTTTTATTTTTACGGAAAACAAACATAGAAATCTTCCATATTGTTAACAACTGCCTTTGCTGCAGTTCCATTGTAAGTTCCATTGGAAAGAACAAAATTCAGCCAACTTCAGGAGATTATATAAAAAAAACGCGGACCCTTGACCAAATAATCCTATGCAATGGTTGGATTGGCAACTTGAGGTCGAAGATTTCGACCAATAAAACGATTTAGTCCTCCAAAACCATTATTGCACTTTTTGGAATTCGAAGAAAATATAATAATCGCATATGCACTTGCTTCGATATTTTTGTAAAGCTTTACAAATTTTTTTGCACAATTTTTTATTTATTTTTAAAAACGCAGATAATGTAGAAAAACATAGAATTGAAGGAGGCATAATAGCGGTTTCTTATCTTGCAGAAAATAATACCCTATTAAGTAAATGACAATGTGTAGGTTTTTTTTTTATTTTTTGTAAACATTATAAGATAATACTAATATTTAAAAAAAAACATAGAATTAAATTAAATGCGTATGAGTAAAAATCTGTTAAAGTTCCCTTTTCCATTCAATGTTACCTGTCACTTTTTGGCAAAATTACAACAAAAACATAGAAAACAATACAATGTTAAAAAAACATAGAAACAAAAAAAGCGTGCATGCCTAACAATCTGTTACTGCTCTCTCTTTTTAAATCGAGATTACCTGTCAGTTTTTGCTTAAATTACAACAAAAACATAGAAAATACCAAATATAAGAAAAAAAAAACACTTTTATTCAATATTTACAAAACATCGAAAAATCATGGTAAAAAGCAACAAAAAAAATAATAAAACAAAATTTAACTAAAAATTAAAAATTTTACCTCTTCCAGCGGCTTCATGATAAATCAATCTTCTCTTCGCAACCTCATCCACAGCCACCGGCTCAGACGGTGACCTTCCACCATCAGACGACAACACTGAATGGGAACGCTTCAACACCGATGAATTTGGTGAACGGTAACCACTACGGCTGGGATTATCATCGCCAGATTGCGGTGACACCGCTAATCCAGCAAACTCCTGACAGGCGAGACAGTCATTCCGTGGTCCACCGATCTCATAGTAACACGTGCAATTACTATTCGGCAGTGGCGGTACTCGACTCTGTGGACTGTGGAAAAATTCCTCCTTGATTTTGATCGGTGGTTCTTCCTTTGCAGCACTGCCACCTCGCTGCAGGACTGACGGTCGATTTGGTACACCCGAACTATTCGTGCTGGTCGAGTCATTTGAGTTCTCATCTCGGCTTGCCGCCGGCGATATTGGACCCGACTGTGGACTATACAAACCACCGGCACTCCGAATGTTCTTCGCCACCACATCGACACTCTTCGATATCGACGACTTGACGGTAGCTGCTTCGGGTGGAATTAGGGAAAGTGGTGGTGTTTTCGTTGAACGTATCGAACAGCTAGATGCTGCACGTGCCACCGGACTCATGATACCAGAATGCGAGCTGATGTGGGTCTCATGATGAAGTTGCTGATGTGCACTCGACGTCGAGGCGTCTGTGTCGTCGTCGTCGCATGGTTTTTGTAGATTCTGTATCAGGCAGAGTACCGCCTTTTCCAGCTGTTGGGGGTTCTCCGATGCAGGTATGTCTTGGGCCGATGAGAGGGGTATTTTCGTATTAATGATAAGGGAGAATTTCTTTTTCATTTCCTGGACATAACGGCGACCTTCGGCTTCGTTGACCAACGTATTGACGCACACGAATGAGTGAACTTTGTTTGTCTCTTTGTCGATCTCTAGGTAGCCTTTTGTTTGAAGGTAGATGAAACGATTGTTGCGGGTTAGTAGGCGGTAACAAGACTCGCCGTAGTCACTTTTGCAATCGTACACTGAAAGGATGGAAATAGTTGAAAAACAAAAACATAGAAAAAACATCGAAGTGAATCATCATCAGCAATGAACTTTCTAGTTAAACTTACTTTGTCTGAGTGCCACTATAACCCATCGCACATCATCCTGATGCATGAATGTGAACGGATTCAATCCGGTCACATCGGTCTTCATGTAGCCAGCTACAAGGCCAATTCTCTGATCACAGTCAATGATGCGGCCATCAATTAGATGGCGAGTGCGATACTCGAACGCGTTTGCCTCCAACAGGCGCTGGTTGAGTTTCGGTGGACGTATCAATCGTGCCATGACCACAAGGACCTTGAATATACAAACAAGGACACACATTAAAAATCGAACAATCGCAATTCGATTGTGCAAATTACAATATCATTCCCGCTAATACTGTGCAGGGGTATGCTGTCGTCTCGTCCTCTTGCCCGACGTATCAGTTGCAGCCCGGATGGAAAATTACTTGACTTTACACCACGTGGCGCTGAGTCTGAACGTCGGAAACAGCCATCAATGCGAACTACTTCATAGTTAGTGGGTTCAGAACGTGGTCCAGCTCGTGCTAATCTGCAATATAAAAGGAAGGACATGATATAGAAAGTTGCTGGCTAGGATTGGAATGCACTATGAGGATGTGACTGGCGTTGTAATGATGTAAAATGAGGGCATGCGAAAATGGATAATTGCAATGTTGTAGTGCACACAGCTTTTACGACTTGTAAAAGGGAGGACTTTGTTGTTAGAAATGGTTAGTGGTGTGTCTGGATTTTACGAGGCTGTCCGTACGTGAAAGGATTTTCTTTGCTCCTGATGCCATTCCTAGACTAAAGGGCAGAGTAACTTGTTCAATGTTTAATGTGAAACCATTAGAAGCAGGAAATGAGAATGCCGATGAGATAAGAGAGTTGGCAATATCTAAAAGGAATTTAATTAGAAACGTAACGTAATCGGATGTTTCAATACCTAATGATGTGCTAATCAGAGTGGAATCTGTTTCAGAAATGTTGCACTGGCCATAATGTGGTGGTTGTTTGAATTAAAACCAGCAGAGGGGAAGTGCACTCCATAGTGAACCCATATAAAAATTTTGTATAACCAAACAGGAATGTGATCCAGAGGAACACAGACATTCTAAAAAAATTACAGTCCTTGCACTTTTCGTGAGGGTTTTGTTTTTGATTGAAGAACACATACATTTCGAATGCTAGCTTTTTATAACTTTATTGTCCGATTACGATCTTGCAAACATGGTGCCTTCCATGCCGTGTGTAATATATTCGGTAAAATTTGAGGAAGAGCAGCGTTTCTCTGGGTTACCAAACACTGCCGGATCTTACACGGCTAAGCCAATGATATCTGGAACCCAGGAAGCAAGGCATCTGTATTGGAAATATGTTAGGACGTCCTCAATTCAAACCCAAAGGAGCAACCAATCGATGATAAGCTGGCAATGGCAATGACCTTAACAATAAAATTGGATTTGGACAAAATACTCTGCGTAGAACAACACAACAATAAGACGTACTCAAACGGTATGCAGACTCTATTAGTGTAGCTGTTATTCGGATCAGTAGGACACCGTCGGAAAATCGTAGTAAGTTAGAACATGCGAGCTAGCTAGTTGGGTCAATCTGCAGTTGCCGATGGAAGATCATCTTGAGAAGGACGATGAAAAATCAGTTTAACCAAAGTAAAGGGTGATCCATTTCGAGGTTCCCTACTTTTTTAAAGAAAAAAAACACAGAAAATTCAAATTTAACGGAGAATGTTTATTATCATTTGAAAGAACATTCTTTGGCATTTATTTTTTGAAGATTATGTCTATCAAATGTTGGCCGTTGCAACGTCGCAGATGGTCCATCCGTTGAGTCCAATTTTCGATCACTCGTTCGAGCATTTCGACTGGTAACTGGCGAATGACACGTGTGATGTTTTCCTCCAAGGCCTGAATCGAAGCGGGTTTGTCGGCATAAGCTTTTGACTTTACATATCCCCACAGGGAAAAGTCTAAAAAAGTCTATTATCCAATAATGAATGCTGGGTCTCAAAATGGGTGATGGTGTTGCGAATAGTACGCTCAGTAGGCCGACCATAAGTTAAGCGAAGTGCACGAAACACATTCCTCACAAATCGTGAATTTTCATAAGTTGAACAATTCGTAAACGTTGTTCACGCGTAAGTCTTTCAATTATGAAATGCCAAACAATACTAAACAAAAATAACATGACAGCATGACACGACTCACACGTGATCTGTCAAAAAAAACTATTGAAAAAAGTATCTCTACTTGGATCACTCTTTATTGTATTACCGTCAAGCAAGGACAACGGCAGCTATAAAATAACTACTGAGTACTCTAGCGGAAAGATCAGTTGGGCCGAATTGTAACACCTAGCATGCAAATCTTCAAGCAAAGCTAAGAATTAAGACTGGGCGTTTTAGAAGAACTTAGGGTATAGTTGAGTCAACCAACAGTCAGCATGTCTAGAAGGCAACGCCAAATGGAAACCATCCGATTAAGTGGAATAGTCCAAAGTAACGAAAAGGGATTTACAAAGGGGCTGATACAAATCAACTTGGATCGCGGTAGCTGACAATAGGCAAGTACGGCCTAGCGTACCGGTTACAATAATAATTAATAACAATAATAACAAATACACATTTTTTGAGCAACATGCTCCTTAGTACCTAGGGGCTAGCACTTTCTCACAACCATTCATGTGTGCGTATCTAATTCTTGCACGATCGCGGGTCCTCCAGATTTTTGCCGATAAGCTTTTCTTGAAAATTTCTACTACTATTAGAATGATTTGTCAGATCATCAAAAGAGGGGGCCTGCGAAAATATATTTTAGGTGTTCCTACATTTGGAAATTGAGCTCATACCACCTGCGCTGCAATTCATCGCACTAACCAACGCGCTACTGGTTAATCAGCAGTTTTTCACAAGATATTAAATCCAAGGTAACAAGATGTCCTTGCAACCGAGAAACAATACTTTTCTTGCAAATAATACGCAAAATAAACCGACCTTTGGCAAAAGTTGCTAATTAAGGCGACATAACTCGGCCTTGCGACAATATTTGGTGGCGTTTTCTTGAAGATCAGTAGTCAGGACATAACTTAGCTCAATACTACCAGCTTGCGACAATAATTGGTGGGGTTGTCTTGAAGATCAGTAGTAATGATATCATTCAGCTTAATATACCTAGCTTTGACCAAAAAAATGCTAAGCCATAACAGAAGGTCAGCCAGTGCCAGTCTTCAGCAAGTGCCAGTCTTCAGCAAGATAATTATCAAGGCTAGCCTAAGCTACAGATCAGGTCTTGAATACTGCTCTCATATTTGAGTTCGACACAAAAAAATATGCGCTGAACTTACAGGAGTCTATCTAATGTTGTGCAATACACCTCATAGACGATTCTTTCCTGACCTCAACTTCGAAGTTCTGTGCACCTACATACCCCTTGTAGACGAATCTTCCCTAACGTCAACTTCGAATAGCTGTAGGTTATCTCTACAAGGTTAGCCTACAAGACACGCAGTAATAGCTCACACAGAACATCTTAAGATAACACGAACAACGCAGTAACAAAATTATGTTTGATGCAGCACAACCAAACAATGCAAAGAGCTTCCAGAAGACGTCTTTTCACGAATAAACAATCTAGAACAATTCAATAGCAGAGTCAAGAAACATCTGCAAACGTCCTTATTTTTGAAAAGTTTAAAAAAAAAAATTCAGTTTTTATGCTTTCATACGGAGAAAAATAATTCAAATATCTGGCATCAAGGCATTAAGTAAGGGCTAAGTGGCGCGGGGTTAGTGCTATGAACAGCCGCGCAGAAGGTCTGGGTTCGATTCCCAGCCGTAGCAACACCTAAATGATTTTTCACTGACCCTCCTCTCATGATGATCTGACAAATCATCCAAGTAGTATCTATTGTCGAGAAAAGCTTATCTCAAATTGGCCGTTCGTAGTCGGCATAAAACAGGAGGCCCCGCCATCGTGCAAGAAGTACACACGCACGAATGGTTGTGAGAAAGCTCGGCCCTGGGCACTAACGAGCCTGTTTCGCCATATATTTGTATTTGTATTTGTAAAGGCAGTAAGTGACCCAAGCCTAGCTTCTACACTTAGTTGTGTGAGCGAAATTGTTCCGACCGGCAATGTTCTCATGAATGTTTTATACTATTGGATGATGTCTGACTTTTCCAAAAGATGGTGTTGTTACTTTTGGGATTTGAATTAAGGGCCTCGCGCGTAGTTATCCTCCTAAATCTGCCAAGTTGTTCCATTAGACAAAAGAAGGTGTAATTCTTCATCACAGCAGCCTCTACAAAGGTCATCATCAATAAGATGCCAAGCTGTTAAGAACATCTCCGAATCGATTTATCACAGTCTATCAGCGAATTGGGCAAACAAAGTTTTGATGGTATAGCGAGTAGTGTGTCAATTATTTGGACCATAAGTTGCTCTTAGCGCATGACAAAATCTCTCGGGGAACGCTGATTTTCGTAATATCTACACCAAAAGACCCTCTCCATGATTAAATGTCAAACATAACTGAATGAAAATATCATGACAGTTTGACACATAACGCGTTTGTTATCTGTCATTAATCCCTCGCCTTATGAAACCTCTAAATCACCCACTACTCATTAAGTTTTCACTGACACCACTCAAGACGTGGCCCATTATACAGCCGTTCAAACCATTCAACAATCACAACCCCTCAGTTCCTTACCTCACAGTGAAACTCCTTGTATCCGCTTTCAATCGCTTATCGATTAGATCCTCCTCCTCCTGTGTCCTGGGTCTTGGCTCGCCAGATTCATCCTCTGGCTGAATATCAAACAAGCCTTCCAAATCTGTCGGAATCAATTGACGCCGCAGCATCACTTGATCATCCGGGTGCGTGATGTTCATGATGTTCTGTCCGTACAAATCAGTCTGAAAAAAAAAAAACAAATTAATTCATCTGCAGATTGCTAGGAAAATCATATCGTCTATGCAAATATTTAACTCCTCCCTCAAGACCGAAAGCAGCAACAAGTGCGGTCTCTCTCTTGGTCCACCGACATCCAAGCATAAAATAAAATAAAAACACAATTGCAACGTGCCTGTCAGCGGCGGCAATTGATGCTGCAGCTATGCTTATTTCATCCTCTTTATAGCGGCCGCATATACTGTTCAAGGACACGGGCAACTTGTTTTCCATTGGCAATAACCCCTACCTACACCACACACACCCAACTGACACGAAGGCACGAACTCATGTTTGCCATGCTTTTCACTGATTGTCACGTATTTGCTGCATTGCTAGCCCGATGCAGCGGGAGGGATACGCGCACAACCCCTACACCTCCCCGCCACCACAATATTCGCGCTCCTAACACTGTCCCGCACTTGTTTGTTTATTTTGTTAGTGAGTGTGCTATTCATCCTTTTTTTTTGTAAACAAATGAAATTATGGATTATTTGCGGCGAAATTTTCAACAATAAGCGAGTTTTTGTATGCAGGTCTGCGTTGCGTTGGCGTTGCGTCGAGATACAATAGCTGGCAATGGCGGAAGCGGGAATCGTGTGCAGTGTGTGCCCGCGTTATATTGGGATTTGTGCGTGTAGTGGTTGGCCATTGGATGGTGGAAATTTAAGACCAGATGAATGCAATTAAGTTGGGATATTTGTTATGGCACTCAGCGCGCCGCTGATGAAAGCCGAGCGGTGCATATGGACGAAATCGCAGAAGCGAGCGATAATTGCATCAACTTTATGATTGAATTTAAAATAGAAAAACAATTTATTTGACTGGGGATTTCTGCTTTTAATTGAATTCTGAGCTTTTCGGAAACAATGTTGTGCGGCAAAGAAGCCCCGAGTAATTAAAGCGTGATTGATGTGCAGGATGTGGCAGTGATGGCAGATATTTCGTTGTGAGGCAATTTGGAAGTAACGTTCTGAGGCGTTATTGGTTTATATCGATAGGAAGTGATGAAGTATATTGTGGGGGGGATAGACATTTTTGATTATTGGCTTTAATTAGCTTAGAATTTTAAATATTTCAAATTGAAAGGGTTGAAACGATTTGGACAAACTTTTTGAGTTTTGAGCCACCCTAAGCCTCGGGACTAGATGGTTCTTCCCTGTGTCTACTGCCCAGTTCTCAAAATTATAGTCAGTCACTGGACAGAGATTAATTAAGATTTTATACCTAATAAGGTCTTCATTTCTTACACACTCAGCGCTAAGAAAAGCCTTCCATGACATTATGAAAAGCGCTAACCGTTTTTTTTAATGGCCAGCAATTGAGTATTCAAACGTCAGCGAGCTATGGTGCCAGAAAGATGGAGCTACGAACACTGGCAATCACATTGATGAGGTCATAAAATTTGCAATCGATTTCTACTCTTTATAACTGTTAGAAAATTTGTACCCAAAAACATTCACTACCAGTGAACACATACATATTTTCCCAACCGGAAGTCAAAAATTAAAGGGTTAATTAGAAACGACGGTTGGAATTTCCCAAGTTTAAACAATGAAAAGCGCGTATAAAAAGATGCGACACTAGAATAAGTCCATGCAAACTCTTCGCAAGAAAGGAAAACATGTTTACATTTCATAGCTGTAAAACATTTATTTATTACGGTTTTCTATATTTATACCGGCAAGTTTCGATATGACCTCTATAAGATGGTTTGGAATAGAATCATACAGTTTTTTTTAAATAAATAAATAAAATGCAAATATTTGGCGCTACAGGCTCGTTAGTACCTAGGGCCGAGCTTTCTCACAACCATTCATATGTGCGTGTGTACATCTTGCACGATGGCCGACTCCGAGCGGCGAATTTGAGAAGAGCCTTTCTTGACAATTGATACTACTCGAATGATTTGTCAGATCATCACGAGAGGAGGGCTAGTGAAAAATCATTTAGGTGTTGCTACAGCTGGGAATCGAATTCAGAATTTCTGTGTGGCTCATCATCGCACTAACCATCACACCACTTTTTTTTTTTTAATAATCAAGATAAATCTATGCCCAACCATCATTAACAGCTTCGATTAAAGTGTCCTTGTCTGAAAATGTTCAGTTATGTTTAAGCCCGGTGAATAGGGCGGCCATGGCAAAAATTCCACGTCTTCTGATTGAATCCGACTTCTATCGACCCTGGAAGAGTGAATGGTGCCAATGTCTTGTTGGAATATCCAAGGTAGGGGTTCGAAAATGTTTTTCACTTTTAAGACATGACCGTTCGAGCAAACATTTGTAGCTGTTTCCGTTTATTGTTGTGGACAAAAACTTTAAATGTATTGAGCCATAGTAGGTAATAGCTTGCTATACCATTACACCTGATGTGCGACTGCGATGTTTTGTCAAAATAAGCTCTTCCTTTCTAAGATCATTGAAATAAAAGTTTTAACCATCGGAGCTGAAAAGGTCACAACTTTTTTTTTCCGAAAATACAACGCGTTCCCAATCACTGCTCCAAGCGACATGTGCTTCTGAAAAATTCATTCGATGCCCCTTGTGTACTTGCTTCAGTACAGGTTTCTTTTGAAGTTTTCTTCTGTGAATAGTACCACTTTTTCGAATTATCCTTCGGATCGTGAAATTAACCGCTTTCCTCTCAGTTTTGTTGCTGATCGTGAAATTAACCGCTTTCCTCTCAGTTTTGTTGCTTCTGACGAGCGCCTTTTTAATTTGTCCCATAGTGCTGTGGATCCGCAAAATAACTGTTTTCAACAGCCTAAGTTCTTTTAAGCCTCCTTGCGATTTCTCGGCCTGAGAGTCCTAACTCCTTGAAAGCATATATTTTTCGCTTTCTGTCGCTGTCGTTGTTAATATCTCATCTAAGTGATCTCCAGTGTGTACCACAACTTACCAAATATTCACACTTTGGCAGATTCTCAGCAAAAAAAAAAAAACCGATACCATGGCCTATTCATAGATTTCAAATCCGGAAACGAAAGTATTTATAGAGACAAACTATACCAGAGCCTTAACAAGTTTTGGTACACTGCTCAAAACCGCCCGCCTATGCAGAATTCTCGCTTTTCCTCCTGGATAGACAAAGATCTCATCGAAACAGGATTTAGGCATGTTATGTGACATGTAACTACTTTAACAACGTTCTTGAGAAGATCCAACACCAAAAGAACAATCTTCCAAAAATCGGAGCAACTACTAGCATTTGCCGGCGATATTGACATCATTAGTCAGACTCAACGTAATGTCAGAGCCACGTTTGATAGTATAGAGAAGGAAGCGGCAAAAATGGGTGTAGCCGTAAATAATATCAAGTCAAAGTATATGCCGTCAACACGAAAAGACACATAACATCGATGAATTGGACAAAACTTCAACATTGACAGATATAACTTTGAGGCAGTAAGGGACTTTGCCTACCTCGCCTCCGCTTTTACTTTGACAACGACATCTCTCAATCACTCAAATTTATTAAGGAGATCTTTCAAAGGTTTCTTATCATCTTGATCTTTTTTTACGTCGCCAAAATATGGACCGTACGGATAAAAAATCTTTAATCGTCTGAGCAACAAATTCTTAGGAAAATCTGTTGGATCGTTTGCGTTGATGGGCTATTGAAAAGAAGGTTCTAACCCTATGAGCTGCACATAGGCATAGGCCTCATAAAAAAAAATCGGCATTTGACGTTTAAGATGGCTGAGACGTGTAGAGCTAGTGGACAATAATACTCCGGCTCACAGAGCAGAAACCGATTTCAAACAACTTGAAGTGCATAACTGAAGGAAGTGTGGCCATGATGTAGAGGTAATGTGCTCACCAAAGGAAGCCGTTTATGGATCAATAGCAACATGGCTTAATAAGAAGCCCCTAAATTAAAGCAGAAAAGTCCAAGAGTCATCATACAATTGATTGACCTCCGTGGTAATTGTTTGAGACTTTGCATTCACTGTAAGGCATGTGTAGTACTAAATGGATTGAGTGTGTTCTCGATTTTATCTAACCGCCACTATAACCTAACCTTACCTTACCCAACATAAGACAAATCCGCATCTTCCCGAGATTGAACTCGTAATGGTAATCAAAGCTCTACATGTTGAGAAATCAAGTTCAGTAAATGTTGAGGTTGCGGTTTAGGCTGTCGACTCTGTTACTGGAATTGACTGTGCTCCACATTCAACACGAAGCAAGAAGAGTGTTCTTGAATTATACATAAATGTTGTGGTGAACAGTATCAATGACAGAATACCGCACGTAAATTCGATTTTAAATTAAAATTCATTCGAAAAAAAAAGGTAAATCACATTGTGGACAGGAGCAATAAAACAGTGCGGCATATTTCAGGGAAAGCAATCAATATTGTCAATCGTAAATAATGACACTCCAAGGTAGATTGGAATTATCCACAGCGTAGATTAGGCTTTGGAAGAGTTTGATACCGATCTCAATTTTGCTGAACAAGTTCACCGACGAGGAGGGCATTTTTGGATACGTAAACAATTGGGTCCTACAAGACCCGCTGTAAGCGAAGATTGGCGATAAGGCTTTTAAGAGGATTGTGAAAAACTTCACAGCCAATATTAGGGACACAGTCTTTCAAGTACATGCACAAGTTAGCGATATTGACTTATTTCGTCGTATTCAATGTGATGTCACAGCCGCTTGTGCTAGAATCGAGAATTATCCCAGTCTTGCATTATGGCGCTGATCGTATCAAAATCGGTAGAAGAAAAGCTGTGTCACTACGAGTGGGAAATCCTTCGAAAAATGATCGGTCTGTTAACTTTGATGGACGAAGAATCAACCGCGACATTTATGATTTCCACAGCGACATAGTGACTTCGTGAAGAAGCTTCGTATTTGAACAAACATACTGGCTATCTTTAATGTCTTATACTAAGCTCCTTCACAAAGTCAGCAATGCACCAGCTCTAAGAGTCTTTGATTTCTTGGCAGATGGTAGACGCAGGAGAGGAAGATCCTGCCTAAATGTACAAGTGGTGGCCCCCATCGTAATCGAATGCTCGCACACTGTTCCGCGCGTGTTTGTTATTTGTAAGTTTTAGTATATTGTCCATAAGCGCTAAGTCCACGGGTGATTTTTTAAGAGGTTTAGAACTTTTTTTTAAAAAAAAAAACACAAAAAATTCGAAAAAATGAATGAAATATTTATTTGAATCGATAGTTTGAACCTTGCAATTTAATGTTTAAAGATAATTTCATGCAAATGTTGACCGCGGCTGCGTCTCAGGTAGCCCATCCGCTGAGTCCAATTTTGGCATACTCTTTCACACATATCGGCCGGTATCTCACGAATGAATGCATGGATGTTGGCTTCCAGTGCGTCAATCGAAGCGGGCTTATCCCTATAGACATTAGCCTTGACATACCTCCACAAAAAATAATCTAATGGTGTCAAATCGCACGATCTAGGCGGCCAATTGGCCGGCCCGAAACGTGAAATTAACTGTTCACCAAACTCGCCTCGCAATTGCGCCATTGTTTCGCGTGCTGTGTGGCATGTGGCACCGTCTTGTTGAAACCACATATCATGCAAGTCAAGAACTTCCATTTCGGGCAAAAAAAAGTTTGTTATCATCGCTCGGTAGCGTTCACCATTGACAGTAACGCTGCGATTCGCATCATCTTTGAAGAAATATGGCCCAATAATGCCGCCGGCCCATAAACCGCACCAAACAGTGGCTTTTTCGGGATGCATTGGTAGCTGTTGCAATGCTTCTGGCTGACCTTCACTCCAAATGCGGCAATTTTGCTTATTTACGTACCCATTCAACCAAAAATGAGCCTCATCGCTGAACACAATTTTTCGATAAAAAAGCGGATCCTCGGCCAGCTTTCCAAGAGCCCATTCACCAAAAATTCGGCGTTGTGGTAGGTCGGCTGGCTTTAGTTCTTGCACCAGCTGTATCTTAAAAGGCTTTACGCCCAAATCCTTCCGCAAAATTTTCCACGTAGTGCTGTAACAAAGGCCTAACTGCTGGGAACGGCGCCGAATCGACATTTCGCGGTCTTCTGTCACACTAGCTGATACGGCCGCAATATTTTCTTCACTACGCACAGTACGTAAACGTGTTGGTGGTTTAATGTCCAACAAAGTAAATTTGGTGCGAAATTTGGTCACAATCTTCCGAATAGACTGCTCAGAAGGTCGAGAATGCCGATCATAAAATGGAAGCAGCGCGCGATGAACATTTCGTACCGAGCACGAATTTTGATAGTAAAATTCAATAATTTGCAAGCGTTGTTCATTTGTAAGACGATCCATGGTTAAATTGCAAACCAAACTGAAGCTGTTTGACAGTGACACAAGGTACTAAACACACGTCAGCTGTCAAAACCAGTGTTGCCAAAACCAAACCAGCTAAAAAATCACCCGTTAGAAAGCAACTTCAGTCAACTTGAAGTGTGCTTCTTCAGATTGTTAACCAAAGGCCGACTAAAGATAGAACTAATTGGAGAGACATGTTGGTTGACGCCCAAGTTATCCCCCCGGCTGAAGCGCCACGATTACCAACGCTCATCGTAAAGTTATTCTGTTTCTTTATAGTCAATCGGCGTTAAGTACTATATGCCTCATGAGGGCGTCTCTACAACGCATAGAGGGGCAAACGTCTACTCCGACCATTGTTTCGTTGTTGAAAAATTTATAAATCGACTGTCCAACGAGAAGAAGCTAAGAATGGTGCAGAAAACTAAACTTCAGGTCGCCTTTGTGAAACGTAGATTGTCAGAGCTTAAAACTATCAGCTTTGTAGCCATATCCTCTACCAATATCACCACCAAGTCGATACAATATTGAAATCCACCTTAAGCAGACAATATCGACATAATTGGTGCCGTTGTAGATGCATTTACGGCAATTGATGAACCAGCACAACTTGTCACAACAATTTCAAGACAAAGTACACTATGGCAACATACGAAGTACTGTCGAGGCGGCACAAACTCGGATAACATGCCACTGTTGATAACAACAATTATGAGGTAGGTAAGTCGATCTACCTCGGAGACAGCATCAACCCTAATAATATCACCTCATCAGAGATACGTCGACGCGTTATGGCGAAACAAAATGGCTCCATTACTCATAACTCGATTGTACATTAATGCTCCAGCAAAGAGAATCCTCAAATCCCAGCCATCAGGATCAAGACAAGGAAAACTCCGGTTTAAGAGATCACTAATGGCAGAGCGCTATAATTGAATGAACAACTGGATCGAAGGTGGAAGGCGGTCTTTTCTAGGAAAGAAGCCCTCAACATGTTGTTAGCCCATTTACTAACTAAATAAGATTCGAGATAAGCACAACATTGATTGGTGCCAAATTTCGAGTACGGATATCCAAAGAAGCTTTTAAGCGATCAACAACCACGGATATTATTTCTTCTTCAACCGGTTGGTAAATGTTGATGACAAATATACACAATCAATGAATGGCACCAGTCAATCTGAGTGACAATCAAGAGTTCCAAACCACCCGATCTTAATTATATCAAACTAGCCATCGACAGGTTAAATGTTAACGAAGCGATAGAATCCAAGCTGAGATGAACTGGTCAGGAGCATACATCATCTGATCTGTAAAATATGGTCGGATGAAAGTGTCCCCGACGATTGAAATCTCAGTGCCATCTACCCGATCCACATGAAAACAAATTGCATACTCAGCACCACCTATAGAATCACTAGCCTTTAAAAATCGTATATAAGATCCTGTCCAGAGTCTGATGTGAACGTCTTAAGCCGATGGCGGACGAGCTAATACCAATGTGGTTTTAAACCTGAAAATTCTACCTTGGAAGTCTTCACATTGCGCCAGATTCTTGAGAAAATTCAATAACTTAACATCGAGACCCATCATCAGTTTATCGATTTTAAAGCTGCTAAGTTGGTATAAGGATGAACTTTATTTTTCCATGTACGGCTTTAAAATCCCAGCGATCAGTAAATGATCCTTTCACTATGATGTGGACAGCAGTGAACAGAGTGGGACTGGATATCAACGAGGGCAAGACAATGTATATGTTTTATTTATTAAACGTCCTACCGCAGACTTGGTCATAAAGGGGCCATTGAGAGGTAGAACGCTTACCCAGTCGAATGAAAGCTGCATATGAAAGCTGCCCACGATCTATGCACCCACGGAACTACATCTGACGAAGATGATTTAACAACAAAATGAAATATCTGACATCAAAGGTCCATAAAAAGCCACAAATCTAGCTTCTTCCTTCATTTTTGTGTGGAAATTATTATTTTTGCCACAAAGAAGAGGATCTCCTGACAAACGCCGAATCACGACGGATAGCAGATTCTCATGAGAGTGGTCCCTTTGGCCATTTGTAATACATTCGCAACAGGTGGAGCTGTGAAAAAACTTAGTTTTTGTCAATTTCGGGATTTGAACTTGATTTTCCGCGCCTAGTAGTCCAACGCACTAACCACTTGGCCACTGCACCCACGATTTGAGTCAAGCTAAAATAGATCATACCCAACATTTAAGATGACTAGGCCATGTAAAGCGAATAAACGGGAGAGATCTCCGTTAGATTGGAGCGCGAATTTGGAGATGGCAGACAGAAGATCGAGCCGGCTGGTAGCCATATGAAGCAAGACCCCAGGAGCTTGTAGTGAAATCAAAAGTAAAAGTAAATAAGATACGATTCGAACAGAAGCATAAGTCTCCTCAACATCCCCTACAAGATCCTATCCGCCATTTACCAACAACCTGATTGGCCCTTATCAGTGTGGTTTGAGGCTAGGAAAGTAAACAACTGATCAAATCTTTACCGACATTACCGACACATTCGATGTGGATTCATCAAAATCTCATTCTTAAAATGATTGTGCAAGACTCCCGAGCCAAGACTAGAGGCACAATTTTTAACTACTAGCATCATTGGTAGGATCCGACATGATGTCATAGCCATGTTTTTAAGTATCGAGAAAGAAGCGGCAAAAGTGGGTTTAGCTATAAATGAGGTTTAGACCAAATTTATGCTGTCAACTCGAAAGGGCTATTGGAAAAAACCAAAGATGTCCAAATCGATACCCACCACCTATTCATCGATTTCAATGCCGCATACAAAAGCTTTTATAGAGACGAACTATAATTCTCACTGCTCCGTCAGGGTCGGAAACGACCTCACCGACACATTCGATACCAAAAAAGAATTTAGGCAAGACGATGCGTTGTCATGTGACTGATTCTTGAGAGAATTGTGCAAAACTCACGAGCCAACACCAGGGGTACAATTTTGCAAAAATCTGTACAACTACTAGCATCCAACGACGATATTGACATCATTGGAAGGACTAAATGAAGTTCTTAGAAACGTTTGCTAGTATAGAGAAGGAAGCCGTAAGAATGGGTTAAGCAGTAAATGAGGGCAAGACAAAGTAGATGCTGTCAACACAAAAGGACACACAAAATCGACGAATTGGACAGAACGTCACCATTGACAGATATAACTTTGAGCTAGTACGCGACTTTGTCTATCTCGGCTCCGCTGTTAACTCTGACAACAACATGGCGTCAGAAATAAAACGAAGAATTACTCTTGCCAACGGCTGTTTCTTCGGGCTAAGAAGGCAATTCAGTACTAAAGCATTCTATCCGACTGCTAAGGAGATCCTTTATAAGACCCTGATCATCCAAGTCCTGCTCTACGGCGCTGAAGCATGGAACGTCTCAAAAGCGGATGAAGGAATCCTTGGTCGATTTGATAGATTGAGATTCTTCGAAAAATCTTCGGTCCCGGTTGCGTTGACGGGCTATGGAGACGAAGATTCAACCAAGAACTATACGAACTGTACAGCGACAGGCCCTGGTAAAAAATTGGACGTTTAAGATGGCTAGGACATGTAGAACGAATGGACATCAATATTAGGGCTCGAATATTCCCAGCCAGACGTCGGACGCAGTAGAGGAAGACCTCCCTTTAAATGGCGCGCACAAGTAGAAACCGACCTCAACCATCTTGGCGCAATCCAACTGGAAGCAGTAAGCTAAGGACCGGGCTAATTGCAGAGGCATGTTGGTTGAGGTATCGAAAATGAATGAAGAAATCCTTCGTCGTCTTGAGACCTTGCGTTGAGAGGCTTTTTTTCAACCAAGAACTATACGAGCTGTACAGCGACATACCCCTAGTCAAAGAACTCCACATTGGACGTTTAACATGTATAGGACATGTATTGCGAAGGGGCACCAATACTCCGGCTTTCAGAGTCTTCTATTCCCAGTCAGACGTTGGAGGCAGAAGAGAAAGGCCTCGCCTTAAGTGCCGCGCACAAGTAGAAACCGACCTCAACCAACTTGAAGTGCGCAACTGGAGGCAGTTGGCAAAGGACCGGAACTGTAGCGCAATTACGGTTCGTAAGATACATTTCGAAATGGAATCCAAATCGTCTACGCGGCAGTTCAAGCTGTCACACCTTTACATACCGAAAAACTTGCGGTTTAATGTGGATTTGTAGATATTGCCGCATAATTGCAAAAAAATAGTTTGATCAGTGAAAGTGATACTTTGGTTATTATTGGTTTCAGGAGGTCTACGCGACGCGCCACATTTCAAGGGAAGGTCTGGATATGTTGAAGTACTTCGGTCGCATATTTTTAGGAAAAATGGAAGTAAGTTGGCCGCCAAGATCATGCTATTTGTCACTATGCACCTTTTTAACGCCAAAATCCTGGTTTGGGGGCGGGGTTGCTCTTTCCGGTGACCCTCGCAGAGCTATTGAGGCTATATGAACGACATAGTTTCTAAAACATAGTGGTGTCCAATGCTCTTTAATTTGAAGGTGCGGTATCTCAGTGCTTGCATCATATCGATTTAAAGATTGCGTGTAATAAAGGGTTTAATTTTTATTTTATTTTCCTTTTAAGAGGAAAATATGAAATTGGGAGTCAAATAGAAGGGACCACTACAAGGAATCTATTTTGGAAGGAGTTATGATTTAGATAAATTGCTCATAAGCCATTTTTCGGCATTCCTACTGCCCTACAGGGTGTGCCAGTTATACCACAAAAACAATCAGCCGATCTCGTCTTTATTGAATGCTCGGCTCGTTTCCAAATCATGTTATCCATGCTCTTTTCTTTATTATTAAATCGCAAAAATGTTCCACAAAAGATTCGAGTTCGACTCTTAAGATTCCAGCACCATATCATTTTTAAATTTAAATATTTCACTCATAACACAATTCGTTTCAGATGATTCATTTAAAAAAAAAGTTTTATTGCTGTCTATGTGACATTCCTTAGTCCAAATGTTGGACCGGCTCTAACCGCAATTCTTACTCTTCTTCGTACAAACGTGATAAATTAAAATCAAAAATAAGAAATCTCGATTTTGATGAAACTAGCGATACAAAAAATACACGTATGTCTTAATTAATTATTCGTTGAAAAAAAAAATCGACATTTTGAGCGTGATATGCAAATGCACCTAACCAATAAATCTTTCGAAAAAATTGCCATTTAGCCAATGAGCATCACCCTGGTTCGTCATCACATAGACGAGGTATATGATATGACAACACCTACCTGACAATGGCCCAGATGCTGTTCGACACTAGCCGATATTAGCACAATTTGTCCGTGGCACGTTATGGTAATGTGAAAGGTGTCCAGCAGCCTCATGAGGGCGTCTGTTAACTGGGGCTTCGCAGCAGGTGGCTTTTTTATCGCTTGTCCGAAAACTAGAAAAACAAACAAAAAGTTGAAAAAAAAAAAAATTAGTTTTGAGAAGAGGAAAACAAAATTGAATGTCTTACCATAATGTACTCGGAGACCGTGTGCAGAGTAACGTAGAACGGCGGTTTTATCAACTCGACGTGGCGACTCCGCCACATGCGGCACCATTGTTGAGAGCTCCTGAATTGATCCATTTAGCTTGTCGCGTCGGTTCTTTTCCGCCCGATTTCTTGCTTCTCGACCGCTGCTAGAACAGAGATAAGGAGTTTTTTTTATTAGACAAAGGAACTGATGTGAAGAAGTATGGTTATAAGTAGAGGGGGTTTAAGACAGACATGAATAAAGCTGACATCAGTAATTAGGGTGGGTATTTGGAAGATTATGCAATTAAATGAAATTGTGTGTGAGTGTTTTCACGCAAGTGCTGTTTATCAATTATGACTTTTAGCCTCTAACGTGTCACTGCCGCAGAGTCATTAATTTCGGACATCCTGAAATGAAATATTTGGCATTTATGACTAATAAAAGTCCTTAAACATAGCTTCTCTCTTTATTTGTATGTGCGAGTTTTTTTTCTTCCGCAAAGAAGAAGGCTTTCTGTTAAACGCCGAATCCGAAAGGACAATTTTTTAGGCTTACCATGACAGTGATATTCTGCATGTTTGTTGGACTTTCCCAAGAGGAGGAGTTGTGAAAAAAAAAACTTAGGTGTTGTCATTTTCGGGATTTGAATCCCGCTCTAAGTAGTCGAATGCAGTAAACACTAGGCGACAGCACCCAGGGGCCAGGGCAACTGCACCCATGTAACATTATTCCCTAGTACCTAAGTCAAACCCAATTTCTTTACAAATATGCCCTTTCCAATTGGATGATTGATGAATTCTCAACATGGAGCCAACGTTAGGTCAGCGTTAAACATACATAGTGCCAGAGTGAACATCTTCATGAGCTGCGTACTCCTCAGACTATGTCAAGTGTCTGTCATGCCTCTTGATAGTGGATGGTCATAGACAGCTAAGGTTTTGCCGCCAGAGTAACTTCCAGAAAATGTCAAAAATATATGGTTGTGATGGACTGAGTGGCGCGATGGTTAATGCGATGAACTGCAGCGCAGAATGTATGTATTCGAATCCCAGCGGCATTATAGTACCAATAGTCAAGCAAATCCTAACTCAACTCAGCCCTTCGAATTCGTCATAAAACGGAAGGTCCTGCAATAATGCAAGAAGTAAGCCCGCATACTTGATTACAAATTGTTTTTGGCGCAACAGGCTCGTTAGTACCCAGGGCCGAGCTTTCTCACAACCATTCATGTGTGCGTGTGTACTTCTTGCACGATGGCGGGACCTCCTGTTTTATGCCGACTCCGAAAGGTGAATTTGAGATAAGCTTTTCTTGAAAATTGATACTACTCGGGTGACATGTCAGATCATCACCGGAGGAGGGCCAGTGAAAATTTTTTTTAGGTGTTGCTACGGCTGGGAATCGAACCCAGACCATCTGCGCGGCAGTTCAACGCACTAACCATCGCGCCACTGTCCAATTGTCCTGGGTCCTAGCAAACTGCGCATTTCACGTTGGTTGAGGTCGGTTTCTACTTGTGCGAGCGACTTAAAGCAACGGCGTTCAATACTGCTTCCGATCGACGTGTGGCTGGGAATTGAAAAACCATTTCAAGACTCTATGTCCATTTTCTCTACATGGCCTACCCATCTTAAACGTTCAAAATAGGTCATCAAGTTATTGGTTCACTTTCGACAAGTTTGCAAACAGGAAAAAGCTTTGATCCTATTCTCAAAATGTCAGCCTAGTAGCGGATGTTTTTCTAGTTAAGGTATACCGCTCAAATGAATATTGGCGTCAATAAATAAAAACAAACAATTACGTCTTCTGAAACGTTTTTACAAACGCCTCATGTGAGTTCCACTGAAAATTGAATCCACAAGATTTACACCACGATGATGGTTGATAATGTAGACTACCCATCACTGAACGATCGGAAAGTCCACGGTCAACCGATTGTTTGCACGAAGAACGCAGTGAAGAAGGCAAGATTGAAGCTCTCATAGCTTAAGTGCTATCAGGCAAACTCATGCGCCAAGGGCCGCCGGTTCTTAGTCTTGTTACACTCCCGGTTTTTCTGAACTTTTTGATACAAGTTACAATTTATTTCTGGACCGGGACAGAGCTATTTGCGGTTAAATTTAGGTAATTACGGAAGTCGCCATGGGTTGTCATCATACGTTCGAAAAGTAGGCCTTCTTCTTCCGTCTGAGTAGGGGAAAAAAAAATTAAAGCGACGCTTGTCAAATAAGACGATCTGTTACCAACCATACATCCTGAATTGCGCGCATTTCAAAAAGGAAGTTATCTTGCATTACAAGTTGCAACAGCAATTTAAGTTTCATTTCAGGGAGCTCGCAATACGTTATATGTTCACCTCACCTGAGAAAAGTTAAACAAAAAACTCTCCTCAAACCAAGCCCTCAGTGGCCCAAGTGGCAGGCCCTTGGCTCACTAGGCAGGGGTTACAAGTTCAATCCCCGGTTAGGGGGATACAATTTGTTTCAAAGTATCATACAGAGAACTGAACGTTTCCACTATAAGACGGAATCTGATGAGGACACTTGTTATTGAATGCTTTTTCTCATCCTTTCTTATAAAACAACACAACTGGTTAGTTTATATGTACCATGAACCGAACCCATCGTTATTGGTTCGTTAGACGAGAGCTGCCGTTGAGCTCTATAGGCAGAGAAGAAGGGAAGAACATCGGCTTTTCTGAAAGAAGAAAAAAGAGCAAGAAAAGCGCACGATGGAGGATGTAGAGCGGTGCCACTCCAGGAACGATGTTCGCAAGTTTAACCAAAGTGTAAAACATTAAAGCCAAGGATACAAGACTCGAATAGAATCCTATCGAGATGAACAAGGAAATATCGTAGTTGAGACACAGTCGATGCTGAGGATATGGAAGAACCACTTCTGCAGACTGTTAAACGACGATGACGAACAACATTCCGCTGTCAAGCAGAACGAATCATTCAATATTGGCAACGACAGCGAAAACTGCCAACCACCCGACCTGAGTGAGGTGAGGATAGCAATATCTAAACTAAAGCTTAATAAGGCTGCTGAAATGACGACCTTCTCGCTGAGCTTTCTAAAGCCGGCGGAGATGAGATGGTAAGAAACATCCAACAACTCATAAGCCAAAATCTGGTCGGAAGAAAGTATTCCTGAAGAATAGACACATTCGATACCAAAAACGGATTTGAGCAAGGCGATGTGCTATCATGTGACTTCTTCAATTTGATTCTTGAGAGGATTGTGCAAAACCCACGAGCCAACACCAGGGGCACAAATTTCCAAGAATCGGTGCAACTAAATACTAGCATACGCCGACGATATTGACATCTTTGGTCGGACCCAACGTGATGTCATAGCCACGTTTGCTAGTATAGAGAAAGAAGCGGCAAAAATGGGTTTAGCAGTAAATGAGTGCAAGACGAAGTACACGCTGTCAACATGAAAAGACACACCACTTCGACGAATTGGACAGAAAGTCATTGTCTACCTCGGCTCCGCTATTAAGTCTGACAACAACATCGCGTCAGAAATAAAACGACCTCAACCAACTTGGAGTGCGCAACTGGAGGCAGTTAGCTAAGGAGCGGGCTAATTGGAGAGTCATGTTGGTTGAGGCCCAGGTTCATTCCGGACTGTAGCGCCACTTAAGTAAGTAAGTATAGAAACTGTTTTTTGAAAGAAAAGGTTCCCCACTGCTGAGAATGTTGTCCTACAAAAAAAAAAACCCAGAAAATCTCCGATGAATACGTAAGTGGAGCACACTTAATCTCAGCCAATTTCTTGATTTAGCAATAGACAACAATTTCTCCACTACTTCGTGTTCCTATGACCTACAAGACCCCGAAAAACATTACATTCGTGTAGGTTACGCCTTATATGTTTGACAAGTGAGCTTTTAAATTCAAAACAACTGACTACTAGTCATACCTAAGTTTGTGATTATCGAGCATCTACCATATGCTCACTCATTGATGAATTCGAGCTTTTTCTGCTGTTGCCTTGAGAACAATCTTCTAACCCACAAAAACCACTGTCTCACTCACTTCATTCTAATTCCAGCTCCGAACAAGTTTTCAAAGATTCGAAAACATTTGGAAAATTATAATACAACGCACCATTATTGCGTGTTAAATGCTATTTTTACAAGCATTCTACCTTAAGGGCGAACAATGTGTGCCTTACATTGTTTCGACTATCTGGCGCATACTTAAGTGGAGGCTACACCTAAAGTAAAAACACACACAAACAGAACAAAAACCTACTTCAACTTGAATAAACATCAATAAAATTGAAATCAACAAAAATATTGCTACTTTGTAGCTTTCCAATTTAGTCATCGTTTCCGTAGTGTGTGAACAGAGAGCAGAGGGCTGCATCACCCTTGCACTTTTCCAATGAGATACAGTGGGGTATTGGTCCAATAAAAAGTGGTTAAATTTTTTTGTTTGATAAAAATACAAAACAAAAAAAAATTTTTTGCCGCAACAGGCTCGCAACCATTTATATATGCGTGTGTACTTCTTGCAAGATGGCGGGACCTCCTGTTTTATGCCGAATCCGAACGCGAGGAGGGCCAGTGGAAAATCATTTAGGTGTTTCTACGGCTGCGATTCGAAGCCAGACCCCTTCTGCGCGGCAGTTCAACGCACTAATCATCGCGCCACTGAGCCGTTTGATAACAATGGTCGTCAATATAAAATGTCACTGCTAACAATAATTTATTTTGAAAACCTTTCTGCTTAGGTCGATCATGCTAATGATGTTCAGAACTTTTGGACAAATGTAGAAGTATTCACCGAGCTTGACTTTTCTGGTTTGTCACAGAACGGAACACATGCAATGGTAGTATTTAAATGTTTTTTCTTCGTCGGAGTTTTTCAAGTTTCAGCATAAATCGATGGAGGCAATACCCAGTTAAAGAGAATGCAGTGTCCAGTGTTGGTCAGTTTGGGTACCGACTAAGACGCAGTTTTAGGTGGGCACATTTTTTAGTGTTCGATGTGTACCTACTTAGTTAGTTATAAATGCAAATGTCAGGCTCACTAAAGCATGCTAGCTGATTTAGCAACAATAGAAATTATTTATTTGCTAAGTAATTTCATGACATCCAGTATTTGACCGATTTTTCTTACTTAATTAAATGGCGTTACATTCCGCGGTGAACCTAGTGGGATCGGCCCCCAGTTGCACGCTTAAAGTTGGTTGAGGTCGGTTTTTACACCGTCTTAAGGCGAAGCGAAACCTTGCTCTAATGCGTCTACCAACTTGCTCAGAATCGAAGACTATCCAGGTGGAAGGATTGATGTCCATTCGTTTTACATGTTCTAGCCTTTTTAAACGTTCTATATGGAGGTTTTTTGTTGACCGGGTCTATTTCATTGTACAATCTCCGTCTAGGAACATAAGTTTTTTTTTAAAAAACATTTGGCCGAAACAACTAATGATTGTATCATCCGCTTTACGGACAATATTTCAGAACCGTAAAGTAGGATTGGAATGGACAGGATTTATATCATCTATTATTAGTAGTTCAAGTATGGGCTTTGTCCGAAAAACAGCGGGTTACTAAATCTTTTACTATGTACCTCTGAGCTATGGTTTTTAATTTTAACGATCTGTCGGAATCGATGATATATTGTGTATCCTACATGCAGTCATTTATTGTTAAACCGATTTTTAACGCCTATACAACCAAACGCGTTGAATCCAAACAAGGCTGTCTATTCGTCGACGTATTCTAGTAGATCCATGGATTCTATGGAAGATTGCCCACTGGTGTGAATCACTGCGAGTATTGATGCCTTCCAAGAACAATAGTAGAGAAATCGCATGAAAATGCATCATCCAGCCTAAGTCCGTTGTCGACCTTGATGGAGCAGTCGTCATCGACTACCTTTTGGTCTATGAAGTATCTAGTCCTTATCATACAATTAGGGCCTCGTCAAGCCTTACGATGGCTGGGTTGCTAAAATTGACGATAGATCCATGAGGTCGTGGAAAAGTATTTTTCGAAGGTTCTCGTTCTGAATTGGGACACAAAGTGGAGCTACAGAGGTCATCATCTATAAGATGAATTTTCAGTTTGTGGCTTTTTAGTAAGTTGTGTCCAGTTAGAATCCCTACTAGAATCGAGACAGATTTCCTGTTTCTATGAAGTAGCTTGTGGGCTCTGGTTTTGTCATACTCAGGCCACATCCTTTTGGAAGTTTCACAGGTGGGGAGGGAGTACCACTTGTTTTTTGCAATATTCAGTGTTTTCTGTCCACCCGAGATTTGAGATCACATGGTGGCGGTTTGACAGACTGGTCTGCCTGGTCAATACTGAAGGCAGATCCTTTTCTCGCCAGTTCATCAGCAATTTCATTGCCCTGTATATCTTTTTGTCCGGAGACGCAGAAGAGCATTACATTTTGTTGGACGCTAAGAACCTTTACCTCTTCACGACAACGCTTCACAAGTTTAGATTTCATTGCGACAGCAGAGTTGGCTTTTATTGCAGCCTGACTGTCAATAATGATTGTGATATTATCTGGTGGTATCGTCAGCATTGAGGTCGCTTCGGCTGCCTCTGCTACTGCAAATATCTCGGCCTGGAAGACACGTCTGTGTTCAGGGAGACGAAAAGTGATGTTTAGACTTCGGACGCAATAGAGGAAGACCTCGCCGTAAGTGGCGCGGAAAATTCTTCGAAAAATCTTGAGTCTCGTTTACGTTGACGGGCTATGGAGACGAAGATTCAACCAAGAACTATACGCGCTGTACAGCGACATGCCGCTGGTCAAAAAACTCCGCATTGGACGTTTAAGATCGCTAGGACATGTAGAATAAATGAACACCAATACTCCGGCTCGCAGAGTCTTCGATTCCCAGCCAGACTTCGGACGCAGTAGAGGAAGACCGCCTTAAGTGGCGCGCACAAGTAGAAACCGACTTCAACCAACTTGAAGTGCGCAACAGGAGGCAGTTTGCTAAGGACCAGGATAATTGGAGAGGCATGTTGGTTGCGGCCCAGGTTCATTCCGGACTGTAGCACCACCTGAGTAAGTAAGTAGTAAGCCACCTGTTTTATTTGATATTTCCGTTGAAGTTGGATATGTTCACATCATCGAACATGATAAGGCCTTTAACGTCTCAGAAAATACTAATGATGGCGTATTCGTACTGTGTAACTTTTAAGAGGGGTAAGAGCTCACGTCAGTGATGCAGCTTCAGCCATCACCAAAGATTATTCGACGAGTGACAGAAGGGATGCCTGCGAGTTTCTTATCAGTTTGTGTTGTGTAGGAAGTGAATCTGATTTGCTTTTAGAATTCTACGGCATAGCAGCAGTCCAAGTGTCCTTTCTATCGGGTCCTATCAGGTCTCAGTCCTTTTATAGAAGCGTTTCCCTGCGGGCAGACCCTACACCGTGACAAAGGACTTAAAACAAATGCTTTAACATACTTTTTACCTGATGAAAGTGTAGGTAAAATGTATAAATATTCCATCCATGAAGTCAAATAATTGGCGCTGAATAGTGTGATGCTTTTAAAATAAAAAGGATTCCATCAAAATTCGTAAGAAATGTCATTTTCAAATCTAAATTAACCCAACCTCCCGAACGTGGCAATAAAAAAAAATCCTCTGACAATTTTTCACTTTTAGCCACTTTTTTGATGCATGCACCCCACTATGCACCGGCTGTATACTCAAGTCATGTTTGTCTATCTTGTTCCCAGTATCTATCTGTATCGCTGGCAAATATAATTTATTTCCTTTTCGTTTGTTCCCTCCTGCCGTTTTTAGTTCACGAGTATTAGGTGTTGTTAAATGCATTACATGACTTTAAACGGCCAAACTACATGCCGGTGAATGGAGGAGATTTCACAAATACTCACACACACACATTCCTAACATAGCTCGTATGGAACTTGTGCTCTAACTCAAGGAGCGCGCAATAAAATTTGTTCAGCGCTGATAAGGGCTACCGGGTCGGTGACGAGACCAAACGTCGGATCGACTGTCAGTGTCAGTCGAATAGATTGTTGCAGTAATTGTTTGTTCTCTCATTAATTTTATTTTACTATTAGCAAATAGGTGAGGATGTTTTTTTTTTATTTTTTTTTGGTTAAGAAAAAAAAAACCCTAGACAGTGAAACTGAGTACAGTCCGCTGCGCTGCCGGTCTAAGTCGAAGTCTGACTATTGCGCTGATATTCCTATCTGTAACAGAGTGACACGGGAACGGCGCAATAAAAACGCAGTTAAGGTGTTGGATAGTGAAGTGCATTCAGAGAGGGGAAGCAGTGTAAAAATAGCACATGCAAGTATGTGGGGACAATTTGTGCGCAGTATGTAAATTGTGTTGTTTATTTGTATGCAAGGTCAGGGATAAAAATAAAAACCGGCTGTAGATATAAGGACGGGGGCTGATGATAAGTATTTTTTTTTATTATTTGTAATTTTATTGAACGCATTGAGATCAGATATTAAATTGACATGTGATTATCAGGTGGGTTTTTGACATATTTTTTTACAATAAAGATTTGTTTTGTTAGAAAAGAATTAAACTCACTTGAAGAGCCGACACTTTATTAAAATAACATGAATTTTATGTTTTTACTTTATTATTATGGAAGCATTAGGTACAATATTGATACAATTGATTAAATTTTTGTTCAAGATAAAGCGTTAGAATTTCATTTCTAAGTTTTGCCCGATCAAACTTTGATGAAAATGTTTTAAAAATGCAAAAAAAAAATGGAGAAGAAAAAGCAATTTAAGACAAAATATCTTATTTTTACATATGGTGAACCCTTTTGAGGCAAAAAAAAAAAAAACAGAATTCGGAAGACCAAAAAAACAGCGGATAGTTAATATGACTTGCATTATAGCAACAATCTTGTCGCATACCAATATCCTTTTTAATCAGTATCCCCTAGGTGTATGTACATTATTGACGATTCGTCTATAGATCATTTGAACCCACGCCTACTTTTCGGGGAAATTTTTCTATAAAAAAAAAAAGAATTTTTAAAATACAGGGTGTCCGATGGGAAGGTATACTACTCTGTTTTGCCGCCATTTTGGTTAACATTAGTCTTGACAGATCATATTTGGCAGTCGTGAAGTAGACACGTGAAAATTTTATTATGGAAAAATATTCGATAAACCAACACGTTTTAATCGTTAAAACATTTTATCTAAATCAATCATCGATTACTGTGACGATGAGAAAGTTACGCGAAATTTTTTGGAGAAACAACGTGCCAACAAAACGCACTATTTACCGTGATTTCGAAAGAGGGTCTGTAGGTGATAGGTCCAAGCATGGACCACAACGTACTGGCAGATCGGCTGAAAACATTACTGCTGCTCAAGGAAATGTTCAAAACAATCCATCAATCTCGATTCGGCGCCGTGATCAGGAGCTTGGTCTTCAAAGAACAACTTTGGCCACAATTTTGCACAACGATTTGCATTTGTTTCCGTTTAAGATTCAGTTGACACAAGAGCTTCTTCCACAAGACCATTTACGCCGCCGTACATATATATGCCAAAAGGATGTTACAGCTAGCCCATGACAACCTCGATTTTCATGAAAAAATCATAGTGAGTGACGAGGCACATTTTCATTTGAATAGTTGATTCTGGATAATGAAAACCCTAAAATTATTCATCAGTCACATTTGCATCCAATAAAATTTACAGTATGGTGTGCAATTTGGTCAGGAGGAATCATTGGATATTACTTCTTTGAAAATGAAAACGGCGTAACGGTAACTATGAATGGTGAGCGATATCGTGATATGTTTGTAAACTATTTAACGCCACAACTGCATGCTTTGGGCTTGATTAACATGCGGTACCAACAAGACGGTGTCACATCGCATACAACAAGTTATTTAAAGAAATGGTGCTGTTGATTGGCCTCCACAGTAGCCTGATTAGACTGCTCCGGACTTTTTTTTTTCGCGGATATCTGAAAAGCAACGTTTATGCAAAGAAACCAAAAACGCTTGAGCAACTTAAACAAAATATTCGTGATGAAACTAATGAAATACCGTGTGAAATGTTTCGGAATGTAATGAAAAATGTGCTCAAAAGGGCTCGCATTTGTGAGACTGGCAGAGGAGGCCATTTACCTGATATTGTGTTACATACATAATTGCCGACATTAAATAAAACATCAATATGAGATCCATCCTCCTTCATTTATTCAAAAATTATAAACAAGGAAAGTAGTATACCTTCCCGGCAGACACCCTGTACATGCAATAGCTTATGGGGTATATTAGTCCTTTTATAAATCTTAAGTTTGGATTCTTAAACAAAAAGTAAACATTAAACCACCCACTGTTTTAAGGGATGTTTATTTTAACGAAAGGATGGGATAAGGGATTCAACAATTCGCACACCGGATTGTAGACTTCCTTATGTTTTTTTTGTTGAAATTGGTTTTACCTTTTCTAAAATGAATTCGGAGTCCCTTTTTCTTCCTAAAGAACTTTGGCTTCATGTTTCAAAAACCACAGTTTTGCGTAGTAATAACCATTCCCGATGTAGGAAGAATCTTTCAAAAAATCCATTTTTTTTTACAATGCCAATTTAAATGAAAATGGGCTAGCAACTGATTGTACTGATTTTTCTTAATAAACATCATGTTGGAAGTAGATCCTACGCTACCAATTTAGCATTGTTGTCTAGTTATATATTTAACAGCTTTGGGGAGTGATAACCAGTTACTCTGTTGACCGGATCAGTGCTCAACGCAGTAACATTGATATAGAAGACGCACTAGATTTCCATATACGAAGAAACCATCTCACCGACATATTCGATGCTAAAAGAGATTTCGGGCAAGGCGATGCAATGTCATGCGACTTTTTAATCTCATTCTTCAAAGGTTTGTACAAAACTCCCAAACCCACACCAGAGGTACAATCGGTGCAACTACAAGCATACACCGACCAGATTGACATCATTGTTGAATCTCATAAGGCAATCGACCAACAACGAACTCAACAGGATGGGGAGGCCAAAGCCAGGTTTGTTATTATAGAGAAGGAAACAACTAAAATGGGTAAAATGTAAATGAGGGTAAGACTTTGTAAGATCAAGAGGTTTTTTTTAAATGCGAAATATCACAAACATCTCAAATATTAGACACAACTGCGCCGTAGCTTTTCTATGCAGACGTTCCAATTTTCCATAACGTCTTTGAGCAAATTCGTTGGTATCTCGCGATACCGATAATAATATCGGCCTCCAATTCTTCAATCGTAACAGCTGGCTTATCCTATAACACCTTAGACTTTAAGTTGGAACCTAATGTGCAGGCGAAATCCGTTGGCCTTGAAGTAAATGAGGACAAGACTAAGCACATGCTATCAACAAACAAACAAGCATCTGTCCACCGCCTAGGACAAAACTTCACTACTGATAGCAACAATTTCGAGGTAGTTAGGGAGTTCAACTACCTCGAAGTAAACATAGACTCCACGAATGACACTCCAGTGGAGATCCGGCGAAGAATTACCCTAGGAAACCGTTGTTACTTCGGTTTGGCGAAACAATTGGGTTCAAAACTCCTAACTCGAAGGACGAAATGTGTTCTCTACAAAACCATTATCCTGCCAGTTCTCCTTTATGGCGCCGAGTTCTGGACGATAAGCAAGAAGGAAGAGCTGATACTGGGCTCCTTTGAGAAAAAAAATACTTTGGCGGATTTTTGGTCCTGTGTGCGAGGAGGGCGAATCGAGAAGAAGATACAACCGCGAAATCTATGAGCTATACAAAGATATGGATGTAGTCCAAAAAGCCAAAAAACGTCGACTAAACTGGCTCGGCAACATCGAGCGAATGAACAATAATGCTCCAGCTTAGAGGATCTTGGAATCCCAGTCCCCAGGTTCGAGAAGGCAAGTAAGACCGAGCTATTGTGTATCCCAGAGCGCTAGATCTGGACAACTGGGAGCAGCGAGCCTGGGATCGTAGAGGATGGAAGGCTGCAGTGTCTCAGGCAGAGACTATTCACTGGTCGGGTGCCCGATAAGTAGTGTCGTGATCTCAGGCTTCAAATTCAGGCAAAAAATAAAACGAAATAACGAGCCCCATATAGTTGCAATACCGTTGGCGTTTTGAAGAAACACGGTTTGATGATTTCACCGGCCCATAAACCACACCACAAGGTGGATGTAACTGCAGCTTTTAAACCTCTTCCTGTTGTTCTTTGGGCCATATACAGCAATTCTGCTTATTGACCTGCTTGTTGATCGAAAACAGTTCTTCAGCAAGTCTCTCGAGAGCCCATTTACTGAAACGATGGCTTAATGAAAGTTCAGATGCTTGAATTCTTGCGTCAGCTGAATTGTGCATGCCTTCAAACCAAGATCTTTGGGCAGAATCGCATATGTTGTTCCATATGACAGAAATCGATTCATCGCGATTTTGGCTTACACTGCTAGCTACAGCCGCTTTATTTCAACAATACTGGGGCGATTATGGACATCATAAGTTCGCCGAAGCGCATGAAAAACATTTTTCACGGAACGTGATTTTTTGTAATATAATTGAACGATTTGAAAACGTTGTTCGGGTGTAAGTCTATTCATGAAAAAAAATTTCAATGAAAAACACATGACATGAAACAAAATACCACCACAATGCTCACCCGTTATATGCTGTCAACACGAGAGCACACACAACTCCGTCGGGGCGTGAGCGCATATAAGGCTTATGTTAGCGAATTGGGCCTTGATGCGGATTTCAAGAATGCGTTCGCTGATGTCCTGAAAATATAAGACTTCTTGCCTGAGTCTAGTATTTATAAGAAATAAACACCCGAATAGTCGCTGTTTCACAGTTTTTTAATCCCCTTTTTGGCCGCACCATCCCATCGAATTTCCTGAATTACAGTAATGTCTGCTTCTAGCTGCTTATGGTTACCCTAGTTATTCGCCTGCATCTCTTCTGTTTAATGTTCTTATTAATTATATGTCATGAGTAGTTAACCCAAGGCACAAATCCAAACCTGGAGGGTAACCGCCCAGTAAATGAGGGTAAGACGAAATATATGCTGTCAACCAAAAAGGAGACACAAAACTCTCGGCTCAGCTATTAACTCTAACAACAACATCTCGTCAGAAATTAAACGAAGTATTACTCTTGCCAACAATTCAGTAGTAAAGCCCCACTAGAACTACTAAGAAGATCCTATATTTGACCCTTATCAACCCAGTCTACGTCGGCGCTGAAGCATGCAACGTATGAAAACTGGATGATGAAATGTTTGTCCGAATTGAGAAAAAAGTTCTTCGCAAAATCTTCGGTCCCGTTTGCGTTCATGGGCTATGGAGACGAAGATTCAACTAAGAACTATACGAGCTGTACAGCGACATGCACCTTGTCAAAAAAAAAAACTTCACATTGGACGTTTAAAGCCCGGTTTTTCAGTGCGAGATCAACCTAGTTGCGGGATTAAACTCGAGTTAACTCGATAAAGTAGTTTTTCAGTCAATTTAAATTCAGAGTTAACTTAAAGTTAACCCAACAACTTTCACAGATGATAAAGAAAAGAAGATACAATTTTGATCCCATTTGTATGGACATTTTATCAATTTTTTCGAAACTATATACGTATACGATCAGATCCCAGCGACTCGAAACTCGAATTAATAGACTTGTAAGATCACGACAAAAGCATTTTCATTTGTTTAGGGAAAAATAAACCAAACAGCTGATAACCGAGCTGTTGCAGATTTTATACATTTCGATAACTTTTTGACAACAAATCGATAAATCGTGCTACCAAATCAAATCAACACGCTCGAAACCAAATTTGATCACGCACTGAAAAACTGCTTCCTGAGTTAGCTCTGAATTCAATTTATTCCTCAGAACTGAAAAACCGGGCATAAGACGGCTAGGGCATGGAGAGCGAATGAAAACCACGCTCTTTGGCTCCGGCTCGCAGGGTCTTCGGTTCCAAACCAGACGTCGTCGGACGCATCAAATGAAGTAAATGTGTATCAGTGGTTCTAAATCTTGCTAAGCTGTGTAACCCCAAACAGGACCCAAATATATTTAGGAACCCCCAATTCTTAACGAAATAAAAAAATGAAAAAAAACTCATTAAAAATTTTTTTTTTTTAAGATATTTTGTTCAAGGTTAGTGTGAAGACGGGCTCAGTGGAGCGGTGGTTAGGTGAACTTTCACGCTGAAGGTTTGATTCCCAGCCGTAGCTTTCTCACTGGCCTTCCTTTCGTGATGAGCCGAAAAATTGTTCGAGTGGTATCAATTTCAAAGAAAAGAGAACTCATCTCTGTCCGGAGTCGGTATAAGAAATTAGGTACACACGCACACAATCAGCAATTGAGATTGGCAGCATCCATGCAGTAGCAGTTTCATTAAACTTTTCAAAAATGTCCGTCAGATAAGCTAATTTGGTTATCCATTCAAAAAACAATTTATGGCCATGAAGAGATGTGTGGAAGGGATAACTTACGCTTTCATCGAGTCGCATTGCAAACATATCACAAGCATTCAATCTGATTGAATGATTTCATCTTCAATGTGGTCAGGTATTTTGTAAATCCGATCAGACACAGTGCTGTTCGAACATTGAACTGCTGCCACTTTTTTTCCCCCAGCTTCTCCAAGTACGCAACGTATTGTTTCTTACATACAAAATGTAATTAAAGACTCTGCAACAGTTTGTGGCTTTCTAGGTCGAGGTATCCTGTAGCTTAGGAGGAAAGATGCTTCAGTTGTATTTTTGTGTCAAGTTTATTCTTTGTAAGATTTTTTTACTTTATTTTAACTTTTTAATTCATTTTTTAATTACTTAAAATATTAACTTAATACTAGAAAAAATGCTTAAATCTAACTTATCAATAACATATCTACTTAATCTAACTTATCGGCCCATAGCGGGCGCTGTAAGCTTATAACTAACATTTTTCTTTTGCATTTCAGCCTAAATTTGTCATTTGTTTCTTATTATTAATATAAAGACATTTAATTGATTTTTCAAAGAAAAAATTAAAACTTTAAACAGTAACCATTTTTTTTTTGTTTTATATAAAAACTTAATCTAGACTAAAACTAACTTAAACTACTTAAGACTAGTGAAACCTAACTAACACTACTTAAGACTACTTAACTACTTAAACCTAACTTAATTATAATCGAGGTGGCAAGCACTCGTTGCATATGCCCCGAGGGTTTGCCATCCCGATTGCGTCATTGGGTCCAGCAAGCATTTATGCAACCATATTAAATAAAATATGGTGCATAAGCCCAGCCCCAGACCTTGTACCTAAATTTAATTTACTTAAGTACTAAGGAGTGGACTAAAAGTCCGCAAAGACCTGAGGAACTGCAGAAATACTTTCCTCGTTTAGCCACCAAAACTCGGTGCGCTGCTTTTCAGCGTCGGTCCTATCGCGATCCGATACCGCCGTGCTAAAGCGGATGAGCTCCGGAGCATTGTCGACGTACCCATCGCGGACTTGCCGCTTGTCCCGCGCGTCACGATAGCGGTGGTATAAAACCGGGATACCGTTCCTGTCTTGTACTAACCCTAACGAATCGATGTAAATGAATGCCTCTGGTGGAATAAAGCCCGATATGAGCGTGCTCTCCATGTATAAATCATTGGGATAATAAGCCCCAAAGATCAGACTGTTGTCGCTAGCCATCGCCCTTGCAGCGTGCCTTCGAGTCACCTTAATTAGGAAATTGTCAATTCTATTCAACTGAGCCCCATTTTATAGAACCACGTTGCCATAATATTTTATGTACTCGGATTCCGGCGTTCGGTACAATCCTAAGCAGGATCGGAGACAACGCCTCTCAAACAGCCGTATCCTTTCCATGTAGGATGGTGATACATTGAACCACACGTGACAACCGTAAGCGATGATCGGCCTTATGAGGGCCATGTAGCAAATGACTTTCACCCTTGAATCAAGTTGACTGCTTTGAAACAATCTTCTTGTCAGAGCATAAGCCCCCCTAGCCCTGGCCAGACAAGCATCCACATTTTTATTAAAATATAGAAACTTGTCAAGCCAGATGCCAAGGTATTTGATTTCACTTCTCACCGCCAACGGCCGTCCATGCTGTCCCATGATACAAAATTTTTTCCAGTTTTTTCTGGTATCGTAAGAAGCCCTCTGCACTGGGGTCCTGAACAGAATTGTTTCGGTTTTTTGGAAATTGATCCTCAATTTCCAACCATCGCAATATCCCTTAATGTGATCGAAGTCACGTTGCAAAAGTGTGTTGATGACCATGATTTTCGGACCTGATCTGTAGATCATCTGCGTACGCTATAGCGTGACTGAGAGAACCTACAAGATCACTTGTATAAATGTTAAACAATATCGGGGAGTTCACCGCCCCCTGTTGTAAACCGTTTTTAATTTCAAAGACTTTACTCGAAGTTACATTGCCACATTTGACAACGAACTTCTTTCCCATAAGCATTTCTTAAATCATATATAGCATAGGTTTACGCATGCCCAGCTTGTAGAAAAGCCCCTCTAACCATACGGTGTCGAAGGCCTTCTCAAAGTCAACCAGACAGGCCCCTGTGCACTGTTTTTTTTGACTTATTCCATTGAATGTCGGACACTAGTTTCGATGCGGCATGAATGGTGTCATGCCTCGCTTGAAAACCAAACTGATTTTCCGGAATAATTTTGTTTTCCTCGACCCACTTAAGCAGAGCTTTATTGACTATTTTCTCAAATACCTTGCTTACATTCGGCAGAAGGCTTATTCTTTGTAAGATAATGTGCAGTACCACATAACGCATGCATACTTCTTGGATTGTTGCTCGTTATTTTCTTTGGGAAGCGGATGTTGCTGTACCATTTCTGTTTGTAACTGCATGAGTATAAAAGTTATTTTTGTGTTTCACTATTTCTTATTCAAGAAAGTCGCGTAACCCTGAAAACTCTTCCGCGGAACCCCAGGGTTAGAACCGAAATTGTTTATCATCAGCAACTATACTAGATGGATGGATATTTTATTTGGACAAATCATTGCTTCCTATATCCACCACTTATTAAGTTCGATACACTTAACTAACTACTTTGACACACCATCGACCTTAGAATTTCACTTCCCGATTACATGACAGAAAATACTCACAAACATGTCCAAAACCTATGGAGTACAATCACTCATCATATTGTAACAAAAAAAAAACCATTACTCATAGTTTTGGTACAAAAACAAGTTTTACAATGTTTCTTAATCGCTTGTCACAGTTTAATTTAAACGTACCCACAACAGGAAACACGTTGTCATAAATGGTCGAAAATATGAATTGGATTTCCATCAAATGCCCTCATTTGCATAGACTAAACCAAACGAAAAAAAAAAATAAAAAAGTTCCAAAATAAAAAAATAATTTACAATTTTCCACATACACATACACACATACAATCGGTAAATTTTTATTTTAAACGGAATTTGTTGAAATTAGATTCTAGATTTACTAGTTCAGCAAGTTTTATATTTTTATACAACGGATGATAAAAAAAATAAAAATAAATAAAAATTCTTACTAATTAGCTAAAATACTATGAATATATATCTCAGATATATATATCTGAGATATTATTTTACACGGTCGTATTTTTCATATCATAGCTGATTATTATCACGTTTTAATTAACATTTATAAGTAATTATTGATAATTTAAATATTTGCGATGTTAAATAATGACAATTAACGCAACTAAAAATACGAGCCGAAATCACGTGTATCGCGTGCGTTTATTATAATAAAATCATAAAATCAATTACGTAATTGAATTAATTTATTTTTATTCCAAAAGGGTCAGAGACGTGGTCCTTTGGGATTAATACCACCACATCGTGCTAAAGGTTCTCTGAATCAGTTGATGGTGAATAATATCAAAGAAAACCTATTTGGACACAACAACAAAATCAAAGTTTGGGACTGAATTCTGCAACGTTTGAGGTCTGGGATGTAGCAATGCCAATGTATATATTTCATGCATAAAAAAAAAGGCCACACGCTCTCTTGCTAACAGAAACTCATATAAACTCAACAACGGATCAAACATATATTCGCTGTGCTCCCTTGGAATTGCATAACCGTCTACTTTTCAAAAGCTGTCTTTGTGCATCTTCCAGATCAAAATTAGAATGCCATAGAAGGGTATCGATGAAACCACGTAATCTCAATGTTATTTGGGTTAAATGTTATCTTCCACAAAACCATACGCTGCCTTATGGCATTAAATCGGAGAAAATTCTTTCAAGATTTATCTGAAAAGGTCGAGTCGATAGGAACTCGTCATTTAAAAAAAATTCTCTAATTTCGAACATATCGGAGAAAATTCTCTACAGAGGCTTCGTTTCGACCACCATTTCGAACAGATCTTCCGATGCAATTTATCACAAAATTTAGCAGCGACATAATGCGTTCCGAAGTCATTCGACGAAGAATTGTTGTTGAATCTATCGAATGGATTCTAACTACTGTTTTGTTTCGCAAAAGATAATGCAAACTGAACTAACTTTCAGACACTCGAAATTATATTTAATCTGTTTTTTCACTTCGGATACAAACTACATCTCACAATCTCAGCTCCGTTAGAAAACTCAGATTAAAAAAATACAAATTTTTGGCCCAACAGGCTCGTTAGTACCCAGGGCCGAGCTTTATCACAACCATTCATGTGTGCGTGTGTACTTCTTGCGCGATGACGGGACCTCCAGTTTTATGCCGACTCCAAACGGCGAATTTGTGTTAAGCTTTTCTTGACAGAAAACTCAGATCACACGTTAGAAAATGTTCATCCCAACTAGCACATGTTCTTTGTTGGTTATGTTCTATGAGGTGGTGGGTTGATGATGCAGGCGAGATGTACGCCTTCCTAAGGCCAATAAAGCCCCCCGTGATGCATGTTTAAATCCACATGCGTAGGGGGCTCATTCCTTCGTCTCGTTCATATCCATTTTTAGTCCTTTTATAGGCTGAATGTTGCTGAAAACCTGAAAAAAATTAGAGAGGAAGTGGGCTTTCGGATGGATCAGTTAGGTAATGGAAAAAAAATTTTCCAACATTTTTTTTTGTAAGTTGATTGAAGATTGGTCAGTGACGCAGAAAGTGAATGGTATCCTGGTGTGATTCCTCATCACCGCAACCTCAACATAACTCTTCACCTTCAAAATGCATTTATAATTGATGGCTTTTGAGTAAGTTGAGTCCCGTAAGTATATCTACCACTGTCCAAACAGTTTTCCAGTTTTTGTTTGTCGTAGGAGTTTGTGCGTTCTGGTTATGTCTTACTCGGGTCATATCCTCACTAGTTTTTGGCGATATTCGATATATTGACCCACCCGTGGTGAGGTCATATAATGGCAGTTTGACAGATTGATTTGCATGATTAATACTGGTGGCAGATATTTCCTCGACAGTTCATCTGCAATTTCAGTAGCCTGCATGCATCTTTGCCCAGGGACGTTGGACGGTTCTTTACAACGAGCGCTTCGCGATATAGATTCACAAGGTTTGATATTATTCTACAGCAGAAATTGTTTAAATTACTGCCTGAGTTTAAAAAAAAAGAGAATATTATCTACTTGTATTACCAGCATTACGGTAGTTTTGGCTGCCTCTGTTATTGCCAATATCTCCACCTGGAAAACAATGCCGAATTCAGGGAGACGAAAAGTGCCGTTTAGCTTTAGTATTCTAGAAAAAACTCCCGCCCCAACGCGTATGTCCATTTTGAAACCAGTATTGATGGATATGACACAATTGAGAAGGTCGCTTTCAAATTCAGACTGAAGCAGCTCAGCTGTATCGTCTGACTATATATACTCTGGTATCTATTAAGAATTTGAGCATGCCCTCCCAAATTTTTTTTTCCAGCAAATGACCTCAGTGCTTCTTAGAGCCCCATTAGCTGCAGATTCTTGCATGGAAAGGTCTAAGGGTAACAGGTTGAGAATGGGTTTTGAGTCTTTTCTTTGTCGTATACCCAATAGGTTTTTCCAGATTGCTGAAAAATTCATCGAATGGAAAAATGTAAATATACTTTGAACCCACTAAGGGGCTACTCAGCTTCTGTAAATCGCAAAACTGTTGACCCTTAGCGGATTTATATAATTCTGTGAGCGAGACTGAATACGTGGTTGAAGTTTAAATATATTGAACAAGGGGGGCAGACCACTTATGTATCTTCGAATCAACAAAGCTTAGTAGCCGAAATTGACCACGGAAAGGGAATTGAAAGCCTACTTCTTGTGGTAATTTCCAATACCGGACATTTTTGGGCACTTTTCCAAAATAACATCTTCCCTAATTGGAGTAATTTTCAAGAGCCGATATATGGGTTTCGAAATAAACGCCCAACTGAAGACATGCCAACCTATGTATCCCTTTTATTGACATCTGCAATGGAAACGCGAGGAAAATGGAAAGCTGTTGCCTAGGAGGGCTTTCTGCATTTTTTTGATTAAACAACAACCTCTAGAGTACCTCACGGATAAATCATGTCACCCACACTTAGCTGCTGCACAATTATCAAGTTTTAGTGACAACAAACAACATTATTCACGTATAGACTTGAAGTAACCACATACAACTAAATTCTAAAGCGCAAAGCTAAAGCTAAAGCGGACTATTTCTTGAGATTAACGAACGTTCTCTGAACATGTGGCACAAATCTTGCCATATATCACTGATGTTAAGTGCATGTTTACTATAAAGCTAAGGAGCTACAGGAGGGAATGAACCTAGGGCTTAACCATCATGCCATTCCAACTACCAACCAACAACCCGGTCCTCTACGAACTGCCTTCAGTTGCGAACTTCAATGTGGTTGAGGTTCGTTTAACATGATCTCGCCACACATAAGATGATGTCTACCTTTTCAGCATATGACGTATGGGTGCGGGAATCGAAAACTGTACGGGCCGAAGTGTTGGTGTCCCATCGCCCTACCTTCGAAATGCTGTCGTATGCGCCTTTAACATCAGGCGTTCACATTTTATGAAGTTACGGAAACCTTTACCTCTGAAGTAAGCGCTATGCATAGGGTCCCCTTTTTTTTTTGATTGGGCGAACGATGCTGAGGATTCACCTGGATCCGGAATTAGAAAGCTCGGAAGGAATTCCGTCATTTATGTCCAATTTTAAGTTTGGATATTGCTATATAATATATATATCGGGTTTTTCAACAGGGACGCTACAAAAGTTGAGCGACAGGGACAGCAAACGACGCCATTTTTCTTGCCGCACTTTTGACATTTCTCTTCAGTAAGGTTTGCCATTTCATCATGGAAAGATATACGATCCAACAACGATTCGAAATTATTAAAATGTACAACCGAAATTCGGAGTCAGTGGCCTCAACGTTAAGAGCGCTACGTCCAATTGATGGTCGTCATAATCGTCCTAGCAGATCAACAATTGAGCGTCTAGTGGAAAAATTTGAATCCACAGGCACAGTACAAAATGTTCCCATGCCAGTGAGACAAAGAAGTGGCCGTAGTGTCTAGAATATTGCTGCCGCTGAGACTTTAGTTGAAGAAAGCCCAAATATGGCACTCACACGTCGTTCTCAAGCGTTGGGCATCTCTGTGATGTAGTTGTGGCGAATTTTGCGAAAAGATCTTGCCTACATCCTTACAAGATCAAATTGACGCAAGCACTGAAGCCGCTTGACCACCATAAGTATCGTATGTTCGTGAATTGGGCTGAGCAACAACTTGAAAATGATTCGGATTTTCATCGAAAAATCATCTTCAGCGATGAGGCTCATTTCTGGCTGCTGAATGGCTTCGTCAATAAACAAAATATGCGGGATTGGTCAGGCAGCAATCCACACGTACTCCACCAGTCATCATCCCGAAAAAATTATGGTTTGGTGTGGTTTATGGGCCGGCGCCGTCATTGGGCCGTACTTCTTCCGTGATGATCAAGACCGGCACGTTACTGTGAATGGGAATCGCTACCGTTCAATGATAACCGAATATTTTTGGCCCCAATTGGATGATATGGACTTGGAGGACATGTGGTTCCAACAGGACGGCACCACAAGCCACACAGCGAATGCCACAATAAATTTATTGGAAACCAAGTTTTGAAAACGTGTTATCTCACGAAATGGTCCAGTCGCTTGGCCGCCTCGGTCGTGCGATTTGACGCCGTTAGACTATTTCCTGTGGGGCTACGTCAAGCCTATTGTCTATGCCAACCAGCCAGCGACGATTAATGAACTTCGTACGAATATCGAACGTGAAATTGCAGCAGTATCGGCTGATTTATGCTTGAAAACCGTCGAAAATTGGGTTCAGCATCTGGACTTCTGCAAGCGTGCCCGTGGTGGCCATGCAAAAAAAAATCGAGTTCCATACATAATGGCATCAAGCGTACTTTCACAGGAATAAAGAATTTCATTGATATCCAAAACAGTTTTTTGTTTTATTTAAAAAACTTTTATAGCGCTCTTATTGAAAAACCATTTACATACTTCATTTAGTTCCGTTAACTGGTAGTTTTCGCTATTGCAGCCAAATTTGATTAGCTCATCTGGCTGACAGCGGATGATTGTTCGTTATCGGTGTAAAATAGTCTGCAGAAGTCGTTCCTTCATGTTCTTAGCATCGATTGTATCATAACAACTATATTTCCCTGTTCATCTCGACAGGATTCTGTTCGCGTTTTTTTCTCTGCCTTTGATGTTTAAACTTTGGGAATGTTTAGCAACATCTTCCCTGAAGTGGCATCTCTCTATTTCTTCGATAATGCGGTTTAAAGCTGGCGTTCATCCCTATGTCATTAACTGTAAACATCATGGGCACCTTTTGTCTTCGCCTATGGATTTGCCTTCTTGACCTCATTTTTGTCACCGAGCATATGTTACCTTTTTAGAACTAAGTAACCTTTTTAGAGCTAGGAGATATTCCTGCTCCTGTGAGAAATCACCAATTAGACTAGGTTATGAATACCTATTTCATATTTGGAGTTGGGCCGCAACACATACACCAAAGCAAAGCTGGACAATCATCCTTCTAGATGATTCTCTTCGTTCTGCAAATCTAAAACCTTTTAATGGTTTAATAGGTGTTTGTGTTGGCCTTTCTTTTTATTACAGTTTTTCAGTATTCTCTGCCATTTAATCATGGAAAGACTTAAAAACGAGCAACGATTGCAAATTATTGAAATTCATTATAAAAATCGTACTTTGTGAAAAATGAAAAAATCCGCTGTTTTATCAAAAAATTGTGTTCAGTGATGAGGCTAATTTCTGGATCAACGGATACGTAAATAAGCAAAACTGTTCCATACGTAGTGATGAACACCCACATGCAATACAAGAATTACCGATGCATCCCGAAAAACGAGATTTTGGTGTGGTTTATGGGCTGGTGGCATCATCGGTCCATTTTTCTTCAAAGACGACCGTGGAAGATTCGTTGCCGTCAACGGCGAACGATATCGAGCCATGATACGCCATTTTTTTTTTGCCCAAGTTGGCTGAGTTGAACTTGGTTGACATGTGGTTTCATCAAGACGGTGCCACATGCCACACAGCTCGTGAAACAATGGAAATGTTAAAGGATATTTTTGGTGAGCAACTTATCTCTCGAAATGGCCCTGTGAGTTGGCCGCCAAGATCATGCGATTTAACGCCTCTTATTATTTCGTGTGGGGTTATGTAAAGTCGTTATACGATTGAAGCCTTATAGGACAACATAACACTCGTAATTCGTGGAATACAGGCCGAAATGCTCGAAAAAAAGGCTCAACATTTGACCTTCCGAATGGACCATTTGAAACGGAGCAGCGGAAAACATTTACATGTTGTTGTCTTTAAAACGTAAATGGCAAAGGCTTATTTAGCGATTATAATAAAAATGTTTTACATTTCATGCAAATTTAGGTGTTTTATTCAATTAAAAAAAAAACTACGCTTGAAAAAATCATTCTTTACATCAGATGTTCAAAAGAGCTTAGCGAAATCATTCGTATCCTTGTACCCATTGAAGGAAAAGCAAGATATGAAGTTACAGCACACAGTCCAACAAACAAAAACACGAACAACACGATCAAAAAAAAAAGGCAAATTCTTTTCTAACACAACAAGTAAGCAAGGGATTTCATCATTCCAAGAGACGTACAGAAACTCTATGGCAGAGTCAATAAGCATCTGCAAGTATCATCTTGGAGCGGTATTTCAGCGTTATACGTTTTTCTAGATAAAACTGTTCCGTCAGTTCCTTTACGTTCCAATTTTATTCTTAAACTTGTAACTTGTCTCACTTATAACACAGACGTCAATTCCATTCGTTCGAAATCAGATGTCAAAAGGGATTCTGAAGTGCCTTCCGGGAGGGATATTATGAATTATGATATCAACTAAGTCCAAAAAAAACAAAAATGATAGCTCATCAGAATGTAGCTGTTGAGTTGGTAGTCCTGTCACGGCCAAACATTCAAATGCTATTACATAATTGAATAATTTATGTCGTCGTAGTGTGTACGTTGTCGTCTTTTATTCGTCTGACTTCCAACTACCTAACGACAAATCCATGTGCTCTTCTGGTGACTGCCTGTCATTTTGTCGTCGATTACTAATTAATGTTCGGTTGCCCTCGTTCAGTCGTATCTTCCCCACATCAAGTCGGCCAAACAATTGTAACGAAGTGGTACTAAAAGTGATTCCTCCATTAGTATTCCAAGAACGACGCTGCGACGCTACGATTACCAGTGCTATCTATGGAGTATACCTATGTCTGACATTCACTTTGTCAAGACCGATAGCGAACGAAAAAAAGAACGTGACTCTGGCTATTTCTTGGAAATATTCAAAAATAGACTTTGAAGCCATAAGAACAGACACATCTTTCGTGGTCCTTTTGCGGAACTTTTTCAAGCAATAGGAATTCCATTGGAGCAGGAGTTTCTTACCAAAATTGACACAAATGGTGCATAGAAGAGGGGGGATTAACGTACGTTGACACTAGACGCAATCACTGTTTTCGAAAGCTATGAATAGACTGGCATTGAGTTTGGGGGGCCGCTGCTGGTTTGTGATTTCGCATTTCCAAGGACGATTTATTTTAGAGAGGGACTATGTTGATGTCCTTTTCGATAAAGGCATTTTGCTTAAGTATGGAATGGCAGAGGTTGTTATAAATATTTGAGGCTTATGGAAGTGGAGCAGCGATATTACCGACGTCCCAGCTGACTAGACGTGTGCCTTTAATACTTTGGATTACAGTTTGATGAAGTATCTAGCGGGAATCGTGACATGTCACGCACATAATCGTGACATGTCACGTTACATTGAGGGATGACTAAGAAATTGGAAACTCTGCAACTAATAAAGGAATGGTGGGATAGGTCGTAGCATGTGAAGTCTAGGTGCAATTTGGTAAGTATTCGCATGAACTAGTTACTGACAAAATTGCTGATGTGAAGATATTTGTCACTGGGTCAGTTGAATGACCTCCCTTATGCAAGGTAGAGTAGGCAGTGCGATTATATGAAACCATGAGAACTATCAATATGACTCTCAGCCTTCACTTGAATGAGTGAAAAGTAACTTGACCGTAGATATGGTTCAACCCCTGTGTATGGTCTTTACAGCAGCAGATGGGAGAGGACGAAAGACTATAATGCACATATTTTCAAAAGGCAGCATAAGAACTCCCAACATTAAGTCTACGGTGGCGTCTCCTGTCCCAATTAGCATGGACATAGTGAATATCCTAGATGAGCTGCTTTTACATATTCGGACAACAAGTCTTTTAGGAATCTCAAGGGTAAGTCAGGCCCATTGAACAGAGATGGTGGCGGATGAGCCGAAAGGCTAAAGGTAGCCCTCAAGCCGGGAATGGATATTGTGGGGTATCATATAGATTGGAACCGGCCTTTTATGTGGTTGTGCTTTGAGTTAAATACCCCATCACGAAAAATTATTACGAAGCAACCAAGAGCCTCGGAGAGCACTGATCTTATTGTTGACAACCATGCAAAACGAAAACAGGACTACGACGTTAGTATGTGCACCTGGAATGTGAGAACATTAAAAAGGAGAGGTGCAGGCTAACAACTACCGGAATCCCTAAGCTGCTACAAAGCAGACATTACTGCCATCCAGGTCATTCGATGGGATGGAACGGGTATTTGCCGTAATGTGTGATCGCCAGAAACAGTTTACCAACAACCTGATCAGCAATTATCAGTGTGGTTAGGCTAGGATAGTTCAAAACTTATCAAATCCAAAACCGTAGATGTGCACCTATTCATCGGTTTCAAAGCAGCATGCAGCATTTATAGAGACAAAGTATACAGAGCCTTACCGACATATTTGAGACCATAAAAGGATTTAAGCAAGGCGATGCACAGTCATGTGACTTCTTAAATCTAATTCTTGGGAGGATTTTACGGAACTGCCGAGGCAACACCAGGGGTACAACGTTCCATAAATCGGTGCAATTTCTAGCATACTCCGAAGATACTGAAATAATTGGTCGGACTCAATGTGACGTCATAGCCACGTTTGCTAGCGTAGTGAAAGAAACGGCAAAAATGGGTTTGATATTGGAGGGTAAGACCAAACTGTCAACTCGAGAGGATACAAAACACCGACAATTTGGAGAGAACGTCAATATTGAAGGAAATAACTTTGAGATGGTACAGAACTTTGTCTACCTCGGCTCCCCGATTAACTCTGACAACAACATCTAGTCAGAAATTAAACGAAGAATTACTCTTGCACCGATGTGCTTTCGGGCTGAGAAGTCAATCCATAGTAAAGCCCCCACTTGAACTGCTAAGGAAATCCTATGTAAGACCCTGATCATTCCAGTCCTGCTCTACGGCGCTGACCCATGAACCGTATCACAAGCGGATAAAGAAATCCTTGGTCTTTTTAAGAGAAAAAATTTGTCGATCCCATTGACGGGTTATGGAGATAAAGACCCAAGCGATAACGATAAGAGCTGTACAGCGACAAAACTTTAATAAATAAAACTCCGCATTCGACGTTTAAGATGGCTAAGACATGTAGACCGAATGAACACCAAAAGTCCGGCTCGCAGAGTCTGTCGGAAAGTCGCAGAGCCAGACCTTGGAAGCAGTAGAGGAACACCGCTCCTTAAGTAGTGCGGACAAGTAAAAAGCGACCTCAATGAACTTGAAGTGCGCAACTGGAGGCAGTTAGCCAACGACCGGGCTATTTGAAGCGGCATGTTGGTTGATGCCCCGACATCATTCCACTTGCCTTCTTGAATCTTTCCGGGTGTCTCAAATCTGCAGTAACCACGCTCATTTTCATCCAATCCATATCCGTTACTATCTCAAAAATCCCATTTCGTTCTCCCCATCACTGCTTTTTATCTCCTTAAAAGGACTAAGTGCTATGTATGTATACGAACTGAAAAAAATACATTCCTAACCGGACGAATACAAAAGCTTTCAATTACAAGATTGTCAATAGCACTCGAGCAAGGAATAATTGCAATACCACCAGGACTGTTTCGTCCTTCTGTTTATTTGTTCCTGTGTGATAAAGAAAATCAAATGAAAATATACACATACTTCAACAAGCTTTGGGACGATTATAACCCAAAGGACCACAGGAGTTTATTTTACCATCAAAGAGGACGAATTTATCAGATGACGACGCGTGCTGAGACGAAATGTCAAACTTCAAGCATCCATACCTACGCACAGCATGTTATCATTCAATTCCAAGTGTGGACCTCGGCAGAAGAATGGACGTTGATTGGGTTGCTCTGCGTAGATGTGACAACTGGATTGACGATTTGTTCACAAAACAACATCAAGAAGTGCAAAAAGTTGTGCTTCACTTGTAAAGGTGTGTTGGTAGGCTTTTGAATTTCATGACTTGAGTGCTTTAAGGGATGTCGAAAGTCTGGACTGTGGATGTAAACACGTACGTTCTTAATTAACAATTGATTTAAAACAAACAGTTATTCGGCAGGTTGTTTATTTACATTTGCAATTTACACCTACTCCAGATCCAAGAAAGGTTAATGTATCACGTGGGTTCATAAACCGGAGTCGTATTTTTTTTTTACAAAATTACACAATTGCCGCACCCTGTAGGCACCATAAGCTGTTTCTGTTTTGAAAACAAAAAAAAGGAAAAAAAAATTCCATCTTAGGGAAGTGTGTTTTGAAGTGTTTGCTTTAGCCCCAACCTTGTAAAAGCAATGAACCTTAGTCGTTGACGAAAAAATCCTGTTATTCAATGTAACGGTGACATAGTTTTCCATGAGCCTACAATCTCAGCTGAGGATATTGCGACTTTGGGGAAATGCAAAGGGCTTTGTTGCAATGTTCGGAGATTGGTGACAGCCCGGTAGCGCTTGTTCCGTTTGCTGATGCATCCACTCAATTGAATATGAGATACCGAAGATATGAGAGATATCATGTGATCCGTGTTGGAATGGATAGTCTCAAAGATAGATGTTCACAGTATGACATAACAAGTAAAGATCAAAACTTCTCAATCACAAGTTGCAATCGTACGCAATACCGGACACGTTATTACATCATACAGACAGTAGGTGAGGTTAGGTAAGGTTGTAGTGGCTGCAGGCAATGCGCGTGCACACTTAGACCATAAAAGGTCCGTTGTGGTACTACGTGGATCCGTCGACTTGCCTTTTTTCGATCACCTAGTTAAACCATTCAGAGCTAACTATGTTGCGTAGGAGGTTTCTGACATCTACTGATACTAACAAGCTCATCTAGATTATCGAAGAAGTAGTCTCCCAGATGAAGTTTTTTTTTCTGAGAGAGCTGGACAAGAGCATAGAAGGTAAGTAATACCAAAGAGTATAGAGCTACATAGAGAACGCATCACAGCTAAAAAAAAAATCATGCCGTTTCTGACTCGGGCGGTAAGTGTGAAGGGGAAATTTCGTCAATCGTATGCAACGGCTATGCTATTGTTGGTGCTGGGGTAGCAATGTCAATACTGGGGTATCAATATCAGTAACCCACATAGAAAATTTTCGTTGAATGAGATGCGCACTCTATGTATCTATACTCTTTGGTAATACTTTCCTCCTCCTCCTCGGCCAAACAGCTTCTACAGAAGTCATTGCTGAAATGGCCACGTCTTCTTGGGTGTAGGCCTATAGGATAGTGTCCTGTGAGGACACCGATTATGGTGCTGATGTTTGATCTGTTCAGCATTGTCAAGCAGTTTGAGCGCTTCTGGCTATAGTTAGGCCAGAGTTGCCTAGATATTTGGCACGTTGTGCCGTTTATCAATCTGCGATATGCTTTCTTGATCGCATTTAGTTGTATCTGTTACTAACATGTAGCGAGTGGCAGACCTAAGATATCCACTGGTGGTATATTATTAAGGGTGATGCCCTGTCTGCCAAGCTCATCTGCCTTGCGATTCTCTGATATGTCTCTTTGGCCCCGCATCCAAAAGAGGTAAATAGTAAAATGCTCGGCTTTCTCATTAAGAGACACTCGGCATTCGTGGGTTGATTTCGAACTGAACAAGATTGCTTCTCGTCGCTGAAGATACTAATATACTTCGTGGATATTACATTCCTTATTATCCAAGACACGGCTTCTTTGATTGCCATGATTTCCGCCTGGGAAACGCAACAATGATCGGGAAGGCTTATGTTAAGCATCTCGGATAAATCACCTCCACCCACTCCAGATACTGTTTTAGAGCCATTCGCGTAGATGTGAATTGAGTTATTGGTTTCGATCGAATCCAACTCCCATTCAAGGCGACTGGAAAGGGTTGTCCTGAAGTTATGCTCAAAACTGAGTTGGGTAGTGGTGTGGTCGGTGTTTTCTGTAATGTCAAGCTGATTCAGAATCTTTGCGTGTTCACTCTGATTGGTTGTCCATTGTGACGAGGCTCTCAGTCTTACAGCTGCACAAGCTGCGGTCTATTTGCCGTAGATATCTAGGGGCACTTATTGTTGGAAAGCATCTAGGGCTGCGGAGGGGGTTGATCTAGGAGCTAATGCCTAAGCAAGCTGATCTTCAAACTTTACCTAGTAGGTTTCGGTTGGAGGCTATTTGTAAAGCCGTCCACCAGATTAAGACACCATACAGGAGTATGGGTCTGATGATAGACAAGTAAAGGCAGAAGAGATATGTGCCTGCATACCCCATTTCTTCCAGATTGCCATCTTAACAAGAGTATAAGGCTACGATGGCTTTCATAATATTCTCTTGGATGTTGGTTTTCCAGTTCAGTTTCTCATCCAAAACCAGGACCAGGCATTTATTTGATTCTGCGAACTTGTGACAGAGGCCATTAAGATAGTAAGTTGTATGATTTTAACTAAGATACGGCTTGGTTCTTGAATACTGAAGCTGACTTCGCTAATTGAAGTTAAAGCACCATCATGCCAGGTTTAATGCCGAGCTGTGAAAGTCACGTGCTCAATGCGAGGATCAAACCTCAGCGCGAAACCGTAGCAAGAGTCACGTTATAGGCTCTTTGGTACCCAAAGCCCAGCATTTTCTCCGCATTTTCATGTAGTAGTAGAAGGCTAAGATGGCTAGGACATGTAGAACGAAAGGACACCAATACTCCGGCTCGCAGAATCTTCGATTCCCAGCATGACGTCGGACGCAGTAGAGGAAGACCTCACCTTTAGTGGCGCGCACAAGTAGAAACCGACCTCAACCAACTTGGAGTGCGCAACTGGAGGCAAAAAAAAAAAAAAGAAAAAAAATTGGAGAGGCATGTCGGTTGAGTCCCAGGTTCATTCCGAACTGTAGAAGAAGTAGAAGTAGAAGTGTGTACTTCTTGCACGACATCCTGTTTTATGCCGAATCCGAAAGGTTGAAATAAGCTTTTCCTGACAATTGATACTACTCGGATGATTTGTCAGATAATCACAAGAGGATGGCCAGTGAAAAAAACAAACATTAAGGTATTGCTATTCAAGGAATCGAACCAATACCTTTTACACGGCAGTTCATCTCACTAACCATAGCGCCACTAAGCGAGCCACTTAACCCACTCTACTAGTATGGTCACTTCCTGTCGCAATGGAGTCTACAATATAGAGGACACGCGATTGCAATCATGTTTATAACTCAACTTGCAAATTATATGTAACTACACATACTGGAACCCATATGCTGTCCATAATTACATTGCAGCACCGATTCAAGGAAAGTTAGCAAAAGAATCATCGTTTTAACTTCTGTAGCCCAGTATTTTGTTTTTATAACAATTTGCGGAATGTCCCTACCAACGACAGAGACAGTTTCAATTCAGAGGATCTTACCTCATCGAAATCATGTCAAAAGCTGAAAATGAATTGCTTTTGCAATCCGTCCCAATAAATGGAGTTTACTCCTTCACCACTTTCCCAACACATCAAGAATTGAAAATTGCATTTGAAATGTCATCACGAAGACAGAGAGATACATATAAAAGGATCCCCATCACCACATCCTTGGGGCAGTGTGTCAATAATTGTCACTGAAAATGAAAACAACTTATATCGCACGAAGCTTACACAAACCCATAACCATTTCAAACGAAATTACTGCGTCCCCAGAGGATAGACAGATGCCATTTCGCGTGCAGCTTTTCAAAACTGCCCTGCAATAAAACATAATTGTGTGTCATTACTATAACAGCACCAACAAAACGACAAAGACAACAAGAGGGGGGTTTGTCAAATCCTGACACTTCAAGAGGAGAACTTCTGATGTTAGCTTTCAATATTCAATTGCATTTACAATGTAACTCGAGTGGTTTTGTGCAAACAAATGAAATCCACCCTCGAGCTGTAAGCATGAAGCGGTGTGTATGTGTGTGGGTGAATGCAATGAGACACAATCTATGGAGGGACGGTACATAGTCTGGCGTGCTCGTCGGCTGGATTTATATCAAAGTGGTGTGCATTTGAAAAACAATTGTGGCTATCCTTTGGTGGGTGGCATGATATTGCGGATACAATATTGCCATCGGCAGCGATAATCGAAAAAGTGGGCTTCTGGGGTAGGAGTTTGATTCCTCGGGCATTGTTGGAATTGTTGTCGTAGGTTTGCATTTGTGTCGTCATGAAAGTGACATGTACATGTGATAATTGTTTTTTTGTTTGTAGGTTAAGGGTTGCTCGTGCTATTTTAGCCAGAAAGACCACTAACCACTGGGCCACTAAGGCACTGGGAAAAATAGGTAGGATTGAATCAAAATAGCCTACAGGATCTTACCTTGGATAAATTATACGAAACCCATTGCCTACAGCCTGGTCGACATGATAGCGTTTTTGTTAGGAGAAACTACACAGTGACATAAGGCCATTATTTCAAAATGTTGTGTGTTGTTTGGTTTATGTATGAATCTCTATATTTCAGCGTTCGTCCAAAGATAGGCTTGAGGATATAATGATTTGCATTCATAGCGTAACGAGTATTTCGGCTGAATTGTTGAATCGGTAGAATGCAGCTGGCTATTTCATTTGGGCATTGGTTGTTAAAATATCGATAAAACAATGTATAGCAGGAGACATTTCGACGATGTTCAAGCGAAACTAAAAAGTTCGATATTCTAATGTCTCCTTTAAGTTTTTTCGCACCCGTTTGAATCCTATCTAGGAGGTGCAATGTTGTTTTTGCTGCACCCGATCAGATGTGGGCGTTGAACTCAAGTTTAGGGCGTATAAACGCTTTATATATTGTGGCCAGATCAGAAGAAGTGGAATATTTCTTACATCGATTAAGGAAACCTAGACATTCGCTGCGTTTTTACAAAAACAAATTTTTGGCGCAACAGGTTCGTTAGTACCCAGGGCCGAGCTTTCTCACAACCATTCATGTGTGTGTGTGTACTTCTTGCATGATGGTGGGACCTCCTGTTTTATGCCGACTCCGAACGGCGAATTTGAGATAAGCATTTCTTGACAATTGATACTACTCGGATGATTTGTCAGATCATCACGAGAGGAGGGCCAGTGAAAAAAATCATTTACTTGTTGCTACGGCTGGAGTCGAACCCAGATCTTCTGCGCGGCAGTTCATCGCACTAAACATCGCACCACTGAGCCCTCAAGTCACTGCGTTTTTAGCGACTTGGAATATGTGGTCGTTCTAACGTAAGTCGTTACTAACACACATACCTAGCATGGAAACTTTCTCGGTTTCTTCGACGTAAGTGTTCATTCATGGAAAATGGCTCTAGATTTTGGTTTGGCTTTAACGACAGAAGACAGCATTGTGTTTCGGAAGCATTGAATTCACACTGTTGGATTTACCCTACTTGGTGATGCTGTCAAGGTTGGAATTTAATGAGCTTAACATATGTTGTCGTTTAGATTCCACGTTCGAAGATGAGGGATGTGGACCAGAAAACGAATATGAGAAGCTTTACAGCTTAATGTCATCAGCGATGGAATGAATTGGAATAGAAGTTGCAGACAGGAGATCATTGATAAAAATGAGAAAGAGAGTCGGAGACAAAACTGAGCCTTGAGGGACACCAGCATTTATTTGGTGAGTTGCAGACTTGAATCCGTCCAAAAAAACTTGAATTGAAGGTTTCGAAAGAATATTTCTAATCCGTAGGAGAAGTTTTCCATCGATTTCAATTGCACGCAAAGGGCAAGAAGCCAAACCCTGTCAAATGCCTTTGAAATATCAAGTGCAACAATCTTACTTTCTGCACCATGGTGGATGATTGGTTAGACTTTTCGGTGAGATCACCAGTGGACCTGTTGCTGCGAAAACCATACTGCCGGTCATTGAGAAGTTTTCGTGTTTCGAGATATTTCATAAGCTGACGATTTATCAGCGTTTCCATGACCTTGGAAAGAATGGACGTAAGTGCAATTGGTCGGTAGTTGGAGAGAGAAGAAGATTCGCCTTTTTTTTTGTTGGTACAGGCTGGACAAATGCATTTGGATTTGTGTTGCGTGTGAGGTTGGATAAACGCAAGTCAGTAGCAATAAAACCGCTAAATGTGGTCTCATTTCGTTTTTCCTTATTTCGCGTCACTCTAGAAATCCATTTGAAAGTGACATATAGACATAATGGTCTTACGTCGCTTTTCGAAAGCCACACCGAAATATAGCTTTATGACACTTTGTGAAAGCGTAATAAAGCCATAATTTGAAATACGGGCTCATGTTACAAAGCCTTATGTTACGGCCCCTACTGGGATTTGCTCGATATACCGCTCAAACTTAATCGACTATTCAGGATGGCGTTTAAAAAATGCATGCCGCTCCATATGGTCGAAAACGAACTAACCAAAATATTCAGATATACTAACACATATAAATACCATGAGCGTTAAATTTAGTACACCCAAACATAAACCTCGGATAAGCATTAATAAGCAAGCGTTTATAATAATTTCAGCAGTAAAGGCTTTGCAACAGTAAAATGGGTGCATTGTCTAGTAATTAACACCATGGACTACTAAGCGCGGAGTACCTGGTTCAAATTCAGGAATGACAACCCCTAAACTTTCCCATATCTTCTGAATGTCTGACCAATATCCGTGAGTATAAAACTGTCATGAGAATGTTTTTAAATATGACCCTCGGAGTCGCCGATAAATAGGAAGTCCATTTCTTTGTGGCAAAAATAAAAACTTCGCACATACAAATGCAGGGAGAAGCTAGGTTGGAGGGACTTCAATGGCAGATATTTTATTTCAAAGGGTAAAATATAGTGCACCAAAGTACAAAGGATTTCATGATAGCTGATAACAGGAGCCATGCGCTATCACTGCAGATTTAGAGGTAATAATTAATCTTACACCAATCGATCAGAATATCAAGGATATAGCAGCGAAATGTGCAGCTAGAATTAGAGAAGCTGGGAACCTTTGCATTCAAACTTTTGGCCGCAGCACAATACTGAAATTCAGTGGCATATAGTGACAGATTGTCTGACTTCATCATCCCTTATCACAATTTTGATATCAACCATTTAAATCGAATACTTACCCGGGACGAATGGTGGACAAACAATGTGGTATCCAGCTTGGAAACAACGATCTACACTGAAATGGATTCAGACATACCTAAGAGTAATGAACTGACAGAACTGACCAAGTAGAATCGGCATTCAACTGTAGATCCCATTATGTAGTAGACAAGATCTAAAGGGTCTTCCGTTAGGGACTTCCGAACTTTGACGTTGACTGAACTGGCTGTTAAATTCAGTCGGTTCTTCCAAATGATCTGAGGCGGTCTTTCGCAAACCACAACTTGGCGAATTTTGCGTCGTACAAAATTCAACCAAATGTTAAGGACCATTGAAAACGACGTGTTTTAGTTGAATGGGCTCTGGAGCAGTTGAAAACTGAACCTTAATTTAATTCAATAATCATATTCAGCGATGAGGCCCATTTTTGGATGAACGGGTACGTCAACAAACAAAATTGTTAAAGTTGATACCAAATGCATCCCAAAACTCTCCGTTTAGTGTAGACTTTTGGCTGGCGGCCGGCGTCATTCTTCAATATTTATTTGGGGAACAACGTTGTCCAGACATCGATGTCAACGGCGAGCACCATAGGTTGGTGATATGAAAATTGTCCTACCGAGAGGACTATTTCCAGTATATTGGATAAATTTGAATCCACTGGTTCAGTAAACGTGAAACCAACAACCGTACGTTGACGTAACGCAAGATCTGATGAAAACATCTACATTGTCCGTAAGATGGGCTCGGGAGCTGTTGGAAACTGATCCTTATTTTAATTCAAAAATCATATTCATCGATGAGGCCCATTTCTGGATGAACGGGTACATCAACAAACAAAATTGTTGAAGTTAATACCAAATGCATCCCGAAAAAGTTTCCGTTTGATCTGGATTTTGAGCTGGCTGAAGGATGACGCCCTTCAATATTTATTTGGGGACCAACGGTGCCCAGGCCATCGATATCAACGGCGAGCACCATAGGTTTACCAACTTCGTTTGGCCTGAATTCGATGATATGGACACCAGCGACATGTGGTTTCAAAATGATTGTCACAGGCCTCACGACATATTGGAAATTTTTCACGAATGATTCAAAGACATGGTCCTCTCACGTGGAGGTGTTATGAACTAGAAAACGATTTGACACTGTTCGACAATTTCCTGCAGGATTTTTTTTATTCTCAGGTCTATTCGAGATGAGATGGTAAACCTAGGAAAGAAGGAGCTCACCTTAGAAAATTTGGAAATGAAATCAAAAAACTACATTTGGTGGGAATCGCTTTAGTTTTGAAAAGGGAACTTAGTTTGGACGCTGCTGATTAGTCAGCGGTTTCATGTTGTTCCCATTATACATCTAAGCAAAGTTTGTAAAGCCATACAGATGACACAATAAGATCAATAAACAGAAACTTTTGCTCACCAGCTTCTTGGTACGGGCTGGCGGTGTGCACGCACACACATGAGAAACGAAATCCAAATATATGGCCAGTACGACCCGCCATAGAACAATTTTTCTTGTATGCAGTGCGTCATCTGTATGACTTTATAATCTTTGATCTCATCTGATTGCGTTGACCCCCTGGAATAGTCCTCCCAAAGACCCGAAAGGAAAGCAAGCTTACCTCCGGAATTCTTTATTCCACGACATGCCATCATGAGTTATAATCTTGATCCGAAGCATAGTAACAACTACCCCACGGAGCCAATAGCATAATGTGGTGGTATCTAACCGGGCTAATCTACCAGCTGCCAAATATGAATTAAGCAAGACCTGCACCTGTCACAAATGAATGTCGTATGGTTCTTATTCGATGGACTCAGTGGCACACTAGTTAGTATGATGAAGCGTCGTGCATAAAGTCTGGGTTTGAAAGCCAGTCGTACAAAGTTGTACATAAATGTTTATTGGCCCTCTGTCGTTTGGATTCGTCATAAGACTAGAACTCCCGCCATAGTGTTAAGAGTGTACACGCACGTACGAATGGTTGTGAGGAAAAGCAAAGTTCTCGATTCAAATAGGCCTGGTACACCACAAATTTCTATTTGTAGTTCTACGTCGAATGACTGGGGGTTTTATTGTATCCGCTTTGGTTTTACAGTAAAAAAAGCTCTAACGAATAAAATAGCGCATATAAGCTCTAAGCTCTTTCATTCTTCTCTTGATGTCTTCATAATTTGGTGCTCCCTAGAAGGCGTTACCCGATTGAAATACTCTGGTTAGCGATGGTGTAATAACACGACTGTTGGTATTGTTACTTTTCAGATTCGAACAAGGGATTCCTAGTAAGCACTAAGCCACTGGACCTACTAAAGCGAACGGTTATTTTGTTGTTCAGGATACCTCGTCGATAAGGACATAAGTCTGAGAAGAAATGAGTGATATTGTGAGAGTGAACCTTCTTTAAGCAAGGTCGATATAAGGCTGATGAAAACCGCTACCATCCTCCGAGCAGATGGACCATAATGAGACTTGTTAACAATTTTGCCGAGCATGGGACAATCGAAAGAAGACCTTACCATCGAAACCCCTTCAGTTCGGACGGAGAACACAATCGCTGCTATAGCTGCTGCCATACAAAACAATCCAAGAGTTTCAACCGGAAGCTTTTCTGCTCAAATGGCAATAAGCATCTAGTCATTGCAGTCAATTTATGCACAATGATTTGGACTTATTCCCTTATAACATTCAAATGGCCAACAAACTGAACGCAGCAGACTTGCCGATTCGCTTGGAATTTCGCCAGAAGATGCTTCAAATGGTGGAAGAGGACGGAAACATGTTGAATTGGTCCATTTCGATATAAACGGCAACAAAAACAAACAAAATTGTCGAGTATGGAGTGCTTCAAACCCACAGATACTCAATGAGACGGAATTGTTATCCACTTCGTCTTACAGTGTGGTGTGCAGTTTCATCCCGCTGCATTGTGGGGCCCTACTTCTTCGAAAAAAACGGTCACGCTGATAAGGTTACTGGAGACCGTTCGCTGAGCATGTTGAGAGAGTTTTTCTATCCAGAATTACGGCGAATGAGAATTTCTTTCAATTCTGTGTGGCTAAAGAAAAACGAAATCCATACACTGAAAGAAAGTTATTTGTGTTTCTCAATGTAGCAATGTGTATCAGCCGCCTGTACTTGTTTCTGTAGTGGTAGCCAAGCTACCGTCAGCGGTTTGACTGGCCCAGAGTTAAGCTAAGTTATGAATTTTTAAGGAGATCAACAATTCATTGAATGAGGTCAGATTGTTGAATTTATTGAGTAATGCATGTGATTACATCTAATCTCAACCTTAATAAGGCTGCCGGAAAAGACGACCTTCCCGCCGAGCTTTATAAAGCCGGCGGAGATCACTTGGTAAGTAACATCCACCAACTCATAAGCCGAATCTGGTCGGAAGGAAGTATGCCTGAAGAATGGAACCTCAGCATCGTTTGCCCGACCCACAAAAAAGGAGACCCTCTAAATTGCTACAGAGGCATAAGCTCCTCAACATCGCCTACAAAATCCTATCTGCCGTAATATGTGAACGCCTGAAACTGTTTACCAACAACCTGATCGCCCCTTATCAGTGTGGTTTTAGGCCAGGAAAGTCCACAACCGATCAAATCTTCACACTTTACAACCGATCAAATCTTCACACTTTGGCAGATCCTGGAAAAAACCTAAGAAGTCCAAATCGATACCCACCACGTATTTCAAAGCCGCATACGACAGCATTTATAGAATGGAACTGTACAGAACCATGTCTAGTTTTGTTATACCGCCCAAACTCGTTCGTTTGTGTAGGACGACGATGGAGAATTCTTGCTGCTCCATCAGGGTCGAAAACGACCTCACCGACACATTCGATACAAAAAAATGCGATGCGCTGTCATGCGACTTCTTCAATTTGATTCTTGAGAGGATTTTGCAAAACTCATGAGCCAAGACCAGAGGAACAATTTTCTAAAAATCTGTACAACTGCTAGCATACGCCGAGATTTTGACATCATTGGTAGGACCCAACTTGATGTCATAGCCACGTTTGCTAGTATAGAGAAGGAAGCGGCAAAAATGGGATCAGCAGTAAATGAGGGCAAGACGAAGTATATACTGTCAACACGAAAAGACACACAACATGGACATATTGGACAGAACGTCACCATTGACAAATATAACTTTCAGGTAGTACGGGACTTTGTCTATCTCGGTTCCGCTATTAGCTCTAACAACAACAACATCTGTCAGATATTAAACGCAGAACAACCCTTGGAAACCGCTGTTTCTTCGGGCTAAGAAGGCAATTTCGTAGTAAAGCCTTCACTCGGACTACTAAGGAGATCTTATATCGGGTTTTTCAACAGGGGCGCTACAAAATTTGAGAGACAGGGACAGCAAACGACGCCATATTTCTTGTCGCTCTTTTGAGTTTTGACATTTCTCTTTAGTAAGTTTTGCCATTTCTTGATGGAAAGATATACGATCCCACAACGAGTCGAAATTATTAAAATTTACAACCGAAATTCGGAGTCAGGGGCCTCAACGTTAAGAGCGCTACGTCCAATTTATGGTAGTCATAATCGTCCTAGCAGATCAACAATTGAGCGTCCAGTTCCATACATAATGGCATAGAACGTACTTTCACAGGGATAAAGAATTTCATTGATATCCAAAACCGATTTTGTTTTATTTAAAAAAAAAACTTTTGTAGCGCTCTTATTGAAAAACCCTTTATAGAACTCTGATCATCCCAGTCCTGCTCTACGGTGCTGAAGCATGGACCGCCTCAAAAGCGGATGAAGAAATCCTTGGTCGACTCTAGAGGAAAATGCTTCGACAAATCTACTGTCCCGTTTGCGCTGACGGGCTATGGAGTCGAATATTTAACCAAGAACTATACCAGCTGTATAGCAACATTCCCCTGTTAAAAAAAACTCCGCATTTTACGTTGAAGATGGCTAAGACATGTAGAACGAATGGACGTCGGACGCAGTAAAGGAAGACCTCGACTTAAGTGGCGCTCACAAGTAGAAACCGATCTCCACCAACTTGGAGTGCGCAACTGGAGACAGTTAGCTAAGGACCGGGCTATTTGGAGACTCTTGTTTGTTGAGTCCCAGGTTCATTCCGGACTGTAGCGCCACTTAAGTAAGTAACTAGCATGTGACTCCATGTCTCAAGTCCAATGAAATGATTTATCGGTTAAGCTTGCTTTAAATCAAAAACACTTTGAACATTGTCGTCTGATTAGGTCTCCAATGAGTTCCGGTCTACATTTTATACCAAGGATAAGGAAAGTTTTGATGTTAATTTTTTAGAACCTGATCAGATTTATCTGATTCACCGATAAGAGTCCCTCTTGACTCCTGGGTTTGTCGTAAACCGTCAAGGGTGTAGTATGAACACATAATTATAGAGAGCATTTTTCTTATCGCCTGTAATGCATTAGAAATTTAGCATACAAGCTTTTATCTATTTGCAGATGAAGGCATTAATTTATGCCTAGTCTCTAGTTTACAACAAGTTAGTAGGTGCGGTTGCGGTCTTGCGCTCAAATGTATAGCGTTCGCAAATTTTCCGAATATTTAAATGAAACAAACGGTAATCGATTGGAAATATGAATGTATGTTGAGCACGATATGTGTTTCGTTTTTTTTTAAAAAGCATGCATTAAAATATTTTTGGTCTTCAACACCGCCTGACATGTAGAAAAACCATACAAATAAGTTAGATTCTGGGGGTTTTGGATAAAAATCCTTTACATATAATTTTAATTATTTTATGTTTGATCTACAGACATTTGGACATTTAACCAGGGTTTTATATTTTTTGTGAATTCTAGTATTTATTTATATTACAGAAAACTATGGAAAATAAGGTAAATTTACAAAGCTTAACTAGATTTAACTTCTAAAGTATAAGAGGTAAAGAAGTCAAATTAGCCTTTTTACACAGCCAATAGAAATGTCCAGATACTGATTTTTTTATTTATTTTTGTTTTACTCTCATAAAATAACAACTCCCTTCACAATATAATAAATGACTTGTATGGCCTGAGTACCCTCATTCATATTTCGTTGCACTAGTGACAAAAAACGTAGGTATGCCAATATTTCATAATTATCTATTTTTTATAATTTTGTTTTTTTATTTAAACTTTATAAGTTGGTAAAAAATGTTTGTTTTAAGTAAAGTGGCATACCCAGCCCGAAATCGTAAAAAAAGTTGTAACGTTATTGTGTCGCTAGGACGACGATTTGCACAATCGATTTGCACAAAACAACCTAAGCGTCATTAGAAATACTTCCTCTATTTTTATTTTTTTTATACGGTTTTTTTAAACTTAATTTTTTATTTAAATTGGTTCAAAAGACAAGATCCTAAAGATAACATTTTTAAAAACGAATCAATTATCGTAAATTTTCAACCAATTATGTATGACAAGACTTTCGTCACGACTCACATTCGCAACCATTTAGTACTACTACATGTGCAGATACACCTGAGATATGAGCACCCATCGTATTATTTTTTTTTTAAAAAGATTTACGACCAATCTATTGACGTCATTTTATATTGGCAATTCTATTGCCAAAGTGAACCTGTTCTGCTTTAAATTTTTGACTTTCCTTGGTTCCTGTTTTACCGACAAAGCCATTCGGAAACATAGTCTGATCTTATGTTGGATTACTGCTCCGATGTGGGTAAATAAATATTTAGATCCAATAATATGATGTTGTAGGTCGATGTTTTGTAAGGAATTTTTAGTAGACTAAACCCATTAAAAGATTCAATCTTTTGGACTAAGGTCAAACCACGATAGACGCAAAAAAAAAAATGTTATCGAAACTTTTATTGATGTTGTTAAGTCTGTCTATGGAATTGCAAGGGTTTAACGATAGGTGGCGTCTATTACTCACAATCAGTATAACAGCATCTTCCAAATAACCGACGCCTGTCAAAATTTCAAAAAGATTTGCATTGACGCAAGAGGAAGTAAAAATGAAGTGAAATGTCCAGACGAGGTCGTTTTCAAATTGTGCGCGACTTTTAAAGCAGTATTTTCCTCTTAATCCTTGTAGAGAAGTACAAAAAGGGTTCCCCCGACTTCGCATCCACAAAGCAATCAAAGCCAGCTGATTCATACAGCTTAGAAAAAACAGCCTGGATGTGCATATATTTAGGGAGGTGACCGTCGACTCTGAATATTTGATCATCAAATTCACAGCCTGACTTTTGAATGAGAAGATGCAATGAATGGTACAGAAAAACAAAAAAGACTTCACGATGGTCGCCTTGAGTAATAGGATATAGCCAGAGCTTACAAATAATTACTTAGTTAGAGCGCTGTTAACTGCTGAAATTGCAGAACATCTTAAGTGTGAATGGGTAGGAAACCCACCTAAACGGATTTGGTATGAATATCAACAGTGTAAAACCCCGAATTTATAGTTTTTGGGATATGACCTAGGACACTGTTATTTCGTAAGGGAATGGCAGTCTTTTTCAAACCAAAGAGTTTGGCCTTCTTTCATATTAAAAACTATAAAGACTTTTGGACATTCATATTCATAAGAAAGGTGGTGTAGCTTTACATCAGATAAAATTGAAAATTAAGAAAATTGAAAATCACAGAATTAGAAAGAATAATCCTTAGAAGCTTAAGATGGTGCTCAAATACTATGCAATGAGGTTATATGTCACCTAGCTGCCCATATCCCCTTAGATTTGTAATGAACCTCTCTATGTAAAAGGTCGGCAGCGGCAGATCAGAATAGTATGTGCCCTGACACTAAGGCACTTTTTTCCTTTCCCAAACGGTAGTGAAAGACTTCGCAAGATAGAGGATAAGTATAGGTAATCACCCGTCAGAAGGTTGCAATGAATGAGTCCCAACACAAACGATAAGTTTCAATCTTGTACAAGTTCGATTCATGGGGTCAAAAAATAGGAGCTATTTGGAGGTTTTGTCGTCATAACAACTTTCGTAGCACATTGAATCGCCTATAGTAATGCGAGACTCAAAAGCCTTGAGAGAAGTGCAAAAAATAGGAGCAATTTGGAGGTTTTGTCGTCATTACAACTTTCTTATCACATTAAAGCACCTAAAGTAATGCAAGACTCAACAACCCTTAGAGAAGTACAAAAAAAAAGTACAAATTTAGATTGCATACAAGATCCTATCCAACTTAAAAGCCTGATCTAAACCAGAAACAACCGAATTTGATTTGGGGAACCGAACGATTGGGGTAAAGCATGACTGACTTTAATCCGGTAAGTGATCATGTGGCTGTGATCCACACCGGAGCATTGTTTTGTCCCTACCGATGAGACTAAAGGCTCTATTCGAACTTTTCGCTACATATCAAAAATCTCGATTCAGTTTCCAAAGTAATGTCAAGACTGCTCTTAGTATACGCCCTTAACTACCAGCAAAAATTGGGTGGTTAAGAAAGCTACACGAGTTTTTGATCTGCGCGTTTAGAGGGCGGGTGGAAGGATGTTTTTGTAATAATCTGTCCCAAAGAACGACAAAAAATAAATCTTTAGACTTATTGCAGAACCTTGTAGTGCTGTGATTAGTAGAACATATCTCACTTGAGAGAAGTACAAAAAAATGGTTCCCTCGACTTTGCATCCACAAAGCAATCTGCAGATCTCCGAATTGTCTATATTCCAACCAAGTTTTCCATCTGCTAAAAGAACCGAAGAACGGATTCAACATTCTCTATGTGCATGCATTTAGATTGCATACAAAATCCTTTCCAACTTAAAAGTCTGAAGACCTCTATAGCACTGTTATCGAAACGAACTTCTAGCTTCGTACTCGTGACTTCTGGCCCGAGAGAACGACTATAGTTTATCAAGGCAAATCATGGAGACAATCAAAGAATTTCAGGTATGATAGCATCGACCACCTTTAGATGTATGAAGTGATGGCTGAATTCGGGAATCAACCAACATTGATGCAGCTGTGTCGCCAAACACTGAAGGACACAAGATCTGTTTATAAGCATCTAATCGAACTTTTGCCGACATTTACAGGATTTTGACAAGGAGATGTTCTATAATGCGATTTCATGAATCTCGTGCGGTTGGCTTTATCACCGAAGGTACCTTCTTGAACAAACCTGTCTAGCTAGTGAAATATGCAGACGATATCAACATTATTGGTCGCTACCATAGTGGTCTTCTAGAAGCATTTGAAGGTTTTGATAAGCAGGCCGAACGCGTTGGTCTTGTAGTTCACGATGACATGGTAAAGAATTGTATACCCAAGAACATGGACAAAACGGTACCGTTTATACCAATCATTCTCATCATCTAACTCGAACCGCACGAATGTGGCATGGAGATCCGTCGAAGATTGAATCTGGAAAACTTAAACTGCTTTAGTTTGGCAAAATAAATCGAATCATAACACGTTAGTTCGAATGCTGCGTTCACCATATCCTGAGTATACCAGTACTACTAAACTATGCTTAGTGAAGAAAACCGTATCATATAAAAATTGACAATCTTTTGTCAAATACTTTGTTCCGTATGAGAGAAAGGCCGCCATTGTCGATAGCATAGCTCTATACTTGTAACCGTGAAATATAGAGCCGAAAGCGGAGAAAGAGGAATTAGCATTAAACTACGGCAATACCAAATTTATCCTGTTAATAAGGAAAAACACATAAGATTGATGAATTGGATCACGCGTCACAATCGACGGCTTAAACTTTTATAAACGGACTTTGTATACCTACAATATAGGGTGAAATCGACATTTCGTCAGAAAACATACGAAGACTTTTATTTGCCAACCGCTGGTTCGGGCTTAGAAAGCATTTTGCCAAAAAAAAACCATCATCATCTTTTCGGGGTCGAAGCATGACCCATAACATAAACAAGTAGAGCGACAAATTCATTCGAAAGTCTTCGGTCCGGTTTGTGGGCTACGCCGACGTAGATCCAACCTAGAACCCTATAAGCTATACAGCGACATAGACGGGGTCAAAAATCTACTCATTGCACATTTAAGATGGATCAAGTCGAGAAAATGGACGCCAATACTCCGCCAGCAGTTTTCGATCACCATACAGATGTCAGATGGAGTCAAGGAAGACCGAGCTGCGTACCAGTATAGAAACCAGCCTCAAAAAACTTAAAGATGGAAATGGAAGGAGAGGTAGAGAAGTTGTGAAATCCAAGCCACGAAGTTAGAAATCACGTTTTTTTAAATGAAACTTCTTTTGGGACGGTGTGAATTAAATATGAAAGGAAAAAGTGAAGGAACAAAAGTTCAACCGCTTTCTCTGTCTCCAAGTAAGAAACCATTTTTTAAGTGAAACTTCTTTTGGGACGGTGTGAATTGGATTTTATGAAACGAAAAAGTGTAACGAACAAGAGTTCAATCGCTTTCTCTCTCTCCAAGCCATCAAGTAAGAAACAATTTTTTTGTAATGAAACTTCTTTTGGGACGGTGTGAATAGGATCCTATGAAACGAAAAAGTGTAACGAACAAGACATCAATCACTTTTTTCTCTCTGTTTTTTTATAATTCACTTTAGGGGTTTCAAATACCCTTTCTAGGTAACCGATTTGCATGCAAGGCAGGAAACATTTCGTGGAAGTTTGAGTGAAACAAGGGAGTTTGCAAAGCCGACGTCTCCTATAAGTTTTTTTTCGGCTGAGGATGAATCCTTTCTAGAACATTCAATGTTGTTTTTGGTGCAGTAGATAAAGAGATATAGGATTGCAGGCGATTGAATAGAAGTCGTTTGTCATGGAGGAGGGAGGAAGGCAGCTTCTATGATCTTCAATAGGTAGCAATCCCTGATATGTATTTCAGGTTAATGTCCGTTTCTGTATGAAGGTAGAATTTTAGTGTTAAAGTGCACGGCATGCACCAAATTAAGTGAATTTTATTGAAGAGTAAATCTCATGTTTTAGTCTGGTCGACGCTCTAGAAATAGCCTCCAACCGGAACCTTCTAGGGAAAGTATAAACAATAGGACTGGCTTGCATATGCTTAAGCGGCAAGCTCTTAGAACCACCCCTACTCACCCCATGATGCTATCCTACATCTAGTGCCTCTAGATATATACGCAGAATCCCTGAAATCCATCTCATTAACATCGAAATTATCCCACGAATGCCGACTATCTCTTATTGAGATGACAGAGCACTTTACCGTTGACCTGTTCTGGGTACCGGGACACAGATATATACCAGAAAACTGAAAAGCGGATCCGGTTGCCAGACAGGGCACTACCCTTGATATTCTACCACCAGTATAAATGTTTGGAATGACACTAGCTACATGTAAATCACAGATAAAACTGGATGCGATCAAGAAAGCAAACCACAGAATGCAAGCACAGCACAACGTGTTGAATATCTAGACAACTCTTGCCAAACTATAACCAGAAGCGCTCAATCTGCTTGATTACTTAGGTACCCATCTTTTTTATTGGTTGTTTGGTTACGGATGCGGTAGTGTAAGACTTTTACCACAGTATCTCATACAGGCATGTCAAATATTAATGTAACCCCTGTCCAGGTCTTGTGGCTAGATCCCATACCCGCCGCTGAGCTAACGAGTGGAAGATCATGAATGGGCCGCAAGATGGCTGGACACCTCTCCGTCTAATCTGCCCGGACTGGCCTAAGGGTCCTGTGACCTTGGGTCATAAGGGTAGATAGTGATAGTTAGAAGGTTAAACCCCAACTCCTGAATAAGGTAAGTTTTTTTGTTATACAGGAATGAAGCCTCAGCCAGCACGGGCGATAGTTCCGGAAGAGGGCTGGTTACATTCCAAGGAAGACAACGGGTCATCCTTAAACATTTTGCTTCCCCAGGGTGTTCGAGGTTCGTTACAAATGCCGAAAAGCTTGAACATAAGCACCGTAATTAGTGTTGTTACAGGACACAGAACTCTATGCCTACATGCAAAAAGAGTAGACATCTTCAGCAATGTCTTTTGAAGAAGCTGCTTGGACGAGGAAAAGTAGGAGTGTTTTCCTCACCTTCTTTGCTCTTGTCCAGCTCTCTCCAACAAAAGAAAACTCCATCAGGGAAATTGTCATTGACAATCTAGGCGAGCTGGCAAATATTAATGTCCGCCACTTAATAGTTAGCTCGGAATAGTTCAATTAGGCAAACAAATGTCAGGAAAACTCGATAGATCCACTGGGTCTACAACACTTATTTCTACTCTAAGTGTGAAAGCGCATCGCTTACAGCTACAGCTACCTATCTCTCCACCTCAGAAAACGGATATTGACTACTTGCCTATCGTACATTTTAACCATTGAAAATGTAGGATGGCTTGAAATGAAGTCGTCATCCATAAGCCTGCAACTCACTGGGTTCGCTTAGAACGCACAATTTTTGATGCGCAGACGTTATGTAAGTCCAGGTTGGCTAATGCAAGACCTACAATCATCACGCAAGCTACTCTCTCGGTACATTTCGTAATGGTGCCACACTACGAAAGCTTCCAGTCTGCGGGAAATCCAATGATTTTTATCTGAGAGCTACAAAAGAGTTTCGCTAACCTAAAAATTCGTTTCTTCCTTTAAAAGCCTGATGAAGTTTAATATCATCACACATCTCTTTTTAGTTGAAATGTGTCTCCATGGTTTCTCTTTTTCACAAATTTTGTGTCAAAAAACGAAACTCCTTCAATTTAAAACATCCAAAGTTTTTGTAAGACATCTTCCGACGTACACTTTTCGAACCTCTATCCACATAATCCCATCGAACTAATTAGACCACAGAATTAATTATTAATTTCGTTTGTTTTTTTGAGAACTAGATATTTATGTGAAGATTTTCCCACTCGCCTTGCGGGCAACATGGGAACTACACCCCTTTCCCCCATAACAGTATGAATACACCAACATCCTTTACAGAGTAATGATCCAAGCATAAGATGAAAGGCCGCCCAGAAAGGAAACATAATCATGCATAAAAAGGAAAACATTAACGAAAATAGAAAAACAACTTTCCCTCAGCTGGAGGTCGAAATTATAATTAATGAAAAAAAAAACACACACACACACACCTCTTGCTTCATCAATGAAAACGAAAGGAAAGTGAAAACAGGATAACGTAATTGATATTTTTAAATTATCCTCGTGAGGATTTTTTTGTTTGTTCTCAAACGTTGTGACCTAAACGCGTATGTTGAAAGAAGTGTCTGATTTTGATTCGACAGCAGGCATGCTGAAGCCTTAAACAAGTTCCTTGTTCAAACGTGGGTAAAAAAAAGGACAAGTTTCCTCAACTTATGGCATACGTGTACGTGCGATAGAGAATTCGAATTATTTGCCGAATATAAAATTTCTCGTTGCCAAAGTAATGGCAAGAGTGCCCTTATCCTACGCCCTTAACTACCAGCAAATTGGGTGGTTGGGAAAATTACAAATCGGTGCCGTGGTTGGGATTGGAATTACACGCGTTTTTGATTTGCGCTTTTTCAGGGAGGGGCGGAAGGATATTTTGAAATAAATCATATTTTTAAGGATTCCTCTACCAGCGATTAAGCAGTCACAGAGATGTTTGGAGGAGGATGTTGCGATGCATAAGCTTGGCATCGGGAAATTTGAAAATTATACACAACCTCTTCGAATTTCCAAGGACTTAACAAGTGGATTAATAAATATCTTTGTAAATTATATATTCAAAGAAAATGGTTCGCCCTTTATTTGAATTTCGGGAAAATTAATCCCCATAGGGATGTTGATAGATACTTCGATGTAAATAGCAACTATTTCGTGTTGAAGATGAATTTGTGTGTAGTGTGACTCCTTGATGGGAGTCAAAAGAGTAAAGTAATTGACTTTTTTTTTTTAATTGCTCTTACAATCTTTTCCTCAAAATTTTCTACACCGAGATTTGGATTGATTTTAACATAACGGTGACAGGGGAACCAACAAAAAAGGTTTTCGCGATTAATTCCGTCGGTCTATCGGTCCGCCTATCAAAAATAGTTTTGGCAGCCTGAAAGGCTTGACCAATTTCTTTCAAACTTCGTATAAAACCTTTTCTGGTCACAATTCTGATTAAGTATTTGTTTTTCATATCAAGAGTACCTTCCATATAAACATTACACATAACGTCTATTTTCTTGAAAACGGCTTTAACGATATTGATAAGGAGTTCCGACAAAACTGCATACCCAGTTTTTTTTTTCAATGAAGTCCTGTTGGAAGAACAATGAAATCTATTGACTTACTCTAGATACGCCTGTCGATTACAAATAGCAAGTCCGTTATTGAGAAGAGGAGATAATATGGACGAAGAAGTAGTGAAGTCATCTTTTGTTTTGCTCGGAATGAGCTTATTCCATGACCACCCATACAAATCAGCTGGACATGAGTAAAGAATTTGGGGATGCAACCCTCATCCTTCTCGTCCCGACAGCTTCCACAAAAGTCATTATTGACGAGAATCAATTTTTTTTTTGCATTCTGGTTTATGGGAAGGACACTGCCCAGATGGTGGTGATATGTGTAGTCTTTTCAGTTTTATCAAACTGAAACAGAGTTTCCGGTTTAAGTTGCCTGATTATATGTGCGGTTTGTGGCCATCTACAATTTGCTTCCTTGGTCGAATCTAGTTGTATAGAATTCTGCACAGTCAATCAAGCTTACTCGCACTGCAAGTCCCTAGGATATCATTGTATTGTATACAGATGTAAATCTTTAAGTAGTCTGCCATATCGTCAAGCAATAGTTGATATGCTGAGAGACAATTTTAACGGTTTTAGCTCACACATATATGACGCACGGCTGATAAATTAACATCTGACTACCGTAAAGGGTTAGGTCTGCCGTTAGGTGAACGAAAATACGATTAAACACTTTAACCTCAGCGTCGTTTGTAGGTGCACTACAGAGGCATAAGTCTCTTTAAAGTTGCTTACAAGATGCTACCTGCGTTCAAGATAAATGATAAATAAAACCGTTCACCAACAACCTGTTCGGCCGTATACAGTGTGGTTTTACTCCAGGAAAACTTACATCAGATCAAAAATCCTGGAAAAAGGCCAAGTAGTCTAAATTGATGCCCACCGAAAGCATTTAAAGAGACGAACTATACAGAGCCATGTCTTAGTTATTTTTTGCCAATGGGTTCTGTCCCTATTGAAAGATTCAACATTGAGGTAAGCTTCGTCTACCTCGTTTTCGGGCTTATTCGAGCTAAGAAGACAATTTAAAAACAAACCTTCTCACTCAAATGACTAAGGGGATCTTATTTCAGGCCCCTATCAACAAGTCGTGCTCTATTGCGCCGTAGCATGGACCGCATCGAAAGCGGATGAAGAAATCCTTGGTAGTTATGATCGAAAATTATTTGGAAAATATGTAAGGATATCTTACTTAAGACCCTTATCATCCAAGACGTGCTCTATGGCGCCGTAGCATGGACCATTTTAAAAGCGGATGAGGAAATCCTTGAACGTGGTGATCGAAAATTATTTGAAAAATATGTTCGGCCCAATTTATGTTGAAGGGCTACGGAGACACAAATAACTGAAGAGGAATCTTGGTTGAGCTATACTTAAGTAAGAATAAAGAATATAAGTCTGTCTTTCTTTACCGGTAGCATGTCTGAACAACATACTTTAGTATTGCAGTCCTATAAATGTCGGGTCAAATAAAATGCAATGGGATTATATGGAAATATCTATACGTGACAACCACTGGTTGACTGGTACCTAGCACCTTGACCATACAAAACGTATCCTTAAGCTTTGTCCCCTCTTCCCATTCAGAAGCTTTTGAAGATATATAAAGGGAGCAATTCCAGCAGCTGCTAAATGGACATAGCGTGATTCGAGAGAGGCGAATGAAAGCGGAGATAGACCCGCAAGCGTTATGAGCTGTACAATGCTCAAGCCAAAAGATTCTCCGAGTCCCAGCCTTTTAAGCACCAAACGATCGCAGATGTCCAAGCGCATAGACTGAATGAACGGAAACAACGTCCATATGATCAAGGAGCCAACCCCAAACGGGTTGGGATTTTATTAAGTAAGTAAGTGATCAAACGTAGAATTAAGAATTTTAAGATTTCGTTAAAGTTAAATAATACCGGCCTCAAGTCTCTCTTGAGGCGATTTTTTCTATTAACAAAATCATTCTCCATGTACGGCGAAAGGTGGTTATTTCCAAGTCCCATGTCCGAAAATAAAAACCTCCCGAATCTTCTGACGAGGCACTATCGATGTTTGTGGCCTAGTCATGATGGCACACAATTCTTCTCGACTGCAACACCTGCAGCTTCTAGGCGTGTGCTTCCTTTAGTAGACATTCCAATTGTTCACAGTAAAGGTCCGATATAAGAGTCTAATTGATGGATTTTTGCCTAATCTTTCTGAACAATCGAAACCGTGCCAACATGATGGTCAGACTCGACCATACATTTGCGCTATTTTGAAACATGTTAGTCACAAGTAAACCTAATTGGGGATGAGAGCAGATAAGCGTCGATGCCCTAATAGCAAGCAAAACGAAAAGAGTCTTTTTGACAAAAAAAAGTGTTTAGTCAAACCGTAAGAAGATCTGAAAAATTGTTAGATTTGGTGACAGTAGCTACATTTCTTCCATAGACATTTTTGACCCACTTTAACTTTTTGGGGATGTTTTTGAAAAAAAATCCAAATTTTACACTTGGACAATCTTTATTTATGTAAGCAGTTATTTGCAAACAAAATTGATTGTTCTGCAGAATGAATGTACACAAGTCGACATCAACGATTTTAATTTCTTGTTGGTGAATGTGGCGGCGCGCTTCTCAACAAATGCAGTCATGGCCTCCTCACGGTCCTCAGTAGAGGAAGTGGCATGGAAATGTCTCCTCTCAAACTTTATATTATTTTCATTGACATAAAACCTGCAAGGGAGACCACCTTGCAGTATTTCCAGCTTACTTAGCCAATTGGTCTATCAAACCAAATTTGATAGTCTCGCCGACAAGTTGTGGTGTTTTTTTATAAACTTTCCTTAGTAAGGCGAACTAGTCGCTGAAATTGTTCAGCCTTTTCGAGTTATCCGTTCAAAGAATTGAAACGGAAGCCACTTCCGATCGGAAGTCAGTTTGCTTACGAGGTATCCGCAAGCTGTCAAAACCATTTGACTTACGCATTATATAACCGCGCTGTAATTTTTGTTCGGAAATTTATAGATTTGGCATTATGACGCTTGGCCTTATGCCACGGCACCATTCGAGAGTATGCGTGGGAACAATGTATCAGTCCGTGGTCTTAAAAAACTAACAAGCCCTGGAATTTGAAAGCTGAGGTTTTTCTAATTTTAATGCAAGTTATGACTGGCTTACCAGATTTAAGAGCAGACCAAGGTGCAGCCACAGTATTCCTTGCAAAGATTTATCTGATGAAACCGCTTCGATTTAGAAGACAAAAGCCGAATGGAAACAACAGATCTCAGAGGTTGTCAGAGGATTCAAACAAGACGATCATTTTTCATGTCGAGGAAAGGTTTTTAAAGGGAAAAACATTGACTGGTTCTGAAAAGTTAAAGCTCTTAATTATCGGAAAGATCAAAACTGGCTGTTTGGAAAAAAAGGCGTAGGGTGGTACGAGGTTGAAGTGAAACTCCACTCATCGACGTTTCTCAAACAACAGAAGTCCTTCATCACCAAAAGAAGAACATAAACTGAATTAGTGATCTGATTCTTCGAGTCATCTGAGTCTTGAGTTTCCAGACAGACGCCGGACGCAGTAGAGGAAGACCTCACCTTAAGAGCCGCGCTCAAGTAGAAACCGACTTCAACCGCAACTGGAGGCAGTTAGCTAAGGACCGGGCTAATTGGAGAGGCATTTTGGTTGAGGTCTAGGTTCATTCCGGAATGTAGCACCATCTAATTAAGTAAGTAGGTAAGTGATCTAATGGGAAACTCTAACATGAGGCAATAAAAATGTGGCAAACCCCTCTCTGAAATGTCCCATTACTTGTTAGCAAACAAATTTATTGCTTCAAACCTCCCCAAAAGCAACACACACAACAACACAACACACATACATATTTCGTCTTCTCCACTAACCAAGAACATTCACTACAGCTAGCTCTCTACTGCTTACGTTCTCGCATGTTGTTGTTCGTCTTCGTCGCACATTAGTTCTGTCCGCGCTTGACCACCTATGGTAGGGGCCCATACCCATTCAATTTTCTAATGTGCATGCTATGGATTCACTGCAGACTGCAGAGTCCTCTCTCATGCTGAAACAAGTTTTTACTTGTTGTTTGCCTGCCGTTGTCCCACCATACAAGCCTTTCCCTACCCATGACTTTTGGTGTCTAAATTTCGTTTCATGTTTGCTTGGAAAAATTAAATCTTTGCCGGACGATTATTCAGCCAAACAAGGTTCTTGGATGACGGCAGATCTTTTTACGAGTTGGCTACTGAAGATTGATGCAATATTTGGAAGATCAAACTGCAGGGTGTTATTCATCATCGATAACTGCTCAGCTCATTCAAAGGAAGTACAATATAAGCGACGGCGTGTACTTATCAAGATTTTAAGGATTTGGAAAACTAAAAAAGAGGATTACTAACAAAATATCTCCGCTCGACTATATACGAGAAATTTCAAAGGCATGGCTATAGGATCAACGGGCTCAGTGGCGCAATGGTTAGTGCCATGAACTGCCGCGAAGAAGGTTTAGTTTCGATTCCCAGCGGTAGCAACACCTAAATAATTTTTCACTGACCCTGCTCATGTGGTGATCTGACAAGTCATCAGAGTAGTATTCATTGTCGAGCCAAATTTATAATTTGTATCATTTATATAGACGCACATAAGCTTGTAAGAAAGCTAGGTTCTTGGGTAGTAACTAGTCCGTCGCACAAGAAAACTTTTTTTTTCTGCTTCAGGATGTAAGTCCGTGGACAGTTGAAAAAAGTCGGATTTAAGGTCGAGAAATGGGACGATGAAGATGATGTTCCACGATACAAATTAAATCCAGGTGACCTGAAATAGGCTTTGAGAATCTGATTATAATGTTGAAGGCTTGAGTTGGAAGGATTATGTTAAAGTGAATGATGGTATCATAGCCACAGAAATTCCATTTTGGAAGCAATATCACATGCTGCTGATGCTTACGATGACGGTAGTGGAAATGGAAGATGAAACCGAAAAATTGAGAACGCAAATGGAATATTGCAATCTGCAATTGAAATGACAGATAATGACGGGATGTGGTCCAAACGCCTTTTTTAAGATCCAATCATTTTAAATCGGGTGAACACTAAAACTACTGCAATTACTTAATCAAAAACAACCAAATTTTTTAGTAATTTTATTTGAACAATATTTTGATAAGGTACAGGGTGTCCGCCGGCAAGGTATAGTACTTTGTTTGTTTATAATTTTTGATAAAATGAAAGAGAATGGATCTTATATTGATAAATGTTTTATTTAATGTCGGCCATTATGTATGGAATACAATATCAGGTAAATGCCCGCCTCGGCTAGTCTCACAAATGCGAGCCCTTTTGACCACATTTTTCATTACATTCTCAAACATTTCACACGGTATTTCATTAAGTTCATCACGAATATTTTATTTGAGTTGCTCAAGCGTTTTTGGTTTGTTTGCATAAACCTTGCTTTTCAGATATCCTAACAAAAAGATGTCCGGAGCAGTCAAATCAGGCGACCGTGGAGGTCAATCAACATCACCATTTCTTGCAATAACTCGTTGTGGAAAGAGGTCTAGCAGTAATGGCACCGTCTTGTTGATACCACATGTCTATCAAGCACAAAGCATGCAGTTGTTTTTCAATTAGAAAGTTTAAGTTAAAAAAAGTTTAAAAAGTTTTCGATCATATCACGATATCGCTCCCCATTCACAGTAACCGTTGCGCCGTTTTCATTTTCAAAGAAGTAATGTCCAATGATGGATGCAAAGGTGACTGATGAATAATTTGAGGGTTTTATATTGCCAGAATCGACTATTCTGTTTATTCACATATCCATTCAAATGAAAATGTGCCTCTTCACTCATTACGATTTTTTCATGAAAATCAAGGTTGTCATGGGCTAGCTTTAACATCCTATTGGCATATGTACGGCGGCGTAAATGGTCTTGTGGAAGAAGCTCTTGTACCAACTGAATCTTAAATGGAAACAAATGCAAATCCTTGTGCAAAATTATGGCCAGAGTTGTTCTTTGAAGACTAAGCTCCGGAGCACGGCGTTGAATTGAGGTTGATGGATTGTTTTGAACACTTTCTTGAGCAGCAGTAATGTTTTCAGCCGATCCTGCAGTACGTTGTGGTCCATGCTTGGGCCTATCACCTACAGACCTTCTTTCTTCAAAATCACGATAAATAGTGCATTCTGTTGGCACGTTGTTTCTCCCGGATATTTCACGTAACTTTCTCATCGTCACTTACTTACTTACATAAGTGGCGCTACAGTCCGGAATGAACCTGGGCCTCAACCAACATACCTCCCCAATTGGCCCGGTCCTTAGCTAACTGCCTCCAGTTGCGCTCTCCAAGTTGGTTGAGATCGGTTTCTACTTGTGCGCTCCACTTAAGGCGAGGTCTTCCTCTACTGCGTCCGACGTCTGGCTGGGAATCGAAAACTCTGCGAGCCGGAGTATTGGTGTCCATTCGTTCTACATGTCCTAGCCATCTTAAACGTCCAATGCGAAGTTTTTTTGACCAGTGGCATGTCGCTGTACAGCTCGTATAGTTCTTGGTTGAATCTTCGTGTCCATAGCCCGTCAACGCAGACGGGACCGAAGATTTTTCGAAAAATTTTCCTCTCAAATCGACCAAAGATTTCTTCATCCGCTTTTGAGAAGGTCCATGCTTCAGCGCCGTAGAGCAGGACTGGGATGATCAGGGTCTTATATAAGATCTCCTTAGTAGTTCGAGTGAGGGCCTTACTACTGAATTGCCTTCTTAGCCCGAAGAAATAGCGGTTGGCAAGGGTAATTCTTCGTTTAATTTCTGACGAGATGTTGTTGTCAGAGTTAATAGCGGAGGCGAGATAGATAAAGCCCCGTACTACCTCAAAGTTATAACTGTCAATGGTGACGTTCTGTCTAATTCGTCGATGTTGTGTGTCCATTCGTGTTGACGGTATATAATTCGTCTATACTAGCAAACGTGTCTATGACATCACGTTGGGTCCTACCAGTGATGTCAATATCGTCGGCGTATGCTAATAGTTGTACAGATTTTTGAAAAATTGTGCCTCTGGTGTTGGCTCGTGAGTTTTGCACAATCCTCTCAAGAATCAGATTAAAGAAGTCACATGACAGCGCATCGCCTTGCCTAATCCTTTTATGGTATCGAATGTGTCGGTGAGGCGTTTCCGACCTTAATGGAGAAGCGAGAATTCTCCATCGTCATCCTACACAAACGGACGAGTTTGGCTGGCATACGACAGCATTTATAGAGACGAACTATACAGAGCCATGTCTAGTTTTGGTATACCGGCTTTGAAATCGATGAATAGGTGGTGGTTATCGATTTGGACTTCTTGGGTTTTTTCCAGGATCTGCCGAAGTGTGAAGATTTGATCGGCTGTGGACTTTCCTGGCCTAAAACCACACTGATAAGGACCGATCAGGTTGTTGGTAAACGGAGTCAGGCGTTCACATATTAAGGCAGACAGAATTTCGTAGGCGATGTTGAGGAGACTTATGCCTCTGTAGTTGGCGCAGTTTGGAGGGTCTCCTTTTTTGAGGATCGGGCAAACGATGCTGAGGTTCCATTCTTCAGGCATACTTTCTTCCGACCAGATTTGGCTTATGAGTTCTTGGAAGTTTCTTACCAACTCATCTCCGCCGGCTTTATAAAGCTCGGTGGGTGGGAAGGCCGTCATTTCCGGCAGCAAGCAATAAATGATTTTGATAAAATGTTTTAACGACTAAAACAAGTCGGTTTAACGAATATTTTTCCATAATAAATTTGCCACCTGTCTACTTCACGACTGCCAAATATGAAATGTCAGGACTAATGTTTACCAAAATGGCGGCAAAACAAAGTAGTATACCTTCCCGGCGGACACCCTGTATTTATGAATTAATGAGCAAGAATCTTCTCTTTTTTTACAAAACTTCGGATAACTCGAACTTATTTCGATATCCCGTGAAAACTCGACTCAGAGAAGGCGACTATATTTAGTAATAAGTGTTTTACAATTGAAATCTAGCTAACATTCAAGGCCATGTCCACTTTTTGGAGGTAAAACATTGAAATGTTTGAACACTATGTGACAGTAGTCTTAATTTTGTGTTAAGAAAAATGTAAGCCGCTCAACATTTTGAGGATGTGAATTTTTAATATGGAGTGAGATAAGAGTATTAAAAGATTCATATATCCTCTTGAAAACTGCTCATCACTTTATCATCGCCTACTAGTCAATGGGCTATGTTAATATTCCTCAACAATGTCTTCCCACCTCCCTTCAATTCCCTCCATTCCTTAAGTTATTAAAAAAATTCTTCTCGTGCCTAAAAATACGTCATATAAAGATACAAAGGAAGTCGCAATCAGACCCAACATTTCGAACCCATAAAAACAATTAACTTCGTAAAAAGTTTGAGTTTGATATTTTAATTAAAATTGACATTTACCCTACACCATCCTAGACGAACACATTTACGTCACATACATAGCCCTATGCTGACAACAAGCTCCATAAATGAAAACAAATTCTCTACGCAACAACAAAATTACATTTAATATTTTAAAAGCTGCATGTACTCCTCAGAGTGCCAATTGAAGATTTAATAATTAGGTCTCGGATACATATGTAAAGGAACCATCCACCCACAATAGTAGGTATCTTACCAAGCATAATATGATCATACATCACAATCAGAACGAAATTACCATCTAATGTGCTTGTCTGCGTCCTGTAAAGTTTCCCTTTTCTCGATATCTCAGCCCGAATGTGAAATGATAAACAAAGTCCCGCTCCGCCTCTTTGCGCGCGTCTAACAACTGAGCGGAACTCCTTCGGTACAAAAGTAAAAGTATACAGAAGTTCAGAATGGTGTGTCCTTGAACCACGCACATAAAACTCTGGCGACGAAGCCTATGTTCTAAAACCTACACTTCATGTACTCGAAAGGATGTATATATGTGCATACACTTGGAAAATTGTATTTATTCGCGAGTAGGTTTGTTGTATCATTCCCTCTTTCCTACCATCTGAATGTGTTCATGTTATGTACTCTTCAGGGCCATCGGAGATGTTGCCACTGCCGCCTTCAAGTATTCGGGCGGTCCTATAAGAGCTTTTGATTTTTCGTTTTCCATTTTTTTTTCATTCCACCCCGCCTTGTTGTAGTGTTTGGTTGTGTCCTTGGGCCTACAACCAGTATATTATGTACCTTTCATGGCCATCGGATATGTCGTTAAGGCCCACCACCAAACCAACAAAAAGGACCACAATAAAAAAGGACTGATTTATACTCGGTGATAACAGACACATAAATAAAGTTCAACCAGTGCGTGTATGCTCTCTTTACCAAAAAAAAAAAGATCCAAAAAAGAGAAAGCGACTTCCTTACGACTCTCTTGCGGCAGCTTTGGATGAGTACACGACACTTGTGCGGCTATGACTGCCTGTGTATAAGGACTATATTTACATTGCCCCAGTTCAAGTTTTGTTTGTGTATATGTCATTCCATTATTCCTTTTGGGTCTATTGATTCGTTTATGCTAAGTTTCCGGGACTGACGGAAAGCGGAAACCTAAATAGAAGCAAGGTCACATTGCGTAGATGTATGTGTATACAATATACATATACTTTGTACGATTGAAGTGGTATATGCTGTACTTGGGTTGTTTGTATTTTATGTATCCAGATCCATATGCTTGTATTAATATTCAGGAAGAAATTTCAAAGTTTGTTTTTCTTTGAATTTGTTTGATTTTTTTTTAAGAGTGGGGACTGTAATCTTATTAGCTATCGTCCCGAAGATAGCTATTGAGGTGCTGGAGTGAAGGGGTTTTACAAATTTGAACTTGAAAAGGTTGCGCTTTACTTTGGGAAAGGGTTTAATGCAAGTTGGAATGGAATATGAAAAAATTTATGCATTTTTAAGGAAAAGTAAAATTGCAGCTAAAGTACCTCTAACAAGTTTTCTTCTTATTTACAGGTTAGGTTATGTTTCTTTAAACGCCTATCTCAATGGGATACGGGTACATTTAAAATGCAAAGTTTGTGAGGCACCATAAAGTGTCATTTAGTATCTATGAATTCTTTGATGTAACTTTGGACGATGGCGGTCTTTTGAAAATGTGGCCTAGTGGTGATTGCGTTGGACTACTCATTTATTTTCCACTGCCCCACCTATTGTGAAGGTCTGACAAAAATCCAAGAGCATAAATCTGTCATGAGTTGATCAGATATTACCAAAAAATGTCATTGAGGTAAACCTGAAATATATAGACGAACATCAGAACTAAACTCCATAGTAGTCCAAATTGTATACGGTCGTCCGATCAGATGGACTGATAACAAAAAAAGAATCTATCAGACAGGCTTTCTTGCTAATTTATAAACGGTAGACCAAATCTTTTCCCTATCAGCATTAACGAAAAATTGTATTAAAAACAAAAGGAAATGTTTACACATTTTTTGTGGACTTTATGATAAAGTCTATCGTAACATTCCCCTATTTAAATTGCCAACCTTACGGCTTTCAACGAAGTTTACAAACAATTTCTCTAAAATACCTCCGCATTTGTGCTGAATGTTGGTCAGAGATCAAAAACCTTGCCACATATAATGGTGTGCCGCAAAGATACATCCCAAGTCCACTGCTCTTTTCTCTGTATGTCGATTATCGATGATGTTTGCTAAAGCGCAACTCTAAACATCTGCACAGGTCATTCTGTCACAAAGTTCATCGGCACTCCACCTTCAAATAAATTGACTTAAGGATTTTTTTTTATAATTTGCACGCATTCACGGACTTAGAGAAGTGGAAGAAAAAAAGTGACAGGAAAGAATTCGGATATAGTGGAGACCCTATGGGTGGTGTCCGAACTAACTTCGGGGAGTCACTGTTTCTTGTGTTCGATAAATTCGAAGAAATTTTAAGGTGGTGCATACATTTGTTTGAATAAAAGTTACATGGATTTTGGATCGGTTTGAACGCGCAACCTTATACTCAACAGGCGAACACATTAACATTACATCGCGGCCACCCATTATTTATCCACGTTCGTATCTTGGCATATTAGAACACTTAACAGGGAAGCTGCAGCCGAACAACTAGTGGAATCCCCAAGAAGTTACAAAGCAGACATTACTGACATAAAGGAAATACGATGAGAGGGACCGTGTTATAGTGAACATAAGGATATCCACCACGCTACTAAAAACCAGAAATACTGTAAAAAAGAAAAAAAAAAGAAAGAAAGACTGCAATCGTAAGAGACCGCCAAGACCTTGACGCAACGCGTATACCTAAACTTCTCGGTTAAAACCATCCCATCAACATAGTATGTAGAAGAACAATGGCAACGATTCCAACAAGCCAGATCAGCCGAACTGATGTGATAGGTTTCTCGCACCCACCAAAAAGAAACCCCTGATTCCGAGGAAGGAGGCTAAGCTGCAGGTGAAGACGATAGTTGCCATTGAGCTCTATAGGCAGAGAAGAAAGGAAGAACTCCGGCTTTTCAGAAAGAAGAAAAAAGAGGAAGAAAAGCGCGCGATCGAGCATATAGAGAGGTGCCACTCCAGGAACGATGTTCGCAAGTTTTACGAAAGTGTAAAACGTCAAAGCCAAGACTATATGGCTCGAACAGAATCCTGTCGAGGTTAACAATGAAATATCGTAGTTGAGACACAGTCGATGCTAAGGATATGGAAGAACCACTACTGCTATTAAACGGCGACAACGAACAACATTCCGCTGTCAGGCAGACGAACCATTCAATACTAGCAACGACAGCGAAAACTGACAACCACCCGACCTGAATATCTAAAGTCAAGCAAATCAAAGCCTCCGAAATGACGGCCTTCCCTCTAAAGCCGGCAGAGATGACTTGGTAAGTACCATCCACCAACTAGTAAGCCATATCTGGTTGGAAGAAAGTATGCCTAAAGAATGGAACCTCAGCATCGTTTTCCCGATCCACAAAAAAGGAGCCCCTCGAAACTGCGGCAACTACAGAGGCATACGTCTCCTCAACATCGCCTACATAACATATCTGCCGTATTACGCCTGAAACCGTTTAACAACAACCTGATCGGCCCTTATCAGTGTGGTTTTAGGCCAGGAATGTCCACAACCGATCAAATGTTCACACTTCTGTAGAACCTGGAAAAAAACCCAAGAAGTCCAAATCGATATAAAAGCCGCATACGACAGCATTTATAGAGACAAACTAGCCCTCAGTCGAACTACTAAGGAGATCATATCTCTAGTCATATCAGTCCTGCTCTACGGCGCTGAAGCATGGACCGCATCAAAAGTGAATGAAGAAATCCTTGTTATATTCAAGAGGAACATTTTTTCGAAAAATCATCGGTCCCGGTTATGAAGACGAAGATTCAACCAAGAACTATACAAGCTGAACACGACATACCATCAGTCAAAAAAAACTCCGCATTGGATGTTTAAGATGGCTAGGGAATGTAGAACGAATGGACATCAATACTCCGGCTCGCAGAGTCTTCGAGTTTCAGCTAGACGTCGGACGCAGTAGAGAAACCCCTCACACAAGAACAAACCGACTTTAATCAATTCGGTGTGTGTAACTGGACGCAGTTAGCTAAGGACCGGGATAATTGGAGAGGCATGCTGGTTGAGGCCCAGGTTCGTTCGGGACTATAGTGCCACTTAAGCAAGAAAGTTGGTTAAGCAAAACGTAGAGTTGAAGTTTTTATGGTTGCACTTGCATTTAAGGACTGTGGTTTAGCTCAGTCAAGCATAGCAAGTGTTTGTGAACAGTTGGTTTGTAATTACCTACTGTGAATGGATCGGAGATGCAATTTAAATTAAACGAATGCACAAAACATATTTAGACACCTTTATTTTTTGAAAAAATATGCTAATTGGAAAAAGGCGACGAAAAAAAGTATGCGGAGGAAAATGGAGCATTGTATGCCACAGGCAGAGTCAGAAAATTTGTTGACAACATTTTTGGGGTCGCGGTTAATATGTTTCTATATTTATATTTGTTCAAGCCTGCCCTTACAATTAGAAAAAAAAAGTTCTCCTCCATTTGTGTCAAAATACAGAACATGATGACTGATTGTACTAAAATATCTTAAATGCGTATCTATATTTAAAAATAATTAACTCATTTTCAAGCAGCTATATTTTATTATGACCACTATTAACCAATCGACAACAAATTTTTAAACAATTTATTATATACAACAATTTATCATGCAGTCGTCAATTAGTATTGATCTGTCAGTCCTACAATTAACAACAATTACAATCTATAATGAGAATCAATAAATATTGTTTCAGGTCAACATTGTTTACAAAGTTATTATTAGTAAGATTGAGGCATAAGTGGTTTACAAGGTCAAGGGACAACGAGGATACGTCTATTCAACTTTGAAGCAGCGAATGGTGGTAGACAGGTTTTATATTCGCATTTAATTTTATTGTTACGCTGGTATTACTTTTAGATCACAAACTAATACAAAGTGACCTTTTATCTATTGAATCTTTTACCTACTATTTGACAATTCATCTAACCCTGTTGAAGGTTTTGAGAGTAAATCTTAAGCAGGTTATACGCTACTTACAATTTGTTATGTAGTTTCCAAATTTATAAGACTTACCTGAAAAAGAAAATAAAAAAAAAAATTTAAATTTATAACAATTGTTATTTTATTTAATGAGAATATGCTTTTCAAAATAAAAAAAATCTGTTCAGTACAAAAATAAACACATGAGCAGTACTCTAAACTGCCTTCACGGAAGGAAACATGCGGTTGCACGTGAAGTTAACATTTTCATGCAATCATTACATAAAATCCAATAACACTTATTGCTTATTCATCTTATGCTCTTAACCCAAAAGTATTAATCCGTAAAAAAAAAGTGGACCCCTATTAAGATTTCATGTAAACTAAAGAGTTATGAGAACTATTGATTATAGCTAGGGTTCCTTTCATCATTTTAACTCAATTCTATCCCACTCCTTACAACACCTAAAAGATTGCTTACTATCCCTTATATCTTGATGATCAGACAAATCCTGTAGACAAAACTTTTATCTTAACTCAAACAATCGGATTCGTCATAAAACAAGAGGCCTCGTCATCGCGCAAGACATAAACAACCACCAAATATATTTTGTTTTTCGCGGGCTTGTAAAAATCTTCATAGGCACAGAGGAAATTTGAGTCCTTACAATACCTAAAAGATTGCTTGCTATCCCTTATATCTTGATGATCAGACAAATCCTGTAGACAAAACTTTTATCTTAACTTAAACATTCGGATTCGTCAAAAACAAGAGGCCTCGTCATCGCGCAAGACATAAACAACCACCAAATATATTTTGTTTTTCGCGGGCTTGTAAGAATCTTTATAGACACAGAAGAAATTTGAATCCTTACAGCACCTAAAAGATTGCTTACTATCCCTTATATCTTGATGATTAGACAAATCCTGTAGACAAAACTTTTATCTTAACTTAAACATTTGGATTCGTCATAAAACAAGAGGCCTCGTCATCGCGCAAGACATAAACAACCACCTAAAAGATTGCTTACTATCCCTTATATCTTGATGATCAGACAAATCCTGTAGACAAAACTTTTATCTTAACTCAAACAATCGGATTCGTCATAAAACAAGAGGCCTCGTCATCGCGCAAGACATAAACAACCATCAAATATATTTTGTTTTCCGCGGGCTTGTAAAAATCTTCATAGACACAGTAGTTAGCATTTTTACTCACTGAAACCACCACCCTTTTTATACCCTAAATAAGTTTTGATACATAGTTTGTAACCTAGAGAAATAATTTAGCTGGTTATACCTTAAAGTAAAGGGATCGAATCAGAATCGCTAGCTGAGTCGATTTAGCAATGCCTGTCTATCTGTCCAGTTTTGGGCCTCAAAATTTGAGCTAGAATGATGAAATTTTGTACATGAGCTCTTTGTTGCTCCCAGCATATCATGCTTACAAATTTTTAAAAATCCGCCAACACCCACGCTCCCATTTAAAGAAAAACCTTGTTTTTGGCCAAACAAAAAGGAATTTTGAAAGAGTGCCTGAAAACATATGTAGACAGTCGCAATGAGTAAAACTTTTGATGCAAAATCATTGGTTAAATAAATATAAACATTTCGTTCATTGATTATTTTAAACCACGCAGACTTTTTGGAGGCGTTTTTCTACAAAAACCATTTGTATACCCTACCCCATAGCATAGGCTGCAGGAGAAAAGCGTTGTTTTTGTTGAACCATAAAAAAGTTTGATAAACTGTCTCAATAATATTTTGCGACAATGCCATTTTTTATATTTCATCCAGCACACATATTGGGGATACTAATTTTAAGGATGGGATGGGATACGGTATTCGACGATTCGCACGGAGGATTGCAGCCTCCTCATATGTTTGTATTTGTATTGCAAATAATTTTTTTTATCACGAGTAATGAAAGTTTGGCAGGTGACTTTCCTCTGAGAGTTCCTGCTTTATAAACAAATTATAGCGCGGTTTGTTATTATCGGGCTAAGTCCAAGGTTTTAGTTCTTTGAAGACTCCGCAATAAATTTGTATCTTCAAGAATTCGGAGGACCGTTGTGTTAACGTGTCCCAATATAAGTCTAATTTGTTTTCTTGGAGGGCTCAGTGGCGCTATGAACTGCCGCGCAGAAGGTCTGGTTTCGATACCCAGCCATAGCAACACCTAAATTGATATTTCACTGGCCCTCCCGTGATGATCTGACAAACAACCGAGTAGTATCAAATGTCAAGAATAGCTTATCGCAACTTCGCCATTCGGAGTCGGCATAACACAGGAGGTGCCGCCATCGTGCAAGAAGTACACACGCAGACATGAATGGCTGTAAGAAAGCTAGGCTCTGAAAGTTGTATTTTTTGTACATGTTTTCGTGCAAAATTTGTCGTTTCATCTTTAACCGCGAGAATACCCATATCTCTGAGTATATCTTTGTTTCTTATGTACCACGGCGCATTGACGAATGATCTTAACATTTTGTTTTTAAAAGTTTGTTTTTTTTCACTGGTACAACCCTTTGTATTGTATACCACATTTAGCAATATTTAGGATAGCAATATCTTAACTCAAGCTTAATAAGGCTGTCGGAAATGACGGCCATGGCGCTGAGCTTTATAAATCCGGCGCAGGTGACTTGGTAAGTAATATCCATCAACTCAAAAGCCAAATCTGTTCGCATGAAAGTATGCCTAAAGAAGGGAACCTCAGCTAGGTTTTATGGCAGGAAAGTCCACAACCGATCAAATTTTCAGCAGTTCGGCAGATCCTGAAAAAAAAGTCCAAATCGGTACCCACCATTTATTCATCGATTTCAAAGCCGCATAGAGACGAAGTATACAGAGCCATGTCTAGTTTTGTTATACCGCCCAAACACGTCCGTTTGTGTAGGATGACGATGGAGGATTCTCGGTACTCCATTAGGATCAGAATGGACCTCACCGTCACATTCGATTCCAAAAAAATATAAGGGCAATCATTTGGGCTGTCATTTGATTTCTTCAATTTGATTCCTTATAGGATTGTGCAAAACTCCCGAGTCAACACCAACTTGAGGTCATAGCCATTTTTACTAGTATACAGAAGGAAGCGGCAAAAATGGGTTAAGCAGGAAATGAGGGTAAGACTAAGGATATGCTGTCAACACGAAAGGACACACAACATCGACGAATTGGACAGAACTTCACCATTGACAGATATAACTTTGAGAAAGTACGAGACTTTGTCTACCTCGTCTTCGCTATTAACTCTGAGAACAACATCTCGTCAGAGATAAAATGAAGTATTACTTTTGCCAACCGCTGTTTCTTCGGGCTAAGAAGGCAATTCAGTAGTAAAGCCCTCACTCGAACTACTAAGGAGATCCTATCTAGGGCCATTATTATCCCAGTCCTGCTCAACGGCGCTGAAGCATGAACTATCTCAAAACCGGATAAAGAAATCCTTGGTCGATTCGAGACGAAAATTTTTTTTTGATGGGCCATTTAGACCAGGATTCAACCAAGAACTATACAAGATTTACAACGACATGACCTTGGTTAAAAAAACTTCACATTGTACGTTTAGCTACGGACCGGGCTAATTGGAGAGACATGTTGGTTGAGGGGCAGGTTCATTCCGGGCTGTAGCGCCAAGTAAGTGAGTAAGTGACATTGACATCACAGTACTTCGCGAATTAATGCAACGAACTACAGACACAGAACAGCACTAGCGACTGAGGCCATCGGCAGGGATAGACAATTATTATTAATATTATCTCAAAGGTAGCCTCAGATAATCTGGCGATTTTTGTAGAAAAAATAACGCTGGGGCTTGAACTTACAGCGTTTGGCTTAGCAGTCAACTAAGAATCCCTCTGCGCCATGGCCACCTGCAAGTAAGTAAGCAACGGGTGATCCAAGTAGAGATACTTTTTTCAATAGCCTTTTTTGACAGATCACGTGTGAGTCGTGTCATGCTGTCATGTTATTTTTGTTTAGTATTGTTTGGCATTTCATAATGGAAAGACTTACGCGTGAACAACGTTTACAAATTGTTCAACTTTATTATGAAAATTCACGTTCTGTGAGGAATGTGTTTTGTGCACTTCGCTCAACTAATGGTCAACATAATCGGCCTACTGAGCGTACTATTCGCAACACCATCACCCATTTTGAGACCCAGCATTCATTATTGGATAATATTCGACCGAATAGACCACGTCCAGCACGCTGTGAAGAAAATATAGCGGCCGTTGCTGAGAGTGTACACGAAGACTGTAGAGAGTCGATTCGGCGCCGTTCGCAGCAACTCGGACTGACGTATGGAACGACTTGGCGCATTTTACGTCAAGATCTTAAATTGAAAGCGTACAAAATACAGCTTGTGCAACAACTGAAGCCGCTCGACCTTCCCAAGCGACATCGCTTCGCTCTATGGGCTCTTGAAAAGTTCCAAGAAGATCCGACGTTTTCGAGGCAAATTTTGTTTAGCGATGAGGCCCATTTCTGGTTCAATGGGTATGTAAACAAACAAAATTGCCGCATTTGGGACGAAGAGCAACCTGAAGAGATTGAAGAACTGCCACTTCATCCAGAAAAAACAACGGTTTGGTGTGGTTTGTGGGCAGCTGGAATCATCGGTCCATATTTCTTTAAAAATTATGCCGGTGCGAACGTAACCGTCAATGGCGACCGTTATCGTGCCATGATAACCGACTTTTTGATGCCTGAAATTGAAGCTCGTGATCTCGGCGACATTTGGTTTCAGCAAGATGGCGCCACTTTCCACACATCGCATCAATCAATGGACTTATTGAGAGAACATTTCGGTGAGCACATATTTTCACGTTTTGGGCCGGTCGATTGACCACCAAGACCGTGTGATATCACACCGTTAGACTTTTTCCTGTGGAGATATGTAAAGTCAAAAGCTTATGCCGACAAACCCGCTTCGATTCAGGCCTTGGAGGAAAACATCACGCGTGTCATTCGCCAGTTACCAGTCGAAATGCTCGAACGAGTGATCGAAAATTGGACTCAACGGATGGACCATCTGCGACGTACAACGGCCAACATTTGATAGACATAATCTTCAAAAAATAAATGAAAAAGAATGTTCTTTCAAATGATAATAAACATTCTCCATTAAATTTGTATTTTCTGCGTTATTTTTTTTTTAAAAAGTAGGGAACCTCGAAATGGATCACCCTTTATTAATGATCTTTTGAGAACAGCAAATAATCGCATTTCTAGTTTGGCAGAGGACAGTGCTCGTGTGTTGAGTGGAAGATTGCGCGTTCAATCCCAGCCAAAATCCATTTAATTTTTATTCAAAGAAATAAAAAAGGTCGACAGGTACTCCTAAAAGTATATATCATCTGCGACTTAACGAACACAAAAACAGTGACTCGCCTAATCTTCCCCATCACTCTCTTTCTTTCCTTTTCTAACGTTCGCCAAACAACAACATCGGGTGACAACTTTTGCGCCACCTTCCTGATTAGCAATAAAGCGGATCTATTGTCTAGTTGAATGGAGTTAAACACCTTTATTACTATAAAAATTGTTATAACAACGCCTCATAATTAGTTTTAGCCTAAATGCTTTTTAATGGAATTTTTAGTTTTGCCCACTCATTATATTCTGTCACGCGAACGCAACGCCTTTACTGATTTTCATCAAATTCAGTACTAGAAGTTCTTATAATTTCAGTTGCACGATATTTGTGAATTTTTAATTTTTCCCTTAATTTAAAAGAACCTTCCATAGAACGGATTTGAAACAGCGAGTAAATTCAAAAACCGCTACTCGATGGCGCAAAAATCAAGTACAAACGGCCGCCCAGTCTCGTTTCTATTCGTTAGTTAGATGAATGAAAACAAGTGGTTCCTGCACTCAGAAGTTACTCATAAAATTCACACAAATATTTGATTCACCACCTTAAAATTGCAAAAACAATAAAAAAAAAACACAAAGCCCACTTGTTTGATCCAATCAAAATAATAAATATCACAGTATCCACTTTGAATCCTTGCGTTTTAATAAAATCACAAAACAAATCTACCTATGCATACCACAAAAGCATTCCTACGAAAAACGTTCGTTTTACTATCTAGCGCTCCGATTAGTCTACAACAAAATAGCACCGGCAAAACGAAACGATTTATAATATTTACAATTCGAATGAGTAAATTTATACCAATAACATTCAATTTTGTGCAATTCAATAAACAAACATAATATTCCGGAGAAAAAGTATTTTTTGAGTTCATAAATTTTGTTTTAATTTTTTTTTTTTTGATTTTTTTTGTATAAACAAAGCTGTGCCAACAAAGATGTTACTACAACGATAAGGGGGCAAACAATTTTTCACTTTTCAATTAAGCAAAATAAAAAGAAAATAAATTGTACAAGGTCAAGCTTTTGAAGGCGCTATGGAAAAAATGTTTAAACATTCTAACAAGAACAACCCACCATGACTGAGTAAGACGAAAGGAGTTTTCTAAACGTGTGTTTATCTGTCACGCGGTGATATATGATTAAATGCAGATACTATTAGCGTATATATGCTACAAGTGCTGAAAGTGATCCGGTACTTTGGATATTTATAGCGCCATGGATATTTGGATATTTATGCGCGATCACAAGTGTGTAACTGGTGAAAGTGGCTTAGAAGTTTCGGTCACTCTGGCGTATGTGGGATATTTGTTCGCTAAACGCAATTTCTGCTCCACCTCGTAGGTGTCCATGAAGGCATCCAAACTAACTGGATGGAATTATTTCACACAGTAGATTGGGGACATCATCATAATAGGTTGGGTAAGGTTAGGTTGGTGGGTTGATGAGGTTGGCGCTGTGCGTCTTCCCTCATCACCCTCAGGCCAATATACCCCATGGTGACGCTGGTTGGGGGTCCACTTTTGTGGTTGGTTCCAACATTATCCCGTTACTGTCCATTGTTGTTTGTTCCTTTTCCAGTAATCCAGATGGTGTTGCATTCCTGAAAATTTTAGACAGAGGGATTTCGAACAGACCGTGATGGCATGGAAATAGTATTATCGTATGGTTCTCATTCTTAATTGGCTGAAGCCTGGGTAGTGGCACAGAAAGTGGAAGGTGTCCTCGTGTATTTCTTCATCACCGCAGCCTCTACAGGTTATGTTATAGTCGAAACAGATTTTCTTTGAAGTAGTTTGTGGGTTCTCGCTTTGTCATACTCAGGCCACATCCTTTTGGATGTTACACAGGTGCGCAGGGAGTTCCACCTGTTTTTGGCAATATTTCTCTGTTTTCTGTTCCACCCGTGATTTGAGATCACATAGTGGCGGTTTGACAGACTGGTCTGCCTGCTTAATGCTAGAGGCAGATCCTTTTCTCGCCAGTTCATCAGCAATTTCATTGCTCTGTATGCCTCTGTGTCCGAGTACACAGCAGAGCTAAACATTATGTTGCACTGCAAGAACCTTTAGCTCTTCACGACAAGGCTGTACAAGCTTAGATTTTATTTCGACAGTAGATAAAGCTTTTATTGCAGCCTGACTGTCAATAAATATGGTGATATCGTCTGGTGGTATCGACAGCATTGAGGTCGCTTTGGCTGCTATTGTTACTGCTTGGAAGACACTGCACGAAAAGTTTGCAGCCGAAATGTTGAAATGTCATAGCGAATGATCGTCGGAACTGATGATGAAGCCGACTTTTTTTTTATATTTTTAACAAATGGCTAAAAATGTTTACTATCTGTGGGATATTGTAGAATTTTCTACCTTAAATCTGCTCACAAGTGAATTTTAACGCTTTAAATAGGCATTGCAGACATTTCTGTTTTTTTTTTTTTAATTATAAAAAAATTTGAAATGTGGATTCTTTGTTCGAACTATGTGCGTGCACAGGGAAACGAAACGTGCTGTTTAGTTATAGTGTTTCTGAAAACACTGCAGCTCCAACGCCTACGTCCATTTTCGAACAACCAGTGTAGACTGTAGATGGATATGGTTTCGGTGCCCATTCTGACCATTCTGGTAACTAATGGTCTTTGAAACCCATTGTGAAGCAGCATGCAGTCGGAGGACACAGCTAAAGCCAGATAGAATTTGGGCATGTCCTCCTAAGTTCTTTTTCCAGCAGTTGAGCTGCCTGATTCTTAGAGCGCTTTTGGCTGCAGATTCTTGTATGTGGATGTCTAGCGGTAGCAGGTTAAGGATAGTTTCCAGTCCCTCTGTCGGTGTAGTCCTCATTGCGCTAGTAGCGCCCACACATGCTATCCTCTGTGTCATTTTTTTCTGATGGGTGACTTTATTTGTGGATTGCCACCAGACAAGTTACAGATATGTTAGTATAGGTCTTACAATGGCCGTGCACATCCATAGGATGATCTTAGGATTCGGGCCCGAGTCTTTACAGAATATTCGATTACACCTATAGAAAGCTACCGTGGCCTTTTTTAATGCGTTCGCACACATTTCGGTTCCAGTTGAGTTGATGACACGCAGATATTTTTCACTATTGGATAGTTTGAGGGTAATCCGGTTGATAACCGGTAGGTCAAGTATTGGCATCTTCCACTTATTTGTAAAGAGAGGGAGTTCTGTTTTCTGGGTGTTGATGACAAGCCCACATTGTTTTGTCCACTCTTTGAGAGTCTTCAATGCGTGATCGAGTAGCTCACTATTAGTGGGTCTAGGAAGTTCCCTTGAACTAGTATCGCAACATCGCCATCGTCTGCTTAGGCTGCGCTTTAGCTTGATGAGTATCATCATAAATATAATTTGTCCGAACTTAAGGGGTTATTAACGTTAACAGGTTAAGGGGTTAGTAACGTGCCGGTCTTGATCATTACTGAAGAAGTACGGCCCAATGACGCCGCCGGCCCATAAACCACACGAAACCGTAATTTTTTCGGGATGCAATGATGACTCATGGAGTACGTGTGGATTGCTGCCTGACCAATACCGCATATTTTGTTTATAGACGAGGCCGTTCAGCCAGATATGAGCCTCATCGCTGAAGATGATTTTTCGATTAAAATAATAAAAATAATAAATAAAAGGAAAGAAGATATTTCGACAATGTTCAAGCGAAACTAAAGAGTTCGCTCTTCCTTTGTCTCTTTTAATTTTTTTTTGACATGCGATTAAGTCCTATCAAGGCGATGTAATATTGGTTTTAATGCGCCCGACCAGACATGAACGTTGTACTCAAGTCTGGGCCCTATAAACGCTTTATTTATTTTGACCAGATCAGAAGGAGTTAAATATTTCTTACATTGATTTGGAAACATAGACTTGGAACATGTGGTCGTAGCAACGTAAATCGTTCCTAACACACTTACCGGGTATGGAAAGCTTTCCCGTTTCATCAGCGTAAATGTCACTCATGGATAATAGCTGTCGATTTTGAATTCTACTCTGTTGGATCAACCGCATTTTACAATGCTTGCAAGGTCAGAATTCAATGGGCTGAATATATTTTGTCGTTTTGAGTACATGTTCAAAGATGAGTCACGCGGAACTGAATATGAAAAGCTGAGAGTATTGTCATCAGCGAACGAATAAATTGGATCAGAGGTTATACACAGAAGATAATTTATAAAACTGAGAAAGAGATTCGGGGGTAACACTGAGCCTTGGGGGATACTAAAAATTATTTAGAGAGTTGCGTACTTAAAACCGTCCAAAACAGCCTGATTTGAAAGTTTCGAATTATAACTTCTAAAACGTAGAAGAAGTTTATCATTTATTTAAAATGCACGCATTTTCGACGAAAGGGTGGTGGTCAAGCCCTGTCAAATGCACGCATTTTCGAAGAAAGGGTGGTGGTCAAGCCCTGTCAAATGGCATTGAAATATCAAGTTCAACAATCTTGCTTTCTCCATCATGGTGGATTAATTGGTTCCACTTTTCGGTGAGATATGTCATCAAATCACCTGTAGCTACGAAAACCAAACTGGCGGTCATTGCGAAGTTTTTGTGTTTTGAGATATATTTCATAAGCAGACGATTAATCTGCGTTTGCATGACATTGGACCTTGTAAGTGCAATTAGTTGGTAATTGAAGGGAGAATAAGATCCGCCTTAGAGCCTGAACAAATGCAGTTTTCTATGTACTAGTAAAGAGATTAGATGAGAAATATAGATAGATGAGCTTAGATAGATAAATGAGTGTTTTTGCTAGCGTATCTTCACATCTGCAGAATTGGGGATATACCTACCATCCAGACCAGCAGATTTGTAAATGTCTAGATGAAGTAAAACTCTTCCAACTGTACGAGTACGAAATTTGTCCTATTGAATGATCTACGTTCTCAAATTCTTCATATTTTTCAAGTGCGCCCAGTCTGGCAAAACGTGGAACTCGCTGCGAAATGCGGAGCAAGCTGATAGGCTTTATATAAAAGTTGTCAGATGAAATGTCATAGCGAATGATCATCGGAACTGATGATGAGGCCGAATTTCTTTTATACGTTTAACAAATGGCTAAAAGTGGTTACTATCTGAGGGACATTGTAAAATTTTCAAACTTTAATCTGGTCACAGGCTCAGTGGTGCGATGAACTGCGTCGCAGAAGGTCTTTTCAGACTGTTCGATTTCCAGTCGTAGCAACACCTAAATGATTTGTCACTGGCCCTCCTCTCATGATTATCCGAGTAATATCCATTGTCAAGAATAGCTTATTTCAACTAAGCCGTTTGGATTCGGCATAAAACAGGAGCCATCGTGCTAAGAAATACACACGCAAATTTGAATGGTTGTGAGAATAAAAAACGCTAGGTACTAACGAGCCTGTTGCGTTAAATTTTTTTATTTATTTTTTTTTTTTATTTGGATACAGTCGCTTTTGTCTTGATCTTTAAAGTTAATTAAATAAATAGAGTGTTCGATCGAAGTCTTTTAGTTAATTCTGCAGGCTTTATTAAAGTTGAAATGATAAAAGGCTTCTTAAAAGTTTCCGCGGATGTGTGTACATGTGACAGTTGAAAGGATGCTTTGGTAGGGCCCCCCGCAAAGTAATATAGAAGCATAATATGTATTGAGCTTGTGACTTAAGGCTTATAGCAGCTGTGACTACTAATTTTGTTTTGCGATGAACTACCACGCAAAAGCATTTTGTTCAAATCCCAATTGTTGTTTTTTTTTTCATTTCCAAAAATATTCTGACACCCATTTCGTAGTATAATCGCATCCAGTGCACATAACAAATGAAATATTTTACATTTTTAACTTTCTCTTACAAAGAGAAAAATATCGTTTTCGTGAGAATTTTAATCCTCGAGATTTTAATTGATTTTAACATTACGATGATAGCCGAAGCCAAAAAAGCGGTTTTTGGGATTCCTTCCGTCGGTTCTTCGGTCCGTCTGTCAGTAATGGTCTCTCCAGCCTAAACGAAATGACTGTTTTTCTTCAAATTTAGTATCCAGCGATTTTTTTGGTCGTAATTGTAAGCCATTTTTTTTTTTTGCTTTTAGCCATGTTATTACGAAAACGGCTCTAACGATTTTGATTAGACTGAGTATATACTATTAGCAGCATATTAGTTCCAACAAAACTGATTACCCAGTTTTTTCGAGAAAATCCATATAACGGATTTTTGCATTTAGGCCATATAAAGAAAATTGTAAATTTCTCGCAATATATTTGGCCAAATTAAATGAGTGATATTTTATAGACTACTATTACAGTTTTCATGAATTCCACATAATTGGTTTTGGCGCAATTATTCCTAAATGGAGTTTTCTGTTTCGACCAATAACCGAAAATCATTACTATTCACATGGACAACGGTTCCTTCAAATTCCGCAATAATCGTTCGGATAATCACACTTCGACGTTATTCATACAATTTTTAGCGTCCTTAATCAAAATAAATATAATTGTGTATTTTGGCAAAATTATCTATCGTACGACTATGTCGTGCACCCACCACTCGTTTGTTTACATGTAACTGATTGCACGAAGTATATCAACATCTCCACCGACAGTCAAGCGGCAAAAAAATTCTTGCAAGCTATCTTTTTAAATTCGAAATCTGCCGTAACGAGATGGCAGAGCATTTTACCATTCACACCTTTTGGGTGCCGCGCCACCGAGACAAACAAGGAAGTTGCAAGGACGATGAGCTTGCCAGGGAACTACCCTTGACATTCTACCGCCAGTAGATATGTTAGGTATGCCCTCGCTACATGTAGTTTACAGATCAAACTGGATGCGATCAATAAAGCAAACTGCAGATGGATAAACGGCACAACGTGTCAAAGGTATTTCTATTTTCGTTATTTGTTAGTTTCGGTAAGGCTTCGGTAAGGAAACCTTAGAGTAGCGTAGAGTGAGCCAAACGTGTTCCCATAAGACTTCATATTGCTAAAGGGGGAAATATTTTCGATACTGCTTGGGTAATTTGTTTATTTGCTTATTTTATTCGTTTTTGTCAAGATGCCCAGATATTTTACAAAAGGCTCCCCCATATTATAGGGTGATCATTGATAGTCAGCTGATTTTCTATTAAGAAAGATGTCAAATTTTTTTATAAATTAGTCTCACTGTTGAGATTAATTTATGAAAAAAAAAAATGATTACTGTGTTATCCGCATATATTGCAGGATCGCATTCTGAAGATACGTATTCGAAAATCGGATGAATATAAAATATGAGAATCGGCTGTGTTTAATATCTATTCTGTGTCTGATTTTACACGTTTACTCTTGAGTCACGACTCACATGAGTGCAAAAGAGAAAGAAAGCTCGAAAAGTTGAGAGGGAAAATATTTGGCCCTGTGAGTCGTGGATACATTTTCTAGTAACTCTTTTTGATTTTTTCTTGTCTCTTCCTTCTTTTTATCGCTATGTTGCTTCATAAAGGGTGATCCATTTCGAGGTTCCCTACTTTTTTAAAAAAAAAAAAAAAACAGAAAATTCAAATTTAATGGAGAATGTTTATTATCATTTGAAAGAACATTCTTTGGCATTTATTTTTTGAAGAATTTGTCTATCAAATGTTGGCCGTTGCTACGTCGCAGATGGTCCATCCGTTGAGTCCAATTTTCGATCACTCGTTCGAGCATTTCGACTGGTAACTGGCGAATGACACGCGTGATGTTTTCCTCCAAGGCCTGAATCGAAGCGGGTTTGTCAGCATAAGCTTTTGACTTTACATATCTCCACAGGAAAAAGTCTAACGGTGTGATATCACACGATCTTGGTGGCCAATCGACCGGCCCAAAACGTGAAATTATGTGCTCACCGAAATGTTCTCTCAATAAGTCCATTGATTGATGCGATGTGTGGGAAGTGGCGCCGTCTTGCTGAAACCAAATGTCGCCGAGATCACGAGCTTCAATTTCAGGCATCATATTTCGGTTATCATGGCACGATAACGGTCGCCATTGACGGTTACGTTCGCACCGGCATAATTTTTAAAGAAATATGGACCGATGATTCCACCGGCCCACAAACCACACCAAACCGTTGTTTTTTCTGGATGAAGTGGCAGTTCTTCAATCTCTTCAGGTTGCTCTTCGTCCCAAATGCGGCAATTTTGTTTGTTTACATACCCAATGACCCAAAAATGGGCCTCATCGCTAAACAAAATTTGCCTCGAAAACGTCGGATCTTCTTGGAACTTTTCAAGAGCCCATACAGCGAAGCGATGTCGCTTGGGAAGGTCGAGCGGCTTCAGTTGTTGCACAAGCTGTATTTTGTATGCTTTCAATTTAAGATCTTGACGTAAAATGCGCCAAGTCGTTCCATACGTCAGTCCGAGTTGCTGCGAACGGCGCCGAATCGACTCTCTACGGTCTTCACAGCGTGCTGGACGTGGTCTATTCGGTCGAATATTATCCAATAATGAATGCTGGTTCTCAAAATGGGTGATGGTGTTGCGAATAGTACGCTCAGTAGGCCGATTATGTTGACCATAAGTTGAGCGAAGTGCACGAAACACATTCCTCACAGAACGTGAATTTTCATAATAAAGTTGAACAATTTGTAAACGTTGTTCATGCGTAAGTCTTTCCATTATGAAATGCCAAACAATACTAAACAAAAATAACATGACGGCATGACACGACTCACACGTGATCTGTCAAAAAAGGCTATTGAAAAAAGTATCTCTACTTGGATCACCCGTTATAATTTCGTTGCTTGGACAGTCGGTTTCGCAACGTCTGCTTTTGCACAAATTCTTTCAAGCAGAATAAAAGAGGAATGCCAAATTTGAGTCAAGACAAAAAGTCGCAGTGTAAAAGCGCGAGACTCAGAAAGAAAATTAACAAAGAGAACTTCGAAAAAAGTCGTGACTCAAGAGTCAACGTGTAAGAGCAGACTATTAGGGCTATCGGGGATTCTTTTTCCCACGGAATTTTTCCCATTCAGCAATGTAAATTGATTGGTGAATAGGAATAGGAAATTGGAAATAGGATTTCCGTGGGAAAAAGAATTCCCGATAACCCTATATGCCATCCTTGAATGAAATTTAACCCAACAAATTAGCATAAATTCTTTCAATTTTTGAATGTAAACAGGTCGGCGGTGAGTATTGTTATTTTATTTTTGTTTTTGAAAATCCTGCTTTTAAATCGGTGGTATCTTTATTATTTTTAAAATTTATTAAACCTTTATAAATGTACATGTAATGTATGTGATACTTAAAGTTAGCAGCTTATTTTTCGAGTCTGTAGGCTTAGTACAATAAGGAATATAAATAAACGCCCAATCATAGGGGTGACCGGGAGAGATCCAAAAAGTAGGAAACTCCCGACCGCCCCAAAACCAGGAAGATCAAATCATATACTACTTTCTAGTGCATTACTATTGTAAATAATTACGTAAAACCTTCCCTGAAATCCTTAATTTCATTAGCGAAAGGACAATATGACGCACTTTTCTTCGATTTAGTTAATTTTTTTTATTATTATATTATTCCATATTTTCATATAATTATGTTTATGCTTGAATTTACATTGCTATTTAACAATCTAGAATCGACAGTAAGTTATTTTTGAATTAATAGAGAATTTATTCCTTCTGCATAAAAATAAAATTTTCGAACTCAGAGGAAACAACTTGTTGTTGATATATTCCAATTGAATGCATATTGCCACTGAATTCCCTACAATACTCGTTTTTATAATGGTAATAATCAATCAATCTGAAGGTTTTAAAATCGTCATTAGCACAATATGTTTTTATTCTTTCCTGTGAAATTTAAAACAATTAAATTGGTTTTAATGTTCATTTGAAGGGCTTCTTTGTTTTAAAAGCTTTTAATCCAATATTCGAAAAATAACTTATTTACCAAAATAAAATTACACTACAAGTAATTTCAACAAAGGAAAACATTCAAATTATAAAATAATGTCATAGATAAAATGCCTGAATTAACAATCAAACATCAAATAAATATAAACCTACTTTAAAATAAATGAACCATAAAACCAAATGTATAAAAAGAAAACCAATCAAGCTGTAACCTGATGGATACACCTGATATCATAAATTAAGCAAAGCGTATTTACTTGATTTTTATTTTACAAGTTATCTATGAAAATTGTTAACGAATTCAGTGAATTCGTCAGATAGCCTGCGATATTCTCTCCTTCCAACACCATGAATAAGTTCAAGAATTAAATGATGCTTTCATCACAAAGAAATCCAAGTATCTCAGTAAAAATTAAAATAAATAAATACTCATCCAGTGTGAATTTTAGTATTTCACAAGAAAAAATAATACAAACATTCTATGACATCTATCTTGTGGTTGACTTTTTTTTTTATTCATCATTTAGTTAATTAATGGGACAGAACATAAACAAATCTTTAAAAATCATAACGACTGGATTGTGTCATTAATTTAAATGAACATTTTAATATATTATCGGCGAAAGTAATAATTTAGACGGATGTACATATAAATATCGCTACAAGGTGATCAACATTTGGGAAATGATTAGTAAGCCTTTGATGTTGAAAACAGTGACTGACATTAAATTAAATTCTAAAATAAAATATATGAGAGGGCGAAATTCGCTGTGCGGATCGTTGAATACCCTATCCCTTCCCATCATCATAATGAATGTCTCCGCAAACTAAATTAAAAAGAAAATTACTTCGTCACCACATCTTGTTCTTGTCACCACAAATGTTTCTGGTTTCGACAAAAAACTGCGTTTTTCTATGGCATATAAAGGGTGTTTTTTTTTTAAAAGGTATAGAACTTCGAATTGAAATAAAACACAAGAAAATCGTTTTAATGTCCATCCATTTTTCTTTATTGGAAGGATAATTTTATGCTATTAATATTTAAATATGTTTTCGGGTATTTGGTATAATCCAATGGTGTCAAACCACACGATATTGGTGGCCAATTGACAAGTCCACTCCGCGAAATTATGACCTCTTCGAATGTTTCCTTCAAAAAATCGATTGTGACGTGCGCTGTGTGGGATGTAGCGCCGTCTTGTTGAAACCACATCTCATCAACATTCATGCCATGTAATGGCGTCTCAAGGGTCTCATGTGGATTCTCTACACTCCAAATGCGGCAATTTTGCTAGTAGCCATTCAACCAAAAATGAGCCTCATCACTGAACAAAATTTTGCGATGAAAATCAGCATCGAGATTAATCTCATTTTCGGCCCACCAAAATCACGACGCATTGCATGGTCTCGCGGCTTTAATTCTTGCACAAGCTGTATCTTGTAAGGCCGTAAGCCAAGATCTTTGCCCAAAGTCTTCCATAAAGTTGTTGGACAAAGCTCCAATTGCTGTGCACGGTGGCGAATCGATTCATTCGGGTCCTGTTTCTTCGGTGCGCACTGTACGACGTCTCTACGGATGCGTATAATCGCATAGAGTAAACGTAGTGCGAAAACGATCCATGGTTAACCGAATTATTTGCTCTAATGGACGATTATGTCGACCATAAAATGGACGAAACTTGTGGTAAACTTCACGAACTGAACCATCATTTTCGAAAAAAAATTGCACGATTTGAAAGCGTTGTTGGATCTGTTAACTTGTTCATGAAGAAATGGGAAACCAAACTTAACATAAATAGCATTAGAGTTGCCCGATCTGACCACAAAATGTCAGTTTTATCTCTATTTGAAAAACCAACCTGTAATAAAAACACCCGTTACTGTGGGGTACGGTTTACAAATGGTTTGTGTAAGAAAACGTTTCCAAAAAGTGGCCGAGGGTTACAATGATCCAAAGACGAAATCTATATATTGACATTATGGAACTATTTGCATCAACTTTTTTTTCGAAGTTCTTTACAATTTGACCAAAAAACGTTTTTTACTAACAACGCAAAAAAAAAAACTTCATAAGGCGAAGTATCGATAATGGGAATGTCTTAATATGTTCTTCAGACAATTTTTCAAAATTCTCTAACGTTTGGCAAAAAATACGTTTTTTTTAATAAGTGGGCTTGGCAGTGGGCAAATTTTGAAAATGTTTACACTTGTTCTGTAGGCACGGACAAGGATCCTATATACCAAATTTTAATTTCCTAGATCAAAATTTAGGGCCCAAAAATCGGTGACGAACAGACATGGAGGGAACTACAGACAGACAGACAGCAAAACCGACTCTGATTTGATCCATATACTTTGAGGTAACGGGTGATCCAAGTAGAGATACTTTTTTCAATAGCCTTTTTTGACAGATCACGTGTGAGTCGTGTCGTGCTGTCATGTTATTTTTGTTTAGTATTGTTTGGCATTTCATAATGGAAAGACTTACGCGTGAACAACGTTTACAAATTGTTCAACTTAATTATGAAAATTCACGTTCTGTGAGGAATGTGTTTCGTGCACTTCGCTCAACTTATGGTCAACATAATCGGCCTACTGAGCGTACTATTCGCAACACCATCACCCATTTTGAGACCCAGCATTCATTATTGGATAATATTCGACCGAATAGACCACGTCCAGCACGCTGTGAAGAAAATATAGCGGCCGTAGCTGAGAGTGTACACGAAGACTGTAGAGAGTCGATTCGGCGCCGTTCGCAGCAACTCGGACTGACGTATGGAACGACTTGGCGCATTTTACGTCAAGATCTTAAATTGAAAGCGTACAAAATACAGCTTGTACAACAGCTGAAGCCGCTCGACCTTCCCAAGCGACATCGCTTCGCTCTATGGGCTCTTGAAAAGTTCCAAGAAGATCCGACGTTTTCGAGGCAAATTTTGTTTAGCGATGAGGCCCATTTCTGGCTCAATGCGTATGTAAACAAACGAAATTGCCGCATTTGGGACGAAGAGCAACCTGAAGAGATTGAAGAACTGCCACTTCATCCAGAAAAAACAACGGTGTGGTGTGGTTTGTGGGCCGGTGGAATCATCGGTCCATATTTCTTTAAAAATTATGCCGGTGCGAACGTAACCGTCAATGGCGACCGTTATCGTGCCATGATAACCGACTATTTAATGCCTGAAATTGAAGCTCGTGATCTCGGCGACATTTGGTTTCAGCAAGACGGCGCCACTTCCCACTCATCGCATCAATCAATGGACTTATTGAGAGAACATTTCGGTGAGCACATAATTTCACGTTTTGGGCCGGTCGATTGGCCACCAAGATCGTGTGATATCACACCGTTAGACTTTTTCCTGTGGAGATATGTAAAGTCAAAAGCTTTTGCCGACAACCCCGCTTCGATTCAGGCTTTGGAGGAAAACATCACGCGTGTCATTCGCCAGTTACCAGTCGAAATGCTCGAACGAGTGATCGAAAATTGGACTCAACGGATGGACCATCTGCGACGTAGCAACGGCCAACATTTGATAGACAAATTCTTCAAAAAATAAATGCCAAAGAATGTTCTTTCAAATGATAATAAACATTCTCCATTAAATTTGAATTTTCTGTGTTTTTTTCTTTAAAAAAGTAGGGAACCTCGAAATGGATCACCCTATATATCTAGCAAAATTATTTCTTTAAGTTACAAACTAAGTATTAAAACTGATATACCCTTATGTGATAGGTTATAAAAAAGTTTAAGTGATGTACCCACTTTGGAAAGAGGTCTTGCAGTAATTCCATTGTAATCCTGACTGTATGCGATGTGGCACCGTCTTGTTGATACCACATGTTCATCAAGCCTAAAGCATGTAGTTGTGGCGTTAAAAAGTTTCCAATCATATCACGATATCGCTCCCCATTCACAGTTACCGTTACGCCGTTTTCATTTTCAAAGAAGTAAGGCCCAATGATTCCTCCTGACCAAATTGCACACCAGACTGTAACTTTAAATGGATGCAAATGTGACTGATGAATAATTTGAGGGTTTTTTATAGCCAGAACCGACTATTCAAATGAAAATGTGAATCGTCACTCATTATGATTTTTTCATGAAAATCGGGGTGGTCATGGGCTAGCTGTAACATCCTATTGACATATGTACGGCGGCGTAAATAGTTTTGTGAAAGAAGCTATTGTGTCAACTGGATCTTAAATGTCAACAAATGCAAATCCTTGTGCAAAATTGTGGCCAAAGTTGTTCTTGGAAGACCAAGCTCCTGAGCACGGCGTCGAATTGAGGTTGAAGGATTGTTTTGAACACTTCCTTTAGCAGCAGTAATGTTGTGGTCCATGCTTGGGCCTATCACCTACAGACCCGCTTTCTTCGAAATCATTCCCTATCATTTCTCCCAAAAATTTCATGTAACATTCTCAAAGTCACAGTAATCGATGATTGATTTTGATAAAATGTTTTGATAAAATATTTTTCCGTAGCAAATTTGCCATGTGTCTGCTTCACGACTGCCAAATATAAACTGTCAAGACTAATGTTTACCAAAATGGCGGCAAAACAAAGTAGTATACATTCCCGGCGGACTCCCTGTAGTTCAGATAGATATGTCTGCAAGGATATGGATCGAATCAGAATCGTTAGGTCAGTCGATATAGCCCGTCTGTGTGTCAGCGATTTGAACTATAATTTTGAACTAGAATGTCTGTTCGACGTAAGCGATTTTAAAATCCACAACCAAACTGTCAAACTATAAGGAACTAAAAAAAAATCGTCTGATTTCACACGCGGTAGAAGTGAAATAGTATTCCGTTTAAGTTCTCTCTCGTACTCTCTCTCTTGCTCTTTATCATCTCCATAGTGGCAAAGTGTATTCATCTCATTCGACAGAGTCGACCTGATATATTGATCTTTTGTACTTTTTGACAATTTGCAAGCTCTTGTGTTTTGTGAGAGTAATATGAAACTAAATTTATGTTGAATGTTCGAATCACAAAACTCGTATAAAAGCAGAGTTACAAACAATTTTGTTCAGACTAATATTAGTGAAAAAAACAACCGATATTTTGTTTGATGTCTTTGTCGTTACACATTTTCGATTCATCAAATTTTGTGAGGTTCTCACAATGAATATGTTCACACTGGAGATCTTGCAGAAGGGACTAATTGCGATATTTGTACGATTGTCATTTTGAAGTGAAACTTCTTTTGGGATACTGTAAATTCGATTTGATGAATTGAAAATGTGTAACGAAAAACACATCAAACAGTATATCGATAAAACCGTCAAAAATTCAAAAGGAAGTCTTGGCCAAAATTACCGCTGTACAACTGAATACCTATATCATCAAATCTAAACATGTTAGCCTACCCAAATCTGACCAGATACCAATTTTCATCTTCAACTTGCAGCCTCTCTCGCCCAACCTGTTCTTTTCAAAGTACATATCGCAATTTGTATGTACAGCCACAAACGTAAGGGGCGTTCCCGATATCTAGCAGCTGTTTTTAAAAATATTTTCATATGAAAAACACCGTCCTTCCTGAAGGCAACACTCCAATTCTAAAAGTATCTACATTTCGTTATCATCGAAAACTCCATCAAATCTACCTTTTGGGATTTAAGCTTCAATTACAGACTCCAGAAGTCAGACATACACCTTGCTAAAACACATTTATCAAACCAAAAGGAAGGCAGTACCATCGAACGGCTGTCATTTCAACATTCAGAGGGAAATGGCCATTTTAACCACCTACATGTGACTAATTGTCACATCCATACATCAAGCAATTTTCGTTTGATTTCTTACAACAATGGATATTGGTTTACTGGACTCACCGATAGGTTTCAAAATTTGACCTTCCTCACACAGAATCCCACGTACACAATTTTACTCATTTACAGCCACCACACTTTTTTGGTGCATACCCGTGAAATAACGTACTTTCTCCAACCAACATGTTCCTTTTTTTTGCACACCAACGTAGGTGTTTGCCTGAGATACAAGTAAAGGGTTTTTCAATAAGAGCGCTACAAAAGTTTTTTTTTAAATAAAACAAAAACGGTTTTAGATATCAATGAAATTCTTTATTCCTGTGAAAGTACGTTCGATGCCTTTATGTATGGAACTCGATTTCTTTTGCATGTCCAACACGGGCACGCTTGCAGTAGTCCAGACGCTGAACCTAATTTTCGACGGTTTTCAAGTATAAATCGGCCGATACTGCTGCAAGGTCACGTTCGATATTCGTACGAAGTTCATCAATCGTCGCTGGCTTGTTGGCATAGACCATAGACTTGACGTAGCCCCACAGGAAACAGTCTAACGGCGTCAAATCGCAATACCGAAGCGGCCAAGCGACTGGACCATTTCGTGAGATAACATGTTCTCCAAACTTGGTTTCCAATGAATTGGTTGTGACATTCGGTGTGTGGCTTGTGGCGCCGTCCTATTGGAACCACATGTCCTCCAGGTCCATATCATCCAATTGGGGCCAAAAATATTCGGTTATCATTGAACGGCAGCGATTCCCATTCACAGTAACGTGCCGGTCTTGATCATCACGGAAGAAGTAAGGCCCAATGACGCCGCCGGCCCATAAACCACACCAAACCGTAATCGGTATGCAATGATGACTCATGGAGAACGTGTGGATTGCTGCCTGACCAATACCGCATATTTTGTTTATTGACGAAGCCATTCAGTCTGAAATGAGCCTCATCGCTGAAGATGATTTTTCGATGAAAATCCGAATCATTTTCAAGTTGTTGCTCAGCCCAATTCACGAACATACGACGCTTCTGGTGGTCAAGCGGCTTCAGTTCTTGCGTCTATTTAATCTTGTAAGGATGTAGGGCAAGATCTTTTCGCAAAATTTGCCACAACGATGTCACAGAGATGCCCAACGCTTAAGAACGACGTGTGAGAGACACATTTGGGCTTTCTTCAACTGAAGCCTCAGCGGCAGCAATATTCTCGGCACTACGGGTACTTCTTTGTCTCACTGGCACGGGAACGTTTTGTACTGTGCCTGCGGATTCAAATTTGTCCACTAGACGCTCAATTGTTGATCTGCTAGGACGATTATGACGACCATAAATTAGACGTAGCGCTCTTAACGTTGAGGCCACTGACTCCGAATTTCGGTTGTAAATTTTAATAATTTCGACTCGTTGTTGGATCGTATATCTTTCCATCATGAAATGGCAATCCTTACTGAAGAGAAATGTCAAAAGAGCGGCAAGAAATATGGCGGCGTTTGCTGTCTTTGTCTGTTAACTTTTCTAGCGTCCCTGTTGAAAAACCCGATACATATGTTCAACACGATCAAACAGCCACACAACAAGCCGTTTCATTTCAAAGTAACAACTCGTGATCACTGACATCAAGCATTGGTTGTGGTAAGTACTTGAATGGAGGACCGGATCAAAACATAGTCATCGTGATGTTTTTAATTTTCAGAAAATCCAATTCACACCGTCCCAAGAAAAGTTTCACTTCAAAAAGTGTCTGAGCAAGATATTTAGAAAAATTTTTAAGAGCATTTCCTTAAAAAAAAAAACGATTTTCTTAAGCATTTCATCGATATTTCAGTAAGACCCCCGTTGTAACCTATCCCTAGGCACAGGGATTTATAAGTCCGTCTTAAAATTTTGAGCTGAGATAATGAAATTTGGTATATGCCTATTATACAAGAGGAAACATTTCTTAAAATCCGCCGACGGTCACACCCACTTTTCACAAAACGTTGTTTTTGGTGAAACCGTAAAGAACTTTGAAAGTGTCATACAAATTTAAATTTTCGTTAGAATTTTAAGGAAATACCGAAAAAAGCACTCGATGAAAACACTTCGGTAACATTAACTAGAACATTTAGTCTATAGACTATTCAAATCCCCGCCCACTTTTGGGTGTTTTTCTCAAAAACTGATTTGTATACCCTATCCATACATATGCCATCGAAAAAAGTTGTTTTTTGTCGAACCAACAAGTTGGAACAGTGCCGTATTGTATATTTCATCCCCATAAAGTTTTTTAGCCACGCCCACTTTTAGATAACATTAGTTTTAAAGATGGGATAGAATATTGAACGATTCGTAAAGTGGAGTCTAGCATTCTATTTCAATTCCTTAAACATTTTCTTCGTAGCTTCCGAATTGATCACATTCAATGAAATCACGATTTTGAGAATTTAAAAAACCCTTGCTTCTGGGAAACACCCCCTGGCGGTTTTCTTATTTTCTGTCGGGATTTTTGTTCATTCATTTTCAAAAGTTTTTATTCTCAATCAATTACTTTTCTAAAAAAAATGATTAAGGAATAATTTGGATGTTTGCAAATATTACTGAGATACTTTTCAGCTTCCTGGTAACCTAATCAAATCACATATCAAGTGTCGCAATAGGTTACACACTTAAAATCAATCCGATTCCGTAGAAAAAATAAATAATAGTCCGGGAATTCTCCGAACCGATCGAACTAACTTATTTCGAAGAAATCCAACATCTGTCGTCTAATTGATAACAACTGACATCTTAAATAAAAATCGAATAAAAGTATTCTCTCCATTATGTAGATTATTTTGATTCAGAAAGTTTATACAAGAAGTAGAAATGTGGCAGGGAAGGTGATACAATGACCTCAACTTCCTTAAAATTAAGTTTTCATGTATTATACATCTCTAATAAATTGGAACTGGACCTCCAGGTTAGGGGTTGTGCTTTGGGTTAACTACCAACTGACGGAAAAATGTTTGTTAGGAAGTAACAAAGAGCCTCGGAAAGGTCTGATTTCATTGTTGACTAACATGCTAGAGGGAAAACGGACAACGACGTACGTATCTGCCTGCACCTGAAGTGTGAGAACATTAAACAGGTTGTAACTAAGGATAGCCCCAACAGACTTTACTGCCATTCAGGTAATTTGATGGGATGGGCAGGTCAATAATAGAATGAAAAATTGTGTCATCTACTAGGGAATGTGTTATTCTGATCAGAAATAGCGAACTATTCGGATGCGGATTTGTTATATGTGCCAGACTTAGGCAGGAAGCTTTATGTTTTCAAGACATTATCAACATTATCAACCCGCTTAAGGGCAAAATTCGCCAACATAAGCCTTATATGCTCTCACCCTTTGATGGAGGAAAAATATGATATAGCGGGAGACTGCTTCTACGAGCTAATCGACAAATTACCGAAGGACGGTGTTAAATAAGTGCTGGGAGATTTTAACGTAAAGGTAGGTAGGAAGTAAAGGCCGGAAGGAATGATTTTTTTTTTTCCTAGTTGTCGCTGACATAAGACAGATGGCTTTTTGTAGCTGTCCTTGGTTTTATGGGTGCGTTCGCAACTGTAAACTTCTTAGCAGCATTGTCAAAAAATATAACCTACAATACGCCTAACAACGGACGTTACGGAACGAAATGCCACTTTAGACAGCACACGATTTCCTCTCCTCGATATTCATAAGTGGAATAAGTGGGCTCAAGATCAACGAACGGTCAATCAAATGGAGCACATAACTATAAGCAAGAGTCGCGCATCCTGTATTTAGGATGTCCTAACATTTCGACGGGCTAATATCGACTCGGATCACTACCTTGTTGCAGCCAACATGGATTACGGATATCTACTACCCCAAAACAAATCAGAAATACTGTGTATAAATTTAATGTCGAAAGACTGCAATCGCAAGAGACCGCCAAGTCCTTCGCAGAACGCGTATATCTTTAACTCTCGACTAACATCATACCACCAGCATCGAATGTCGAAGAACAATGGCAACGATGCCAACATGCCATTAGACCAGCCGCAACTGATGTACTAGGTTTCTAGCGCTGACGAGCAAGAAACTCCTGGCTTGATAAAGAACGCCGACAGATGATCGCAGCCAAGAACGAGGCGTACAACGCTACGCTACAGGTAAAGAGCTGCCATTGAGGTCTATAGGGAAGAACACCAGCTTTTCAGAGAGAAGAAAAAAGAGAAAGAAAAGAGCGCAGCCGAGGATATAGAAAGTTGAAACTCTAGGAATGATGTTTGCAAGTTTTACGATAGTGTAAAACGTCAAAGCCAGGGATACAAGGTAGGACTCATCATAGATTTACAAGCTGCATGGTGACATACCCTTAGTCCAAAAACTCTTGGACGTTTATGATGGCTAGGAATTGTTGATCGAATGTAAACCAATACTCGGGCTCAAAGAGTCTTTGATTCCCAGCCAGACGTCGGCCGGAGCTGAGGAAGACCTCGCGTAAAGTGGCGCGCAGTAGAAACCGACATAGCAGAGATGAACAAATTCAGCATCCTGAAAAAAAGGAACAAATGTTGATAGCAAAATATTTTTGAAACTTCTTCGATCCTGCACATGTTGGTTCCATTTACTTAGTCCAAGCGCTCTCTTATCTGCGATTACTTGATCTTTAAACTGCAGGTTTGGTCTTAATTGTCGGCACGAACCTACAGGATAGGATTTAAAGATTCTCTTGGCTTGAGCATTATTGTTCATTCGCAGGATGTGGCCTAGATAATGGAAACTAATTGTTTCTACTTTTACTACATACAAACCTTGGTTCAGCTCAGAAACCTCGTGGTTCACCTCCATTGGTTTCGCCTGATTATCAAATTACTGCAAAAGCTGGACGGAATGGTTAAAGATAATGCATTTCGTATTAACATCTGGCCTAAGTTTTATCCGCATCAACATGGAAATGAATAATTCGCTTAAAATCGCGTCTTTTTGTCAGAATCCGGTACATGTGTTCAAATGAGTTGTTTCCCAACTGAACTGCACTGAGTGATAGTCGTAGAATACTACTTGATAGACTGTAAAATGATGGCTACAGGACCTGGCAACTACTCAAGTTGCAAGGATAAACCTCTTCTGCATAAGTTCAGGATGAAGCAAATATCTCTTTGAGTACGACGGAATAATTGAATTCAGTACAAGAAATCCTCTAACGCCACGAGATGAGGCTGGCAGGCTATTATTGACTTTATTGCTACTTTGCTACTTCGCAAATACAAACTTTAAACATGCTTTCGGTATCGCTATGGCCCTATATGCACGCTGTCATGGCGACCCACCAAAACTTAACCTTATCAACAAAAAATCCATTCTGACAGAACAAAATTGCGACACGGGACAACCTTAAGCGTCCAAAACCCTCTCATTCTCCTCGATCAATTCAGAAGGAAAATGCGATTTATGGTGGGATTATGCAAATGGCTCGTCATTACCTTAACGCCACACCATCACTCACACAGACTTATAATTCAAGAAATCAAATTTATTAGGTTCAATTGCCTATCCAACTGGCATCTCAAGTCATCGGAAATAGATGCAAATAGATTGTCGACAAACATTTTTAGCGCCATGCAGCTGCACAAAGGTGTTAAAGTGTCTTACCAAACAGAATTACTCATGGCAAGCTGGTAAAAAAAAGATAAACGTTCCATGGGCAGAGATGGCTTGATAACTACCGGAGACGTATTTATCTTTCTTGAAATTCTATGAGCTTACGTGATTTGTTTGTGGATTATCTATCTTTTCCAATTTTTTTTTTAATTTCGTAGCGACATAATTCGATCGAAATTGCGAACGTACGAATGGGTGTTTCCACGTACGTGATGATATGTGACCGGATTGTTTGTTTGTGCAAATATGTATGTATCTAGCAGATGAAGTACCCGGCTTTGCTGGGGTTTCAAGTTTCAATATTTTTTCTCCTACCTGCTCGAATGTACACAATATTCGTTATTAGTAATATTAAACATTTTTATACATTTTTTTGTTAATTTCAAACATTTATGTTTAACGCAGTGATTTTTTTAAGAAGTGAACTTTTTGCTAGGTTACTTACAGATTACGACGGTTCGAGTATCTATACACTTCCCACTTCCTTTTGGTACTCTTGGTATGATTATATATAAATATGTACAAATATAAAAGTGGCGCGAAATTATTATCTTATCGGAAGATGCTACTATTTTGAAGATGTCGCAGAGGTGCCCGGAGTATCGACCAGACGGCGCACTTTGTATGGGAGGCTGGAAAAACTGAACCACTACACCTATGTTGATGAAACTTGCAGGCATTGTAATAAGCAGGATGCGGAACCAACGCACCAAATAACAACCCACTGCCATGCCCACAGTTTTCAAAAGACATTTTTTACGAGTTTATTTAATTAAAACTAATCAAATCCACTAAAGCAATAAATTAAGAAAAACAAGAAAATTCATAAATAAATACAAGGTGGCGCAAAAGTAATCCTCCTATCAGAAAATGCTATAAATTTTGCGATTGGCCCCTAATGTCAGTTCTGTTTTGACATTTGTGTAGTAAACACATGCGAAATACACGTTAATAAACAATGTTACGCTACACTGCTCCAGAACGCGGAATATTGGTGACTATTTATTTGAGCAATAATCGGTAGGTGACTTTGGCACAACGTGAATTTTGTCGCAGATTTCCTAGCCGTCCAACGCCTACTGGTGAAACACTGCGACGTTTAGCCGCTCGCCTCGAAGAGGCACAACACGAGATGCTGCCAGGCGTGGCAGACCCCGGAGTAGCCGTACTGCAGAGAACATTGCTGCTGTAGCCGAAAATGTCATGGAAGCGCCGTCGACATCGACCAGACGACGTGCCACGCAAATGGGTATCAGTCGACGGTCTTTACAGCGAATTTTGGTACAAGATTTGAAGATGTTGCCGTACAAAGTCCAGACGGTGCATCAGCTGTTAGCTGCTGACCGCCAATCGCGTCTAACATACAGAGCAATGATCAGAGAGTTATTTTTGCCGCAACTTGATGAATTTGGATTGGAAAACATGTGGTTCCAATAGGACGGTGCAACGGCAGACACTGCACGTGCCACAACCGATATGCTGAAGGATGCATTTCCCGGGCGCCTAATCTCCCGTTTTGGCGATTTGCACTGGCCAGCAAGATCGCCTGATTTGACCGCTCCAGACTTCTTTTTGTGGGGCTTTTTGAAGTCACGGGTTTATGTCAACAAGCCTCAGACTCTTGCAGCTCTTAAAGACAATATCCGTCAAGAATGTGAGGACCTATCGCCGGAAGTTTTGGCCAAAGTGATGGAAAATGCCATTAATCGGCCCGAAGGTCATTTATTCTGGCGGCCGGCGGTCACTTAGCTGATAACATTTTCTCGACTTGTTGGGAACAATTTTATTACGTTCATAAACAAAGTACAGCGAAAGAACAACGGGTGACACTTTTTGCGCCACCCAGCATATATCTGGATATAATCCTGTCGAAATGAACAAGGAAACATCGTAGTTGAGATACAGAAGATGCTGAGGAAATGGAAGAACCACTTCTGAAGACTGTTAAACGGCGATGACAAACGACATTGTGCTGTCAGGCAGATAGGACCATTCAACATTGGCAACAACAGCGAAAACTGCCAACCACCTGACCTGAATGAAGTGAGGATAGCAATATCTAAACTCAAGCTTAATAAACCTGCCAGAAATGACGCCCTTCCCTCTGAGCCGCTGGAGATGACCATCAACTCATAAGCCAAATCTGGTCGAAAGAAAGTTTGCCTGAAGAATGAAAAAGGAGACCCTCTTAACTGCGTGAGCTACAGAGGCATAAATCTCCTCAATCGGCCCTTATCAGTTTGGTTTTAGGCCAGGAAAGTCCAAAACCAATTTTCACACTTCAGCAGATCCTGGAAAAACCCAAGAAATCGAAATCGATACCCACCACATATTCATCGAACTCAAAGCCGCATACAACAGCATTTCTAGAGACGAACTATACAGGGCCATGTCTAGTTTCGGTATACCGCCAAAACTTTGTTTGTTTAAGATAACGATGGAGAATGCGCTGCTCAGGGTCGACCTCAGCGACACATTCGATACCAAAGATAAAATGTTGGCAAGGCGATGCGCTAGCATTTGAATTGGACAGAACGCCACCATTGACAGACATAACTTTGAGGTAGTACGCGACTTTGTATGCCTCGGCTCCGCTATTAACTCTGACAACAACATCTCGTCTGAAATTAAGCGAAGAATTACTCTTGACAACCGCTGTTTCTGACGGACTCAGTGGCGCGATGGTTAGTGCGATGAATTCCAGCGCAGAAGGTCTGGGTTCGATTCCCAGCCGTATTAACACCTAAATAATTTTTCACTGGCTCTTCTCTCGTGATGATCTGACAAGTTATCCGTATAGAATCAATTTTCAAGAAAAGCTTATCTCAAATTCACCGTGCGGAGTCGACATAAAACAGGAGCTCCCGCCATCGTGCATGAAGTACACATGCACACATGAATGGTTGTGAGAAAGCTTAGCCCTGGGTACTAACGAGCCTGTTGCGCCAAAATTTTGTAGCCGCTGTTTCTTCGGGCTAAGCAGGCAATTTAGTAGTAAAGCCTTCAAAAATATCCTAAATAAGATCCCAGTCCTGCTCTACGGCGCTGAAGCATGGACCGTATCAAAAGATGATGAAGAAATCCTTGGTCGATTCGAGAGGAAAATTATTCGAAAAATCGTCGGTCTCATTTGTGTTGACGGGCTATGGAGACGAAAATTCACCCAAAAACTATGCTAGCTGTACAGCGACATGCCCCTGGTTAAAAAAAATCCTACGGCGCTAAATCATGGACCGTCTCAAAAGCGAATGAAGAAATCCTTGGTCGATTTGAGAGGAAAATTCTTAGAAAAATCTTCGGGCGGGCTATGGAGACGAAAATTCACCCAAAAACTATGCTAGCTGTACAGCGACATGCCCCTGGTTAAAAAAAAATCCTACGGCGCTAAATCATGGACCGTCTCAAAAGCGAATGAAGAAATCCTTGGTCGATTTGAGAGGAAAATTCTTAGAAAAATCTTCGGGCGGGCTATGGAGACGAAGATTCAATCAAAAACTATGCTAGCTGTACAGCTACATGCCCCTGGTCAAAAAACTCCGAACTGGACGTTTTAGATTGCTAGGACATGTAGAACCAATGGACACAAATACTCCGGCTCGCAGAGTCTTCGATTCAGATCGCTAGACGTCGGATGCAGGAAGACCTCACCTTAAGTGGCGCGCACAAGTAGAAACCGACCTCAACCAACTTGGATTGCGCAGCTGGAGGCAGTTAGCAAAGGACCGGGCTAATTGGAGAGGCATGTTGGTTAAGGCCCAGGTTCATTCCGGACTGTAGCGCCACTTAAGTAAGTTAGTAAGTATATATCTGCCATTATTTTGTTCCTTAATTTGCATCTGCGAAATTATATATTTTTGTCGCAAAGAAAGGCCTTCTGTTTCACTCCGACTTCGAATGACAAATTTGAGATTATCATGACAGTGTTATACTCTTGGATGTCTATGAGGCTTTCGCAAGAGGTGAGTAGTGAAACTTCTTATCGGATTTTTTCGAGGGACTCCGCACCTATTAGCCTAAAGCAATAACAACTAGGACACTCCACCTACTTCTAGTAAATTGATCCTAGAAACTTAGACCCTTCTGCAGGAAAACGAATGTCGCTTTAAAACCCCAAACTCTGTAAAATCCTTTACATAGATTTGCAACTCAAGTGAACTCAGCTTTATAACGAGTATGCCAACATGTACTAGCCAGTCAAATTAAAACGACATTCTAGCAAACATTGCAAGCAAATACTAGCATCTTTTCTCTACTCATTACATACAAATAACGATTTATAATTGCTTTAGATACAATAACAGATTAACCGGTTACTGTTACACATATTAACGTTTATCTATTAAATACCTCACGCCGGTCGCCTTATGTCATCCCTATCTTAGCATAAGCAACTATCATGCTCGATCAGCTAGACCTACAGTCAGCTATAATTCAGAGACACTGACAGCTCATATTTCCGCGCCGCTCTCTTTCTATCTCTCGCTACCTCTTTGAAACTACCATTTCCTGTTTGCTCTCAAAAAGTTGTATCATACAGACTATCTAATATCTACTACTACTGCATTCATTCAACCAACTTCGAGGTGTCAAACGCAAATGACAAGTCCCTGTCTAGTCATAATGATATTGGGATTGCCTATGGCATTCCAACGTTGCTGACTAAATGCACACTATGTATATGAGTGTATGTGCATTGTGCATCGAGTGTGCACAATTTTATCTAAACGCTGCGGCTTTGTTCTACGAACTGTATCTACAGCATGTGTAATGAGATTTTAATGTATCTTTTGGCGACCGCTGTTCACTGGCAATTCCCATTAGGCACATTCGCTACTTAGGAGTTTTTTTTTTAATCATGTGGACTGCAGTTAATACACATAAACACATTTTGACCGAGAGGTCTTAAATTTCCGTCTAGACATTGTTTACGATTTATTTATTTTTGTTTGTGTCTTTTTTTGATGGTCAAGGAAAATGGTGAGTATTGCGATTTTCTATCAACACTTTGGATATGGGTCGTCTGTCTATGTGGGTGATATGCCAAAAATAAGAAAAATACTGCGTGTGGGTGAAGTTACTTAAAAAAAAAAGAAAAGAAAAACAACACACACAGTATATTTGAGATACAAATAAAATTAACCAGATTCTATTCATTGACATGGTGAGTATATAAAATGACTTTTTTATGATCTAGTTCGGGAAGTAACATTATTTTTGTCGGCTTGTCTCAACAGTTGTTTGCGGAGGATAGGTTTGAAATTTATCTCTCGAAAATAATTTACAAAAAAAAAACGCACACACACACAATTTATGCGGACTTTGTACTCTTCACATTTTTGCGTGACTATTCAAAAAATTTATTATGATTATGGAAAAGTTTTATGTCGGAGAGTGTTTATTTTTGGAGTGAATATGATTCAGTGTAGTTGGTGATGATGCGATTTGCCCTTAGAGTACCTAGAGGTAGAGGTGGCGGACGGATCGATTTGAGCCCAAGTAGCACTTATGTGCCTTTTTGTTGCCACGACTCGTGTGACCTTTATTATTAAAATGATTATTGTGGATGTGATACAAGCGGTATTTAGATTCAGCCTGTGAGGTTTGGAAAACGGATAAGATCTTGTATCCTTTTACCCAAGATGTAGCTAAGGTTGCATAAGAATGGTTGGTCCAATGCATGTGAACTGGCTCTTGCTAGTGCCCAACATTTGAAGATGAAGTGGAAGTGGGTTTCTCTCTCATTTGTGTTTCCGCAACTGTGGCATTAGGGGTTGTATGGGATCAGTAGTTTGACCGCATGATCTCCAATTGCCCAGTTCCCCGTGACTATCAGTAGGTCGTTTGTTCTGTACTTGTCGTAGGTAGTCCATATCTTCCTCGATATGACGCAATTTGTTAACCTTCTACATTTGAATTCGGCTTTCTTCAGAAAGTATGAGTGGATTTGTCCCTTAACCGATCCTAGCGGGACATGGACCATTGCCGCAAGTGAGCCATGTAGAGCAGAGCCTTGCCTGGCCAGGTCATCTGAACGCTCGTTTCCTTTACTGTTACTGTGCCCTGGGATCCAGAGAAGAGAAGTTCGTTCTAGCATACCCGTACCAGCTTGGTGAATATGGTAGCCGATTTGAAGGCCTTAATATCAGCTTGACTATTTATGAGGATAGCAATATTTTGTCACGCCCCAATTGCGTGCAAGGCAGTAGTTCTGCCTACGCTGGCAGAAATCGGTAGACGAAAAAAAAAATAAAATAAAAAGTTAAATTTATGGCGCCACAGGCTCGTTAGTACCCAGGGCCTAGCTTTTTTTCTCACAACCATTCATGTGTGCGTGTGTACTTCTTTGCACGATGGCGAAACCTCCTGTTTTATGCCGAATCCGAACGGTTGAGATTAGCTATTCATGACAATTGATACTCTACTCGGATGATTTGATCATCACGAGAGGAGGGCCAGTGAAAAATCATTTAGGTGTTGCTACGGCTGGAAATCGAACCCAGACCTTCTGCGCGGCAGTTCAACGCACTAACCATGAACCCTTCGGTATGATACTGATATTTCCGATGATTCCGAGTAGACACCGGACCTTACACCACAGTTTGCCTTAGATCCGTCCGACCGTGTAGAAACCCCTTACCACTTCTCTTCCACTGAGTATAGCTATATATTGCTTTTGCGAAGTGTCAGGCCCCAGTTGCGTGCAAGCCTCTTGGATAGACAGCAGTTCTACTGGAATACGCTGGCAAAATCCGGTACGCGATATGATACTAATATTTCCGATGATTCCGAGTAGACGCCGGACCCCCACAGTTAATCTTAGATCTGTCGGTGTAGACGACCGTGTACTTCTTCCCTTACTACTTCGTTTCTCATCCACTGAACTAAATAAAAAATATACAAATTTTTTGGCGCAACAGGCTTGTTAGTTCCCAGGGCTCAGCTTTCTCACAACCATTCATGTCTGCGTTGTACTTCTTGCACGACGCGGGACCTTCTGTGTTATGCCGACTAAGAACGGCGAATTTGAGATACGCTTTTCTTGACAATTGATACTACTCGGACGATTTGTCAGATCATCACGAGAGGAGAGAGAGTAAAAAATCATTTAGGTGTTGCTAAGGCTGGGAATCGAACCCACCCTTCTGCGCAGTAGTTCATCGCACTAACCATCGCGCCACTAAGCCCATCAACTTCCACTGAACTGCAGTAGGAAAACCTACATAGAAGCCTTTCTTGAAGCTTAGTGTGGGTTTGATGTGGTCAGTTGGAAAAGTTACCATGACATTTGGTAACGAATCCAGGATACTACTGTGGCCATACGTCCTTGCAGTCCAGCATCCTGACTCTTTGAGTCTAACTGCGATGCATAGTTCAGTGTCTTTAATATTTAGTCGAGAGGCTATAGATGCAATAGCACAGTTAGGACATCCCTTGGCACTGACCTCAGTGCGCCCGTGGTGCTTATAATGGCTCCTCTTTGCAGCCTTTTTAGTTTTGTGAGGTTGTAGCCTTTAGTCAACGCGGACCACCAGACTAGTGAGCCATATGTGAGAATTGTGCGTTCTACAGCTGTGTACATCCACAAGGCCATCTATGGTTGAAGTCCCCGCTTCATTCCAAAAGTTTTTAACTCTGTGTTCGATGTAGTGTTTCCAGTTAAGTTCTGGGTCAAGCAAGATCTCCAAATACCTAGCGCCAAAAATGTGAGTAGTTGGCCATTTAGGCGGGGGTAGAAGTAGTAATACTTTCTGAACTCTATTCATGGCAATTGGAATTTTGAGCAACACAATCTTTTAGTTTCTGTGTCTAGGTTATAAGGCTAGCAAGTCAACCATAGTTTACAAGATTGTTTTGAATGAAAGAGTGTCGTGGTCAAAGCTATGTCAATCCGCAATTATAATGAGATTAACTCGGCATACACAGACTTTAAGGACATTGATAAGCACGCACAATACATTCCCTTCTTTGAGCATGCACTGAAAGTGAATGAAAAGTATGTTACTATACAGGGGACTTTTCTATCCCCATTACTTAGGCTACTCGTAGTCAACGAAGTACTAAGGAGACTAGAAATCACTGCATTAAGAACTGTGGCCTATGCAGACGATGTGGTACTCATGCCATGCGGAAAATTCCAATCGATTCTAAGGGCGATCTTGCATACAATCTAAAACATCTGATCATTTGGACCCAAACTTGCTGGGTTAACTCGAAGTTAACTGTGTATTTAAATTGACTGAAAAACTACCTTTCGAGTTAACCCGAGTTTAATTCCGAAACAAGGATGATCTCGCACTGAAAAACTAGGCCTAAGAGGCATATCACACCATAAATCGTCTCAAAATAGATACACAAGGATCCTACATCACCTTAACTACTCAACTCAGTTTTGAGTGTAACTTCCAGACCAAAATCACTGATCTTTCTTATGTACATCTAAAGCTGCTCACGAATGCTGACATCTCATTTTGACATGACGGATCACCTTTATACTCACCACTTATGGGCGCCAGGACAGAATGATATCTCAGTGAACTGTGAAGACACACGAGTGGGAGTCAGCGGTATAAATATTCACCGCTGAGTGGAAGGTTATGTTTCAAATCCCAGCCAAAATCTAATAAACCTTAAAGCAAAGATAAAATTAACAAAAGTTCAGTGAATGCTCAATTAGTACAAAAAACAAGAAAAAGATCGAATCTCCGAAAGTTAGTCCGCACACCACCCATGTATAGGTTAACCAGACGACCTCTTTATGTGAAAAAAAACCTTTTGAAAAAAATCATACAATTCGTCCTTTTTTTAGGTTTTCTCAGTTAACTAAACATTTCGACATCACATAAATACAAAAAAACTTTTTTCAACACTAATTCAGAAATTTTCTGCATGTTTGTGATATGAACACGAATTAAAATATTTTCGTACATAAACTCATTCACTTCGAACACAACGCCAACTTTTTTATACATTATCCCATAGCGCTATATTTTTTTTTTTGATATTAAGTTTGCAACCTAGAAAAATAATTTAAATAATGAAACGACTCAAAACGAAAGCTGGGTCGATTTAGACATCTCTGACTGTCTGTCAGTATCTGTGGGTCACCAATTTTTTGGGCTTACATTTTGATCCCGAGTGATGGAATTTGGTACATAGATTCTCTGTCCGACGAATCAGAACAAGTGTACAAATTTTCCGCTCACGAACACTCAAACGGTAAACAGTTTTGGAAAAGCCATATATGTATATATATTTTGTGTATATACAATTTGCCACGCCCAATTTTTGGGGGTGTAGCAAAAAATATTTTTTTGGTCAATTTTTAAAACATTTGAAAAAACTTTCGATGTAAAATCATTGGTAACGTTAATATAAAATGTTCGTCAACATATCATTTTAACCAATTGGTTGGCGGTTGTCATTTTTTGTTGTTTAATTTATTAGAGCTTTTTGAAGGTTTTCTCTTCTTTGTGGTCATGGATCTCGTCACCCTGCCCATGTAGTAAGTCTTCACAGTAGCCAAAAACATTCTTATCTTTCCATTTTATTTCAATGCCCGTGTTGTGCTTAAACTATACAAATGTATAAAAACACAATAAAGGTTGTGAATAAATACTTGCCAGATAGAGAACCTTTCTTGCACACTTGACAACCTTGCACCCTTGACACTTAACAAGAAGAAATATTGGGTATTCCTCTCGCTACGTGAAAAGGTTGATGAACAGATTGCATAACGTGTCAATTATCAAGGCAATGATAATTGACATACAATTTAACGATTGAATTCAAAGATGTACAATCCGCCTTATAGACTATTGTTCCCCTACTTCAAATCCGCAATTTTGGCACAGCGACGACTTTTAGGATAACTGTCACTTTATTTCAAAAAAGCATTCCAACGACCTACAAGATAAGTAGTGTCAGCACAAACAATGACACGAACGCATTATCAAAATTCATTTTGTTCCAGAGCACCTAAACATTTTTAAGCCAAAAAAAAAGAAACACTGAGTTTTCGTGCATTTACTATAAAACCTTCACCAAAAACGTATGTTTTCGAAAACGTTTGCATAACCCAATTCTTATGAAACCTACTAAAAACTATGATTCCCTTTTTTGGTGGCAGCCCTTGAAGACATTACACACGTTACATAAATAATCGAGAATAAGTCATAATCAGGCGGAAACATAAACTTCCCTTCCTTATACCACACAGGAAAAGAAAAAATGAAGGTTAATGGAAAGCGGTGGAATAGCCAAATCCATCTGCCTATTGCAATATCCGAGCTTTTTTTATCGACCCATAAATCCTTATATATGCAGAAACATTAAACTTGACTATTTTAAGACGATTTCATGATAATCCTTAAACACACCCCCGAAGTCTGATTTGAGTTTATGATATCGTGAATGGCAGTCTAGTCCCCACCATTTAAAATAAAAAAAAATCGACCTAAAATTTAAAATTCCAGTCCAACTCACATCTCTTCCTTAATTTCATTCAACTCACCCACTCTATCGTTAAAAAATGAAATTATGAAAATGACAGCGGTAATAAAAATTCCAGATACGCACAAAAAATCATGATAGTGTGGGTGTGTTACCCCAAATGTTTGTTCTTCATTTCTGAATATGTATATTTCAAGAGCCACACAAACAAAAAAAAAACAAAAACAAAAAACAAATTTTCCAATCCCAATCCCATTTGGAAATGAAAGAAAAACAAAATCGAATCGTTCACGTAGATACATTTTAAGAAATCGAAAGAGACAAATACAGTTTGACGGATAAATCTAAGAAAAACAAAAATACTGCTCCAAATAACCAAGTGAACCAATGAATAACAGAAAAGGAAAAACCCCTCCGAAAAAATAAATCGAACAAAATAAATAATAAAGGAGGAGAAGATACTTAATTTTGTCCTTCGCCTCGAACAAGACCTTTGGTGACCTGAAATAGAAGCACTACGGCACAGATACGTTCTAGATACTGCTGTTTACAATTTGTCGTTGTGCACACAAAAAAAGGACAACACAGATGGGGTTTTTTGTGGCAACCTTGTTCGTCCTTTCATGGTAAGTGTTGCGCTTAGTAAAAAAAAAACACCCTTTTCCATTTTGGACTTTCTAAAACATATATGCAACCGTTGCTGATAAGGAAAAAAACAACAAACTCCAACTATTGCGTGACAATGCTCTTTCAGAACATTAACCCCAACCCGTATAGTAAACCCCTGCTTCGTCAAGGCAAACATAAATAGTCAACTACGAAAATAGCGCGCTAAACACTATAATTTTCGGTCTTTCTCTCATTCGCTCTGCAAAACCTCTTAATCATCATCATTTATATTTCACCAGCTTATCCACAACACCAACACCAAGACGCACTATTGGGGTTGGCTCGTATTCGAATAAATTATATAAAAAAAGCTTCACCAAGCTGTATCTATGTATACTTGTGTTGGAAGTAACTTAACATTATTCTGGTTAAAATCCGTATGGATATTCACTTTATATTTGGAATTTGGAAATTGTGCTGGTCAAGGTCGTTGGAGTGTTAAAAAAAAAACAGAGGATATATGGAAAACACACAAACAAAAGCCATAAAACAACATACAGTTCGGCAAATTATCAACTATTGTGCCCACGTACACGGACTACGCAGTATCAATGAAGTTGCTTTGTATCTGTTTGTAGACTTTGAAGTTAGATGGACAAAGTGAAATAGAATCAGTTAATCATAAAAAACAGCCAATTATCACCAGTCTTTCCATTGAGCTCAATTATATTTCAATTTTGTTGGTAATGTGCGCAGATGATGATTTTAAAATTAAAATATTTTTATAATTGTTTACAGTTTTTTTTTTTTTAAGAGGCCGATGATTTGGCATATTTCAAGGTTATAATTTTCTGGGACGTAAACGAGCATTTAAGTAGTTGATGTCTATATAACGGGTGATTTTTTAAGAGTAAAGTTTTTAGGTTGGCAGCACTGGTTAGTAAAAGCGCTCAAACGTCATCTGTCAAAGTGACAAGTTTTCAGTATACTCTGCCATTTAATCATAGAAAGACTTACAAACGAGCAACGATTGCAAATTATTGAAATTTACTATCAAAATTCGTGCTCGGTGAAAAACGTGCACCGTTTGTTACGATTATAATATTATGGTCGTCATAATCGACCTGGTGAATCTATCATTCGGGCTGTTATCACCGAATTTCGCACCGAATTCACTTCGTTGGACATTAAACTATCGACTCGCATGAGTACAGTACGTAGCGAAGATAATATTACAGTCGTAGCGTCCAATGTTAATGAAGATCGTGAAATGTAAATTCGTCGCCGTTCTCAGGAATTGAGCATGTGTTACTCAAGCACATGGAAAGTTTTACGTGTCGAGTTCGGTTTGAAAGCCTATAAAATTCAACTTGAACAAGAATTGAAGCCGAATGACCAACCACAACGTGTAGTTTTTGGTGAATGGGAACAGCTCGATGTAAATCCGCTGTTTTATCGAAAAATTGTGTTCAGCGATGAGGCTCATTTCTGGCGCTTACACGTAAATAAGGAAAACTGTCACATCTGGAGTGATGAACAGCCACATGCCATAAAAGAATTACCAATGCATTTCGAAAAAACGACAGTTTGGTGCGGTTTATGCGCTGGTGGCATCAACGGTACACTTTTCTTCAAAGACAACCGTGAAAGAAACGTTATCGTCAACGGCGAACGATATCCAGTTGTGATACTTGACTTTTTTCTCCAGTTGGCTAAGTTGAACTTGGTTGACAAGTGGTTGCAATCAAGAAGGTGCCACATGGCACACAGCTCGTAAAACAATGGAAATGTTGAAGGAAGACGTTGGTGAGCAGCTTATCTCTCGCAATGGATCTGTGAGTTGGCCGCCAAGATCATACCATTTAACGCCTCTTGATTATTTCTTGTGGGGTTATGTAAAGTCTTTGGTCTATGTGGACAAGCCGAACACACCTTCATCCGATGGTCCAAATTTTCGATGACGCTGAGGAATAATTGAGCTTCTATGCCGTTAATGTGCCGAGCTATCTCATCCTTTAGCTCTTGAATTGTCGCTGGCGTATCGACGTACACTTTCGCTTTCAAATAACCCCAAAGAAATAAGTCCAACGGTATCAAATCACATGATCTTGGTGGCCAATTGCCATTACCACCACGTGAGAATAACACGGACATTGAATTTGTCGCGCAAAAGAGTCATAGTTTCATCAGCTGTGTGGCAAGTGGCACCGTCAGAAAGAAGAAAAAAGAGAAAGAAGAGCGAGCAATCGAGGATACAGAGAGGTGCCACTCCATGAACGACGTTCGCAAGTTTTACCAAAGTGTAAAACGTCAAAGCCAACGATACAAGGCTCAAACAGAATCCTGTCGAGATGAACAAAGAAATATCGTAGTTGAGACATTGTGGATGCTGAGGATATGGAAAAACCACTCTGCAGACTGTTAAACGGGGATGAAAAAGAACATTCCGCTGTTAGTAAGACCAATATTGGCAACGACAGCGAAAACGGCCCGACCTAAGCGAAGTGAGGATAACAATATCTAAACTCAAGCTTAATAAGGCTGCCGGAAATGACGGCCTCCCGGTGGGGTTTATAAAGCCTGCGGAGATTACTTGGTAAATAACATCTACCAATTCATAAGCAAAATCTGGTCGGATGAGAGTGTGCCTGAAGAATGGAACCACAGCATCGTTTGCCGGAGCCACAAAAAAGGAGACCCTCTGAACTGCGCAAACTATAAAGGCATAAGTCTCCTCAACATCGCCTACAAGATCCTATCTGCCGTAATATATGAACGCCTGAAACCGTTTACCAATAACCTGATCGGCTGTTGTCAGTGTGGTTTTAGACCAGGAAAGTTGCGCTTGATATTTAAAAGGCATTTGACAGGGTTTGGCATCAAGCCCTTTTGTCGAAAATGCGTGGAATGTTGGAATCGACGAAAAACTTCTTCTATGGATTAGACATTATCTTTCGAAACGTTCAATTCAAGTTGTTTTGGATGGTTTCAAGTCTGTAACTCACCAAATAAATGCTGGTGTCCCTCAAGGCTCAGTTTTGTCTCCGACTCTCTTTCTCATTTTTATAAATGATCTCCTGTCTGCAACTTCTAATCCAATTCATTCCTTCGCTGATGACAGTACCCTCAGCTTCTCATATTCGTTTACAGGTCCTCGTCCCTCACCTTCGAACGTGGACTCTAAACGCCAAAATATGTTAAGCTCATTGAATTCCGACCTTGACAGCATTATCAAATGGGGTAAATCTAATAGAGTGGAATTCAATGCTTCCAAAACACAATGCTGTCTTCTGTCATTAAAGCGTAACCAAAATCTAGAGCCATTATCCATGAATGGCACTTACGTCGAAGAAACCGAAAAGCTTTCCATGCTAGGTATGTGTGTAAGTAACGACTTACGTTGGAACGATCACATATTCGAAGTCGCTAAAAACGCAGCGAAATGTCTAGGTTTCCTAAATCGATGTAAGAAATATTTCACCCCCTCTGATCTGGCCACAATATACAAAGCGTTTATACGCCCAAAACTTGAATTCAACGTCCACGTCTGGTCAGGTGCACCAAAATCAACATTGCACCTACCAGATAGGATTCAAACACGTGCGAAAAAACTTATAGGAGACATAAGAATAGCGAACTCCTTAGTTTCGCTTGAACACCGTCGAAACATCGCCTGCCTTACCTTGTTTTATCGCTATTTTAACAACCAATGTTCAAATGAAATAGCCAGCTGCATTCCTCCCATTCAACAATTCAGCCGCAATACTCGTTACGCAATGAATGCAAATCAGTTTACCCTCAAGCCTATCTTCGGACGTACGCTGAAATATAGAGATTCATACATAAACCGAACAACACGAATGTGGAATGCTCTACCAAACTCTGTTTTTCCTTTCCATTATAACTTACAGATATTTAAAACCAATGTGCATCGGTATCTCCTTTCTTCTTATCCCTAATTTCCTTAACGCCCGCACTGTGCTAAAACATATAAAGGGTATTCATAACCCCTTGAGTGCGCGCAAATTATAAAAAAAAAAAAAAAACAATCGATCAAATTTTTACAATTCGGCAGATCCTGCTGACCTTCCCTTACGTCATCGTTTCAGTGAACGGGCTCTCGAGAGACTTATGTAGCCTAGAGGCTCATTTCTGGCTCAATGGATACGTCGTTAAGCAAAATTGCCGTATATGTATAGGCCGAAGAACAATCGGAAGAGATTAAAGAGCTGCAGTTACATCCGCTCAAAACAACCGTGTGGTGTGGTTTATGGTCCGGTGGAATCATCGGTGCGTATTTCTTCAAAAATGAGGCTGGCGCGAACATTACTGTAAATGGGGCTTGTTATCGCACCATAATAACGGACTATTTGTTGCCTGGAATTGAAGCTCGAGATTTCGAGATCTCGATCTCTGAAACAATGGACATATTGAGAGATTGCTTTGGTGAATAATTTATTTCACGCTTCATACCAGTAATTGGACAGCAAGCGATATCAAACCGTTAGAATTTTTCCTTTCGGGCTGCGTTAAGTCTAAGGTATGCGTAAGCTAGCAAAGATTAAGCCCTGGAGGCCAACATTACACGTGTTATTCCCGAGGTACCGACGTCATCGAAAATTGGAACGTTCCACATGGAAGCTCGCCTTTCTTAATACCGAGATACATCGGAATAGTGATAACTAGTTATACTTATATTTTTCATTGTTGAAGTTTTAAATACAGCAATGAACGTACACTAATTACATTTGAAATCAATTAACAGCAAACTAGTGATTACCTGTCAACGTAATATGCTGATGATTTAACTTTAATCGAAACAGATTTCATCTTTGAACTTTCATTTCAATTATAAAATTTTTCATTTTTACTATAACATACACATAATAAAAATAAACTTACGATGTGTTTTTTTTAGTTCTGTGTTTTTTTTTTCGGTGGACTTACCTGAAAGAAAATTAAATTTATCATTAGAAATATTTTTATTTTTAAAAGTTTTTATTACATATATACAAGAGATAAAATTCTTTTCAGAACTAATAGTGTTTGGCTGTAAACAACTTAATTTATTTCAGTTCTTAAAAAAGAGAAAAGATTTCACATACACGTATTTTAGTATTATATGGGAATAATATTAAACGTCATAAAACTACATTTTTAGATTTAACAGAAAAAAGGGGACATTCTCAAATTTTCCTGAAGGTGATATATTTGTAGTAATTGCATTCCGCACTTTTGTTTGTCGTTTACAAATAGACATAAAGTTTCTAATTGATTGAGACACTTCTCCTGAATTGTCAAAACAAGAGCAACGTTCACATAAGAACATATGACCGTGTTTCGAGATAGCAGACGAAAAATAACATCGCATAAAAAAACAGGAACATAAATCTAGATCTTCAAAAAAGAGGTTATGGAATAGACAATATTCTCTGCGATTTTATTTTTTTTGTTAAATTCATATTACAAACTGGAATTAATAGCCAAACCAGTCGGTATATTAAATTAAAAAAATATATTGAAGGACATTTATTAAAAAATATATACATGGGTAAAAAACTTAATAATATTAAGGTAGACCAACATATAATAAAAATATCGAATTTATTACATAAATAACTAAACAGACTTAACAAAGAATATTTTGAATTAATGCCAATATCCGGTTTTTTGTGTTAATGATTTATTTTCGCTTGAAATTAAATATAATAAATTTCTCTTTAATTATAGAAATAGAATAAAATTAAAGCAACAAAAAAAATAACAATTAAAACAAGCTATTAGCAACGATTTTTTTTTTAAATAAATATCCAAATTATAGTTTTGAAATGACAACCTCTCCTTGGCACAGAAATAGAACAAACAAATTAATTTTATGCATTTTGTTTAAATTATATTTTGGCTTATTAGATATAATATGTCGTTCATTAAATATATGGTGCTATTTTTATGTGTTTTTAATGAACATTTCGTATTCGAAACATCATCACTGAATGGTAAAATGTTTTCATTCCGAATAAATTAGACACTCACGATATTAAAATAAACGCAAATGATACAAATACCCAATACATTTAATTTTGCTGCTTTTTGACGTGTGATATGTATGCGTTTACGAATAGGTAACAACAAAAATATTTTTTTTTTAGTTCAGTGACTTTTGGTGAATTTTTTGAGAAGATTTACCAGGATATTGATAATATGAGTTAGAAATAGAGATGAAGATAAATCAAGTTGGCAACACTATTTTAACTGGTGACCATTTTGTTAGCTGACAAGTGATTTATTTTATGTTTACGTTGGCATTTTAACATGAAAAGACTCACGTCTGAAAAACGCTTTCAAATTGTGCAAATTTATTATGAAAATCATGGTTCTGTTCCAAACACATATCCATTCGAAATACGTCCATTTTGCGGTCAACATAATCGGCCATCAAAGAAATTAATTCGATTAAGTATGGAACGTTATCGCACCACGTTTACTCTAAATGATAATAAGCATCTACAGAGACGTCGTACAGTGCGTAAAGAAAAGGCATTGCTTCTGTAGTGCGTAAAGGACGACCCGAACCATTCTATCCGCCATCGTTCACAGGAATTGGATATGTGTCCATACACTTAATGGAAGATTTTGCGGAAAGTAATTGGTACGCGTGCTTATAAAATCCAACTCGTGCATGAATTGAAGCCACAGGATCACGGTGATTGGGCTTCAAAACACGATTAACGTTGATCCCAAATTTCATTAGAGAATTTTGTTTAGCGATGAAGCTCACTTTTGTTTGAATGCATACGTCAATAACCTATACTGCCGTATTTGGAGTGATGATAATCCTGAAGTATATTTTGAGACGGGCTCAGTGGCGCGATGGTTAGTGCGATGAACTGCCGCACCGAAGGTCTGGGTTCGATTCCCAGACGTAGCAACACCTAAATGATTTTTCATTGGCCATCCTCTCCTGATGATCTGACAAATACTACTCGGATGCTACTACTCGGATGTAGCATCAATTGTCAAGAAAAGCTTGTCTCAAATTTGTCGTTCGGAGTCGGCATAAAAGAGGAGGTCCCAGCATCATGCAAGAAGTACGCACGCACACATGAATGGTTGTGTGAAAACTCGGCCATGGATAATAACAAGACTGTTGCGCCATTTTTTTTTTTTTTTTGTATGTTGAGGCACTGTTACATCCACAAAAACTGACTTTTTGGAGTGCATTATGGGTTGGTGGAATAATTGGTCAGTCCTTCTTTAAAAACGATAATGGCCAGAACTTTACTGTCAATGGTGACCGCTATAGAGCCATGATTACTGACTTTTTCGTTCATCAATTGAACTACCATGATGCGCAGGATCTCTGGTTTCAAAAAGATGACGCAGAATGTCACACAGTTCGTGCTACAATAGATTTGTTGAAGGATACGTTAGGTGAGCGCATAATTTCCAATTTGGTCCTGTAATTGGCCTCCAAGATCGTGCGATTTAACACCGCTTGACTTTTTTCTGTGGCGACAAGTGAAGTCGGTAATCTATGCCGATAAGCCCGAAACGATTGAGCACTTAGAGTACAACATTCGCCGCTTTATTGCCGAAATGCAGCGATAATTGTTGGAAAAAGTCATCGAAAATTGGACCTCAAGATTAGACTACGTCCGAGCGGTCATAAGTCAGAAATCATGTGTAAACTGAAGCCCTTAGATAAAGAAAGAGTTGCAATCGAGATACTTGAGCTTAAAGTTTTCGAACTGTAAAATTGACTGTATGAACAACTCAGACTAGTACCTGAGGAATATAAAGTATAGATATACGGAAATCTAAGAGTGAAGTTTTTATTTAATCAAAGTAATATGTAAGTACATTTTTTGTCGATTAAAAGAAATTTCTAAAAATGTCTTTTAAATTATAATGCAACAAGATTATATTTCGAATAAAGTAAATTTCATGTCAATTTTAACAATCATCTCAATTTTATTCCATTTCAAAGTTCTATACCTCTAAAAAAAAAGACCCATTATATAGGATATAACATTTCATCGCCGCCCTTTCGAAGAAGTACAGCTCCCTACCCATCTTTGCAGGCATGTATGCAACTCTGTAACATGAGCGGGGTCAAACAATTTAAAGGTCTGGTTCAATTTAAGTTGAGTGAAGGTGCTTCCCCAAACAAACATGGTATTTTGTTTTCTGGTAAGGGGTTTTGCCAAAAAACATATCCTGAACGATGAACTTTCCAAAAAAATCCGATTAATCCCAAAAAGCTTATAATATCCTTAACATTTGTGGGCGATGGAAATCGCTAAAACTTTTTCATTAGATGGTTTTAAAGAGACCATTTTGCCTTCTGACCTTTAAAACTTTTGTTAGAGAATCCATATTTTGCATCTCATTTACTGACGGAAGGATAAGGTCGTCTATATAAACCAATAGAATATTTTCCTGGATCAGCTTACGAAATACAGTGTTCACAAAACGCTGGAAAACCAATCGAGACTTACGTAACCCAAAAGTTGCTTTCGTGAATTTATACTGTTGTCCATCAGGCGTAACAAAAGCGATGAATTTTCGACTAGCTTCCTTTACGTTTACCTGAAAAAATCCATTCATAAGGTCAAATGTAGAAAAAAAAATCCAAGCATTATGCAAGTTCTCAAGCAGCTCATCCATATTCGGTAACGCATATCTTTGGTTTACAATTTTTGAATTAAATTTTCGGTAGTCTATGCAGAGCCTGCAGGTACCATCTTTTTTCTTGGTAAATACTATAGGAATGGAATATTAAGAGTTGCTTCCTCGAATAATTCCCACATCCAACCAAAGTTGCTATCTGCAACTGCGACACCTCTCTTACTATTGGAGCTAATCTTTTGGGTATCTGGTATACAACAGTTTCATCATCCAAAGTAATTTTCATCTCGACGCTTGATTCTTCTAATTTTTGGGGCTTATAGGTTTTTATCAGTTTCACTTATTTATTTTTTCAACAACCAGCTGCCTAATGTTTTCTTAGCTCTCAGAAGAGTTATTTTCCTTCACGCAAACTACGTTGACTTGACCTAGAAACGTAGTATCCCTTGTTAGCCTTATAAATTATTATGGACCTTTCGTCCGTCCATCCTTGCGTGAAGGACGAGAACTCTTCTTAGCTCTCAGAAGAGTTCTAGAAACGTGGTATCCTTATTAGCTTTATAAATGATGGGCCTGCTGTCAATATTTAACCAAACGTAAGGGACGAAATGTCACAAATAGCTATATGACCCCGAACTTCCACTTCAAGAGTAATTGCAGGGTATTTTGGTTATTTTGCGCAAAACCTACTATTGGAATTCCTGACTCTTCATAGTTGTCTGCATTATTGTAACAACTTACCGAATTTATATATAAAAAACTCTTCAAGAAATAAAAAAAAAAATCCTATGAGCAATTACAATAATTCATTTAATTTTTTTTAAATGCAATTCTGTTGATCGAAATATCAATACTGGAATCAACGGAATTGAATATTGTAGCAGAGCTTATCTTATCTTATCTAGACCCTAAAAATATACAATGCTAAATCAAATGATTAAAGTAAACTTTTATGTTGAACAATATAGTTCACACTCACAGTATTGAATTCAAAACTCCTAATGCACCTTGTTTAAGGCTCATTCTTTCCATTGCTTGTTGAATGATTAGGTTCATAAAATAAGGCATGCTTAACGGTATACCCCGAACGTAGAAAGAAAGATTGGATAGTAGAAACGTTGAGTTTATTCTTCCAGAAGCGATGTCTTTTATAAACGTTTTTTCCTGAATATGTTTTCTCATTTCCAAGGACTTAAAGTTTAATATCGGACACCTCTCTTCATTTCTACTGACCCATTAAAGTGACGAAGGCAATATCTTGAAAAAGACTTTCCTATAAGTTCAATACGATTTATGTGCACCTGATAAGCTGGTGACCAAATAATAGAACAGCATTCCAAGACAGATCTTATTAAGGAACAATGAAAGGCTTTAAAAGTTTGTGTTTCTGGAAAATCTTTGCTGTTCCTTTTAATAAATCCAAGAAGGGAATTTGTTTTGGATATTGTACTGTGTATATGTTTATTGAAATTTAATTTCGAATAATATGGAACGCCCATGTCTTTAATTTCATCAGCTCTAGTCATTAAATGCCCAGCAATGGAGTAACCAGAGTATATAAGCCACCTTATGTGAAAAATTACGAAACCTTACATTTTACTAAGCTCAGTTGTAAGTTATTACAATTACACCAATACATAATTGCGTCTATGTCAACCTTAGCTTATGGCAATCGGCTACAGAATCGAGTCTACAAAAAACTTCAAGTCGTCTGCGGACCCCAGACACTTACAGAAAGACATTTGAAACAGTATCGTTCACAAATAATGCAAACAACAGAGGACCCAAGAGACTTCCCTGAGGAACTCCAGACTTTGCTTCAGACTGCCTATTCTAAATAACTGCTTATTCTAAATAACTGCTTAGTATCACTTAGGTATGATGCGATCCACTTGTAAAATACCAAGTCCTTCTAATTTTCTTGAAAGCAATTTTTGGTGTATCCGATCAAAAGCTTTAACGAAATCTGTATAGATTACATCAACCTGTGAACCTTCTTCTATTGCCGTCAATGCAAAATTAGTAAACACAGTTAAATAAGTTGTTGTGGATCTGCCTTTTATCCACCTATCCATGTTGATAGGTGGATAAGGATTCCTTTTCAAAAACGTATATTTTATCTTTAACTAAATTGCTTAATAATACTGATATCACTAACAGTGTCAATGAGTGCTGTACAATTCTCGAACGCAGCAGTCAGCATTGCTTTGACCTTTCCCTGTTGGTAACTCTTTTCTCTGATTCCATCGCCAACTGCTGGCAACAGTCAACAGTCTCCTCTCATACAAATATTTCTGAAGACCATTCCAAAAGCAGACTTCAGCGATATTTTCAAAATCCCCTAACCATACTTCGACTTCTTTGCTCACTCCATTCTTAATTCTTAAATCCTTGTTATCTTCCTCTACAGATTCCTAGAGGACGCACAATGAGATCCATTTTCAAATTATACCTGTATGACGGACGGTCCATGCGATTTAAGAATTCCCTGGAGAGCTTTCGTTCGAAAGTGTGGGCATATAACTTTCAAAATCTTTATATTATATTTGCAGATGAACTGGTCTAATTTTATTCGCTCCAGGATCCTTTTTTATGAGATTAACAATTTCTGTTTCACTTGCTTCTTCTAAATAACGGGTGGTTAAATTTTAAGGGCTGATGTTGAATGTGAATCACACCTAAAGGTCAAATTTTTTCTGCATTTCATTTGAAATTTCTGAATTTCCGACCAACTCAATTCGAACAATGAAAAGATACACAATCGAGAAACGCGTTAAAGTTATTCAGACTTATTATGAAAATGGACGTTCGAATAAAAATGCATATCGTGCATTTCGTGATTTTTTCGGTCAATTTAATCGTCCGAATGTGCGTACAATCGGAAAAATCGTTAAAAAAATTGAGCAAACTGGGTCTGTAAGAAATTTAAAAACGCTATTGCATGCTCGTACAGCTCGTTCTGCAGAAAATATTGCTGCTGTTCGCGATAGTGCGGTTGAAGAGATGTCCACCTCAACTCGTCGTCGTGCCCAACAATTGCTCCTCTCACGGTCGTCATTGATGAACATTATGCATACAGACTTGCTTTTACACGCCTACAAGGTGCAATTGACTCAAGATCTAAAGCCTCTTGATCGTTTCAAGCGTCGTCAATGGTCAGAATGGTGGCAAGAAATGGCAACAGTGGATGATCAATTTTCGAAGAAAATCATCTCCAGTGATGAGGCAAATTTTCATCTCAGTAGATTCGTCAATAAGCAGAATTGCCGCATTTGGAAGAATGATAATCCAAGAGTGATTGTCGGAAAGCCAATGCACCCACAAAGAATTACTGTTCGGTACGGTTTATAGGCTGGTGGCATCATCGGGCGGTATATTTTCCAAAATGAGGCCGGTCAGGCAGTTATTGTGAAAGCTGTTCCATATAGTTAGATGATTACAAACTTTTTATGTCCAGAATTGGAAGATATGTGGACGATATTTGGTTTCAATAGGACGTTGCAACTTGCCACACAGCTAACGAAACAATGGCTCATTTGAGCGGCAAATTCAATGTCCGTGTGGCGATGTCAATTGGCCGCCAAGATCATGTGATTTGACACCGTTGGACTTCTTTCTTTGGGGTTAATTGAAAGAAAATGTGTACGTCGATAAGCCAGCAACAAAATGAATGAGATAATTCGGCACATTAACGGCATAGAACTTCAATTATGCCTCAGCGTCATCGAAAATTTGGACCATCGGATGGATGTGCACCGCCGACGTCGCGGCAGCCATTTGGCCAATATTTTGTTCCATACATAATTGAACCATACCAATATTTTCATAATAAAATAAAATGACAAAAATTTCCTTAATAATTGGTGTTTTTTTAAAAATCAACATCAGCCCTTAAAATTTACCCACCATTTATATGCTATGTTGACGTTTCCAGCTACCAAAATTGTAATTGTAAGGTTTCATCTATTAACCGCTTTTTGCTTAATGTTTAGAATTCCACGTTAAGATAGTTTTTATCAGTTTTTCATTTTAATTCACAATTGTTTGATATTCACTGTCACTGTTCACATGTTCACTGTCAATTTGTTTAATATTTAAAAGTCCCTAATGAAATTCTAAGTAATTAAAAAGATATAGCGGCATCTTTTAAGGCTTTTATTTGAATTACTTACAAAATTTCAAAATAAAAGTTTGTCCTAAGTTCAATGGGGGTGGAAAATGCCCTTATCAATTGTTCAACCAAAATGGATAGAACAATAGCAAAAAATAAATCCAAATCCATCACATAACAAATTTGTCCTCCGAATCTCTTCATTTAACCACTTGAACCACAGCTCTAGACAATAGGATTAATAAATCTAATAGCATTTTGTAGCTGACAAACAACAAAACGAAAGATAAAGATCTGGAATAAAAGAAAGAAAAATAATCCAAGATGAAAACTCTCAAGGGTATTATATTGCCTCTTGAGTTTTTTTTTTGTTGGTATTCATCTACAGTCATGCAAATAGCTTTTCTTGGTACGTACTAATAGACAACTCCAAGGAAGGGAAAAGAGCAACTTTTTATGGAATACATCCTTGAAAGGGCTTTGGCATATCCAATTTAATAAGACAGAGGCTATTAGGTGCTTTTACTTCCTCCCTCGGCCGTAGTTGTCTTGGATTTTCCTGTTGTCATATAAACTTGTATTAGCCTCATTAAATGGTACTTTTCATGTTCTGAAAAGTTTTCGATATTCTCGATGTTTTCCCTATCGGAAGGGCTTATCATTATCGTCTGTATAGCATTAATTCAGGGGTAGGAACAAGGACAAAAGCATAGCTCATTGTTTTGTCGGCGCGAATAATTGACTATAACGATGGGGACGGGCCACCATCCAAAGGTCGAGGTTTAGTGATTGCTTTATAATTACCTCGAAGGAAAATGTGTCAAAACATAATGGCTATGGGTCAAGTGGAGCTACAGTTCGGGGAGAATCTGAATATAATTCCGCTGTCTCATTTTCTCACTTTGGATTCAACAAGGATATGGTATAAGTCGACGTAAGCTGTTCGGAATGTTCAAGCAATTATTAATTCACCTGTTTTGTCAAAAAGTAGTAAGCTCTTGTAACAAGCTTCATATTTTACCCTTTACATCCATTTGGCAACTCTTTTCGTTCTTGGTCATGAAAGCACCTCAACTAACAATTATTCCTGTAAGGCAAAAAATTTTTATTTCCACAAGCAATTATTTCTGTAGGCCTAATATAGTACTTGTGCGGGGAGGAAGTTGAGCTTTGCAGTTGATTGTTTGAGTAGAAGCCTTTTTAAGACATTATGCAGGAAAATTCCGAAGCTTAACCGAAATTATCGCCTCCGTAAGGTTGTTTTTAAGCTTCCGGAGATGTGTGTACATGTAACAGACGTTAAGATGTTCCGGCAGAACTTCGCAAGAAGCTAATCCGAAGCAAAGCATGTATAGAGCTTACGAATTAAGTCTTTAAAAAACTAGGGTGAAAAGATCGGAAAAAGGTGAAAAGATCGGCAACCTACCGGAGATTGAGTCAATACGATTCAAGTACTTCGTTGTAATTACTGTTCATTTAGATTCCACCAGAGTACAGCCTAGTGGATATCGTGTTGGACTACCGTTCGAGAGAATGCGAGTTCTAATCCCAGTAAGATAACAGTTTTTATATAATTAATTGCATTGAATTTCATTCCTTCATAATAGCGAATTGGGTTTTAATAATTATAAAGGATTTAAATTAATAAAAAAAAGTAATATAATAAAATGTAAAAACAAAAAGAAAATAATAAAAAAAGATGTTATTTTCTAACTTCGAGAAGGGTTGCAAATATTTTCGGAAAGACTTTTTGCGAAGCCTATAATTTGACTATAATTAAGCCTTTTATAGCAAAATAATTTTTTTTCTGTAAGGGTTTTTAGAAGTATTTAAAGAAGTCTTATAGAAGAAAATAGTGCGCCAAATGTTTTCAATAAGTACAGGTAATATTGCTGGGAGAGAAATAGTTTCGATAGCGATTTGCCGAAGCGAAATTGTTAGTTGGGAATAAATCAAGAGCAGAGTTGTAAAGTACTGAAGTACATTTGTAATGCAGTACCCAGCACCGTGTACTTGTACTTAACAATGTACTTTATGCTTGAAAATCACAAAGTACAAGTTCTTTTTCAAGTACTTTCATCTAAGTACATTTACAAAGTATCAAGTACATTGTACTTCATTTTTCAAGTAACGGGTGATGTAAGTAGAGATACTTTTTTCAATAGCCTTTTTTGACAGATCACGTGTGAGTCGTGTCATGCTGTCATGTTATTTTTGTTTAGTATTGTTTGGCATTTCATAATGGAAAGACTTATGCGTGAACAACGTTTACAAATTGTTCAACTTTATTATGAAAATTCACGTTCTGTGAGGAATGTGTTTCGTGCACTTCGCTCAACTTATGGTCAACATAATCGGCCTACTGAGCGTACTATTCGCAACACCATCACCCATTTTGAGACCCAGCATTCATTATTGGATAATATTCGACCGAATAGACCACGTCCAGCACGCTGTGAAGAAAATATAGCGGCCGTAGCTGAGAGTGTACACGAAGACCGTAGAGAGTCCATTCCGCGCCGTTCGCAGCAACTCGGACTGACGTATGGAACGACTTGGCGCATTTTACGTCAAGATCTTAAATTGGAAGCGTACAAAATACAGCTTGTGCAACAACTGAAGCCGCTCGACCTTTCCAAGCGACATCGCTTCGCTCTATGGGCACTTGAAAAGTTCCAAGAAGATCTGACGTTTTCGAAGCAAATTTTGTTTAGCGATGAGGCCCATTTCTGGCTCAATGGGTATGTAAACAAACAAAATTGCCGCATTTGGGACGAAGAGCAACCTGAAGAGATTGAAGAACTGCCACTTCATCCAGAAAAAACAACGGTTTGGTGTGGTTTGTGGGCCGGTGGAATCATCGGTCCATATTTCATTAAAAATTATGCCGGTGCGAACGTAACCGTCAATGGCGACCGTTATCGTGCCATGATAACCGAATATTTGATGCCTGAAATTGAAGCTCGTGATCTCGGCGACATTTGGTTTCAGCAAGACGGCGCCACTTCCCACACATCGCATCAATCAATGGACTTATTGAGAGAACATTTCGGTGAGCACATAATTTCACGTTTTGGGCCGGTCGATTGGCCACCAAGATCGTGTGATATCACACCGTTAGACTTTTTCCTGTGGGGATATGTAAAGTCAAAAGCTTATGCCGACAAACCCGCTTCGATTCAGGCCTTGGAGGAAAACATCACGCGTGTCATTCGCCAGTTACCAGTCGAAATGCTCGAACGAGTGATCGGAAAATGGACGAAACGGCCAACATTTGATAGACATAATCTTCAAAAAATAAATGCCAAAGAATGTTCTTTCAAATGATAATAAACATTCTCCATTAAATTTGAATTTTCTGTGTTATTTTCTTTAAAAAAGTAGGGAACCTCGAAATAGATCACCCTTTACAAGTACAAGTACACTGTACTGGGTATGTACTTGACTGGTACTGGTACTTGAAAGTTTACTGGTCTGATCTAGAGGCAGTGTTGGCCCGCCGAGATCACTCCGTCCACGAGCTCACATTGAGATGCTGGAAATGCAAGCTAAAAAATGTAGTGAGTGAAAAAGAGGGTCACTCAATGATTGTTCAGCTATGTTTGGTTGACTCGGAAAAAATCAGTACATAGTAACATCCAACATCCAAAGTTTCTAAGAGGAATGGTCTAAATGGATCGATGTGTGGGGAAGAATGATTCCCGAATAATTCTAAGAAGACGGCGGATGAAAGAGGACCATTATTGCAAAGTATACCTTAATAACATCATTTGAGTCAACGTTTTATGAGCGTATATGCAATTATCTTCTAAGACGTTCCCTTTTGGAGAAACCGAGAAAAAGGAGAGGCGAGCAACGGACTTCCTAAAAGATACATGAAAACTGACGTTAGGCGGTCAGGAAAATACGATGTCTCTCAAAGATATCAACGCAAGAGAAACCAAAAAAATTATGAGGACAGCCAGATATAAAGACCCTCGCTACAATACAAACACTTATATTAAACATGTCCGCCAAACACAGGGATATCACCACAGAATGTGTGCAACATGGAAGCCCATCCTTCAGGCAGAATAAAACAGGCTTCCGTATCCAACGGTGGAAAACCACCATCTAGCGTGTGAGTGATTATGGATTTTTACAGATCAATTACCATAAGGAATTGGGTAGGAACAACAATCCCACGTGTGCGTGATGTTAGAATTTTATAAATCATTCAATGCCAACATTTTTGGAGGCAATCTATAATAAACCTCCCACAAGATCAAATAAATTGAATATCGAATAACAGCTCAGACCGTACGCCCAACTTTAATAGTAAAAAGCTATGGAATAGATATGAAGATCTAAAAATTTCATGGCAAGTATCGCTTGATTAAGAAATGCCAAGGGCCTTTCTTTACCTGTCAAGTTTTAAAAATTTAATGAAAACTAGGTCTCTTATTAAAAAGCTTGACGATCTTTTACGATCGAAATTTAGTCTTATGTAGGGTTTTCCTTTAATATGTTTGAAGTAGTGGCTAGAAGGTAGGATTTTATTCATGGGACAGTAAGAAAAAGAAAATATGGTGTCCGCTCGTTACGAGTTGTTGTTATTAGAGTAGAGTTGTTATTAGAGTAGACCTAACTTATGGGTCGCTATAGGCCACGTAGGCCTTTGCTGGTTTGACCACTCACTTGGGCGTCAACAACCCATCAAACCTAGATTTTTTCTTACAACCAAATTATGTGTGGCTGTGTTGGTGTGACCAATATATGAGTGCCGATTCTAAACGGCACTGTTGAGTTAAGCTTTTCATGAAAATGGCCATAATAGCCCATACAAGGAGCTATTTGAGTCTCTTTTCAATATGAACAATAGAAGTGTGATTTTGCCGCCCATGCTGAAATCTGGTGTAAAGACAAGTCTGCAGGATAGTGTCAAGTGCATGATGTCGCTCCTCGATAGTTTATACACCCTGTGCTCTGGCGGTATCAACAAATGTATGATCATTGATCAGGTAAGTTGCATTCGCACTATTCATCATATCTGTTGTCAACTTACCTATTCGTCGATAAGGTGAAAAGCTGTAACGCTGCAGAGTTTCGACAGACGATTTTTGAAATGACATCCAGTTCACAGAGTGATAACGAACACAATGCGGAGAATGACGAATGGTTTCGGTGAGACCAAATGACCTGAAGGACATGAAGACCATCATTCCATCATCTTCAAGTAATGAAACTTCATCGAAGGTGGAAAACCGCTGGCCATACTCACATTTGGAACCACCCGTGCTGCCGTTCGTTGCTGACACTGACAACGATCGCTGGTAACAAGGTTACTTCGTCTACGACCATCACTGGAAGTCGACGAAGCCATGCAGCAATTCACCCTCTCGGTTTGCCAGGAGAACAGCATGAACTACTCCGACTTTAGAGCACAACTTGGCGGCGATTAATGATGATGGGATCTATCCAGCCTTGCTTTTGTGCATGTAGCTCACACTTTCCGGGCAATATGATGACTTGGAGAAAGCAGTCTTAATGTCCAATGTCAGAGCAACAGCAATCGTTTAACACTAAATGCAACTATATCTAAGAATTCTCTGATGCATTATAGTGGGTTTACAGTGAATGTACCAACAAAATAGCCCCAAGAGATATTTCAAAACAAGGAAGTCTTTGAAAGAAAAAAGTAACCCTTAGCTTATTTCAACATGTCTAGTGCATGAATCAGGATTTTATCAGATTCCATGAGGCCATAAATCGTTTTGTGCAACCAAAAACAAAGATTAACCATTGGTTATTTGAAATCAATGGGAATTGCTTTTGCAGAGATAAGGAATCCAATCTGCCTCCCCTGGTTGATATAAAAAGTCACCTGCGATCGTACAATTATCATCATTCGTAAAGAAATCATCTGTTCACTTACATTTGTCTGTTAACTAAGAAAATGTCAATCAAAATAATTATACTCCTCGGTCTGGTCGCAATTGCCATGGGATCGATAATTGGTGATCGCAAGAGGATCACAGTGTCCCCAAATGACATAACTCCCAACCAAAAATTGGGATCGTTAGACGATTGGTTTGTAAGTTTATTTGTTGCATGGGTGATTATTTTTGTCACATATATGATTTATTTGATATATTTTCAGGAAGTTCGTCCTTTTCCTCCCATCCGTAGGACAAGATCTTCAGAGGGAGGATCAGTCAACGTAAAAATCAACCAAAATGATAAGACTGGTACCAGCGGCAGTGTCAATGCGAAACAAAACATCTGGAGCAGCAAGGATGGGAACACAAAGGTTGATTTCAATGGTGGTGCAACGAAGAATTTCAATCATGGGAATTCGGATGCCAATGTAGCAGTTTCTGTAGATCATAAGTGGGGTAAATAATAGTAGACAGAGATTATGACATTAAGGTTGAACACAATAAAGGAAATTAAATAAATTCTTCCCTTATTTTGCACTGGCAGTGGCCTAGTGGTTAGTGCGTTGGACTACTAAGCGCCGAGTTATTAGTGTTTGTGATTAACTACCGGTAGCCACATTTACATGATAAATAAAAAAAATAGGAAAGAACCTTTTGCAGGATGCTCAGCATCAAAGAAAACCCAAACGTAGGTTCCAGAGCCTGACTTTTTCTCCAATTAACCAGCAATTTATGTAAGCGTGTTGCTTATCAATTAATGGCAGGACCTCAGGCTTTATGCCAAATCTGAAGGGCTTTCCTGACACACAAAAATAGTTTGGTTTTGTTACGACCCATCCTTTTTGGCTGTGATTCATAGCAATAATTATAGGGCCACTGAATATGTCCTTCACAAAGTTCATCGAAGAATCTGTGGTACTAATATCATTGAAAGGAGACATCTGAGACATGGTTTCGTGAGCTAAGGTATTGGAGTTTGATTGCTGTTTGGTTGGTTCTAAAGAAACCTAGATTCCTTTGTATAAGATTTTGTGAAGAAGCAAGAAAAAGGATTTCTTGATTGCCATATTCGACGCCTATAAAAAGCAAAAGGGAAAACATCGACCCTGGCCACATTTTCAGTGCAGAAAAGTTCAGATCTCGACCTGCAAACGAGAAGAAGCGACGAATGGTATGGAAAATATGAATCGGAGATGGAGGTAGTCTTAAGTCTCCAACTAATTGGGAGTCTCCTCACTACGTAATGTAGCATTAAAAAAAGGAGTCTTAGTACTACGCGCTTGCGAAAAGAGCCCTGTGGTACATTGAAGTTTGGAAGTACCAAGAACTTGTGACAGAAGATACCCACACATCACATGGTCTTGATGTGTGATAAGCCAAACTAAACCGGGGTTGGAAAAATATCGATTCTAAAGATAAGAAGGGAATAGAATCCCACATTGGGTAAACAAGTGGGGAATGGACTTGGAGTTATGGTCAACACTGAGTTGTGTGGTCGGCTTTTCTTTTGTAATGTTAGGGTGAGTCTGTATCTTTGTATGTTCATCGTGATTGGTTGTCCAACGAGGCTCTTAGTCTCACAGCTGTACAATCTGCGGTCTGTTTTCTGTAAATATTTAGAGGCACTGAGTAATATATAGGCCTACAGAGGAGGCGGTTCTTACAGCTTCGCCAATGCATATGCAAGCTGATCTTTTAACTATCCCTAGAAAGCCGTTCACAAGACTAACACACCATACTTAGGTTGGAAGATCTACCAGGAAAGTGGGTGTCCAGAAATATGTCAATGGTTTCCATACTGGAGGTTGTTCATTGACCGTCAGGTTTACGTAGGTGGCTGGATATTGGTGGATTTGTGGAGAGGATTTTACGGAGTCCAGAAGCCTCTGAGGTTTCTTCTATTATACCACAGACAATACAATTTTGTAAATTTAGAGAGACAACTCATATTGATCCCAGTCTAGTGTCTCTTTGGAGCTCTTTTCGTAATGGAATAATTCCCTTTTTTTTCCTTAGAGTGCCGAGGTTGGAGTTTCACCACGGAGGCTTGATCTTCACACGAGGCCGTCTGATAGGGCAGGGTTATGATCTTGCGTAGTTCACAGCTCGTGAGAGGATTACCACCAGGCTATTCAGTTCACCAGCCAGAATGTGTCTATATAGTGGACCAGTTGATTTTCTTAGGATTCCTAAAAATCTTCGGGACTTTTTGGATATATGTATTTGTGCTCTGAGGATGAGTGCTCGTTAGAGATTCTCCAGCAAGCGGAATGTCTAACACAACTCAATATAGAGACGAAGTCTAAGTTGCAGAGGAGAAGGTTTGTTTCAAAATATAATCAAAGAGTAACTCACCTCGTTCGGTAATGTTGACGCTGCCTCAAGTGCGTTGACGTGCGTTGGCATCACAACTAATGATGAGGGCAATTTTGCGTCTCTCTTCTTCCGCAATCAGATTCCTTAAGTTTCCTTGAGGTATTGATCACACATGGCCGTAAGCTAAGTATGCCAAGAGCAGCCAGGATGAAAACCATATGATATTTGAAAACCTTAAAGATTTGTTTGTTGGACTCTAATACATTTTTGGAAAATGTTCCTACGCGAAGAAGTATATTTCTACTCGAATCCCATTAACACCTAGTTTGCATGTGTAGAATGTTTAAGTGGATAGCCATCGGTTATACACATCCCACTTACGAATATTTTTATGGAATTTTACTTAATCAAAAATCAATTTATGAAACTTGACAACCTAAGTCCACTAACATAAGTTTCCAAAACGAATTTCTCTTCATTTTCGCAAACAGCACCTCTCCCTATTGTATCCTTCCTGTAGCACTTCCTGTCAATTTTATTAAATAAACTGACACTAAAATATTATTAGAGGAATCGCTTTGATGCGCTACAGCAACCCATTCCCAAAGACCATTTTTTAGTTATATGGAATATTGGGAGATGTATGCGAACACCTTCCCTAGGGGGTTCCGGTCTGATTCTTTTCCTTTTTATTTTCTTTACCTCCAACTTCTTGTTTTCTTTTGCTCTTTTGGACAGACCCAGGTGCCCTTATTTTATACAAATAAAGTCAAAATGAAATTTTCTATATACCACCCATACCGTTGTGTAATGCCTTGAGATTGTGCAAATATTTTTCCATTCCTGAAATTGTGTGTCGAGTTTTTCGTTTACCGATGATATTCTCCGAATGTGTGTTGTTGTTGCTTTTCGTCTGTGCATAGACATTGCAATTTGTTTCAAAAGTTTATAAAAATTAATTTTTCAATGAATTTCAGCAAGTAAACTGAACTCAACCACGAAGAAAGCAAGGTTGTGGAAAGACTGCAATACAGGTGTACAGCAAATTCGTATTTTCGAAAACGTTTATTAAATCGTTTGATGAAAGTTTTGGTTTTAATTTTCAGTTTAAATGGTTTATGTTCGAGTGTTTACAAATTAAAATGGAAATGTAGACCAACATCAGAGGAGGGCATTTTTAATTTCTCAATATACAAGGTAGAGAGAAGCATGGTCATCGCTTTGGCAAATTTTAACTAACAATTCAGATTACACTTTATGATTTAAGTAAATGGTATGAGTTTTAGATTTTGCCGGATTTACTTAAAAGTAGCTAAGTCTGTATGTTTTCTTTTCAAAAAATTTTTTTTGTATTGCGAGTTTTTTGCGTGATAACTACAAAAGATTTTATTGAAAAATAAATTGAAAACAAGAGCACTTTATTTTATTTTAGGTTAAGTTAGCTTCAAAAAAGGTACCAACATATTGCAAGTAGGAATTTAAGAATAACTTTCTTGAGTAAAGCGATTCCAATGAGTGGGACCAATCAGAAATTATTGAAATCCATTCGGAGTGCAGGTGTCATTAAAGCTTTTCCGAAAGAACAAATTAAAATCGAATGCTGCGGCGATTTAGTCATAAATGTCACTCTTGTTTTACGAAAAGATAAAAAAAAATATCAATGATATCTATGATCAACGTATTAAGACACAAATCTGCCCTCTATATGCGGTCTTAAAATAAATTCCATCTTAACCAAAATGATTGGAAAGAGGTTAAAAATTCGTATGAAATAATTGGCCTATTATTTATAGGCCACGCCCAATGTTTAGAGATTTAAGTATTTATTTGAATGATGGGATGGGATACGTATTGATTCCAGGAATCTATTTTTTTTATAAGCATGCACGTATGATTTATCTTACAGTCTTAAATTACGTCGCCACCCATAGATATGAACATTTGGAAATAAATGTTTAATCAAGACTATTAAGTTCGCTACGATTGTGTCTCCTATTAGCATTACAGGTTGCTTTTTCGTATAGAGATAAAACTGACATTTTGTGGTAAAATCCGGCAACTCTAATGTCATTTATGTTCAGTTTTGTTTGCCATTTCATCATGAACAGGTTGACAAATGAACAACACTTTCAATCGTGGTAATGATTCAGTTCGCGAAGTTTACCGCAAGCTCCGTCCATTTTATGATCGCCATAATCTTCCGTCAGAGCAATTAATTCGGTTAATGTGATATGTGATAATACGCATCCGCAGAGACGTCGAACAGTGCGCACCGAAGAAATAATTGTCGCTGTAGAGCAAATTGTTGAAAAGGACCCGAATGAATGGAAATTTGTCCATCAACTTTATGGAAGATTTTGCGCAAAGATCTTGGCTTGCGTGCTTACAAAATCCAACTCGTGCAAGCATTGAAGAAACATGATCACCTAACAAGGCGTAAAATTATCCTTCCAATAAAGCCAAATTGATGGACATTAAAACGATTTTCTTGTGTTTTATTTCAATTCGAAGTTCTATACCTCTAAACAAAAAAAAACACCCAGTGCAACAGTAGTCATTCCTATGGTCTTCGAGGAAGACTTAAGAGTTCACTTTGTTTCTATTTTGATTGCCCGTGTTTAAGTCATTCCTATGGCATTCGAGGGGAACTATGGAGTTCCAAGTAGATCTGCACTTTTTGAAATAATATAGCACGTTGGAGGTGAGGTTGACACAATTACCATGAAAAACTCCATCGCAACTACTGCATTCCACTTAAAGGTCCGATCTTTCGACTTAAGCTTTAGAGATTCTTCACGACATTTTGATAAGACGTAAATAAAAATTTGTATCTAACTGAGAAAGCTCTCAACACATGAGAACCCCACAACCGCACAAGATCTGTGCAAGACAAGGACAAGATTTGTGTCCTTTCTTGTTAAGAGTATATAACGAGTGCCCAGATAGCAGTGATCCTTTTCCCAACTTTTATGTATCAGTAGTTGTCAAAGTTACTTACGACATCCAAAATTCAAAAATTTCAGAAGAGTTTTATCATGCTCGGTTCATTTCCAAAGTCCGACTCAGTTGGGAACACACAACATGAATTTCGACAAGAGGTTGGTGATCATCATGACTTCAGAGTGCGGGCAAGTAATAGTCGCAAAGTGGAAGCCAGGGTACAATTTTTTGGACTTTAAAATACTAAGGAGACAGAGATTGATACGAAACGCAGGTGACACCAATAGCATCAATAGTATCAGGTATAGAGCGATGAATCCAATTTTTGAAGGTCGATATAACTTTGAGCTCGACAACATCGATATATCAGCGCTGTGGTTCCAACAAGACAGCGCTACGGGCCATACAACGTCTATAGTCACAGCTACAGAGCGATGTATCGACTTTCTACAGGAAGAGCAAATATTCGAGCTGTGGTTCCAACTAGAAAGCGACCCATGTCATACCAGCCATACAAGTGACGACACGCAAGATATTGTGAAGGAGGCGTTTGAGTCATCTCACGGCAACATCAATTGGCGATCACACAGTTATTGTCTTTTGAAATCCTAAGTCTACACTAACAAGCCAACCACTTTCAATGAGCTTTAGGCGTTCACATATTATTCGAGACACTATTTGAGACACTATCGCCGGAATAAAGGCGCATGTATAGGACAAAACCATCTCTAATTAGACCGACCGACACACTGCCAGTTTTCTCCAAGATCTGCGGAAGTATGAAAAATGGATCAGTTGTGTACTTTTTAGGCCTAAAACCAAACCGATAAGGGCCGATCAGAGTGTTGGCGTACGACCTCAGTAGTTTGCGCAGTTCAGAGGATCTCATTTTTGTGGATTGGGCAACCTGTGGATCCATTCAGCAGGCATACTTTTGCAGGAGATGGGGCAGTGAAAAACATTTTGGTCTATTTTTGGGATTTGAACCAGGCCCCGCACCTCCCTTTTGCTGAGTCATAGACATGTAGAAATAATAACTTAAATTTAATGTTCCGAGTGGTAATTTCTTATCCATTAGAGAAGAGTTTTATCGATTCCTGAATGCACGCAAAAGGGCTTTAAATGTAAGGATCTTGATTTTCACAATATAGTGGAGTGATAAAAAGATCACTATATCCAATCTCCAGTAGACCAATTGCAACGTCCTTCTGTCGGTCATTTAATAGTTCACGTCATTCACCATTCATCTTAGGTCGACGATTTATCAGCTTTTTTTTTGCATCACCTGGGGAAGTACGAAGAATAGGCAAATGCTGTTTTCTACTCGGAAAGAGACAGATGGATCGACGGTCCAGCTATTTGGTGAATATCAAAACTTGCGACCTTAGTAGATATGCCATAGAATATGTTACTTTCCATGTTTATTAACTACAGGAGGAGACTGAACACGATCTGACAACGAGGATCTGGATGCCAAAAAACAGCAAGGCTCCAATCTCCTTGCTGTTTTTTTTGACAGAGAACTGAAGAGTCTTTGTAAATGAAGGCTAGAACGAATGGGCATAGAAGTGGCAAGTGTTAGTGCAATGAAGTACCGCGCAGAAGGTCTGGGTTCGATTCCCAGCCGGACCAACACCTAAATAATTTTTCACTGGCCCTCCTCTCGTGATGATCTGACAAGTTATCCGAATAGTATCAATTGCCAAGAAAAGCTTATCTCAAATTCGCCGTTCGGAGTCGGCATTAAACAGGAGGTCCCGCCATACACGCACACATGAATGGTTGTGAGAAAGCTTGGCCCTGGGTACTAACGAGCCTGTTGCGCCAATATTTTGTAACCGCTGTTTCTTCGCGCTAAGCAGGCAGTTTAGTAGTAAAGCCCTCCAAAGATCCTATATAAGACCCTGATCATCTCAGTCCTGCTCTACGGCACTAAAGCATGGACCGTATCAAAAGCGGTTAAGAAGTTCTGGGTCAATTCGAGAGGAAAATTCATCGAAAAATCTTCGGTCCCGTTCTCGTTGACATGCTATGGAGACGAAGATTCAATCAAGAACTATACGAGCTGTACAGCGACATGCCCTTGTGCAAAAAAAATCCGCATTGAACGTTAAAGATGGCTAGGACATGCAGAACGAATAGACACCAATACTCCGGCTCGCTCGAGTCTTCGATTCCCAGCCAGACGTTGGACGCAGTGGAAGACCTCATTGCGAATGCTCAACTGGAGGCAGTTAGCTAAGGACAGGGCTAATTGGAGAGGTATTTTGGTTGAGGCCACGGTTTATTCCGGACTGTAGTGCCACTTAAGTAAGTACGTAGTGGCCGAAACAGAATTTTGAATTCTAACGTTTGATTACTGGCATTTCTGGGTCATTGATTTGAGTTCAAGTAGTACCAACCGTTTGCCTTTGGTCTGATACTCTTAACCTAGCAAATATATAACTGCATACCCTCGAAAATGTTATTAAAAACCGCACTAACAATTTCATCGATTTTGAAAACGAGTTTCACAGTGAGATAAACGTTAAGCATTAATACAGGTTGGGGTTTATATTAATAAACAATTTTCGGCATTTATTTACAGGCATAGATATCAAACTAAAACCCCGATTGGAACATAAGCTAAACATAAGCTATGAAGTGAAGATTGATTTCAATAACAATTTTTTGTAGGTGCTATACCTTTATTACAATTTAATTAGTTCACCTAACAAGATCCTAGCAAGACCCTAACACAAAACTCCGAACGTCTTCTCAAAAACTTTGAATTTGTCTTATTAAAGCCTGTGGGGAAACAGTTTCCTTTTATTGCTTTCATTGGGATATGAACCTATATTCTCAAAACTGATTTTATATTTTTTTAGAAGTGTTTTCCTGAGTTAGAAAAGCCTGCGAGAAAAGGCCTTCCGTAAATAACTTTGCTAAAGTGATTAATCCTAGACGGGTCTGAGAAACAAGTTAAGTTGTCACTACGTTGTAGTATTTACTTCAGTAGCATATGAACCTATTTTTTCACTATCGAGTACAGGTATGTTTTTCTGCTTCTTAAGAGCCTGCGAGGAAAGGCATTAAGCAAATAACTTTTGCTACAGTGATGAGTCCTACCTTGAGAATTAAATCAAGTCGTCAGTACAGTATAATATTTATTCCAGTAGAATATAAACCTAAATTCTCAGTATCGAGTTCACGTCTCCTTAGAAGTGTTTTTCGTCTTTCGCAGACCCTGTGAAAAAAGGCTTTAATTCAAATCACAACTAAAGTGGTGAATCCTAGGCGGGTTTGAGAACTAAATTGAGTCAAAAGGCTTATAAACCTATATTTTCGATTACGAGTTAAGGAGTGTTTTTCTGCTTTCTTTGAGCCTGCGAGGAAATGCCTGAAGTAACTAACTTTTATGACTAAATTAAGTCGTCAATGTAATATTTATTTCAGAGGGATATCAACATATTTACGCACTATCGAGACTAGAAGTCTTTTCTGCTAGGTTAGAGCCTACTTTAATAAAAAGATAAATTCTGTAGCTGGGTACTCATTCCGCAACGCTTAAAACGATTTCCGTTGACGATAGTGTAGGAGACTTGCTAGGTACGTGGCGTGAAATTTTTATATTGAAAGTCTGCTTCACTATCGTTACTGATTATCATTTCGGAATGAGTATCCCGAATTGTGTACAATAAAATATTTCATTCAGAGACATATGCACCTATCTTTTCACCAGCAATTTGTTGCTGGGTCATGAACCTAGATTTATAGCAAGGATACCATCACCATATTCGCATATGCATGAAGCTATACCTTCGCTGTTTATTTCATATTAGCGACGCAAGTGTTTTTTTGTATAAAAAATCAAAGCGTCGCCATTCAAAAACCACATTATAAAATGACATACCTGTTTGACAGCTGTAGCATATCCACCATTTGATCATGACTTCCGTACATAGCACCATGTTGCATATGATGATGCGGCTGTTGATGGGCGGGATGATTTGGATATCTGCCATAAGGCGATGGTGTATATTGTTCCATATGATGTCCATATGCATGGGAAGGCGTCGTAGGTGCAGAGGACGGACCTTGTGCGTATAATTCACCACCGGGATTATGCCAAATATTAGGTGGATAACCAGGTCTGGGACTACCGTGATAATAATCTGAAGGCGGTCCCATTGCACCACTTCGACCATGCATTGGATAATTATAGCTAAACATTGATAAAGATGGCGGCCGAAATGCGTAATTATATGGTAAGAACGGTTGTCCGGGTGAATGTGAATGTTGTTGATAAGGATGCGGATATGTTGACGAATCAATTAGACGTGATTGCGTCGCTGCTGTCATATTGTACTCTTCTTTAATGCGCTGTTGTGAATATACCTCGTCGTCGTCGTAGTCTTCGTTGTCACCGGATACACCAATGTCACTGCCGTTGTCACCCGGGTAATAAGGAATGTTAGGCATATATTCCGCATCCGAATAATCACCTTCCTCGACGGATTGTTGTTCAGATGTTGTATTTTGTGTTGCAGATACTACTCGAGTAGCATCCACCGACTCGATATTGAGTTGTTCACTTTTTAATTGATTTGAATCACTACTGGATGTTCCAGGACACAAATTCGATGTACTCATTATGAAGAGTTTCGAATAATTCCATTCTTATTTGTGTTCTTTATTTTTGTTTTTAAGTTTTTTTTATATATATTAACAGTGTAAGGATAGTCTATTTCTGAAAGGAGGGATTTAATATTGTAGAAGGAATGTCTTAAAGTCAAGTTCCCTTGAGAATCCTTTTGCAATACAATCATAAATAGAAACACACAACAATACGACTAGAATTTGACATAAAAAGGATATCTACGGTTTAATGGATGTGGAGATAAAATAAATTCAAAATTGATACATATACAGATTGAGGCGACATTGTAATCTGTTATCCCTTTTCCCACCCAATAGTCCCTGAAGGATGCGTGTGATAAGATAAGTAGGTACCCTTGGGAGGTATTTAGGGAAAAAAAGGTTTGGCTCAGTTATGGTCACATTTGATATTCCCTGTAAGTTATCAACTGCGGACGGACAGTGCGGGTGGAAGGGTTATATCTTTCGTTTAGGTTTACTTAAAGATTGCAGGACATAGATATCGGTAAGGATATTTGTTGATATAAACCAGTTAATTCTAATTTTATTTTAAGTGAGGAAAACTGGATATAATGTGGTTTTCCGTTATTATTTAAATTCTAAATCCTTCATTCTGCCGATAGGCTTGCAGTCTATTTGGTTCCGAGTTTTGGTATACATGAAAATCGATATTAATGGATATTTTCGACACATTTAGATTTTTCCTCGTTAAGGGTTTTCATTAAGACATTTCAATAGGCCTTGGACATTTTGCTCCGAAAAGGATAAATTAAAAGCAGCGTTTCAGGCAAGTCCTGGTTCAACAAAGAAAGTGAACAAGTGGTTCAGTAAGTAGTCGTGTAACTAATGCCGTGCAGACAAAAAGGGGAAGGAGAGATAATTCTTTATCAATAAATTTATTGGGTAAAACTAACCAAAGCATATGACATACAAAGCTTTCACAACGAGATAATAATTAACGAAAACGCCCAGGATGCTCCTGCCATAGAGCTTTATAGGCAGATAAGAAGGGAAGAATACCGGCTTTTCAGAAGGAAGAAAAGAGAGCAAGAAAAGCGCGCGATCGAGGATATAGAGAGGTGCCACTCCAGGAACGATGTTCGCAAGTTGTACGAAAGTCTAAAACGTCAGAGCCAAGGATACAAGGCTCGAACAGAATCATGTCGAGATAAACAAGGTAATATCGTAGTTGAGACACTGTCGATGCTGAGGATATGCATAAGAACCACTTCTGCAGACTTTTTAACGGCGATGAGAAACAATATTCCGTTGTCAGGCAAAAGAACCATTCAATATTGGCAACGACAGCGAAAACTGCCAACCACCCGACCCGAGTGGAGTGAAGATAGCAATATTTAAACTCAAGCTTGACGGCCTTCCCGCCGAGCTTTATAAAGCTGGCGCAGATGACTTGGAAAGCAACATCCACCAACTCATAAGCCAATTCTGGTCGGAAGAAAATATGCCTGAAGAATGGAACCTCAGCATCGTTTGCCCGATCCACAAAAAATGAGACCCTCTAAACTGCACCAACTTCAGAGGCTACTCAACATCGCGTACAAAATCGTAGCTGCAGTAATATGTGAACGCCTGAAACCGTTTACCAACAACCTGATCGGCCCTTATCAGTGTGCTTTTAGGCCAGGAAAGTCCACAACCGATCAAATCTTTACACTTCGACAGTTCCTGGAAAAAAACCCAAGAAGTCCAAATCGATACCCACCACCTATTCATCGATTTCAAAGCCGCATACGACAGCATTTATAGAGACGAACTTTACAGAGCCATGTCTAGTTTTGGTATACCGCCCAAACTCGTCCGTTTGTGTATGATGACGATGGAGAACTCTCGCTGCTCTATCAGGGTCGGAAACGACCTCACCGACATATTCGATACCAAAAAAGGATTTAGGCAAGGCGATGCGCTGTCATGTGACTTCTTCAATTTAATTCTTGAGAAGATTGTGCAAAACTCACGAGCCAACACCAGAGGCATAATTTTCCAAAAATCGGTGCAACTACTAGCAATCTAACATGCGCCGACGATATCGACATCATTGGTACGACTCAACGTGATGTCTTGGATACGTTTTCTAGTATAGAGAAGGAATCGGGAAAAATGGGTTTAGCAGTAAATAAAGGAAACCCAAGGTATATGCTGTCAACACAAAATGACAGACAACATCAACGTATCGGACAGAACGTCACCATTGACAGATATAACTTTGTTGTAGTACGGGACTTTGTCTATCTCATCAGAAATTAAACGAAGAAATTCTCTCGCCAACCGCTGTTTCTTTGGGCTAAGAAGGCAATTCAATAGTAAAGCCCTCACTCGAACTACTAAGGAGATCCTATATAAAACCCTTATCATCCCAGTCCTGCTCTATGTAGCTGAAGCATGGACCGCAACAAAAGCGGATGAAGATATCCTTGGTCGATTTGAGAAGAAAATTCTTCGAAAAGATTCAAGAGACGAAGATTCAACAAAGAACTATGCGTGCTGTACAGCGACAGCAAAAAACAGTCAAAAAATTCCGCATTGGACGTTTAAGATGGCTAGGACATGTAGAACGAATGGACAGCAATACTCCGGCTTGCAGAGTCTTCGATGCAAAGCCAGACGTCGGACGCAGTAGAGGAAGAACTCGCCTTAAGTGGCGCGCACAAGTAGAAACCGACCTCAGCCAACTTGGAGTGCGCAACTGGTGGAAGTTAGCTAAGGACCAGGCTAATTGGAGAGGCATGTTGGTTGAGGCTCAGATTCATTCCGGACTGTAGCTCCACTTACGTAAGTAAGTAAGCCCACGATGCTCACGGACATAGTGATTAGTGACACAAGTAGTTGGTAACTATTCATGTCTTTTTAAGTCAAAGCTTAGCTTTATGAAAACAAAAAGACCGACTTATTCGCTAAAATATTTTGAAAACAATTGGCACCTTTAAAGATGAAGCTTTTTATTTGATTGCTGAAAAGCAATTTCGACCGGGGGTAATGTGATACATCCCCATATACTTCTGAAGATGTTGTAACGGTCGAATATACCGTAACGAATTTCATGACATTTTCCCTAAATTCTATTCGGCCCCTCTTTTCATTTAGGAAACAAAGGTAGCATCTGGAGAATGTGGTGGGTACACATGGTACCATTATACACATCCATGGACCCATTCGTCACTTGTCAGATTCTAAGAATACAACCTGTGACAGTTACAACGAATGCTACAGATGTTCACTCATGAAGATTTTAAGCTTAGTGCAGCCCAGGAAGAATGTGCAGGCGCATCGTGGAGCAAAGACAGTTAAAACGTGCCGAAGGCAGTCCACGGAAATACTACGTCGTCGAAGCGCAAAGGTCTTTGGGAGAGTTACGAGGGACAGGAAAGAAAAAGATCGACCTGAATGGAACGATAGGTATGGAAGGACAATCGATCGAAACACGATGATGACAGGTGGCGTGGGACATTTCCTGGAACATACAAAAGCAAAGGTTCGATGGCAAAGATTAGAAGGTCAGATATAAGGGGATGTCTGTTAGATGACCTTTACATTTTGTTCAAAACGTCTGTAGCAGCAACACATGTGTTGAATTGGATGGATAGATGTAAACATTCCCGCAAAAAAAAAGATACCATCTTCTGTTCTGTGATGTCTGTAAGTTGACCTTGACATTTAACCATTAAGGGTACAATAACACATGCTAAATTGTCGTATGCATTTGAGGTACAAAAACACCAATAAAGGCCACGAACAACAAAACCAATACAGGCCGAGAATCACCTGCAATGATTCAAAGGATGATAGTCGAATGCCACATCCCCAGCAATAAGATGTCCATTAACGTCCGGCTAAAAAGCGGACACAACTCAAGAAAGAGTGAAATTGTTCGCAGTGAAAAAGTCATTCTTCCTCAAAATAAACTAAAAATAATTATTGGTTTGCGAAAAATCATTTTTAGCATTTTTTCGTTCTTCTCCTTCCCTACAGATGCACTACATGTGTTAATTCATAAAGCGCTCCAAAGTAGATCCCACTCCGAACGCTGGAAAAGCCAGCACCTATGTTGTACAGCGAGGACGAGAAGTTGGAAATCTACGAAAACAAATTCAATTCAAAACGAAGGTCGATTCGTAGCAATGTCTACAGAACGTTACTATCCATACGCTTCTATACGTTCCTATCCATACGCTCAAAGTTTTTAAATAAAACCATCGACACCGAAATTGTGAAGCACATCGACATACATTTTGAAGCGACCAACAGTATATTTACCAAAGAAACCCTGAACTGGGGACCCACTGTGCTGTAACACATATAGGAATATCGGCGATGGAACCACATAAATAACCGTGCGCTATTACCATCTATTCTCTACAATTCCTGAAGTGCCTCAAAGATGTATTCTGTCACCCACCCTTTTTTTCTTATTCTCCTTATTAGCAAGAACGGGATAACAATGTCACTCCAGCTGCTCAATATCGAAGCAATAAAATCGATATTGCTCATCGGAGTGGTTTTAGCCGAGGAAAGTCCACAACTTATCAAATCTTTATACTTAGATTGATTCGAAAAAAAAAAACCTAGAAACACAAATTGATACCCACCATCGATTTTTATCTCGCATACGACAGCATTTGTATAGACGAACAGAGTCATGTCTAGTTTTGATATACCTCCCGAAATCGTCGGAGGATGACAATTGAGAATTCCAGTGTTGGCAAACAACTCACCAAAACATTCGGTACAAAGTATAAAGGCAGGATGACACATTCTCCAGTGGTTTCTTTGACATTATTCATGAGAGGATTATGCATAACTTCCGAACCAAAACCAGGAGCACAGACTTTTGCAAATCTTTTCAACTCAGCAAGACATCCCAGCCACGCTTTTTGTATTTATACAAAAGAAGATGCAAAATTGGAACAGTAAATGAGGGTAAGACTATATCGTGTCAACAAAAATGAATATAACGGGTGATCCAAGTAGAGATACTTTTTTCAATAGCCTTTTTTGACAGATCACGTGTGAGTCGTGTCATGCTGTCATGTTATTTTTGTTTAGTATTATTAGGCATTTCATATTGGAAAGACTTACGCGTGAACAACGTTTACAAATTGTTCAACTTTATTATCAAAATTCACGTTCTGTGAGTAATGTGTTTCGTGCACTTCGCTCAACTTATGGTCAACATAATCGGCCTACTGAGCGTACTATTCGCAACACCATCACCCATTTTGAGACCCAGCATTCATTATTGGATAATATTCGACCGAATAGACCACGTCCAGCACGCTGTGAAGACCGTAGAGAGTCGATTCGGCGCCGTTCGCAGCTACTCGGACTGACGTATGGAACGACTTGGCGCATTTTACGTCAAGATCTTCAATTGAAAGCGTACAAAATACAGCTTGTGCAACAACTGAAGCCGCTCGACCTTCCCAAGCGACATCGCTTCGGTCTATGGGCTCTTGAAAAGTTCCAAGAAGATCCGACGTTTTCGAGGCAAATTTTGTTTAGCGATGAGGCCCATTTCTGGCTCAATGGGTATGTAAACAAACAAAATTGCCGCATTTGGGACGAAGAGCAACCTGAAGAGATTGAAGAACTGCCACTTCATCCAGAAAAAACAACGGTTTGGTGTGGTTTGTGGGCCGGTGGAATCATCGGTCCATATTTCTTTAAAAATTATGCCGGTGCGAACGTAACCGTCAATGGCGACCGTTATCGTGCCATGATAACCGACTATTTGATGCCTGAAATTGAAGCTCGTGATCTCGGCGACATTTGGTTTCAGCAAGACGGCGCCACTTCCAACACATCGCATCAATCAATGGACTTATTGAGAGAACATTTCGGTGAGCTTATAATTTCACGTTTTGGGCCGGTCGATTGGCCAGCAAGATCGTGTGATATCGCACCGTTAGACTTTTTCCTGTGGGGATATGTAAAGTCAAAAGCTTATGCCGACAAACCCGCTTCGATTCAGGCCTTGGAGGAAAACATCACGCGTGTCATTCGCCAGTTACCAGTCGAAATGCTCGAACGAGTGATCGAAAATTGGACTCAACGGATAGACCATCTGCGACGTAGCAACGGCCAACATTTGATAGACATAATCTTCAAAAAATAAATGCCAAAGAATGTTCTTTCAAATGATAATAAACATTCTCCATTAAATTTGAATTTTCTGTGTTTTTTTCTATAAAAAAGTAGGGAACCTCAAAATGGATCACCCTTTAAAACCTGGGCTAGATGGACAGAGTGTAACCATCGAAAGATGAAACTTTGAAGTAGTAGTAGAATTTATCTTCTTTCGACAACATTAGCAATTAATCATAGACCTCGATTCAACTATGAAGGCAATTTAGTAATAGAGCTGGATATACTTAAGACCCTGAACATCCCAGTTCTGCTATAGTCTGACAATGACATTTCATCAAAATTCAGAAAACAAACGAAGAATTTCACTTGCCAGTGTGTGAGCGGCTGTTTCTTTGCTAAATCTACTAAGGAGTTACTATATAAGACCCTTGTCATCCTTGTCCTCCTCTACGCCGGAGGAACATGGAACGTGTCAAAAGCTGAAAAAGAAATCCTTGGTCAAAGAAATCCTTGATTACGGGAACGACGATTCATCAAAGAGCAATACGAGATGTACAACCAGATAGACCTGGTCAAAAAAAATCAGCATTGGACATTTAAGATAACTCGGGACATGTAGAGCGAATGTACACTTACCATTTGGCTCTCAGTCTTCAATTTCCACTTAGACGTCACACGAAGTAGAAATAGACCTGAACTTAAGTGGCGCACACAAGTTGAAGCCAACACTCAAAAACTTGAGGTACGCAGCTGTAGAGAGTTTGCTAGTAATCTGGCTAATTGGAGGGACATGTTAATGTAGTGTCATGTTGTTTGAAGCACTGGTTCATTCAGTACTGCAGCGCTACTTAAGTAATTAAGTGAGCTAAACTATTGTCATTTGCACGTGTTTCTTGAACGGGAAATATAGTTAAATTAGTCAGCGAATAGTTACTTAGTGGTTATTAAAACGGAGTTAAGACAACATCGTCAGTGTATGCTTACTAATTCAAAGCATCATGGAATCAGATCAAGCACCTGTCAGATACGTATGTTGAACTGCAAATTAATAAACATTCCAACTGAGTAAATGACTTTAAATTGTCATGTTAGTGCTAGGGATATTTTTCTATTAGCCCTAGACAGATAAAATGTTGGATGCCTTAACTAAAATATTTCATCAACAGTTGGAGTACTTTTTGATAGATATCCCGTCGTCCCTAGAACATCCTATTCCACCGGTAAACACATAATCAACGATGAGTTAGTCCATATACTACAACGAAATCCTCTCACAAATGATGTTATGTATCCCGAACTCATTTGTCAAGATATTCATAAAGTGGTCGGAAGGTATACGATTGAATAGCACTCCCTACACACTCGGATTTGTTCCCTTTGCTCAATCAATCACTGACAAATGCAATCATTTGCTCCTCGAATATAGTTAGCGCAACTACGCTTCCTACCGCAAAAAGATACAAAGATTTATCGCACAAGTTTTTCCTTTAGTACTAACTGATGGGAAAAAATAAAGTTTTCCAGTATTTTTTTTTTCATTTTAATACATATGTATACATATACATGTGTTTATATACTTATTTCCAGGCGAGGCAAACCCATAGCGCTAAAAGAGTTTCCTGATATAATACGTACAGACGTGTGTGCATATTGTGTGTCGTAAGCTTGGGATAGGGTGTATTCAAAGTTGCGTTTTTCGGTGATGTACCGAATAGGTACAATAAAAAAATATAACTAATTCACTACAGACATACTATGCAGGATATAGCGAATGTCAATCCCCTTTCAAAAGATACCATTATCATGACATTGAAAAAGAATAGATACGCCTATAGATACCAGTCACTGGTTTTGACACATAATCGGTTGATGGATCTGCCACCAAATGATCTCCCATTTTAGCATCCTGCAAATAAACTTTGTTCTCTAATGAACAAAATTAACTCGACACTAACGTCCGTAGTACGTAGTGACATGTAAGTGCTTCATGTGTTTGCAGCTCTGACATGAGGGTAATGTTAACCACCAAAATTACATGGAATTTACATGTCGTATACTACTGAAATATATAGCAGCCCATGCGACTTTTTCACACGTCGTTAGCTGCATGGAAATGTCACATGCAAAATATATGCGATCGAACCAATTGGCACTGTCGCATATGTGGGCTTATGCCATACAATGCCATGCTTTAGAGGTATGCTTTTGAATTTTAAAAATGGCGTTTGAAAGTTTTAAACTCAAAAGCGTTACACAACTACTTGATTTTAGCACTGTTTATGGAAAAATGTAAAAATTTAAAAGTAAAACATTTTTAAAAAAATTTTTAAACTTTAAAATAGTTTTTCAAAAATGGACAAAAGTATAACTTGACAGACTTAAATGAATAAAATTGAAGCTCTTTTTATGTTACGTTAATCTAAGATATTTCGATTTTTAAATAAAAATGTGGGCGTGGCTCAAAAGTGTGTATCGACAATATGTGAATCACATTCTCTAAATATGGATGGACCTAGTAATCACTTTTTTGCATTTTGATGTATGAAAATGTTAGAATTAATCAAAATATAGAACTCAACAATTTTCATGAAAATCATGGGGTGAACCATTTATCTCAATCAGCTGTATTAAGGCTGCAGCAGAGAGAACGGTATGTATAGACGGACCGAAGCGACGAACTCAATTGCAAAAATATTTTTTTTTAATTTCCGTTTTATAAGCTTTAGAAGTCCAAATTGATACTCTATATCCATTCATCCATTTCAAAGCCGCATACGACAGCATTTATGGAGACGAACTGTTCAGAGTGATGTCAACTTTTGGTATACCAACGGCAAAACTAGTCCATTTGTGCAGCATGACAATGCAGAATTCTCGCTCCATCAGGGTCGGAAACGATTTTACCGAAACATTCGACACCAAAAAAGGATTAAGGCAAGTCAATGCACTGTCATGTGACTTCTTTAATCAGGTTTTTGAAGGGTTTGTTTAAAGCTCCCGTGCAAACACCAGATGCACAATATGCCATAAATTGATGCAATTTATAGCAGACGCCGACGGTATTGACCACGTTTTCTAGTAATGCTGCCAACACGAAAGGATACACAACATCACCGAATTGTACAGAACGTCAACATTGCCAGATAAAACTTTAAGGTAGAACGTCCCTTTGTCTATACACTCGGCTAAGCTAACTCTGAGTACGACATTAAAAAATAAAAGAAGAACTACTCTTGCCAACCGCTATTTCTTAGGGCAAAGAAGTAAAGCCCACACTGGAAATACTAAGGAGATCCTATGCAAGACCCTGAGCATCCCAGTCCTGCTATACGTGGCTGATGGACCGTATCAGCAGCCAATCGCTATTTCTTAGGGCAAAAAAGTAAAGCCCGCACTCGAAATACTAAGGAGAACCTATACAAGACAATGTTCATCCCAGTTCTGCTATACAAAGAAGAAAAGCTTGCACTCGAACTACTAAGGAGATCATATGCAAGACCCTGATCATCCCAGCCCTGCTTTACGGGGCTGATTGTCAGTATCAAAGGTGGATGAAGAAATCTTTGGTCGTTTTGAAAGAAATTTTTTTTTCGAAAAATACTCAATCCCGTTGGCGGGCGGGCTACGGAGACGAAGATTCAACAAAGAACTATACGAGCTGTACATACCCCAAGTCACAAAAAAAACTCTGCATTAGGCGTTCAACATGGCTTGGACATGCAAGGCGAATGTACACCTATACTCCGGCACGCAAAGTCTGCGATTTCAATCCAAACCTCGGCCACAGTAGAAAAAGAACTCGCTTTCAGTGGCTCCCAGAAACCGACCTCAATCAACTTGAAGTGCGCAACTGGAGCCAGTTAGCTAAGGATCGGGCTAGGTTAGGTTATGTTAGAGTGGCTGCCAGCGTTCGCCAGTACACTTGGACCATTTTGGTCATTTGTAAGAGCACGTGGATCTTGTCCATTCTCCTTACTATCCATGAGAAAACCATTCTCAGCTTTTGATGAAGCGGAGGAGGCTTTTTTTGTGAAATCACTAAGTTTTTAAAAATATTTAGTGAACTCCAAGATGAAGCTTCCTTTTGTTTGATAGTGCCTGGAAGGTACAAAGGGAAGTATTGTTTCTTCTTCCTCTTCGTCCATGCTGCTTTAACAGAAATCGTTTGAGCAGAGGCCTAGCCTTTCTGCGTGCTTATCTATTAAAGAGTGTCCGGTGAGGACGGACACCTATTGTGCTGCTAATATACGGTCTATCCAGCGAAATCTGTCGCTTTGATCTTGTCTAATCTAGCTTTGGCCAAATTTATTTGGTTTTTTGACACGTCGTGCCTAGACTACATTTGAGGTTTGATTTGCTATTAGCATGTTGCGGGTAACTTTTGCATGTAGCGATAGGAATATCTAGGGCACCACAGTCGGGTATAACTGGTAATTAAGTCTCACATGTCTGGAGAGTTCATCAGCCTTACAGTTCCCTGGAATGTCACCATTCCCAAGCACCCAGCAAAGGTGAATGTTAAAATGCTTTTACGTCTCCTGCAGAGATGATCGGCAATCTAGGGATGTCTTTGAATTTGTTGAGAATGATCGAATGATCGAAAATGCTAATATCCTTGGCAGACAGTACAATATCTTTCAGGTAGGATAAGGTAGCTCTGATTACCATGAGTTCCGCCTGGAACATGCTGCAGAGATCAGGCTATTTGAAGAGGCATGTTGGTTGAGGCCCAAGTTCATTCCGTACTGAAGCGCCACTAAAGTAAGAAAGTACGTATGTTGGCTTCCAAAGCTTTAATCGTTTCGGATTTGTCGACGTAAACAAGTTATTTCCCATCCCTATTCCCATAGAAATTAATCCAGTGGTGTCAATGGTGTCAAATCACAAGATTGTTGTGGCCTAATAACAGGACTATTTCTTGAGATGATGTGTTCATCGAACATTTCCCTCAATAAAGCGATTAATTCATTAGCTGTATGGAATGTAGCGGGATCCTGTTGAAAACACAAGTCAGCTGCACCAATATCTTTAATTTTCGGAAACAAAAGTTCATTGACAGCAAAACGTGCTCATTCCGCATTTTAAATAAAAATACGGTCCGATGATGACGCCTGTCCGTAAACCGTGCAAACAGTGCATTTTTGAGGTTGCATAGGTAGCTTTTGAAATTCTTTTGTCTGTTCATTAACGCAGCTGAGCCGTGGGCTTCGTCTATAAAAACAATTTTTCTATAAAAAAGTGGATCAAGTTGAAAATGTTTCCAGGCCCACAAATACCACAATTAGAAAGGGTTGTTCCGGCAATGCATACTGAACACCAAGTCATATGGAGAAGCCATTGGTACGGGTGTTTGAGAGGCAGTGTCTGAGGAGCTGCCTTGGACTTCACAGAACACCAGTATCTGACTACACAAAATACTATTCCAACCAGGTCCTATACAACGGGGCCAACATAAACCGAATAGACAATTTTCTGGTGAAACTCATTCGGTTTCACGCGGCAAGAGCGATGGCTTCGAACAATAGTCTCATCTTTGGGGCCTTCTATCCCAATGATGAATATTTTGAGAGTGCGCGTTTAAGTGGCTTTATTCCGCCCGAAGCTTTCCTATATTTGGATAGTCGAGGGCTGATACAGGATAGATCGGCGGTTCCGCTAATCTACCACGTCTTCCGACGAACTGTGGATAGGCGGCTCCTATACGACCGAGACGTCGTCGCTCAGGGCGGAGGAGAGCGCCTGCGGTTCAGCAGGAGTGTGTCCGATTGGGACCGTCGGAGTAGGTCACAACAGGAGAACCTGTTGTGGTGGTTGAATGAGTATTAAAGATAGTTGACTTAAAATTGTTATTTTATGGCCGACTTACATAGTTTTAGTCCTAGGTTTAGGTGCAAAACAGTCATGGTGGCACAAAAAAAAAAAAAACGCTTGCTGTGGCTGTTCTAGTTTTTAAGTTATTTTAGGTAGTTTAATGAATTTTAAAGTAGTTTAAGTTAGTCGATAAGAAGTTTTAATTAGCATGTAAATTTAAATAAAATAAAAAAAAGACAAGGAACCAAGTTTTTCAAAGTTTTCTTGGTAAACAAATTTTGATACTTTTATATTTATATCCTAGATAATAGGCCGAAAGGCATTAGAATTAAGTTATCGAGTAATTTAGGGCGCCCGCATAGAGCAAGTAAGTTAGTTAAGTAGTTGATAAGTAGGCTAGTTTTTTCATGATTTTTTGTCTAGCATTTAAGTTAGTTTTAAGAAAAATAAAATAAAAATGAATTTAAAAAAAAAAAAAAAAAAAAGAAGCCATTGGATCAACCATTAGTACTTTTATCTACGTGTTGTGGCTGTGGTTGCTGTTGTTTTTTTTTTTAAATGTCGTTTCATGTTGTGACAATTTATTAGAAAGTTGTGCCTCCCGCCTAAATGAAGGGTGTGATAGGAACCCCCGACTCCCTGCTTCGAATAATTAATTGCATTAAGTTATTATTTTATGAGTCCTCAGTAATCGTGCTTGTCTGGGTGGTTTTAAATCAAATATCTCATATATGAAATTTGTAGTTAATATGTATCGCCTGCAGCATCGCGGTTCGACCGAGAGGTACACAGAAGAAATGTTTAGATTTCTTCAGCATCGTAATGTAAGGTTTGAATAAAATCTTGACTTCATAAAAAAAAAGACCCCAATACAAATAATGCTATGGACATTAAAAACATAAACGTCATCAGGCATAACCAAGTAATTTACTTTTCAAACACGCCTTGAAAAATCCAGACGACTTCTGTTGCACCTGAACTTCTATTTAACAATTTTACAAGTTCTCCAATCCGATAAACAAACATCTAGTCAACACAAATTATGATTATGATTTATCTACAGTAAAACTATTCAAAACCTGTTATGGAAATAGTTAAATGCGGCTAACCGGATTATGGCTTCAGAATCAGTTTTTAGATGTTCATGGAACTTATCTAATCTTTATATTATCCAACGGATGAGAATTTAAATAAAAATATCTGCCAGATCATTACAAACGAAAATTATGTAGTTTTCAGGTGTCAAACAAGATAGGGTTGATAAACTCGTGTTGAGAGTAAAATTTGGGTTAATCAAAATGGAAGCTTTGGTTTGACTCTGGAATATTTAAATTGAAAACTGGGCATGGGAAATGGTATTATGAATGAAATAATAGCAAGAATAATAAAGGAAGGATTCAAAATTAACCACAGTGAAGGTGAGACATAAAAGAAATCTCGGTGGTATCAATACAAAATTTGGAAATGCGACATTATTCTGTGATGTGATGCAAATTCCCATCACGTACCGTGGAACTTCTTTGATACAGACACGCGAGATGAACCCTTGAACCCTGTACTGGAGAGAGACATCGACTCCAGCTTCATTAGAAATTTACTAGCTGAATCATCCAGCTGATATCGATGTCGCGAGAAGCATTAGACTCTGACCACAGAAAAATATAATAAGAAACAGATGACGGTACGAAACCCCTAGTGCTACCGAAATCCTAAACAAACCATCTGGAACCTTTTCATAGTGAAAGTAGTCAATAATTGCTATTTTTTCTAGACAAGTTGTTCGAAAAACTCTTAAAGCGTAGTCAGTTTCTTTTCATCAGTTTGTCACAAAGACCACCAACATGAATGACTGAAGAGCCTCAGAGCATTAGCAGCTAAAAAAATTTTAACTGATCGGTAGACCTCCATACTGATTAATTTGTAAGAGAATGAGATGAGAGAGAAAGTGATTGATCTCTTTTTCGTTACACTTTTTCGTTTCATATAATCCAATTCACCATCCCAAAAGGAGTTTCACTTCAAATTCGATTACGAATGCTAAACGCAACTTCTTCTGATGCGCCTCCTGCAATACGATGTAGAAAGTACAACACATAAGGCCAGGATTATGAAAATGATTGCCTATGTAGACATAGCACAAAAATCGAGAGCAATTGCAAAACCCAGCTACTTGCTTGGAGTTTTTGTTGATGACCTATGTTCCATGGGAAGTCTTAGCAACGTATGGCAAATAAACCAAATGGTTGGGTCGCGATGCTTGCGTGCCATTTTTTTAAAAACCTCAACCGAGGTATTGTATAAAAACTTCAACCGAGGTATTGTATGACAGCTTGCATAGGGTTAATCAAGCCACTGATGCAAATATTCAGGCGCTTGGATCAAAAGCATTCCCATACACGAAGATGTAACGACAGCAACCTTTTACTGGAAGCAGATAAGCTATGTTCAGGCGATTAGCTTATCTTTAAATGAAAAATGAGTCACAAATGTCTTAAAATAATGTAAGCTTTCGATTTTCGTCCTGCCAGTTCTTGTCGTCCAACATATTGTTAAGCTCTGCTGGGTCCCTGGTCACAGAGGCAATAGAATTATATTGTCTGTAAATTGTTAAAATAATGGTAGAATTAAGTAAATAAACATGCATGGAAATGAAATTCCTAATGAGCTGGCAAGGAAATGATCTGCAGCCAGCAATGAACAGGCTGTCAAACCGCCATTTTTTGAAATCAAATCACGAGTAGAACAGGAAGTTCTTGAAATCGCCAAAAACAGGTTAAATTCCCTCCCAACTTGTAAGCCAAGTATGACAAAAGTAGAACCCACAAACTTCACCAAAAAAAAGCAATCCGTGGAACTTCTTACATTACACAACAAACTCAAAAACCATAAATTGCAAATGCACCTTAGGTTGAACATTGTAGAGTGCGGTGATGAAAAAAACAGAAGAGGATACCCTCAACAAACTGGCTCACTGGCTCACTGCCCAAGCCTCAATCAACGTAGAAAAATTACTTTAGGAAAATATTTGTTCCATAACCTCACGGATTGATCCAAAATCTCCCTTTATAGTCTTTTGAAATTTCCAACAACATCCGTATGGCTGAAAAGGGACTTAAAATGGACATCCACGTGCGAAATGAAGAAGCATCACAATGGGGGTACATTGACTGGAGTGATGAGAGAAGACGTGACATTGACATCACAGTACTTTGCACATGATTTCAACGAACTACCGACATGTAACAGCACTGGCGACTAAGGCCATCGGCTGGAATAAAGAAGACGTATTATCCACCTACTAACGTAACCTTACCTACATATAACTACATAACAACGAACTTGTTAGAAACTCATTTTTTTATTGAAAGACCTCACAATATTATAAGATCTGACAATTATATGAAAAAATCTTACTGAAATAATTCAAAACCGATAATCCTAGCAGTGGCTTGGTTTCCATACAAGCATAGATATTTTTAGATGTTTACATATTTAAATTCGACATTCCCTTAGAATATTTGCATATGAACCTTTACGAGGACGAGCTTTGGATAGTGGAGCGCATACAAATTTAACGACAGTAAGATTAGATTGTAAGTTTAGAACTGATTGAAGTAATTCAAAACTTACAGTGGCGTTCGTTCCATTAAACAAATTTCCTAAAGACGTATCCTTACATTACCATTGGCGTAACCTTCAAATTAAAAAAACATAACAGGACTGCGTGGAGTCCAATTTATGTCATCTCGCATTTCACAATTCACGAGCTCGTTGCAGAGACGTATTGGATGTGTTTGACGGTGGTCTGTCCTGCTGGAATCATGTTCTTTGATAAAAGCCAGGTAACTTTTTAATAATCAGTTACTAAAAAGTCGGCGTACATCCTGAAAAATAACACTCTGAAAACACTGCATTTGCTCGTAGATACCCCTTCATCTTTAATACCGATAATTCTTCGTGCCGACATTGCAGCCCATATCTACACGGAGAGTGCGCACTCCACAGGACGATACCGTACAGAAACGCGACCATTGACGCACTACACAGACAAAAAAGCGGACTTCTGACAAGACTTAAACTCTTGTACAGACGACTGACAAACCCACGCGACCAAGAGATTAGAACACTGAAGGCGTTGATTAAAAACATCAACCAATTGATCAAGGAGAACTATCGGTTGTCCATTAATTTGTTTTGGAATAACAGAATTCGGGCCGTAAATTCCAGCGATCCGAGTAAGTTTCCACAAATTAATAAGATCTTTAGGAGGAAAGGTCATAACGACCTTCCGTGTATTAAGCTCCAACGAACAACTGACAATACAAACATACTTTTGACAGCAGGAATTGAGCCGGGGGAAGCCGTCTTCGACGACGATTTCTATGTTATTGAAGATCCTCAGCAGAAAGTGGAGGCAGTGGGAGCTGTCTTTCAGGAAGTGTATAAGGTGAATGATAGCATTCGCCCGAACCGCGTCCTGGAAAACAATGCCCTGCTCCATCATGTCTATCTCCGAAACGACATAACGCAATGGCGATCTGAGAACCATGGTTTCACCCGGTTTGATGACGAAAACTTGGCAAACGCCATAGTCGCCGAGCGAAGTGGGTCTAGTCCCCTGTTAATCTCGAAGGTAGAACTCCAGATCATCTTCGATTCCATAAAGAAAAAAAAGTCAGCGGGAGTCGATGGTATATCCAACATTGTACTGCGACACTTACCCCCTTAAGCTGTGGTCATTTACGCCACGCTGTTCAACAACGCGCTGAATGCATATTTTTCAGTGCGTTGGAAGACGGCGGTGGTTCATCCTCTCCCGAAAAAGGGAAAGGACAACTCCAATCCGGCGAATTTCCGGTCGATAAGTCTCCTTCCGAGTATCAGCAAGGTTTTCGAAAAGATTCTCAATCGAGCACTGTTCAAGTGGTCTGAGGACAATAATATTATACCAGAGAACCAGTTTGGTTTCAAGGCTGGACATGACTGTATTCATGCCGCCTCCAAACTCGTCTCTGATATACAATGGAACAAAGCCAAAAAACAGTGCACTGGTGCTTGTCTGGTTGATTTAGAGAAGGCTTTTGACACCGTATGGTTAGAGGGCCTCTATCTAAAGCTGACCAGACTTGGCATAAGTAAACCACTGCTATATATGCTTCATGACATGCTGACTGGTAGAACGTTTGTTGTCAAAAGTGGCAATGTAACTTCTATCACAGAATTTTTCATTAAGAATGGTCTGCAACAGGGAGCGGTAAACTCGCCGATTCTCTTCAGCATTTACACCAGTGATATGATAGGGTAGTCTTACTCAGGCAATTGCGTATGCGGACGATCTTATCGCGTACAGAACAGCCTCTACTGTCGAAGTCATTCGAACTCTTTTGGAGCGGGACTTCGACAAGATCCAGAGATATTGTGATGACTGGAAGTTGAAAATCAACTTTCAGAAATCAGAAACTATCCTGTTTAGGACACCGTTGTCTAGGGCCTCTAGGGATACGAGAAAGAACTGGCGAAAGCTGGTGATCGTTGGACCAAACGGACAGCCACTGGCGAGTAAAAGTGTAGTAAAGTACCTTGGCATCTGGTTAGATCAGTATCTATATTTCGGAAGACATGTAGATGCTGCTCTGGCTAGAGCTAGGGGAGCATTTGCCCTGACAAGACGATTGTTTTATAGCAGTCGTCTTGACAGCAGGGTGAAGGTGATTTGCTACATGGCCCTCATTAGGCCGATGATTGCCTTTGGGTGCCCGGTGTGGTTCAACGTTGCCCCATCTCAAATGGAAAAGATACGGGTGTTTGAGAGGCAGTGTCTGAGGAGCTGCCTTGGACTTCACAGAACACCAGTATCTGACTACACAAAATACTATTCCAACCAGGTCCTATACAACGGGGCCAACATAAACCGAATAGACAATTTTCTGGTGAAACTCATTCGGTTTCACGCTGCAAGAGCGATGGCTTCGAATAATAGTCTCATCTTTGGGGCCTTCTATCCCAATGATGAATATTTTGAGAGTGCGCGTTTAAGCGGTTTTATTCCGCCCGAAGCTTTCCTATATTTGGATAGTCGAGGGCTGATACAGGATAGATCGGCGCTTCCGCTAATCTACCACGTCTTCCGACGAACTGTGGATAGGCGTCGCCCGAGACGTCGCCACTCAGAGCGGAGGAGAGCGCCTGCGGTTCAGCAGGAGTGTGTCCGATTGGGACCACCGGAGTAGGTTGCAACAGGAGAACCTGTTGTGGTGGTTAACGTAGTTATAGTTAGTTTTGACTTTTGAAAAGATATGGCCGACTTGCATAGTTGTTTAGGTTATGTTAAGGGATCGTGGTGGCACAAAAAAAAAAAAAAAAAAATATCAAAATGCTTCCTGTGGCTGTTCTAGTTTTTAAGTTTAATTTTTTATTTAGTTAGATGTAAGTAGTTTTAAGTAGTTTAAGTTAGTTTAAGTAAACATCATTTTATTACTATTAGATTTACTTATTAGATAATAGGCCGAAAGGCATTACAATTAAGTTGTTATCATATAATTTAGGGCGCCCGCATAGGGCCAGTAAGTTATTTAAGTAGTTGATAAGTAAGCTAGTTTTTCATGAATTTTTGTCTAGCATGTAAGTTAGTTTTAAGATAAAGTAAAAAAAAAAAAAAAAAAAAGTGCGCACTTTAGTACTGGCAGCTCTGCTTATTCACGTTTCCATTAAGATAAAAACCAACTTCATCCGATAACATGATGTTGGTGAACTTTGAAACGTGATAAATGGCCTGGTTTACGAAATCAAGCCTCTGACTGTCTTCCTGGGACTTTAATTCTTGCATCAATTAAATTTTAAGGGGGTGCAGCTTTATTTCGTTGTACAAAATTCGGCGTTATGACGATGTATGCATATTTAAAGCACTTGGGGGTTAGCGAATTAAAAGATTCTACCGATCTTGATGATCTTAGACGCCCGGATGTTGGATTTTTCAATGATTAGCCATGTCTTTAAACTTTTTGACTACCTTCTGAGTGCAAGTTGCTTGGTGCGTCATTGAAGTGGTGAATACCTCGAATATTGCAGAATCTGATACGTTCTAAAGCCGTCGAATCTGCGAGACATTCTCTATAGCTAATGAATTCTTAGAGCAAGGCTTCTTATAGACAACAGTCTTTGGCTGACTGTTGTGTTCACGCAGTCAGCCAAACAAGCACTCTTTTGGGACAACTTCTAAAATCTTTTTGAAGTTTCAGTATCTTTTAATTTTTCCAGTTTAAGTTTGACAAATAATTTTGTTCACTGAGGTGAGGTACATACCAGTGACGTAGAGCTTGTATGTTCCAATTCCTACCAGCTTTCGATCAGTATGCAGTATTCCTCTGTGACCAATGGGAAAAAATATTCAAACAAAAAATTGTCCATGAATTCTAACTTTTCTAAGTTTAGTGTTTATCCATGTATTGAACTCGAACATGTTTTTTTTTTTTTGTATGTTGTTTAAAAGTTGCTTTAAGAATCGACGATGGATGGTAGCCGCCGACGATTTTAAGCAGCACACGGGCAATATGGCAAGACCGGGACAAGACTGCTTGCCGGTTCTGATGAACTATTAGCTGGACTTTTCAAGTGCGTCGGTTATACTTTTAGATGGGTGTATGTACTTTATCATAAAACGTGCCCGGATGAACATAAACATACGATGACTATGCACTTTATTCGATTAAACAAATAATGGCGACGTTATGTCTGGCAAGAAAAACGCAATCAACACAACGTGATGTAATGTCTGGCGACAACAACGCAGTCAACACAACACATATGTACACACTTTATACAAAAAAAACTTACAAATCGACCATACACCAACATTTTTGAAGATAAAAAGTGAAAACATTAAAGGACTTCCAGTTCGGACTTAATTGCCATTTTTTCGACGTTTAATACCATTCATCACCTAAGCCCTTAGGGTGCTTACCAATTTTTGGATCACTGCAAAGCAGATTAAGATGTACCTATCAACTAACGCTTAAGAACACATACCTCATTAAAAAAAATCTTAAGTAATGCAAGGAGATGCTATATCATGAACGGAAATTATGTGTGTAAGGTACTAACAAGAAAGTCATGATATGGATTATGGCCAGGGTCATGCCTACAAAGTGTATAATTGATAATAAACGTATTACAACATCAGTAATTTAACGAACGCAGTTTTTTTCATTCCCCCCAAAAAACATATTTTCAACAAACCTTTTAAAAAACATATACCCCACGCGACTGCAAGCCCGCTAAAAATGTTTGACATTGAACCTCCGAGCTTTAACAGGCCTTCCCAGCTCAATGCAAAACTTTTTCATGTTAAGACTTAACGTGCAACCTTCCATTTGAAACCGAAACAAATTTTTAACCATGCAACGAACCACCTGTGCGCTGTACGATGGGTGCGCTCGTAAAAGCTAACTTCAAGTATTTCAGGTTGATTGATAAGCTCCTCTTAAGGCTTTTAAGTTTTTTAGAGTTCATGTTTTCATTGATCGAAATCCGGACCGTTTGTGATATTAGGGTAATCACTGACAAGCCCACACAAAGCAATACTATTTCTAAAATGAAACATCTCAATATAAACAGATGGAGATGTTTCATAGTAAAACGTCCCATCCCATTTAGATAACTCCGATTTTTTTTTTTTTTTGGTAAAAGACCAAGAACGCGTAAGTGTACCTGTTTACGAAAAAAGGCGGCAGAAATCCGCATCTCATTTGACGTTTATGCAAATGGAAGGGAAGAGCGTAGGAGGCCACACCACACAACCTCATTAGTGAACCAACTGTCGAATGTTTACCAAAATCAAAGGTACGCGATACAACAAACTTATACAACGCGTAGTTCTTCAAAAAAATATTTTAATTTATTTAAAATCACTCACTTGGTTGAATCGTATTTTGTTTAACAAATTTGTTTGGAGTTACAATTTTGCGTTGTGTTTGTAAAATCGTATCTTGTCGGTTTTAGTTGGTTGCAAGCGGTTCACTTAAACAACCCATCTGTATGGTGTTGTGGTTTTGAAAACAATCGTTAAAAGTCACATTAGTCAAATATCCGGGTTTGGGCAGTGATCGTTTAACATAATCGTGTATAGTATACAATCGTAAACAGTCTGACTTAATGGAAATCCATCATTATGTTTGATCAAGCAATTCGGGTTGAGACATGAGGAAGTCGGGCTTCTGCAGTAGGCCAAAAGTAAGAATCAATGGCCAAAAGTAGGTTTGGCCCAGTGGCACAATAATCACTTTCGCGACGAAGTGCTTGCTTGATTTCCTTGTGGTGTTTCTTGGATAGGTTCAAAGCCATCCTAGTTGGTTCAACCGCGTAGAAAAAAATGCTAGAAGCAACCACATCCCCGGAAAGTACTGACTCGTGTTGGTGGGACAAAATGGAAAGGAGAAAGTCGAACAATTAGCAGAATTTTTAAGCTGAGACAAAGCGGACATTACTGCCACCCAAGAAATATAATGAAATTTGTCGGGCAAATTGAGGATACAAAAAACTGCGACACTTATTTCGGTCCATGTATAGTGAGTAGAAACAGCGTCTATTCCGGTGACAATTGGTAGTAAGAGCCAGACTAAGGCTAGAGATACAACCTGCTAGGTACACACTCCAATAAAATTAAACTGACTGACATACAACAACTATGCAGGAAATGCGGAGATCGTAACCTACTGTGTCACTGCCCCTCGATCAGTAATAGCCGTAAAAAGCTCCTTTGTACCTTATACTACGAAGAACTATCGGATCTAGCAGTACTCCTTACAACACAGATCTTCAGGTTCTGCTGAAGTTCGGAGTGGAGCAACTATCTATTTGAAGCAGATGGAACAACACAAATCAACACATAAGTAAAACAACCGTACTCTATTTCAATATTTGTTTGCCTTACATAACTCAAGAAAGGGTATCGCTAAGCGCCCGTACCTGCGAGTTTGACTACTCAACAGAGCGTCAACAATCCATCAAAACCTAAATCTTAGACAAGAAGTGTTACAGTTCAAGGAAAGAATAAAAAAACTGATGACTGAGGGCTCCGCGACAAAACGCATGCCATGAGCGAAATAGCTACGGAACGGAATGCCAGTAAAGCCTCCCACTACAGTATTCTGATATACGGCGGTCTATGACTCAGCGGCGCTATGAACAGTGCAATGTTCCAGTGCAAATTTCCAGTTTTATATGTTAGAAACACCAATTAATCTTTCCACTGACCCTTCAAATTATAATATCGCTTGTCATCAACCTAAATTCAGGCGATAGAATTTAGGAACCTAGTCTCCGTCCTAACGAGCCTGTTACTCCAAGCATATGTATTTTTTTTTTTTTAACATGGCGACATCTAAAAAACAAATGGTCCAGCATTTTAGTTATCCGAGCATTCCAAGGAGCACATTTGCAATATGTGACCGAAATGTTTTGAGAAAATCGAATATCGAAAAACTAAAATCGCAAAGTTTTTGACGACTTTAGGGAATTTTCGGATGACGATGAAGTGGCTTTCCTAGTCTTTATAGACTTCTCGAAGGCTTTTCTTTATAATAGAAGAGGGAATCCACTAGGATCGAGCGTTGTACTTTTATTTGTTTTTTTTTTTGCTTTAGGCCAACGAGATTCCCTCAATTGTACTATCGTCATATATAAACATATGTATGACGGCCTTAGTGTAACGATGATTAATGCGCTGAACTACCGAGCAGAAGGTCTGGGTTCGTTTCTCATTTTTCACTGGCCCTCCTCTCGTGATGATCTGACAAGTCATCCGAATAGGTTCAATATCAAATTATCCAAACTCAGCTGTTCGAATTCGTAATAAAACAGGAGGTCCTGCCATCGTGGTACACAAGCACGCATGTATGGTTCCGAGAAAATGCTAGGTCCAGGGTCCTAACAAGGCTCTTGCGAAAAAAAAGATAAAACCTATGGTTTACAGCAGTAAGACAATTTCTGTTTTGATCGCAGTGTTACATATAATGATCTGCCATTTAAAAATGTCCATCCTTTGCTGTGCAACCTCAAAGAATGAGTTGAGTCAACATGAAAACCAAAGTCAGTTATCAATGACCACTTGTGACATATCATGGTATATGTGACATGTTGGACAGATCATTACTTTCTCAGTTTTTAATGGCACGCAGACTAATAGTCTCGTAAGAAACAACACAGTGAAACTCAATTTAAGGGAGGACGCCATTTGTAGAGACTGGGTTACGAAAAGGAATACAACATACTTTCTCTGTCACTCTTCGAGTCTTCGTCACTCAAGGATCACAATATATGTCACTACTTTCAAGACATTCATAATTTTTTTTAAATTCCATAACCTTCTCCACAATGACCTATAGAGAAAGTAAGAAGGCCTTTGGCTTACGCGCCACTGAAGGGTATCACAGGAGGATCACGTCGGAATGTACTTTGGACATTGTTCAATGCTCCGCAGAGAAGAAGGAAGCACGGCTGAACCCAACTGATCGAAATCACAATAGGAACCAAAAACCACGACGAGATGGGTGGCCGCGGTGTAGTGGTAATGTGTTCGTCTGTTGAGTGGAAGGTTGCGCGTTCAATCCCAACCAAAATCCATTTCACTTTTATTTAAAAGAAATAAAAGGTCGGTGTAATACCTAAAAGTATGCACACCATCTTGAATCTTTTCAAATTTAACGAACACAAGAAAATGTGACTCCCCGAAGCTAGTTCTGACACCACCCATGGATTTAAGTCTCCACTACATCCAAAATCTTTCCTATCCTCTCTCTCTTTCTTCCCCTTCTCTAACGCTCGTACTATGGTAACATATAAAAGGGTATTCATAACCCCTTGAGTACGTGTAGATTATAAAAAAAAAAAAAAGATGGCTGCATATTGCTGGAAAATTGCTCGAACCAATTTCCAAAAAAAGGAAGAAAATTATGCCTGAAAACTACAGACCAATTGCTTTACTATCATTATTATCAAAGGTAATGGAAACAAAATAAAAACCGAGATTAACGTAACTAGAAATAAGCGATCGGCAATATGGATTCTATAAGAAACGCTTAACGGAAGAGCTCATATGTTATGTAACCCATCTATGGACATCTACGATGTAAAACCATAGATGTTTCAAAGGCTTTCGATCGAGTTTGGCACATGAATTATCTAGCCACATTGACAACAAACGGACTTCCTTAAATACTTTGCCGATGGAAACGTTCTTAAAGAGATATCTTTGCAAGTAATGGTTTTTACCGTTTCCTCAGACAGATTGCCTATAAACGCTGCGCTGGGTTACCTCAAGGATCAGTAATCTCAACCACTCTATTTCTGCTGCAGATTAATGGTCTTTAGAGGACAACTTATAATCGGATCTTTAGTTTTTCAAATTACAATATGAGGCACTGAGAGCAGTAGTGGCGTAACCAGAAACTGCAAAAATTGAAATATTCGTGGTTGAAGAATTTACAAAAAAAAAAAATCCGTATGATTTGATTTGTTTTGCGATTAATAACTGAAAAACGAAAAGTATAACACAATCAGTTGCACTTCTGCATTGAATAAAATATTTTTATTCGTCATGATGGTGAAATAAACTTAAAATTGAGAAAATGAGGGTTACGCCACTCCTGCTCTCAATGCCTCATATGTTCTCTAATAGCGTCTTATTCAAACAAGGCGCATAGCACCGCTATTTCTGCCCACAAGCAGAGATTCAACAAACCTTCTACGAAGATATTCAAAAGAATTTACAACTCAAAGAAAATGCAGTCTGAATACTGAATCCACAGTTCCGCCTATCGAAATGGAGAATACACACGTCGAATCAAAAAAAAACACATGCATCTTTTAGTCATCACTATAGTGTCAGATCATGTTACCATGTAACCTCTACTGCCAAATCAGCAGTGTCCAAACTAGAGCTATGAGGTATTTTACACCAGCTCAGCTTCTTCTTCTGTAAAATGCCCATGTACTGGAACGTCTTAACTACTGTTCTTATATTTTGAGTTCAGTCCCGAAATATACGCTGAACTATCTGGACTGGACGGGCTCAGTGGTGCGATGAACTGCGGCGCAAAAGGTGTGGGTTCGATTTCCAGCCGTAGCAACACCTTAATGATTTTTCACTGGCCCTCCTCTCGTGATGATCTGACAAATCTTCGCAGTAGTATCAGTTGTCAAGAGGGGCTTATCTCGATTTCGCCGTTCGGTGACGGCATAAAACAGGAGGTCCCGATATCATGCAGGAAGTACACACGTACACGTGATGGTTGTGAGGAAACTCGACCTTAGGTACTAACGAGACTGTTGCGCCAACAAAATTGTATTTTTATTTTGTATCTGGACTCTATTTAAAGACATGCAATCCGCCTTATAAACGATTTTTCCCTTAATTCAAGGCTTCAACCTTTGGCACCGCGAAGAATTGTAGGGAATTTGTTTCTTTATGACATAACAGCAGATTTTCGGAGGAGCTTAGAGAAATCAGCCCTAGGCGGTTCGCTGCATTTTAAAGCCCCACAAGACACGCAGTTTCAGGCCACATACACATAGTCCATTTACCAACGACACGAACAAAGCAATGCCAAAACTGTTATTGTTACAGAACAAGCAAACAATGGAACCGACTTCTAGAAGACGAATTTTCCCCAATATACAATCGACAACCGTTCAAGGTGAGAGTCCATGAACTTCTGCAAGCACCATCTCAGGGCGCTCCTGAATGGGTTTAGGTCCGCCCCACCTTACAGAAGTTTGTATTCAAATAAGCAAGAAGGAAGGACAAGAATATCAAAATAGTAGCACAAGAACCTTAGTATAGTGGATAAAAGGCCACAGAAACAATTTTCAAGCTAGGTCTTTAAAGGTTTCATCGTTCATGAACTGCCAAAGCAGGGTGATTTGGACCATATAGGTAAGGTTGAACTGATGGGATACATACACCAATCTTCATGTTTGATCATAAGCCAATTCGAGTGTCAAAAAAAAAACGGAAACGGTGTTCTTAGCACAACTTTCCACTCAACAGGCGGACACATTGCCACTATTGCCCGGATATCCACTAGATCTAGACAATTATCAGCACAGAGTTGTCCATTATTTCGTCCCAAGCTACCAAACAACCAACACTTTTGCTACAATTTTTTCTAATTTTTATAGTTTGAAATTTTATAAAATTCTATAAATAGCTATTTCAAATCATTTTTAAGACCAACAAATTTTATCATGAAATTTACATAACCATAGCAAATAATTTTTCATCAAAACTGCTTTCAAATCGTGAATTCCTTATTAATACCGATAGCTAATTATACTTAATTTTTAGAGACAACAAATTCTGAAAAAAAAAGATCAAATCATATATTAATATTAGACTGTTCAATACTCTACACAAAAAAAAATTAAACCAAAAAAAAAAAACAAATAAACTACACGAAGTAAAACAAACAAAAAATCAAGTTTGCGGTGAATGCAATGTTTTGGTATAGCCAGGGGTGGCATCAAATTCCGATGACATTTGCAGAAAATATCATAATCACCACATTTGTCAAAACCTGCTGTTTGGTGAATTTTGGGATGCACCTCCACACGGTCTATCTAAGGGCGACCATGGCAAAAAAAAAAAAATATATTTGCTGATGTCGATTTTTTATTTAGAACCAATAACTTTACTTAATTAAGCAAATAAAATTGAAAAATTAAATAAAAACAACAAAACAGGTGAGTTCATCACTTTGTTTGTCCTAATATTAGAGTTGGCATGGTAGCGGCAACGGAGGCGGCTCAGATCAGCAATTTCAAAACGAAGAGACAACGGCAACCGGTAGCGGCGGCGACGCACTATGGCGTATTTGTCTCGAAAAACTGCTCATAAATGAATTTCTCAAAATGTAAAGTTGAGAAGAAAAATTTTTGTCAAGTTGTTATATTTATATATCCATGGAATAATTAACCGCAGTTTTTATTATTTTTTATGCACACACTTTGACATAGAATCAGTTGAAAGTCACCGATCGTAAACTTTCGTTGTTGATCAGTGAATTTGGGTGAAAAATCACACCGCTAAATTATTTTTTTGTTTTTCTTAAGACTGTTTCGATTGCTTTTGCCATGGAGGATTTCGCTATGCACTAATCGGTATTTTTATGTACATTAAGGCTAATTAAGAAGATAGATAGATAGATGCTGCCCCATTCTGCCCCCTAGGTTTTATCGTCCCTGATGTGTGTATAGTTTAATGAAAACTAAAAAAAATTGTTTCATCAAATAGATTTGTTTTGCTTGAATTTTCATCTGGCTTGTGCGTTCGAACTAAGCCTGAAAACACACCGGATCAAGCAAAACGTTTTTTAAACGATATTCAAACAAATGACTTTTATTTGAACACACACAAAGCGAAACAGAATGAACCAAAACAAAACGTTTTGTTTTCTCGTTTCGTTTGGTGTTCTTGCTTTTAGTGTGTTGTTAAATAATTCAGACAATGAAAACGTGCCAATCTTATAGCGTTTTTGATTAGGATATTCAGATTTACTCTCAGATTTCCGATTTTTACTCGTCCAAATCGAACATGAACGAGATTGTTCTCTTTGTTGTGTATAGTGTGCCATTTGGCAGCTCATTATTTACTTTCTTGCTGTGGAAGAATGTCGATGAGAAAAATTTAAATGCAAATTAAAAGTGACATAAGTCAGTTGTCAAATGTTTTTTTGTTGCCGCGTGCAGCTGTAAATCTCACTTGATATCGAGTTTTTTTTTTAATTGATGCAGATCGAAAAAATGGGCGCTTTTATATCCCAAATCGCAAATAATTGATCTAGAGCAAAAAAAACGTGTTCTAGTGATTTTTAATCGAAAACGCTATTACATACAATTTTTTAAGCTAATCGCAGAGAGTGGCGTAATTGATCAGAATCGCCTTTTACCTGACCATCAATTTGGGTTTAGAAGTAAACATTCGACTGTGAAACAAGTTCATCGAATTACTGATGTAATTGAGAAAGCTCTCGAAGAAAAGAAAATTTGCTCAGTCGTTTTTCGTAAGGTTTTGACAAAGTTTGGCTTAGAGGCCTTCAATACAAACTCAGACAAGCTCTGCCTGAAAAGTTATAAAAAATCCACGTGTCGTATCTTGAGCATAGACTCTTCCGTTTAAGACTTGAAGGCGAATATTCGGAGTTCAAAGAAATATTGGCAGGAGTACCCCAGGGAGGCGTCCTTGGACCACTCTTGTACCTCCTATTTGCAAGTGATATCCCACAAACAAGCGACAGAATAGTGCCACGTTTGCTGACGATACAGCTATACTAGCAATTGGCACAACAATGGAGCAAACAAATATGAAATTGCAAAACGCTTTTAACGAGTTTAATGAATGGACAAAGTCCTGGCGTATTGCACTTAACGGGAGCAAATCGATTTATATAGATTTTTCTTATAAACGAACAAACAATTTGCCTGTATTTCTCAATACGGTTCGAGTCCCTTTTGCAAATGAAGCGAAATATCTCGGATTGACGCTCGATGCCGAATTAAAAGGGAAGTCGCATGTATACGAGAAATGCGAAGAACTTAAAAATAAATACAGAGAACTGTACTAGTTACTCGGAAAATATTCGAAGCTTATCCTTGTTAATAAGCTGCTATTATACAAGTGCTAAGGCCGGTTAGGACATATGGAATACAACTATGGGGTTGTACCAGTGAAACGCAACTAAAAATTTTACAAACTTTTGATAACAAAATGTTAAGATCTTTCGTCAATGCAGAGATCTAAGACCACGGTTAAGGATGAAACAAAAAATTTTGCACGCAAATACAAAAAACGTTAACATAACGGTCCTCCAAATTCTTGACGAAACAAATTTAAAGTTACCTGCCAAACATTCATTATTTGTGCTAAAAAAAATTGCTAGATAAGTCGCATACGTAGTTGCAATGCAAATACAAAAGGGGTGGTGGTTTCAATAAGGGTAAAGGTCCCACACTATTTTGGGCACGTGCTCATCGTGTCTTTTGATATTTCCACCAGTCCACGGAAGAATAAAAGAATGAATCAATAAAATCCAAAACGAAATGATAAAAATTTGATCATAAACTTAAAATCTGAGTTAAGAACTTATCCTGAAAACTTTGACTATTTTCTGGAATTAATAAAAAATTCTGACATGCTATCAGAAAACAATAAGTTTGTAAATTGTTTTCTGATAGCATCGTATCAAAACTTTGTTTTTGCGAAAAAAACTATAGTTCAGCTATCGGCAACGAAACATGCTTTTCTGTTTTGCTTTGGTTTTTTGTTTCGTTTCATTTGGTGTGCATATGAAAGTAGACAAATATCGTCAACGTTGTTGGGTCGAAACAGTTTTTTGCATTCAGTATGTGTTGCTTGTATACAATTGCATGTATTTTCGACAACCACCACCGAAACACGTCAAAACAAAAACGTGTGTTTTGTTTCGTTTTCTTTGGTGTGTTTTGTCTCATAAGAAACAATGTTCTCTTGTTTCACGAAACGAAAAAAAACGGTGAGTCTTCAGCCTTATCGACATTTATGTCATGAATGAATGTAATGAAAATAATCCTGAAGCTTGAGTAGGCCAACTAAAGAGCTTTAAAGCATCTTGAACGGAAGAAATAATTAAAGATTTTAAACCAAAAACCAGAAATTTAAAGTATTTAACATATGTAGACTTTATTTTTGTAAGTAGTTTCACCTTTAAAAAGTTTGTAATATTATATTGAGTTTAAATTGAAATTAAAAAAGTTGATAGTTAACAACGGACAAATATCAATTTTCTATACAAAATAAAGCTAGGTTGCTGTGAGGTTTAGAGAAACCAACCTTTTCTGAACGTGGCCGACCGTTTAAACTTTTCATAGGGCTTAGCATTATAAGCAAAATAAGAACAGTAATAAAGTGAAAGAAATCACTTTCGCTTCTGAAATGAAGGTACGTCGAACTGGAAATTCGCGAGCTTCTCTTGAAAGCGCTAATATGTATAAAAAGAATTGTGCCATATAGTTTTCAATGAAAAAAAATTATTTACTCTGAAAAATTATCAAATTATCTCTGAACTTTTCCTTGTATTTCCAAAAAGTATTGTATTCCCAACAGTATTCCCAAAAAGCAAAAAAAAAAACATATGAGAAAGCTTCAATCCACTGTGTTGTTCGTTTAATACCGTATCCCATCCCATCCTTAAAATTAATATCGCTAAAATGTGGGCTTTATGGCAAAAAAATTTAAATTGACATTTTCACAACATATTGTTCGACCAAAAACAACGTTTTTCTCCTGCATATGGTATGGCTTAGTGTATAGATAAGGTTTTTGTAGAAAAACGCCTCCAAAAAGTGGGCATGGGCTTAAATTATGTATAGACGAAATATTTTTTTGATCAAACCCAATGGAATTTGACCGAAAAACTGTTTTTTTTGTGTCTAAATATCTTGTTCACAAACTATTTCAAAATTCCTTACCATTTTGCCAAAAAAACGTTTTCCTTGAAAGAAGGCGTGGCAGTGGGCGGTTTTCAAAAAAATTTACATTGTTTCTGTTTCGTCGGATAGAGAGTCTATACACAGACAGACAAACATGGCTAGATCGACTCTGCTAGCGATTCTGAGTCGATCCATATACTTTGAGGCATATCTTGCGAAATTATTTCTCTATGTTACAAACTTAATGTATAAACTAATATACCCTTATGGTCATATACTGTAACAGAAACTTTGGCTGATGCAAACTTGCAGGACTTATGAAACCATACAGCTAGACACTTATTGTATATTTGGAAGACGTGTGTACAAAAGTCTTTAAATGAAAACGAGTATAGTTCTTAAGGACTGGTTTCAAAATGGGGATGTGATATTTCGCAACAAACGCAATACAAACAAAGGTTTAAAAATAATTCTGATTTAGATGTTACTTCCTTATTTTCGTAGAAGGTTTTGTCCTAGCGTGTCTGATAACATTCTTCTCTTTCAAAGCCAAAGTCCAAGAGTGTAAATACCGGCTGCACTTCAACCTAAAGTATTACAACTTCTACATTGAGTTAAAATAAATAAAACATCAAAAAATTGAAAAAAAAAACCATCGAGGACACTGGGGAGTTACTCGGATGAAGCAAATGGCCCGCCAATACTGTTGGTGGCCAAAGGTTGATGACATCATTGAGACAACCGCTGGCAATTGCAACGCATGCCAGTCAAATGCTACCATCTCACCGAAAAAATAGTCTAGTTGGACGACATTAGATTTCGTTTGGGAACGCATTCACGTCGATTTTGCTGTACCATTCCAAAAGGCAATGTGGTTAATTGTACTGGATACCAAATAAAAATGTCCATTTGTGGTTCGAATGTCCTCTACAACCTAGCAAGCCACCATTCATGCTTTGCGTTCCATTTTTGCTTTAGAAGGTTTCCCTAGGGTTATTGTTTCTGACAATGGAACTCAATTTACCTCTAAAGAATTCCAGCAGTTCTGTAGAAACCAATCAATAAGGCATATGACATCATCACCATTCCACCCTGAATCAAATGGTTTACCCGAAAGGATGGTAAGAACTTTTAATACCGATTTTTCAAAATTATGGCTGGAATCCGAAAGAGGATGATGTACTCGCCACGTTCTTAACCACCTTTCGCGCCGCTCCAGATGGAGTTGGTATATCACCTGCTTCTTCACGGTCGTAAACATCAAATGTTGCTTTCTGTTTTTCTTCGGAGAAAAAAGGAAAAGTCGAGACTAACCAACCAAATCAATCGAAGATTCATAGAGGTCAATCTGTTTTTCTGTTACAGTACCTGCGAGGAACGAAGTGGACTATAGGACGAATTAAAAATACTCCGGGAAGGAGAATGTATCAAATTCAAACAGAAATGGGAATATGTTAACGTCATCAAAACTAAATCAGAATTAACGCAGCAGGACCCATCGAAACAAATGTTTCACTTCCCCAAGAGTCTAAGGATTAAAGAAAGTTCTGATTTTCACCTTTCTAATGTTTTTTTTCTCCTAGACATATTTCGTCAAGGCGAAATCAGCAGCAGCAATGATGATGATGATGATGTTTTCGGTGATCCAGAATTGTAAGTTGCCTTTTGCCGTCACATCGATGAATTCAAAATTTTCGCAAGCCAGCTCATCACGCGCATCAGATCCAGATTTAACTTCACCTAAACCGTTACCAAGAAGATCCGAGCGCACCCGGTTCAAGACCATTCGTTTTGTTCCAACTTAAACGAGGGGGTAGCTGACCATTCAGATGGTGTTATGATATGAAGTAAATGTCATATGCGCGTCAAATATTCTTGGCGCGAAATATAATTTCATCCCATGCAAATATTAGTAACAAATAACTTTGTTCCATTTATGAATTCTCATTTTTAGTTTGTAAGACCTTGACAATTAAAGTTCCTGAAGTAAAATAATAAAATTTTATCAAATATCCTTGAAACATTTGATTTCCGAGATTCTTGGTTCATCACCTTTAAACAATTTTGACAATTTTTATGAAGAAACAGATGAAGAACGTATTAATGAAAAAGAATTAGTACCAGTTCATTAAATTATTTAACGTCCCATAAATTTCATTTCATACACATTAGTAAAAAAATTACTTAAATATATCCAAGGAAATTGATGAACACACTTATTTGACAAACAGCGTTGATTCAGCGAAATGTCACTTGATTGGGAGGGAAAAAAATATTTTTGAGCGGTTTTTTGAGGCAAATACCCCATAGTGCGACAGTGGTTTTAGAGTGATTTATTTTATTACCATTTATTTTGTATCGATACCGTAATTAGCATATATGGAAATATTATTTGTCATTCGATACAGTTTAAGGTGTATGCTGACATTAAATGGTTTTGCTTTGATTTTTATTTTGTCAAACGACCGACGCGACTTAGAGATAAAGATAAACGAAATGGCGGAAGCGGGCTATATGAGCTTTGAAATTGGTCAGTAGATTTATTTATTTTTAGAAGCTGAAGGATTTTTATAACATTTTTATTTTTAAAGTTTTTAGTAAATATTAGCACACTCAGGAGAGGGGGGTCGTTATTGTCACTTTCGTTGTACTGAATTTTTTTTTACTTTTTTTTACTTTTTTGTTACTATTATAAATTAATGGTTTTTGATTTCTGCCTAGATTTATAAACCCTATACAGATGAAAGATACACAGCTTTTTCATTTAATACGAGGTATCAGTGCATTCCCAGCGAGCAGAAAATCTTGATTTCCCGAAAAAAAATTTTTAGAATGTCAAATGTTTCAGTACATTGAAATATCAATTCGAATACCAAAAATAAGCGCTTTACGATTTGAATAAAAAAATGCAAACTTTTAGGGAATTTTTACACCATAAGAAGTCTGAAAAATCGTTTTAATAAGTCCAAATCCTATGAAACCTTCTTACGTATATTAACAGTACTATAGATATAATTTTCCATTGAACTAGACAGAACTTCTTGCAAAAATATAAGCTTTCTTTTAATATGCGAGATCGCCCATTTTGCAAATGGCAACAACTGTCAGATTTGTTTCCATACTTTTGAAGAAAACTGATACAGAATAAACGTCATCGTGTTTCATGACGCTAGAATTCTTAAGATCGCATCGTTTTTTGCGAAATAATTCATCAAGTATTTTTGCGCAAAATGAGTTTCTTCGATGAATTCACGGCCTGCCTAAGGCTGAACTATAATAGTCGGAAGCAATCGGAAGCTTATGTCAAAATTCTACGTTAAGTTTTCTTAAGTACAGAAAATTACTTAAGTTGACATAATAGACTTTTGTAAGTGGAAGCTTTTGTCAGAGTGGAAGTCGTTTTGACAAAAAACAAAAAATTCGTTGCTAATCAACTTACAAACTTTAATGTACGCAGCTAATGAAGTAAAATGTCAAATTTTTTGTATAAAAGAACAAACGAAAGAGAAAGAGCGAATAAATTCGGTTTTCCCTAGTGACCAAAAGTGAAAAAAAACGGAACGAATCGAAGCGAAAAGCTATTATGGTCGTACAATACAAACAGTTACGGAAGTGGTCGTCCGTAACCATCTTCTATTATAGTTCAGCCTTAAAGGTAGCCCCAAACGACGAAAACGATCGGCGAACCTGCTGTCTCGTGTAGGGTCTGGGTAACGTGCAGCTCGCTGTTGGCGAAAAATTTTTTCGTGTTAGTTGGCTTCGATGTTCGCCATCTAGCGCCATGTTCGGGAGCAAACCTCATTTATGATGTGAACGCCGGCGAGTTCATACCGTGGATTATTGCAACAGTAAGTCAAGATTTTGTAGAAGAATTTATTGTACGATTCTTTATCGACGGGCTCAGTGGCGTGACGGTTAGTACGATGAACTTATATAAACCTGCGTCTTATAAAGATTCTCCAAAATCCGCAAGTTGGAGAGCAATGTCCTTACAAATACCGATATTTGGCGCAACACGCTCGTTAGTATCCAGGTTGTGATAAAACTCGGCCCTGGGTACTAACGAGCCTGTTGCGCCAAAAATTTGTATTTATATTTGTGACTAAGTGATGGTTGAGGATGGCACCTCATGGCTCTACACGTCAGATGTCAGACTGATAATGTCTTACGTATTGACTGCTTAGAGAAAAATACCAGTGTGACCATGAAACCTAACCAGTTGTATGTATAAGCATAACGCCTGCATTGCAATCCTTTCCTTGACACTGATTGGCATTTATGCGCCAACTTCAGAGGCATGAGTCTCCTCAACATCGCCTACAAGATCCTAACCCGCCTAATATGTGAACCCTTGAAACCGTTTACCAACAACCTGATCGGCCCTTATCAGTATGGCTTCAGGCCAGAATAGTCCACATTCAATTATATTTTTACACTTCGGCAGATCCTGGAAAAAACCCAAGAAGTCCAAATCGATACTCGCGAACTATTTATCGACTCCAAAGCCGCATTTATAGCATTTATAGAGATGAACTGTACAGAGCAATGGCTTTTTGTATACCGCCCAAACTCGTCCGTTTGTGTAGGATGACGATGGAGAATTCTCGCTGCTCCATCAGGGTCGGAAACGACCTCACCGACACATTCGATACCAAAAACCGATTTAGGCAAGGCGATGCGCTGTCATACAATTTCTTCAATTTGATTCTTGAGAGGATTGTGGAAGACTCCCGATCCAACACCAGAGGCACAGTTTTCAAAAAATCAGGGCAACTACTAGCATACGCCGACGGTATTGACATTATTGGTAGGACTCAACTCGATGTCATAGCCTCGTTTGTTATGATGAACTTCCGCGCAGGAGATCTGGGTTCGACTCCCAGCCGGAGCAGCTCTTAAATCGTTTTTCACTGGCCGTTCTCTCGTGATGATCTGACGAATCATCCGAGTAGTATCAATTGTCAAGAAAAGATTATCTCAAATTCTCCGTTAGGGATGGGCATAAAAGAGGAGGTCTTGCCATCGTGCAAGAAGTAAACTCACACATGTGATGGTTGTGAGAAAGCTCAGGGTACTAACAAGCCTGTTGAGCCAAATATTTGTATTTTTTTTAATACTTTTTGGACTTGTTCACGGTATGGAGAATCAACACGAAATGATTGTTCGCCAAATGTGTTCGTCTTATAGGGGATTAGGAAAACGAGCAAGTTCGGCGAGTATGTTCGTCGTTTTGGGCAACCTTAAGCCAACTTGGTTAGACAACAAGGCTTTATGCCACTCACATCATATAGAGCGATTTTCCCGACCGAATGAAAAGTACGGGGACTTCAGAGTCGGGACTTCGACTAGACGACGTGAAGCAATTCAACATTACACGCTAGTAATAAAGTTGATGATGTTTCCTAAAAAAGTGCAGACAGTCGATCAGTTTATGCTGACTATCAATCCAATTTAAAAAAACACCCACTGTGCTGTTCATTATTATCGTCAAGTCCCATTCACCCTTTTGAACGGATAAACAAAAAATCAGAATTTGCACTTCTAGGACTCTTAGAGAATTAACGTATCTGTCATCAAGAGCCATAGATCTACTCAGGCTCATTGCATGGTGCGCCATTTAAGGCAGAGGTGTCATCATATGCAGGGCGATACAGAACTATTTTTAATAAGTTCATTCTGCCGCAAATTCTTTTCACATAAGTCGTGAAATATTTGTCTCAATACATGTCGATTTATTTATTTATTGATTTACAAATTTATTTAAGCTATGTTTCCACTTGTCGATTTGTCATTGACAAAAATGACAGGTGTAAAAAGTGTAAAATTGCCTATCAGCCCTTTTCAATGAATGCACTTAATTTTTATGAGAAGTTCAAAATAACTGAATTCTCCTTGTCTTTAACTGACACCTAAAATTGATTGGAAATCTGTTCAATATTAAATAAATTGAAAGGCAACGGATGTCTATTTCTTTGAGTAAAAATGAAAAATAATAACAAATCGATGAAATATCAGATGCAGGAACTCCTGAATGCATGATAATGTGGTTCTTTTGAATAGTAAGGGATTCGATTATCATCGATATCTCTTAAAAAAAAAACATATCAACATTTACAGAAAAAGGATTAAAAGGCTGTAAAAAATCTTTTTTTTAGAATGAAGCTTGTTAATTCAGTTATTTACTTAATTGATTCATAACACAAACTATCACCAGGCTGCGCATACAAAATTTTCCATTCGTCACTTAAAGGGGGGTATGGGAATATGTGTCTATGACCTGACAGACATTTTTCAATAGATGACTTTATTTTTGGCGAAAATTGACTCAAGTGAAAATGAACTGTCAATAGTGACGGTTATTAACACAGAGAACAACTATCAAACTATGTCAATACAAAGGCACGTGGAACCATATAGTTTTTTTTTTTTTTGTCAACTGGAATAGCTCAAGAGCCACTGTCAAGTATTAAACAAGTAAATCTCACGTTTTGATGCGAATAAGCTCATTTTTCAATCAAGCACCGTTCATACTATTTAACTGCACACACAATCTTCTGCTGAGGGAATCTTCAAAGTATATTTCTGTTTTCTCGGAAGAACATCTTAACGAGTCTTCCATTGACTTTTCGAAACTAATTTAGCTGAGGAAATTGAAAGATGTTGTAAGGGCTTACAACTGCGGCAATGATTAGGTGTACCTACTTAACTGACTTCAGTTTTCGTTTCCATTGAATTTGTAATCATCCGTTTTCCGGAGTAGCTTCGTAAGGGCGGCTTCATTACCAACTAAATAATTGGATGTAATATTGAAGAGAAGATGAGGGTTCTTACAAAAGTTGTAAAATTACAAATGAATTTCCTTTGAAAAAGTTTTATACTCATGTATCGGATAAGCAACCATAGACAATTCTAAAAATAGTGCAATTCACTATAAACAAGCTGATCTTCCCTTGAGTAAAAGGCTGTGGCTTAGGTGGGAACCTAGAAATGGTTCTTTTGAGCACAAAAAAAAATCCAAATCGTTCCGCCTACACTCTGATAATAGGTAGTTTTACTCTTAGTCTAGCTTATATAAACCTGCAATGTCCTTACAAATACCGATATTTGGCGCAACAGGCTCGTTAGTATCCAGGTTGTGAGAAAACTCGGCCCTTTGTACTAACGAGCTTGTTGCGCCAAAAATTTGTATTTGTAATTGTGACTAAGCGATGATTAGGCGACGTCAGATGTCAGACCGATAACGTCTTACGTACTGTATTACGGTAGGGTGGACTGCTTAGAGAAAAATACCAGTGTGACCATGAAACGTAACCAGTTGTATGTATAAGCATAACGCCTGCATTGGCAAATCTTTCTACGGCTACAGTTCAAGCAATCCATTCATTGGCAATGATTGGCATTTATGCGCCAACTACAGAGGCATGAGTCTCCTCAACATCGCCTACAAGATCCTATTCCGCCGTAATATGTGAACGCCTGAAACCGTTTACCAACAACCTAATCGGCCTTAGCAGTATGGCTTTAGGCCGGAATAGTCCACAATCAATCATATTTTCACACCTCGGCAGATCCTGGAAAAAACCCAAGAAGTCCAAATCGATACTCGCGAACTCGCATACGATAGCATTTATAGAGATGAACTGTACACAGCATGGCTAGTTTTTATATACCACTGAAACTCGTCCGTTTGTGTAGGATTACGATGGAGAATTCTCGCTGCTCCATCAGGGTCGGAAACGACCTCACCGACACATTCGATACCAAAAAAATTATTTACGCGATGCGGTGTCATGCGACTTCTTCAATTTTATTCTTGAGATGATTGTGCAAAACTCCCGATCCAACACCAGAGCCACAATTTTCAAAAAATCGGGGCAACTCCTAGCATACGCCGACGGTATTGCCATTATTGGTAGGACTCAACGTGATGTCATGTCCACGGCAAAAATGGATTTGGCAGTTAGACCAAGAATATGCTGTCAACACGAAAGGACACACAACATCGACGAATCAGACAGAACGTCACCATTGACAGATATAACTTTGATGTAGTACGGGATTTTGTCTATCTCGACTCCGCTATTAACTCTGACAACAACATCTCGGCAGAAATTAAACGAAGAATTACTCCTGCCAACCGCTGTTTCCTCGGGCTAAGAAGGCGATTCAGCAGTAAAAGCCTCACTCGAACTACTATGGAAATCCTATATCAGACTCTTATCATCCCAGTCAGTTCCTACAGCGCTGAAGCATGGACCGCCTCAAAAGCGGATGAAGAAATCCGTAGTCGATTCGGAAGGAAAATTCTTCGAAAAATCTCCAGTCCCGTTTGCGTTGATGGGATATGAAGACGAAGATTCAACCAAGAACTATACGAGCTCTACAGCGACATGCCCCTGGTCAAAAAACTCCGCATTGGACGTTTAAGATGGCTAGGACATGTAGAACGTATGGACACTCCGGCTCGAAGAGTCTTCGATTCCCAGCCAGACGTTGGACGCAATAGAGGAAGACCTCGCCTTAAGTGGCGCGTGCAAATAGAAGACGACCTCAACCAACTTGGAGTGCGCCACTGGAGGCGGTTAGCTAAGGACCGGGCTAATTGGAGAGGCATGCTGGTTGAGGCCCAGGTTCATTTCGGACTGTATCGCTACTTAAGTAAGTAGTAAGTAATATTTTGGCTGGTGCAACAAATTTTTGGCTCGTTCGGGCATATTGCTTATTCATCGCTATATCCTATATGGGCAGCTAAAAGCTATCTTCACTGGTGGATTTCGACAATGATGTCAATATCTCCGGTGTATTTAAATTCAACGTTTGTAAGCCTATCTGGTCACATTTTTTGAACGTAACTTACTATTTTAAAGAATGCATATCCGCTGACATTCAAGTTTGAAGACCAAAAATCTTATCGCTATGAGTTCTTGGACGCATTTGTCTACGACAATATTCCATATCTCAGTCGTGACTCTGCAAACAATTAGAATACTTGCTATTGGATATCAACAGTAGTGTATCTCTTGAGATACGACATCGCAATAACCGCACTCTTCAGTTGTAGTCGCAATTTGTGTATATGGTCGTGACATAGGAAGTGATCATTAGAGCTGTAAAAGTAACGACAAAATTAATACCCGTATGGATTCGGTATTTTTTAACTGTCTACCCGTTACAAAGATTCCGTTACCAAGGTACGTCAGCACACCACTGATCTACTCACACGTACTCTAAGGTAAAGTCACTCATCAGAAAAATCTATCTTACGACGTGCATACTGACCCCAAGGGTTGAATTAAAACAACTCTTCCTCGTACTTCTACGAACCGAACCTCCAATGTGTGGAATAGTCCGATTAACGAAATCAAAACATACGAATAACGAATTTGATGCGAGTAACGAAACACGTTAAGGTAACGAAACTTTCTTGGTAGTAACGATTCGAGTCGAATCGAATACCCGTTACTCAGTAATGAATACATTTGGTTTGCTACTGCTCTAGTGTCATCTATGATAATTCCGAGGTACTTTCTGGTCTTGACTTTTTGGTTTGCCTCTCCTATTTTAGTTGTTGGACAGTCTTCGTTTTTGTGCAATATATTGTTTTAATGCTAAATACATCCTTGAAGTCCTTGTAATTCCGCTTTAGAAAACCTAACATTGAAATTTATTTTGCTAGTATACTGAGAAGAAATCTTTAATTTATTGTCAAAAATTACCCAGATAACTTTAAATTCTTTCGTGCTTACGCTGAGGCCGCGTCTTGTTGAAAAAAAAATGTTGGTCACATCCATATCTTGTTATTTAGGCACTAAAAACTGGGTTATCATATCGCGATAACGAAAACAATTAATTGTTGCTGCCTGACCAGCGGCATTTTCGAAGAAAAATGGTTCGATGAGACACGCGTTGTGGATACATTTGTTACTCAACAATTACTCGTGGCTTTTCTAAACCCCAAGTGCGACAACTTTGATGATAACGAAGTCATCGAGATGAAAATGAGCTTCATTACGGACGATGATTTTGTTCGAAGAATCAGCATCATCTTGTTGCTGTTCGAAAATCCATTTAACGGAGGCTCTTCCCTTTGCATGGTCAGTGGTCTTTGAGCATGAAGTATTCAGTCTTTCGTGAGAATTCGCTGTAGAAGGTTTCTCGAAATGAATAATTCTTGACTACGGTGCAGAATTGATGTTGCTGGGCTGTCAGTAATACTCTCGTGAACTGCTTGAGTCGTTCAACAGAAAACAGTGACAGAACACCCGGAATTTCTATGATCACTAATTGATCCAGTCTCCATGAATTTTTTAAATTTTTCTCTTCGCAGTTAATGGTTTTAAATCACTATTACCGCCAAATTTTGTATGAAAACTACTGAATTTAGCTGACAAACTAATAAAGGTTTGTTTTAGAATATTCCTCAGCAATGAAAATGCGTTTTTCTTTCGTATAACGAACCATTTTTACTAGCCCCGAACTTTTAGCTGTCACTTTGTTATCTTTTTTCCGTACTGTACTGTGCTGTACTGTGTTGCCAGTACTATTAAATGACGACAAATTCAAAGTTAGAGGACACCCTTTAATTCTCGCAGTTAAGCAGGTTTCTTTTCTGCTGAACTCATCTAGATGTCTTACAAATGGATAAAATTAATTTCAAATCACTATACGTAAAGTCGCTCATGAATTTTCTTTTCCAGTGATAAGCGTACTCTGGTTTTTCATGTTATAGCGATTAACTGAGTCATGTATGTATTTGCACGTATTTGGCCAAAGTAAGTGGTAGGATATTTAAAAAAAAAAAGTCATAGTGATGTTTTTATTTTTTCTTGTGATTGACTATAATTTAACGAATCGAACGTTATCACTGTGAAGGGTATATCTACTGTAATATATGTTATTAAATTCGTTTTGTTGAACAACCCCGCTTTGCATTTTTGTACTTATGGCTTATCTATAAACATTTTTTAGGTTGCCATTTTTTTTTGTTATTCTGTTCTTTGTGAAACCTCTGGCAAGAGTCCTTTTGTTTCTTCCTTACGGTCTCTGCAGATTTAGCAGAAATCTTCGCAGATAATACCTAGCAGAAGATTATTCCTATCAAGAATACTAACACAATGTCTCGTGTCACACCAATATAATTCTGGAAAAGAAAACGAACTTTAAGTCGAAACCCATCACGCCGCATATGACACGACACATCCATCACCCAGATCTTTTTATAGCTATGACGGAAATGGAGAATCCTGTGTTTCCTAACATTGGAAGAAACGCTTTACAACACACATATCTACGAATAACCAGAACAATACAAAGCCTACCCCGTCAACATATAAAGAACTGTGTCGACCCACAACTTGTGACAAACTGTGTCACTGTTGATAGCAACGACCACAAACTTAACATAAACCCTCAGAATGATACATTAGTGGAGATACGATGAAGGCTGATTTTATTAAAAACCGAAGCAACTTAGGTTTAGCTAACAAAATTAAATCAAAACTCGTCAGTGAAAAGTCCAAATGATTGCCCTACCGGACCCTAATCATACCAGTCCTACTTTAATAAGCTGGAAAGCAAGGCAAATGTAAGGCACGTTCGTGCGAAACATTCTTCGTCGATTATTTGGTCCTATATGCTAGGAAAGCAAATGGAGGAGAAAACATAAGAGCGAACTTTATTAGCTGAAAAGATATGTCGACTACATTGGCTCGTCCCCAACACCAGAGCAGAGGTACAATTTTCCAAAAGTCAGTGCAACTACTAGCATACGCCGTCGGTATTGACATTGTTGGTAGGACTCAACGTGATGTCATAACCACCCATAGAGAAGGAAGCGGCAAATGGGTTTAGCAGTTAATGACGGCATGACTAAGAATACGCTTTCAACACGAAAGCACACGCAACATCGACGAATCGTAGAGAACGTCCCCATTGACAGATATAATTTGAGGGAGTACGGGACTTTGTCTATCTCGACTCCGCTATTAGTTCTGACAAAAACATCTCGTCCGAAACGGAACGAAGAATTACTCTTGCCAACAGCTTTTTATTCGGGCTAAGAAGGCAATTCATAAGTAAAGCCCTGACTCCAACTGCCAAGGAGATCCTGTATAGGACCCTGATCATCACAGTCCTGCTCTACCGCACTGAAGCATGGACCGTCTCAAAAGTGGATGAAGAAATATTTGGTCGAAAAATCTTCGGTCCCGTTTGCGTTGACGGGCTATGGAGACGAAGATTCAACCAAGAACTATACGAGCTGTACAGCGACATGCACCTGTTCAAAAAACTCCACATTGGATAAAAGATGGCTAGGACATGTAGAACGAATGGACACCAATACTCCGGCTAGCAGAGTCTTCGATTCCCGACCAGACGTCGGACGTCGTAGAGGAAGACCTCGCCTTAAGTGGCGCGCACTAGTAGAAACCGACCTAAATCAACTTGGAGTGCGAAACTGGAGGCGGTTAGATAAGGACCGGGCTAATTGGAGCGGCATGTTGGTTGAGGCTCAGGTTCATTCCTGACTTTAGCGCCACTTAAGTAAGTAAGTAAGTTTATTGGTTCATCCACATAGAGTAATGCTCCATCCAACTTCGAACTCCAGCATTAGGTTTCGACACACGAAGGAAATAATGCCACAGCGATCACGGATGCCAGAGCGATCACGGATGCCAGAGCGTTCGCAATTAATGACTTGAGGCAACATACCAAGGATCGAAGAGGACGGAAAAATGACTCGCCTTGTTAAATAAGTAAGTAGTTACGTCATTATTTGAAATCCTTCTTTTGGGAATACGTTCCAATTAAAGACACAATTTCTAAGGTTCGCAGAATATAAAAGACTTTTCTTAAGTTCTGTCACAGTGCAGATATTTGGTTGTCAATCCAAACAAAATCACACATCTTTACTAAGCACTCTCTCTTAATTCCTTGTTTGTATCGTCTTAATGTGATAAAAATTCTTTAAACAGGGATACCACTCAACGATTTATAAATCGAGACTTCGTTTCAACTCCTTCGCTTTAAATGTGACTGATATTTCTCAGTTTTACCGATTTTATTTCAGAAGATATTTTAACAACCCCTAAATTAATACTAACTGCATGAATTGTTTTTATTGCTATTAGATATTAAAAATGTTTTTTTGAATTTACATCGAGTATTACGGGTATTTCAAGTATTTAAAAAGGATCGCCATCATAAATAACTGAAATCACATAAATAAGTCGTTGATCGACCTTCGCAACATATTCGTATCCAATAAACAAATCCAATAACCTCCTCAGATACCACTCAAACCTGTCGTCAAAAGATGTATAAATATTTAAATTCCATTCATATTTATGCATTTGTTGATGCAAGGAGATTCCATGTTCCGGATTGGCACATTCCAAAATTTTATCCACCTTCTGAGGGTCATAATACTTTCCACCAAATTTAGATTTCAAATTAAACGCAGCAACCGACGCAATTTGTGGGCGCATGAAATCGGTGGGTTGCTCCTTAAAAGTTAGAAGAGGATTCATGTATTTCGACAAGTATGACCATTTTTAATATCAAAAAAATATTTGTTTGCCCCCATTTTGGTTTGGTCGATGCCTGTCTTTGTTTTCGTTTTGACGAATTTTTGGCAAACAGCCAAAGCGTAAACTATTTCAACTAAAGAAACGAATATCAACTCTGCTGCGACACCTTCTTTTTACCGGCATCTGAGGTATTTTTGCACAAAGTGCATGAAGCACCTTACCGGCCGGCATTCACTTGGCTGTCGATAGATGCCCTCGAACTTGCCGGCAACAGTTGTAGCGACGACCCCAGTGTGCCTTGCTTATTGCAATTACGTGGCCAAGAAACGCGGCCATAGATACAAAAGTTGGTTCACATAATCAACGTGAAACTATATTTAACACGAGATTTGTGGGCTGGCTGGTGATGAGCAAGCAGATTCATCAGAGGAAGGGGACGAGATACACCTATCTATCCCAAGTAATCGTCATTCGTTGTCATTGAGAGAGTTTTCCTAGCAGACGTCAGTTGTTCGTAGGTCATATAGATTAGTTTATCTGAAATCTATTTTGTGCGCGATGACGATTATATTTCGTCAAGATTTTAACAGAGAACAATTTTGACGCTTATTTTTCGGGCATTGATGGGAGTTGAGGGGCAAATGTATTTCTTTACGTTAATTGGGGGTGATACAGGGTTAAGGGCAGTTTTGAAAGTTGATTTAACAGTTTTTTTTTACGGCTATAGCTTGAAACCTTGGATTAAGGTTTTATTTAAATATTTGATTGCGACATTCGTTGGCCACATTTTTTAAAGCATTTAATAATAGAAACCCAAATTTAAATAGCTCTTAGGTTAAATTTTTTTAGTTTGCAATTGAACCTGCTTATTGCTATTTTATTTGATTGAAACAATAGGATCAAAACTTTTAACCCGAAAGTCCAAATGGTGAACCAAGCAAAATTTAGGCACTTTCGAAAGAATTTTTTTTTTTCATTTTTGGTCTTGTATGCATGGAAGGCGAATGGGTAGACAATTTATGAGCTGTACCAAGATGTATATGGTCCGCATAACATTCACTAACGCCATACACTCCATTATCTAGAACAGCAAGCATCGGTCCAGACAGTTTGTATACTCCTCCTGAAATATCTACAGTCGCTCTTCTCAACTGACCATCCTTATCCAGTACTGTGTTGTGTCGATTACCATCTTTGGCCAAAAATTTCTTTTAAAATGCCGGCGATATACGGTTGCTTCAACATGGCTGTGTTTTGGGAGTGCAGGGTGCAGGCGTCGTGACTTGAGCATGCATCCGTACAAAATTTAACTGAACCTGGAGGTGAAGATAAATGTTTATAGACAACGACACGTGTTCGCTAAATAGGCTCTGGAGCAGTTGGAAACTGAACCTAATTTTCACCCAAAAATCATTTTCAGCGATGAAGCCCATTTCTGGATGAATGGGTACGTCAACAGACAAAATTGTCGAATTTGGAACGATACCAATCCACATGCGATCCAAGAGCGTCAAATGAATCCCGAGAAAGTAACTCTTTGGTGTAGGTTTTGGGCTGGTGGTTCATAATTCTTTGAGAAGAACGTTGGCCAGGCCGTCATCGTCAACGGCGCACACCAACAAAATGTGGTTTCAACAGGACGAGGCTATGTGCAACACCACTCACGCCACATTGGAGTTTCTGCACGAGCGATTTGAACATGTGTATCTCACGTGAAGATGATGTGAGCCGGCCACCGCGGTCTTGCGATTTGAAGATTTTTTGTAAGATTATCTGAAGTCACGGGTCTGGGCGTATAAGCAAAGAGTATAGAACTACATAGAGTACGCATCACAGATAAAAATTTTGTAGCCATTTCTGACGCGGGCGGTAAGTGCAAAGGGTTAATTTCGTCTATCGCATGCGTTGGCTATGCTGTTGTGTGATGCTGGGGTAGCAATGTGAACACTGGGGTATCATTATCAGAACCCCACACATAGTTTTCGTTTTATGTTTAGTATAAACCACAAACCACAGCGTCCCTCTATAGCCAATACAACTTATGCCATCGGGCAAATTCAGAATGATTTATGAAATTTTTTACATTTTGGATGTGCGCCAAAAGGCGCGATGGACATTTGACCGATGTTATATCCAAAACATACTGGCATCGATAGGCCTTTCAAGAAATACCTTTGATCATAGTTTCCGATAAGGTTTTCTATTCTTTGGCCAAACTATGAGAATCGTTTAGTTCTCGCATGCTTTGTATGTAAATTACGTACAACTCAGTCGTACACCCACCTCTCGTTCTTCAAACAATTAATGTCGCTGGACAAGTATTCACCAAGTATTCACCTGATTTGGGAAGTAGCGGCGCGAGGGAAGTGTCCGAATGTTTCTTCTTTCTCTTTGTATCTGCAGCTATTGTGAAATCGTTGTACACAATACACTGTCGAAAACAATGCCTGCCTAGGATGCAGTGTCTAGTTGTGTTCCCAATTAATGTGGAGGCAATTTAACACATCATTTGAATTTGGCGACTAATGTTTGTTGGTGTAGAGTTCTTGACAAATAAGACCTGTGGTTTATTATGGTCAACGACAAGTAACGTTTTATTTTCAGTTTAGCAGTTCTCTGAAAATTTTGAGGGATATGTGGCGCGATGATTGGTGCAATTCCCAGCCGGGGCAACACCTCAATGATTTTTCACTGGCCCTCCTCTCCGTGATGATCTGACATCCGAGTAGTATCAATTGTCAAGAAAAGCTTATCTCAAATTCGCCGTTCAGAGTCGGCATAAAACGGGAGGTCCCACAGTCATGCAAGAAGTACACACTCACGCATGAAGGGTTTTGAGGACGCTCGGCCCTGGATACTAAGAAGCCTGTTGCACCAAAAACTTGTATTTGTATTTAGATCTCTGGAATTCCCTAGCTTCCCGAAAGCCAATATGTTGTGACCTCGTGCACAGCAGCACAAAATTCATTTAAAGATTTTCAGCAGTCTTTCACGACCGTGGATTTTATAGAATTGTATGTTAGGGATCTTTTGACAGTTTAATATTAGTACAAAGTGATGTCGGGTATCTTTTTAAACAAAGCGTCAGCAAGGTCAATAACGACGCTTTCGCTTTAATCGAAGACAATGCAGTAGTTAGGTCGATTTAAGAAGCGGCTGATTTCTAGATCGCCCCAACGCCAACTACGTCTTCGAAGATGAATACATATTTCTTGTATTAGACTTCGATGTGTTTGCATTGCATAACTTGTATTCCAGATTGAAGCCAGGCTCGGAAAGGTTATGGGGCAAATGGAACAATACGTTGCAAATAGGAATTTTGGCATATCCCACTTTCCTTTTTTTTTTATTGGAGAGGATCATTCAGGCTTAGTACAGAGTTTGTCGCTATTTGAAGATGTTAATTGGTAGCATATGTGCTACGGTTCGGAGCGCAACCGTTGCGGATGTTCTCAGCGCATCCATTATGCATAGTAAAGGGTTTTTCAAAAAGAGCGCTACAAACGTTTTTTTTTTTAAATAAAACAAAAACCGTTTTGGATATTCCTGTGAAAGTATGTTCGATGCCATTATGTATGGAACTCGATTTTTTTTTTGCATGGCCACCACGGGCACGCTTGCAGAAGTCCAGACGCTGAACCCAATTTTCGACGGTTTTCAAGCATAAATCGGCCGATACTGCTGCAATTTCACGTTCGATATTCGTACGAAGTTCATCAATCGTCGCTGGCTTGTTGGCATAGACCATAGACTTGACGTAGCCCCACAGGAAATAGTCTAACGGCGTCAAATCGCACGACCGAGGCGGCCAAGCGACTGAACCATTTAATGAGATAAAACGTTCTCCAAACTTGGTTTCCAATAAATTGATTGTGGCATTCGCTGTGTGGCTTGTGGCACCGTCCTGTTGGAACCACATGTCCTCCAAGTCCATATCATCCAATTGGGGCCAAAAATATTCGGTTATCATTGAACGGTAGCGATTCCCATTCACAGTACCGTGCCGGTCTTGATCATCACGGAAGAAGTACGACCCAATGACGCCGCCGGCCCAAAAACCACACCAAACCGTAATTTTTTCGGGATGCAATGATGACTCTTGGAGTACGTGTGGATTGCTGCCTAACCAATACCGCATATTTTGTTTATTGACGAAGCCATTCAGCCAGAAATGAGCCTTTCGATGAAAATCCGAATCATTTTCGAGTTGTTGCTCAGCCCAATTCACGAGCATACGACGCTTCTGGTGATCAAGCGGCTTCAGTTCTTGCGTCAATTTAATCTTGTAAGGATGTAGGCCAAGATCTTTTCGCAAAATTCGCCACAACGACGTCACAGAGATGCCCAACGCTTGAGAACTACGTGTGAGAGACACATTTGGGCTTTCTTCAACTGAAGCCCCAGCGGCAGCAATATTCTCGACACTACGGGCACTTCTTTGTCTCACTGGGAACATTTCATACTGTGCCTGTGGATTCAAATTTTTCCACTAGACGCTCAATTGTTGATCTGCTAGCACGATTATGACGACCATAAATTGGACGTAGGGCTCTTAACGTTGAGGCCACAGAAACCGAATTTCGGTTGCAAATTTTAATAATTTCGACTCGTTGTTGGATCGTATATCTTTCCATCATGAAATGGCCTTACTGAAGAGAAATGTTAAAAGAATGGCAAGAAATATGGCGTCGTTTGCTGTCCCTGTCGCTCAACTTTTGTAGCGTCCCTGTTGAAAAACCCGATAGATGCGCTCCGGGAGTTTTCTCTAGTATTTTAATGATGGCTTTCTTCTTTACAGATCAGGCCACCATACAGTTATGCGACAGTTAGTATCGGTCTGACAACTGCCGTATAGATTCAGAGCTCAAGCTAACATCTGTGACCCATGTCACTCTCCGTTCAGTCCACGAATTCTTTCTGCTTGGGGCTTACTCTGAATAATATAGGCGAGTGCTGTTGACACTAAGTGGAACGATTTGAAAAACTTCATTTAGCGAAAACGACCAGACCTATTTAAGATGTTTCCATACCCAGGCGAGATCCATTTGTCCCAGCAACCAAATTTTTAAAAGCAAATTATTTCATTTCTAGGGGTGATAACCCGGCGCATATATAACGATAGAGATGACTGCATACCACGTTATACTTTTCTTGCTCAATCTTGTAAAGCAAGTCATTTATGGCCCGATTTCTTGAGGTTTGCCTCTATGTAGATGCCTTTTAGTAGCTTCCTTTTGTCAGAAGTGCTGCTACTGCAGTGTTAAAAACACGAGTGTTGGGTGCACGACTGGGTCGTACTCAAGTTTCTCTTTCACAGCGAGTTGGGCGTTAGATCAAATCCCCAGCATTTTGATTATTGATGCTAAAAATGATATAAATAGTGTCGAAACGTTTTTTTCTGAAATTCGAAGGAATCGGAGTCTGTGGGACTAATATCGATATTCCGTTATTGGCCAAAACTGAAAAATCTGTTAATATATATTTGGGTCAAAACTAAAGGTTGATTTTTTAGGCGTAGTTTTTATAAAAATCGAATAAAACACTCAAATTCGCATGATAGATGAATGATACAGAAACCCTTACCGGTAAAACACAACAAAGCAAACCAAACCAATTAATCAATTGTTCTAAATTTTGTCATCGATAAATAGGCCTTTGCCATTTACGTTTTAAAGACAACTTCATGCAAGTGTTGTCTGCAGCTCCGTTTTCTCCGTCCATTCGGAAGGTCCAATTTTGCGTTACTTTTTCGAGCATTTCGGCCTGTATTCCGCGAATTATGCGTGTTATGTTATCATGTAAGGCTTCAATCGAGTTCGGCTTGTCCACACAGACTAAAAAAGTTAACATAACCCCACAAGAAATAATCAAGAAGCGTTAAGTTAAATCGCATTAACATTTCCATTGTTTTACGAACTGTGTTCCATGTGGCACCGTCTTTATAAAACCACTTGTCAACCAAGTTCAACTTAGCCAACTGGGGAAAAAAAAAGTCGAGTATCATAGCTCGGTCGTTTCTTCCACGGTCGTCTTTGAAGAAAAATGGACCGATGATGCCACCAGCCCATAAACCACACCAAACATGTGGCATGTGGCTGTTCATCACTCCAGATGCGACATTTTCGTTTAATTACGTATCCGTTGAGCCAGAAATTAGCCTCATCGCTGAACACAATTTTTCGATAAAACAGCGGATTTTCATCGAGCTGTTCTAAGGCCCATTCACCGAAAATTTGACGTTGTGGTAGGTCATTTGGCTTAAATTCTTGCACGAGTTGAATTTTTTAGGCTTTCAAAGCCGAATTGAAACGTAAAATTTTCCATATGGTTGAGTAACACATGCCCAATTGCTGAGAACGGCGATGAATTGACATATCACGATCTTCATTAGCATTGGACGCTCCGACTGCAATATTCTCTTCGGTATGCCCTGTACCCATGCGAGTCGTTGGTTAAATGTCCAACAAAGTAAATTTGGTGCTAAATTTGGTGATAACAGCACGAATTGTTGTTTCACCAGGTCGATTATGACGACCATAATATGGTCGTAACAAACGGTGCACGTTTTTCACAGAGCACGAATTTTAATAATAAATTTCGATAATTTGCAATCGTTGCTCGTTTGTAAGTCTTTCCATGATTAAATGGCAGAGTGTACTGAAAACTTTTCACTTTGACAGAAGACGTTTGGACGTCATTACTAACCAGTGCTGGCAACCTGAAAAACGTAACTCTTAAGAAAACACCCGTTAATTAGGCGGTGTAGTTGTAAACAGTCAAAGTAATATACAAATATTTTCATCATTTTAGACCAAATATTTTGCGAGATGTTAGAATCAATCAAAATCTTAGGGTCGAAAATTTTCACTAAAACAAAATATTTCCCTTTGTATGAGAAATTTTGAAAATAAATCTGAAATTGAAGCCTTCAACGCATATCTCGTTATTCTGTAGTTTTTTTTTAATGAATTCCTACCTATAAACACCATGCAGTATCAAATCATTGATTATCTTCATGGCGATGTATTTTAAACACTGCCTCACCTGTTTATATTATTTAAAACTTCTCCTCATAACCAACGACAAATTCATCTTTAGCACTCACTCTCGTACGACTCACTTAAGGAATTTCAAAAGATATTTCAAGTGTTCACTAAAAAATGCAAGCATATAGATACACCGCACTTCCTTTGCCCTTTTGTATAACAGAATTCAGAAGCTCTGTGAATTTAACATGAGCCCACATTTGCGTTTTTTTTTTTTTTTTTTTGTATGATTTCACTCTTCCCTCTCGGGCTTCCAGTCCTACTCTCAATATTAATATTCACGTGAACATTTTTTTTCCCACCCCAATCAGAGGGCGATAATTTATTTTTATTTTCATATACATTCGTTCGGTGCCTCGCGCCCAATGTCAACCTCACTCTCTAATCAATTATTTGAAAAAAAAAAAAACACTATATGCATGTATATGTATATCATATTTATTTACAATCGTAAATTAAGTATTTGCAACAATGTTGTAGTAGCAACACAGATAAGAACTTTTTTTTAATCAAATGGATCAGGAGCAAATATTTGCCGAAGGGTTTAGTGATTAGTTGAAGTTGTAGTTTCAAGTGCGGTTTCGAGATACAATGTAGGCGCTATTATTTGCTTAAACTGCCTGTGTGCGGTTTAGCAAGTGTATGGTGGTGCATCGCATTCAAAAGCTTGCTTCGAAGAACATTGACAAGTATTTGACACAACCCCGAACAAAACAGCGACAAAGTTATCAAACTGATAAGATAGATTTGCTGTTTGTTTAGCGTTGCCTAGACAATGTCTTTTTGGTTAATAAATGTTGGTACGACGTTATATCACGTTTGTGGATGTATGAAATGAAAAAGTATCTGCTGAGTTTTTTTTTTGACCTTCCCGATAAAACTATTTCATGAATGATTTGCGATAGTATCGGGAATTTTTATTGTGCGTTTTCGTATCTTATCTGTTGTGCTATTTAAAGATGAAATTTTAAATTGTACTGTTGTAGAGTAATTGAGGCTGAAAATAGCATGGATTTTATCGATACGGGTCAGAGTATATGGAAAAAGCCAAGAGATATTTTTAGACCTTAATGTATACCGGCGTGATTCTTCAACCATTTGATGAATGGGACATTGTCAGGTTGTAAAAAAATTTAAAATGAATGTCTGACAAACGACATTCAAAGATAATTACTTCCTTAAGAGCCAATTTCAGCTGCAAAGGTAGACACATGTCAAAGCCAAGTCCAAAAATCCATTAACATGGATTTTTAATATCTAAAAGGTTCACTTTTATAATGAGGAGTAGATGATATTTATTATGCGTAGATTAAAGGAAAATTAAGGTATTATTGGTTGAAGACAAATTTGTAAGAAATTTTGGGGCAATAGATACATTGGGAAATGAAATTCATTTAAGCAGATGACCGATGTTTTGCTGGTGTTTCGTCAATTTTGTTTTTACTGATATCTATTTTGATTTAGTGCAGTTGGTATTGCTTAGTGTATATATGAACTACCAGCAGCTTGATCCAACTTCTCGTGGATTCAACAACATTCCTGATATAACAACTTTGAAAACATCTTAGGTCTACTTTTCACAAGATTACAATCTCTGCTCCAATAGGAAACTCATATATCACCCTTTTATAACAAAGATCTACATACTACAAGAGAGTATAGAACTACATCGAGAGCACATCTCATAGTTACAACGACAATTTTCTATGTGGGGTACTGATATTGATACCCAAGTGGTCTCATTGCTACCCCAACATTAAGCAACAGCCAAATGTGGCAACGTAACTTCGAGTAAAGTCTTTGAAATTAAAAACGGTTTACAACAGGGGGCGGTGAACTCCCCGATATTGTTTAACATTTATACAAGTGATCTTGTAGGTTCTCTCAGACACGCTGTAGCGTACGCAGATGATCTAGTGGCGTACAGATCAGGTCCGAAAATCGAGGTCATCAACACACTTTTGCAACGTGACTTCGATCACATTAAGGGATATTGCGATGATTGGAAATTGAGGATCAATTTCCAAAAAACCGAAACAATTCTGTTCAGGACCCCAGTGCAGAGGGCTTCTTACGATACCAGAAAAAACTGGAAAAAAAATTGTATCATGGGACAGCATGGACGGCCGTTGGCGGTGAGAAGTGAAATCAAATACCTTGGCATCTGGCTTGACAAGTTTCTATATTTTAATAAAAATGTAGATGCTCATCTGGCCAGGGCTAGGGGGGCTTATGCTCTGACAAGAAGATTGTTTCATAGCAGTCAACTTGATTGAAGGGTGAAAGTCATTTGCTACATGGCCCTCATAAGGCCGATCATCGCTTACGGTTGTCCCGTGTGGTTCAATGTATCACCATCCTACATGGAAAGGATACGTCTGTATGAGAGACGTTGTCTCCAATCCTGCTTAGGATTGTACCGAACGCCGGGCTCCGAGTACATAAAATATTATCGCAACGAGGTTCTATACAATGGGGCTCAGTTGAATAGAATTGACAATTTCCTAATTAAGGTGACTCGAAGGCACGCTGCAAGGGCGATGGCTAGCGACAACAGCCTGATCTTTGGGGCTTATTATCCCAATGATTTATACATGGAGAGCACGCTCATATCAGGCTTTATTCCACCAGAGGCATTCATTTACATCAATTCGTTAGGGTTAGTACAAGACAGGAACGGTATCCCGGTTTTATACCACCGTTATCGTGACGCGCGGGACAAACGGCTAATCCGCGACGGGTACGTCGACAATGCTCCGGAGCTCCTCCGCTTTAGCACGGCGGTATCGGATCGCGATAGGATCGATGCTGCAAAACAGCGCACTGAATTCTGGTGGCTATATGAGGAAGGTGATTCTGCCCTTCCTCTGGACTTTGCGGACTTTTAGTCCAACTCCATAGGTAAGATTTTAAATTAGGAACAAGTTCTGGGGCGGGTCTTGTGCAACATATTGGCGTACAATATGGTTGAACGCAGGCTGCCGTGGGACCGAAAGACGCAATCAGGATGGCGACCCCTCGGGGTATGCGCAACGAGGGCTCGCCACCGAGATTATAATTAAGTTAGTTTAAGTAGTTAAGTAGTCTTAAGTTAGGTTTAAGTAGTCTTAAGTTAGGCTTAAGAAGTTAAAGTAGTCTTAAGTTATATATAATCTAGAATAAGCTTTTATATAAAACAAAAAAAGTCACTAAACAAAGTTTTCAATTTTTTCTTTGTAAATTAAAATTAAATATAAAACCAAAAAACCGACAAATCTTAGCCTAAAGGCAAAATAAAACAGCTAAATATAAGCTTACAGCGCCCACTAAGGGCCGATAAGTTAGATAAAGTAAACCAGTTATTGATAAGTTAGTTTTAAGCATTTTTGTCTAGTAGTAAGTTAATATTTTAAGTAAAAAATGAGTTTGAAAGTACATTAAGCAACAGCATAGTCGACTTATACGATCGACGAATGAGTACTGTGATGAGTACTCTCTGTAGTTCCATACTCTTTGATATTACCAAGGTTCAAGAGTACAACGAGTTTTATGGATCTACCAAGCAACAGTTACAATCTGTGTGGCTTTTAAGGTTCTCTTTCTTGGCAAGACAATTGCTTTAGGCAGAATTATGTCAATACTTGCGCTGAAGCAGTAGCATTAAGGTTTGAGGCAGTGCGTCATCACAATCAGGTCAATATACACCCATGTTATGCCCCTTAGGGGTCCACGTGTGTGTGTTGCTTCTTCACTTGTCCCGTTAGGTTAGGTTAGGTTAGAATGGCTGCCAGCGTTCGCCAGCAAACTTAGACCATTTTGATTTATTGTGATACCACGTGGATCTTGTCCGTTCTGAGCTTTTGTTGAAGCGGCGGATGCTTTTCACTTTCGGTTTTGACAAATCACAAAGATTTTGAAAATAGTAGGCTCCAAGACGGAGCTTCCTTTTTTTTATATGGCCGGGCAGCTACAAATGATATGAAAATATTTTTTTCTTTCTTTTTATTCGCCCACGCATCTCCAACATAAACCGTTTGAGTAGAGGCCTAGCATTTCTGCGTGCCTGCCTATTAAACAGTGTCCCGTGATCATACTTAAAGTGGCGCTTACATACGGTCTATCCAGCAAAATCAGTACCTTAGATCTTTTCAATCTAGCTTTGGCCAAAATTGTTTGGTTATTTGGCACGTTATGCTAAGACTCCATCTTAGGTTTGATTTGCTATTAGCATGTTGCGCTAGTGAGATTTTGCATGTAGCGATAAAAATATCTGGTGCACCCGTGTCGGGTACAACTTGTAATTTAGTCCCATGTCTGGGACTAAATGTCAGCCTTACAGTACCCTGGAATGTCATTATTCTTAGGCACCCAGCATAGGTGAATGTTAAAATGCTTTGACATCTCCTGCAGAGATGATCGACAATCTAGTTAAAGTATCAGCTCCAGTACCCAAGAAGCTGTTGACCATGGCTGGTATTGAGGATTGTTACACCTCGGCCCGTGGCTCCACTGGTACTTTGGGTAACTTCGCCAAGGCCACCTATGCTGCTATTGCCAAGACATGAGACCGATTACAGAAATTTGTTGGCCGCTGGGCTGTCTGTGAAGATGCTAATCGGCCCTACCGAAGTATCCGTCGGAGCGGAAAATTCTTTCGATTTTGTACGATTCGGAGTATTTTAGGTTCAAGGTATTCCTCCGAAATGCTTTTCGGAATATTTCTCCGACATTTTGTAACGCATCCCGGCGAATTGAATTGGAGTGCGTTCAGGTGCATTTTTCGTGCATTTTTTTACAGCTTAGTGCAATTCTTTTTCCGATTTCCTCCGACACAAATTCTTCGCGGAATTTATTTACGAATAGCAGTGAAGACATTTCTCTCCGATGACACATATGCGTTGCGGAAAATTGTCCGCTGCGACGGATACATCGCAAGGACAGAATATCTTTGGCAGATACTAAGTTTTCTTTCAGCCAGGATAGGGCTTCTTTGATCGCCATGAGTTCCACTTAAAATACGCCCTAATGATCAGGAAGTCGGAAAGATATCCAGAGATTTAGTACCCACTCCGTCATTTGTTTTTGGAGTCATCGGTTTATAAATGGATCGAGTCGTTTAGCACAGGTTCGTAACTCTCAAATGACGATCTGTCTGGTTGGGTGACCCGGAAACTCTTATCAAAGTTTAACCTGGTAAGGATGTTATCGCTGTTTTCAGGAATATTTGTATGTTCGTTTAGAATTTTTGAGTGGCTAGATTGAATATTTGACCAATGTTGGATGGTTTTAAGACGTATGGCTGAGTTAGCGGCGATTTGCTTACCGAAAATATCTAGGGGTAGTAGGTGAAAAAGAATGTCTAGTTCTGCTCAAGGTGTTGAACGAAGTGTACAAACACGTAGTTCTTGCACCTTGGCTAGTTTTTTGCTGCTTAAAGGTATTTCTTGCGTTGTCCACTATACAACTACTACAAAAGAAGTATCGATTGCTAAATATAGGGTATCCAGCGAAAAACAACAATAACGATGTGACATAGCAATTAAGCCAAAAACTCGCTATTTATGAACCATCGGTCTATGAAGAACGCTATAGAAACAAAATTTCTGACTTGTTCCTCAGTTTAATGGCGTAACATGCCACACGGAGGGGCACTCGACACCATAAATGTATTACGGGAATCGTTCGCTGAGCACATCGTTTTGCGTAGCGGACCTGTAAACTGTCCTCCACGATTCTGAGATCTCACACCTTTAGATAACATTCTTTGAGGGTATGTGAAGTCACTAGACTATGCCGATAAACTAGAGATTTTTGACGAATTTGAAAGCAACATACGCCGTGTTGATGCTGAAATAAGATCGCGCTTCATTCGAGCTAGCCGTGGCGCGAATATGACCGAAATCATATTTAAACCAAATTGCATAAAATTGTTCATTAAATAAAGCTAATATTCTAGACACTTACATTAGCTTTAAATGTTTTGTTTCGTAATGAAATTGTATACCCGAGTCGTAGCCAGTGGCGTAACTATGGGCGAACCCGAGAGCTCAGAAATAACCAAACATTCTTAAAAATGTGTTTGTTGCGCAGACCTTCTATGCCTTTTGGGTCGGTGCTGTCATGCTTGTTCCCTTTTAGTCCGACAGTTGGTTTGGGACTTGACCCTTGGCCTAGCACACGGAGTCCGATCTTTCAAATGCGTTAAAACCTAAGTATTAATAAAATAAAATAAAAAACACAAATGACACCAAGTTTTAAAAAAACATCGTTTCTTGGTTTTGGAATATAAAAATTAAGATAATTTGAAAAACTCATACTAGATAATAGGCCGCAATGCATTTGTATTATTTTATCATGCAATATAGAGTGACCGCTTAGGGAAGGTAAGTTAAGCTAAGTAGTTGATAAGTAAGCCAGTTTCTCATGAATTTTTATCTAGCATGTAATTCTGTTCTATCCTGTCGAGATGAACAAGGAAATATCGTAGCTGAGACACAGTCGATGCTGAGGATATGGAAGAACCACTTTTGCAGACTGTTAAACGGCGATGACGAACAACATTCCGCTGTCAGGCAGGACGAACCATTCAATATTGGAAACGACAGCGAAAACTGCCAACCACCCGACCTGAGTAAAGTGAGGATAGCAATATCTTAACTGAAGCTTAATAAGGCTGCCGGAAATGACGGCCTTCCCGCCGAGCTATATAAAACCAGCGGAGATGTAACATCCACGAACTCATAAGCCGGATCTGGTCGGAAGAAAGTATGCCTGAAGGATGTAACCTCAGTATCGTTTGCGCGATCCACAAAAAAGGAGACCCTCTAAGCTGCTACAACTAAAGAGGCATAAGTCTCCTCTACATCGCCTACAAAACCCTATCTGCGTAATATGTGAACGCCTGAAACCGTTTAACAACAACCTGATTGGCCCTTATCAGTGTGGTTTTAGGCCAGGAAAGTCCACAACCGATCAAATCTTCACACTTCGGCAGATCCTGGAAAAACCCAAGAACTCCAAATCGATAACCTTCACCTATTCATCGATTTCAAAGCCGCATACGACAGCATTTATAGAGACGAACTATACAGAGCCATGTCTAGTTTTGGTATACCGCCCAAAATCGTCCGTTTGTGTCGTCCGACTCGTCAGGGTCAGGAACGACCTCACCGACACATTCGATACCAAAAATGGTTTTAGGCAAGGCGATGCGCTGTCATGTGACTTCTTCAATCTGATTCTTGAGAGGATTGTGAAAACTCACGAGCCAACACCAGAGGCACAATTTTTCAACAATCTGTACAACTACTAGCATACGCCGACGATATTGACATCATTGGTAGGACCCAACGTGATGTCACAGACACGTTTGCTAGTACAGAAAAGGAAACGGCATTAATGGGTTTAGCAGTAAAGGAGGGCAAGACGAAGTATATGCTGTCAACACGAAAGGACACACAACATCGCAGAATTGGACAGAACGTCACCATTGACGGATATAACTTTGAGCTAGTACGGGACTTTATCTATCTCGGCTCCGCTATTAACTCTGACAACAACATCTCGTCAGAAATTAAACGAAGAATTACTCTTGCCAACAGCTGTTTCTTCGGGCTAAGAAGGCAATTCAGAAGTAAAGCCCTTACTCGAACTACTTAGGAAATCCTATATCAGACTCTGATCATCCCAGTCAGTCCCTACGGCGCTGAAACATGAACTGTCTCAAAAGCGGATGAAGAAATCCTTGGTCGATTTGAGAGGAAAATTCTTCGAAAAATCTTCGGTCCCGTCTGCGTTGACGGGCTATGGAGACGAAGATTCAACCAAGAACTATACGAGCTGTACAGCGACATGGTCAAAAAAAATCCGCATTGGACGTTTAAGATGGCTAGGCATGTAGAACGAATGGACACCAATACTCCGGCTCGCCGAGTCTTCGATTCGCAGCCAGACGTCGGACGCAGTAGAGGAAGACCTCGCCTAAGTGGCGCGCACAAGTAGAAACCGACATCAACCAACTTGGAGTGCGCAACTGGAGGCAGTTAGCTAAGGACCGGGCTAATTGGAGAGGCATGTTGGTTGAGGCCCATTTTCATTCCGGACTGTAGCGCGACTTAAGTACGTAAGTAAGTAATTTAGTTCTAAGCAGATTAAAAAAAATGCCTTAAAACCTTTGAACGTTTGTCTAGAAAAATTGAAAAGGTATCGACATTGATTTGTAAATTTAAAAATGGAAGCAAATAGTGTAGCAGAAAATTCAGGGTTCATCAATCCTGCATTTTTTAAAACTCGTCAGGGGAAGATAAAACGCTCTTTTGATCAACTTAACGAAGACGAGTGTCTCCAAGCTTTGGAAACTTCGTTCAAAGTGGACATATTTTATCGAGTATTGGACATCATTATTAATTAACTGAAATCGTGTTTCATTCCAATGAATGAAATTGTTTATTAAAATTAAATCACAACGTGACGATTTTTAAGAGGAGAGCAACCGAAAAAAAATTGCCAGGGCCCTCAGTTGGTATAGTTACGCCACTGGTCGTAGCCTTTTCCTTTTGAAGCGAATACTTTTCCAAATGATCAATTGCAATATTCGAGTGTTTGTTAAATCATAAATTGTTCACCTAAAAAAATTAAATTGAAAAAAAAATAACAAGCTTCAATAAAATTGCCCAACATCTTGTTTCCCCAGAATTTTAATTCTGACAGATGTAATCCTCAGAAATGAAATACTCCTACTTCACAGAAACCATAAACCATACATGGAGCACATCATTATCGTAGAAAATCGCTATAAGTAGGCTATTTCCCATTTCTGGTTAAAACAACGTTCCAGTTGAAATCAACTTCAAACCAAGGAGAAAAAAAACATTTTAATTGCAAGTAATTGAAAACGAAGAGAACCCCATTAGAGCCGACAAAAAAATAAACCCAAAATGTGTGATGATTTATCAAACATTTTTATAACAATAGCCAATTAAAAACCAAATATCACATTGTTGCTAATTAAAATTTAATAATTTTTTTCTCTTCATGATTTTTTTTTTTTTTTGACAGAAAGCCGTTTAGATTTCTTTTATTCTATTCAAGACCCATTGATAATAATTGTATTGCAAAAGGAGACACCCTATAGTTTTCTATTGGTAAACAAAAATAATTAATTAACCATAAACTAATAGACTAATAAATAACTAAAAAAAAACAAAAACGTGTTTGCATGATTTTATAAAAGATATAGACCACCATTCGATGAGGGATAGCCATCAGATCTCAGGCAAAAAAAAACACAAAACTAGTTTCTCAACTGAATAATAAAAAAAAAGGTCTTAAGGGGTTTTAAAAGGTTTTTATTATATTCTATTAGTCTATGGTTAAATAGAAAATAAAATAATCGATTGCCGACTTAAGATGAAACAATCGTTAACCAGATTTGCAATCAACAGTTTGGGATGCCAAGTAGAGCGAAAGTGAATAAAATTAAATGTTTAAAGTAAAATCGTACTTCTGATAAAGAAGCGCCTTACATCGGGCAACTGCAACGAGGCATATTTCGGAGGAAAGTTTTAAAATTATTCAGAGAATGTTTTTTTGTTAATTCATTTTGCAACGATTTTATTTTTTTTTATTAGATTAAAGTTTTGCTATTTTATTATATTTATCTCTTATTGTATATAAAGGTTTATTTTCGTTTTTTTTTTTTAAACAGTTTTAGGTTTTTATATAATTTATTCTTGTTTGAACCCGGTAGATGGCGTTAAGGTTAACATATTAGCAACATTTTTATTTGTGAAAAGAATGGGGCTGCTGAGCTCTTATCACATGCGACGACATGCGAGTTGGTGGCGGATACAGGAACTCTCTGCACATCTGCCACAGGTCAAGTTGGAAATAAAATACTGCTTGCGCTCCAAAATTAGCCCAAGGTAAGGTCCTCAATCAAAAACATCCCCAAACGGTAGCGGAAGATGGAATCAACTCTGGCGCTTATGAAATAAAAACCTACATGAGCTTCTCTAACATATTCGGATGATAGAATATAAAGAAATTTCAAGTGTGAATCCCGGAATGGATACTAAATAAGCTAAATTGGAACTAGTCCCCTAAGTTTGGGTTAACTATTCAATCACAAAAAAAAAAACATTTCGTTACGAAGCTTCCGAAAGAACCTGATTGCGCTTTTGACAAATAAAAATACAAATTTTTGGCGCAACAGGCTCGTTATTACCCAGGGCCGAGCTTTCTCATACCCATTCATGTGTGCGTGTGTACTTCTTGCACGATGGCGGGACCTTCTGTTTAATTCCGAATCCGATCGGCTAAGTTGAGAAGAGCTTTTTTTGCTAATTGATACTACTCGGATGATTTGTCAGATTATCACGAGAGGAGGGCCAGTGAAAAACCATTGTTGCTGGCAATCGAATCCAGACCTTCTGCGCGGTATTTCATCGAACCAAACCAACCATCGCGCCACTAAGAACGTCGCGCTGTTGACGACTATGCTAAATATAAAATTACAGCGATATCCTTATCTGCACCTGGAATGTGACAACATTATACAGTTGAACAACAGCTGAACAACTAGAGAAAAGCCTAAACTGATCCAAAGCAGACATAAGTGAAATTCTAGAAATACGATGGGATGAGTCAGGCAAAAAGAGGATGGAAAACTGTGATATCAGTGTTATAGCGAGCAGAAACAGCGATTATTCGAATGAGGATTTGTTAAAAGAGATAAATCAAGGCAAGAAGTCTTATGCTCACGCTCCAACGGAAGAAAAATATGATATCGAGAACGATTGCTTTTACGAGCTCTAGGACACATCGGAGCCACAACCGAATTACAATGTTCAAACCGTCCTGGGAGATTTTAACTCAAGGCTAGGAACAGAAGATATCTTTAGCAGTATTGTCGGCAAACATAGCCTACACGACAACACGTCTGGCGATACGATACTATAGCCAACACACACATTAATCACCTCGATATTCTTAAGTGGACTTAGCGTTCTCCAGATAAACGAACAGTCAATCAAATTGATTACATTGCGATATATAAGAAGCAAGCATCCAGGGGCTAACATCGACCACTACCTTTTCGCACCCAAAGTAAGAATGTGGATGTCCACCAAGCCACAACAAATGAGAAATACTGTGGGAAAACCTAATGTCGAAAGGCTCCCCGCCAAGGCCTTCGCATACCAAAAGATAGATAGATAGATGATTTTATATTTCATACTTAAACTACTAACATGTCTAATGTCGAAGAGTATTAGATACGATGTCAAGAATCCATAAGATCAGTTACAACTGATCTTCTAAGTTCCTGCGAATGCTGCAGGAAAATATCAGAGCTGCCATTACAACCAGAGAAGGATGAAAGAACACCTGCTTTTCAGAAAGAAGAAAAATAAATCACGCGATCGCAGATTTTGAGGGGTGCTACTCCAGGAAAGATGTTGGCAAGTTTTAACAAAGTGGAAACGTCAAATACAAGGCGAGAACAGAACCCTGTCGAGATGAACAGGGAAAAATCGTATTAGAGACACAGTCGATGCTGAGGATATGAAAGAAACACATCTTCAGACTGTTAAACGCCGATGACGATCAGTATCTCGCTGTCAGCCGGAAAGACAGCGAAAAATACCAACCACCCGAACTAAGTGAAGTATGGATTAGCCATATGTAAACTTAAACTAAACAAGGCTGCCAAAAACGATGGTCTTCCTGTCGAGATTTTTAACTCAGTTATATACTTCAGACAAACATTCGACAGCATTTCTAGAGGCCAATTATGCAAACACATGTCTAGCTTTGGTATACCGCCCAAAATAGTTTAGAAATCAAAATGGCGATGGAGAGTCCAAACGGCAAATTTAAGCAGCTTTTCATGTCAAGGTAATTTTTGGATGTTTTCAGGCTTTCGAAATAGTTGGAGGTGTTGTCACTTCCGGGATTTTATTTAGGATCACCGACCTTAGTAGTCCAACGCACTAACCAACTGCACCTAGATGGTGAAAGACCTGGTTTAAAATGTTCGGATTTGATGCTTATGATAGCTAGGACATGTTGAGCATATGGGCACCAACAATCCGGCTCGCAGAAGCCATATGTCAGTCGGAGGTATTAGAGGAAGACCTCAACATAAGTGAAAGTAGAAGCGGACCTTAAATATACATGAAGTGTGCAACTGGAATTAAGTTAGAGAGGTACCGGGATGGACTGTAGCATTCAATGTCTTGCTGCATTTCAAAGTCCTTCAAGGCACGCAGTCACGGTATTTGGGTTCATCTTACATCGATACGAACAACCCAATACCAAAACTCTTTTTGTTACAGAAAAATCAAACAATGAAAAGAACATTCAGAAACACCTTTCCACCAAAATACGATCTTCAACGATTCAAGAGCAGAGTCGATAGCATCTACAAGCGTTAAATCAGGGCGTTCATTAAGTGTTATAGGTGATCCTGACCTGAGAAAAGTTTCAAATAAAAAATAAATGCCGTAGAAAAGAAGTTCTAGCGGGTGATTTTTGTAAGAGTGAAGTTTTTCAGGTTGTCAGGTTGGTAACGGCGTAAACGTCATCTGTCAAAGTGTTATAGGTGAACCTGACCAGTGAATAGTAATAAGTAAAAAATAAATGCCGTGGAAAATAAGTTCTAGCGGGTGATTTTCGTAAGAGTGAAGTTTTTCAGGTTGTCCAAACGTTTTCATTTCTTTCATTTTTTCATTCATTTATCATGAAAAGACTTACAAGCGCGCAACGATTGTTAGTTATTGAAATTTATTATCAAAATTCGTGCTCTGTAAAAAATGTACAAATCCGCTGTTTTATCGAAATTTTGTGTTCAGCGATGAGGCTCAACGGATACGTAAATAAGCATAACTGTCGCATCGGACGGGCTCAGTGGCGCGATGGTTAGTGCAATAAACTGCCGTGCAGAAGGTCTGGGTTCGATTCCCAGCCGTTGCAACACCTAATTGATTTTTCACTGGCCCTCCTCTCGTGATGATCTGACAAATCATCCGAGTAGTATCAATTGTCGTGAAAAGCTTATCTCAACTTAGCCGTTCGGATTCGGCATAAAACAGGAGGTCCCGCCATCGTGCTAAGAAGTACACACGCACACATGAATGGTTGTGAGAAAAAGCTAGGCCCTGGGTACTACAGAGCCTGTTGAGCCATAATTTTTTTTTTTCGCATCGGGAGTGTCAACAGCCAAATGCCATATAATAATAAAATCCCGAAAAAAAACGACTGTTTGGGGTTGTTTATGGGAGCGTTGATGAAACGTTACCGTCAACGGCGAACGATATCGAGCCATAATACGTGAATTTTTTTTTCGCCCCAGATGGCTGAGTTGAACTTGGTTGACAAGTGGTTTCATCAAGATGTTGTCGAATGACATACAGCTCGTGACACAATGGATGAATTCGGTGAGCAGCTTATCTCTCGAAATGGCCCTGTGAGTTGGCCGCCAAGATCATGCGATTTAACTTAACGCTTCTTGATTATTTCTTGTGGGGTTATGTTATGTTGTTAGTCTGAGCGGACAAGCCGAACTCTATTGAAGCCTTACAGGGTAACATAACACGCGTAATTCGGAATACAGGCCGAAATGCTCGAAAAAGTAACGCAAAATTGGACCTTCCGAATGGACCATTTGAAACGGAGCCGCAGACAACACTTGCATGAAGTTGTCTTTAAAACGTAAACGTCAAAGGCCTATTTATCGATTACAATAAAAACATTTTAATATTTGAGTGTTTTATTCGAATTAAAAAAAAACTCCGCTTAAAAATCACCCGCTATATGGTATCAAAGCCATAGAGACCATATGCCCGGTGTGCCTAGCTTATCCTATGACCTTTTTGAGCCGATAAAGAAATATTTCACTGAAATTCTGAGTATTTTTTTGTACAGTCTTTAAATAGAAGCAGGACAACGTCTACCGGGTTCAGCAAGATTTATTATATTTTTTTAAATGATTTATTTTTATTTTACAATTAGCTATGTACGTCTTTTGAAAATTTATTTTATTTTCAACTCCAAACTGTTGTTAATCTTTTAAACTGATTTGCGAAATGTTCATCCAAAACCGTCAATAGATAATGTAGGTACAAAAAATGTTGTTCCCTATTGTTTACCTTATGTTTTTTGTATAAATCGTAATTTTAAAGACGGATATTAGTTTTGCTTTCCATTGGTTTTGACCACACTTAGGATGCTTGACTTTAAGACATTTGTAGGAACTTTCAAGAATGCACTTAAAAAGCACTTCATAACTACTTCAAATCTTGTTGAAAATCACTCCAAAGATTTCACGAGATTTTCATCACTTAATTGCACTTTTTCGACATATTTCATTATATAGATACTCACTCAAAAATTATTAATAATATTTTTCTTTATTTTTTTTAATAAAATTTATTTGTAACTTAATTAAATTTTACATTGACACAACACATTTTTTTTCGTTGAATATGTATCACATTCATATAAATAATTGGTTTTGTTGATATACATATATATATTTTAATTAACACTAAGGTAATTTAATTTTTATATTATTTGTGAAGTTTATTTTATTTTTTAGTTAGTTAATTTAATTATTTTAGATATTTATACTAGCACGGACGTTATTCCAGTGTTGTGCTGTGGTTTTCTATAAAATATTTTATATATATTTTTTTGTTTAACGAATAACAATTAGCTGAACAACATTTATTATAATCATTTTTTTTAAATATTTTTCTATTATGTTGATAATTTAATTTTTTGTTTTACATTTATTTTTATTGGTTAGATTATGTTGTTATTCCATTTGTCGTTGTTGAATGGATGATGGTAGTATTTCCCTGTTCTCTTGTCGATATTCCTAAGAACATTAATGGTTACGACTGTTAAGCATGAATTGATATTTTTATCTGCATGTTGTATTACTTAATTTTTGTTAAGTAAAATTGTATGTAGAATTACTTTTTTGTTTATCAACGCATTTATCAGTTTCGATTTTATAAATAGGCCACATATAGTCAAGGATGGCTTTGTTTTATTTATTCGGAACAAATAAAAAAATATTTGCTCTTGGTTCCCAATGGATAGATATATCCGAGATTAAAAAAAAATATTTGGTTGCTTTATAAAAATAACCTATCTACAACTAAATGTGTTTGTACCATAAGTTGTTTATAGTAACTTTTTGAAACCGGTATAGGTGATTTTTTTTTTAGTTTTGTTTGTTAAATGTAAATAAATGCCATTTGTACTTGTTTTTACATTTGTAGGATAAATGAAAAAACCGTTTGTTAGATTCTCACTTTAAAAAAAGTTTGATGCTCTAAAAATGCAAAGATAACATTAATTTATTTTTTTATTTGTTTAAACATTCACATCACATCTTCGGTTAATTTCTTGTCTCTTTCGTTGACTCTATTGGTTTTTGTTTTTATTAGGTAACGCGCACACTAAAAAGTAACCGAAAAATGCTAGTAAGTGGCTAGTAAAAATTATTTGTTTTTGTATTTAGAAGCGGACCATAGAAACAAACATTTGTATGTATCTGTTATAAATAGCAACAAAATCAGGAGTGAAATATAAAAAAAAATACGCGGTAAAACAAAAACACACACTTGTTATTCAATGGACAAAACGCAGATATCATTTTTTTTTTGCGCAAATTCGTATTACTCGGCGCGATTTATTTTTTTGATATTTTTGTGTAAATTTTATTTATTTATTTTTCTATTTTTAAAATATTGCCACTTGTTGTTATGTTAACCTTTTTTTTCGATGATTTTTTTTTCTTTTAACTTTTTTATCACACTTTGAACTTTAGAATTATTTATAGAAAAAAATAGAAAACAAACACTATAAAAGAAAACGATTTTTATTTGAACTATTTTAAGACAAATAAAAAGAAAAAAAAAGAAAAACGGAGACGAACGATAAAAAAGCGATGATACGTCCTTGATATTTTACATTAGCAAAACGTAGGTATTATAAAACACATGAGGTTTGCTAAACATTTTTTTTTATCAAACCTAAATGCACAACGTCAACAAAAATATGATCCCGCCACGAACATTACTCTCAGAAAAAAAAATTATAAAAAATAACTCTCCCTCTCCGTAGAGAAGTAAAAAAAAAAAAAAACGAAATATATTGACAAGAAGTCGCACTGCACCGTGGTATCACACACACTACCTTTACCGCACCGACCGACGTCCACGATGGGAGGTTTCGCGCAAAAAAACGATTTTTTTTTCAAAATCACAGACAACCCGAAAAAACAATGCGCCAATTGATCTATTTAAAAAAAATATTTAATCTCAAATCTTCTCTCCAAATAGATACATTTTTCCTGTCTCATAACAATCAGCAGAGCCAACAAATGAATTAAAATATTTGAAACAGAAAAAAAAATCTCAAAAAAAACTCTTCGAAGAAACCGACCGTTGCGGCAGTTATCCGCAGAATTTCAATTTGTATACTGAGTCGAAAAGCAGTTTCAAATGATTGGCGGAGTGTCGTCGAAAAATTATTTGATTTTTCGTTCTTGTTGTTGTTGTATGGCAACAAAAAAAAGTATGAAGAAACAAAAACAACAAAACGACGACGACGACGAAAAAATCGTATAAACAAAAAAAAATGTATCTGTAGTACACCCGCTCGGACCGCCTGTCTATGGTACTGTTTCTACACTCACGGATTTGTACAGCAGACTTTGCGCTCTTTGCCAACACTCTCCGGTATGGTCGGTACAAATTCTTTTATTGTGTTTTTTTTTTTTAGTTTAGCAGGTTATCAAGACGGGACTAAAAGCTGATTTCCATTTCCACGCTTTTTCTCTCTGGTATCTCTCGGAGAGTTAACACAAGAGAGTTGAGACAGAGCCATACACGAGGCGAGAGAATATACATCAAAAGTCTGAAAAATTAACTACAAAGTATCTATCCGAGAGTCGGTCGTGTTTTCGTGTAAAAGATACATTGCATGAGCGAGCAATAAAATAAATTAATTCGTTTTCAACGCAACTCAGCTGAACGACTGTATTTGTTCGCTCTTGTGAGTTGTGAGTTGTGACGTGTTCAGGGAGAAGTACCCGAACCCGAACCCGTAGCCGTACCCAATACCCATACATACCGATACCATACCAAACAAATTTACTATACAATCCACAAGTGTGCTAGGTCGAGTTGGGTTGAAGTTGTTTTCTTAGAGAGAGGGTAGAGCTTTGAAAGAATTTATTCGACAAAAGCTTCTTATTTTGATGATATATCCGCGTTTGAATTAGATACAAATCAATCCCGTAAAGTGGTATTTATCATCAGTCGAACTATAACGAATGAATATTCATTATGAGCCTTAGGATAGGCAATAAAAGTAAATAAATGATTTAAAATTGAAATTCACAGAAAGATATCTACCAGTTGCATAAGTAACCTTTGTCACATTCTTAGTCAATCGAATTCTTATTAACATAATTTTTTTCGGTATTCTACCAATTTGTATCTACAAAAAGCGCGTAGTATCTTTTGCAGTTCGTTAGGTTTTTTTTTGTTTTTTTCTTTATCATCTTTTATTTCAAAAATCTGTACGAATTTAAATTTCAATCAGGAAATGTCATGAAATTCCCTAAGTTGTGTAATGATAAAAAAATGTCTGCAACTTTGTAACACAATTTGGTAATGTACTACCAAATTCTGTTACAAAGTTGCACAGTTTTTTTTCATAATAAACCTTCAGGGACTATGAAGATATTGAATTGTTAAATTGAAAATTAAATTCGTAAAAACCAGTCTAATAAGAGGAAGATGCTTTTTTTTCCTTTGGCAGGAAATGTTGTGACCTACATTGGTATTCGCTTCATGTACTTCCATTGCAGCTCATGCCGTTTTAATGACGTTCTCGTTTGTTACCGTATTTTTGTTTTGTTATCAGGCATTCCTTTTTGAAGACTCTTTTTTATACCATATCCCAAAGGGGTATATGAGTTTTGACACATAATTTGTAACATGGAGAAATAATTGAGGTAGATATACCTCAAAGTAAAGAGAGTTTTTTTAGAGGTATAGAACTTCGAATTGAAATAAAACACAAGAAAATCGTTTTAATGTCCATCAATTTGGCTTTATTGGAAGGATAATTTTATGCCATTAATGTTGAAATATGATTTCGGCATGTGATCGCCGCGGTTGGTTCGAATAAAGTCAAGTCTAGAGGTCTAATTTTCAACCAATCTTTTGAGCATTTGGGGCCGTATGTCGGCAATAACGCCACGAATGTTGGTTTGCAAGTCCCCTTACGTTTCTGATTTGTTGGCGTAGACGAGCGATTTCACATATCTATCCCCAAAGAAAATAATCCAATGGTGTCAAATCACACGATCTTGGTGGCCAATCGACAGGTCCTTTCCGCGAAATTATACGCTCATCGAATGTTTCCTTCGATAAATCGATTGTGACGTGCACTGTGTGGCATGTAGCGCCGTCTTGTTAAAACCACATCTCATCCACATTCATGCCATCCGATTCGGGAACAAAATTGTTGGTTATCATGGCTCTATACCGGTCTCCATTAACGGTAACTGACTCTCCAGCATCATTTCGGAAGAAGTATGGCCCAATGACTCCACCAGCACATAGAGCACAGCAAACAGTCAGATTTCGTGGATGTAAAGGGGTCTCAAGGGTCTCATGTGGATTCTCTTCACTTCAGATGCGGAAATTTTATTTGTTGACGTAGCCATTCCACCAAAAATGAGCCTCATCACTGAACAAAATTTTGTGATGCAAATCAGCATCGAGATCAATCTCATTTTCGGCCCATACACCAAAATCACAACGCATTGCATGGTCTTGCTGCTTTAATTCTTGCACAAGCTGGATCTTGTAAGGTCCTAAGCCAAGATCTTTGCCCTAAATCTTCCATAAAGTTGACGTACAAAGCTCCAATTGCTGTGCATGGTGGCGAATCGATTCATTGTGGCCCTCTTCAACAGTTTGCTCTACAGCGGCAATAGTTTCTTCGGTGCGAACTTTTCGACGTCTCTGCGGAGTAAACGTAGAGCGAAAACGATCCATGGTTAACCGAATTAATTGCTCTGATGGAGGATTATGTCGACCATAAAATGGACGGAGCTTGCGGTAAACTTCGCGAACTGAACCAATATTTTCATTTTTCAAATATTTTATGATGAAATAGCAAGTCAAATTGAACATAAATGACATTAAAATTGTCCGATTTTTTTCAAAATTTTAAGGAAATACGTAAAACTTTAGATGCAAATACTTCCGTAATGGAAATATATACATGTTGCACAGAGGTCATTTTTATCCACGCCCACTTTTTTGCGGCGTTTTCCTGTAAGAAAATGCCGCACTGAAAGGCATTTGCAATAGATGGGATAGGTTAGGATAGGGTATTCAACGATCCGCACAGCGGCTTGTAGCCTTCTCATGTGCTTTTTGTTTGATATGATTAATTGCAGATGGATATTTTTTTGTGAAATTTAGACCTGAACTTCATTAACTATCGGATGCACAATACTTGAGCTAAGGAGGCTCATGATTATTTTTTTGTTTGTTCCTGTTTGAAATTGAAGTTGATAACACCAGGTCATCGGAAAAAGGACAACCTATCTAGGAATAAGTTTACCTTATATCTATCGTTTGTAAAACTCTGCTAATTAAAGTGTAATACGGTATGAAGGGTTATTTAATTTACTTAAGCATTCAGTATGCTTAACAATTAGGTCACGTACTTAACTTTGATGAGTTAATTTAAGCAAAGCGATTATTTGAAAACACAGACAATTTTTCGGTGCAGAGCAATAGCCTTCGCGGAATCAGGCTAAATGAAGCTGAGTTCCCAAAAAAAAAAAAATCCCGTAGGGCTTATTTCTTTTTGAAAATGGAAATCAATTTCGCGGCTTTTACTGTCTTTTGCTTGTGTGCGCTATGCCGACATATTCGGACAACAGATCAAGAGTAAGTAGGTTCCCTTAAACGCAACGAGATTATTTGAAAACACAGACGATTTTTCGTTGCAGTGCAATAGCCTTCAGGGCCCAATGGGGCTGAGTTTCCAAAAAATAGGAAAACAGAAACCGTATGGCTTATTTCTTTTGGAAAATAGAAATCAGTCCCGCGGCTATTATTGTCTTTTGCTTGTGTGGGCTGTTCCAAAATATTCGAACAGATCTAGGTCCCCTTGAACAGAGATTGCGGTGGATGAACCGAAAGGCCAACTAAAGCGCTCAACGAGAACAATAATGTACCCGTGGCCTTAGAATGTAAAATCTGGCCTTTACGGTCCATTCAAGGCCTCAAATTTAGCATTTTTTCTTAATTTGTGTGTGTGGAGTTATTATTTCTGACCCATAGAACAGGACTTTCTGATTAGAGACTAATCCGATCGTCAAATTTGATGAGCTTCTCATGGTAGTGTTACTCTTGGATGTTAATCAGACTTTCGCCAGAGGGGGGGCAGTGAAAAAATTTAGGTGTTGTCACTTTCGGGATTTGAACCCGTCCTTTGCACTCGTATCCTTAGGTTATCTTATAATTTGAAACTGATCCTACGGGTTGGGGTTCTGTTTTGGGTTAACTACTCAATAGGGGAAAGACACTTAACGAATCATAGAAAAGCCTTGGAAACGACTTGATAATTGCTAAACGAAAAAAAAGGCAACGACGTTCGTATCTGCAGGAGGAATTCAAGAACTTTTATTTAAAAAGTTTCAGCCAAACAACTATCGAAACCTCTTATCTGTTTTAAAGCAGACATTACTGCCATCGGGAAAATACTATGGTCAACAGAAGAACTAGAAACTGTGATGTATACCACAGTCTACTTGTGGTGATTAATCGACAGACTTAGTCTTATGCTTCGAAGATATCAGTGAACGCATCGTAACATAATCCGCATCAAGGACAAACTCGCCAACATAAGCTCACATTTTGAAGTGGGAAAATGATGGCATTGCTTAGGACTACTTCTCCGAACTACATGATAAAACATCTGAGCGACAACCGAGGTAGGATGTTGAAATCGTGCCGTGAGACTTTAACGCAAAGGTAGAAAGATTAAAGTTCTTTAAATAGTTAAATTAAAAAAAAAACAAGCCAAGGATTTCCCAACAATAATTATAGGGCACTGCGGTGCTGATATCATTGATAAATTTTGTTGCCTTAATATTATACCAAAACTAATCAGTTGGGACAAAAGTGACGAAAATAAGCACTTGTACGTTTCTTTAGACTCCTTTCGATCAAATAAACCGAAGATCACTTTTTCAAAGCTTGGTACAATATGGCTCTCAAAGGAAATCATATGATCCCATTTTAAGATAAGCGTTAGGTTAGGTTATAGTGGATTTCCGTATCCACATTTATACTAGCAACGTCCGTCTTGGTACCACGTGGATCTGTCAACCTTTCCTAAAGATTCGCTTAAGTGAATCATTTCGAGCTAACTATGAAGCGAAGAAGGTTTCGGACATAAATATATGCCACCTAGAATGCCAAAGAAGTAGTCTTCTAGATGGAGTTTTCATACTCCTCGTCCAGGAAGCTTCTGCAAAAGTTATTGTCTTTTCCCATGAAGGCCTAAGTAGCAGTGTTACGACCAGAGAACTGATCTATTCACCATTATCAAGCAGAGAGAGCGTTTCTGGTTAGAATTTGGTCAGAGGTGCTTGCATATTAGACACGTGTATCCATCTGTGGTTTGCTTTATTATTCGCATCCACTTTGATTGATGATTTACATGTAGCGATTGCCATGACTAACATTTCTACTGGTGGTAGTATATAAATACTGCCTCGTCTGGCAAGCTCATCTGAATCACAACTTTCTGGGAAATCTCTGTGACTCGGCACCCTAAAGAGGCGATAAAACAACGGTCTGATTGATGTGTTCCGCAAAGCTGTGGCTAATTTACTTCGATGAGAAATTTAATGGCACTTTAGCCGCTTCTTTGGTAACATTAAGGCACATGGCGTTGTCTTAATTAAGAAACTGTCAATAAAATTGATCACGAATGCTGTATTTTGGATGTCTTAATATTCCAAGGGCCAATTTAAGAAAAAATGCGAAATTCAAAAAATAAAAATTGGTTTGTCGTTTAAACCCTTGATTTATACCGTAACACCAGCATCATCTAACTACGAAAACCAATGATGATGATACCAACAATCAGTAAGATCGACCGCTTTTTTCTGTCCACTAGGAAATAAATCCTTGTTTGATGAAAAATGCCAACAGATGATCGCAGACAAGAACGCGCCCTAACCGGAAAATCTATTGGTGAAGATGGGAGCCAACATTGAGCAAAGGAGGAGAAAGGAAAACCGAAAAAGAAAAGCATTCAGTCGAAGACAAAGTTCTCAAGTTTTACCTAAGTGTAACACGTCAAAGCCAGGGATTCGAGGCGCAAACTGAATCCTGCCGAAATGATCTGTTTGATCTTGATTTATACCGGGTTTTTCAATATGAGCGCTACAAAAGTCTTTATAAATAAAACAAAAACGGTTATGGATATCAATGAAATTCTTTATTGCTGTGAAAGAACGTTCGATGCCATTATGTATGGAACTCGATTTTTTTTTTGCATGCCCACCACGGGCACGCTTGCAGAAGTCCAGACGCTGAACCCAATTTTCGACGGTTTTCAAGCATAAATCGGCCGATACTGCTGCAATTTCACGTTTGATATTCGTACGAAGTTCATCAATCGTCGCTGGCTTGTTGGCATAGACCATAGACTTGACGTAGCCCCACATGAAACAGTCTAACGGCGTCAAATCGCACGACCGAGGCGGCCAAGCGACTGGACCATTTCGTGAGATAACACGTTCTCCAAAATTGGTTTCCAATAAATTGGTTGTGGCATTCGGTGTGTGGCTTGTAGCGCCGTCCTGTTGGAACCACATGTCCTCCAGGTCCTTATCATCCAATTGGGGCCAAAAACATTCGGTTATCATTGAACGGTAGCGATTCCCATTCACAGTAACGTGCCGGTCTTGATCATCACGGAAGAAGTACGGCCCAATGACGCCGCCGCGCCGGTCCATAAACCACACCAAACCGTAATTTTTTATGGATGCAATGATGACTCATGGAGTACGTATGGATTGCTGCCTGACCAATGCCGCATATTTTGTTTATTGACGAAGCCATTCAGCCAGAAATGAGCCTCATCGCTGAAGATGATTGCTCAGCCCAATTCACGAACATATGACGCTTCAAGTGGTCAAGCGGCTTCAGTTCTTGAGTCAATTTAATCTTGTAAGGATGTAGGCCAAGATCTTTTCGCAAAATTTGCCACAACGACGTCACAGAGATGCCCAACGCTTGAGAACGACGTGTGAGAGACACATTTGGGCTTTCTTCAACTGAAGCCTCAGCGGCAGCAATATTCTCGACACTACGGGCACTTCTTTGTCTCACTGGCACGGAAACATTTCATACTGTGCCTGTGGATTCAAATTTTTCCACTAGACGCTCAATTGTTGATCTGCTAGGACGATGATGACGACCATAAATTGGACGTAGCGCTCTTAACGTTGAGGCCACTGACTCCGAATTTCGGTTGTAAATTTTAATAAGTTCGACTCGTTGTTGGATCGTATATATTTCCATCATGAAATGGCAAACCTTACTGAAGAGAAATATCGAAAAAGCAGCAAGAAATATGGCGTCGTTTGCTGTCCCTGTCGCTCAACTTTTGTAGCGTCCCTGTTGAAAAACCCGATACATAGTCGATGCTAAGAATCTGGAAGAGCAACTTCTGCGACTGTTAAGCTGCGATTATCGCCAATCTTCTCCGATGTCAGGCAGAACGAATTAATCTAAAATTAAGCTTAAGAAGGCTGCCGGAAATGATGACGTTCCTTCCGATTTGGTATGTAGCAATCGCCAATTCGTCGTTCGAATCACGAAGTTGCGTATGTGCAAAATCTTAATTGGCGTATAGGTCGGATACTGTTCGTATTTTGCGTTAAACATTATTAAATCATTTATGTCAAAACTTGAAGTTTTAACAAAACTGTTAAAGTTTGAGAGATACAGATACGCCACTTCGCGTGATGACAAATAACGACCTGTAGATAAAATATCTGCGTCAAATATCTCAAAATGTAGATTTTTGCAGATACGCCACTTTGTGTTGGGAACGACAAATTTATTAGCGTAATTTGGTCGGATGTATGCTGGAAGAATTCATACTCAGCATCGTTTGCCGATACACGAAAGAGGGAAACTTATGAACTGCGCCTGAAGCCGTTTACCAACAATTGATACGGTGAAGTGAAATAACTCCCATGGTGCTATTTCCCAAATAAAAGGATATAGCCCCCACAGTGCTTATTTCCTCTTCGAAATGGAAATAAGCCCCAGCAGGTGTTATTGCCATTTTGAAATTGGAAATCTATTCACGTTTGGTGTATGCAAAGTTTGAATGTGAGTGGGGGATGTGTGTGAGTTAGGATACATTAAAAGGAAATAAACCTCACAAGCAAAAGGCATTAATAGCAGTGGGACTAATTTCCATTTTCAAAAAGAAATAAGCCCCTCGGGTGCTATTTCGTTTTTGTTTAGAATTAAGCCCAATCGGGCTTTTTTTAAGCGGGGAGTTATTCCAGTGCACTAAATAGATAAACTATTGGTTTTCTGGTTAAAAGAAGGTACGTATATTTGAGGCCATATTTGCTTGCCTTATAAGGTATATATATCCTAAAAGAGCAGCGTCCTCTTAAGCCAAGTAACTGCTCATCTTTTATAAGGTAAAGGGTGTTCAAACCATGATGCAGAGAGAAAGAGAGAGAGAGCAATGTTAATTGTGAGTCACACTTTAACGTCAAAATGTTTGCCAAACTTAGTTTGACATTTCTTTGCTTCAGTGTTTGACAAATTCACCATGGAGAGGTAAAAATACACAATTAAGCAGCGCGTTAAGATTGTTGAAGCCTTTAACGAAAAGGGACGTTCAAATCGAAATGCATTTTGTGCAATCGTGATTTTTTTGGTCAGCATAATCGACCAAAAGTGTCTAAAATCGGGAGAATTGTGCGCAAACTTCAGAAAACCAGGTTTGTAGGAAAAACATCTACACGCATGCTTGCCCAGTTCGTTCCTACGGAAAACATTGCTATTTTTCGCGATAGTGTGACAGAAGAGCCCAACAATTGAACATCTCACGAACATCACTGATGCGAATTTTGAAAAAAAAAAAACAAATTAAATTTACAGGCTTACAAGGTTCAATTGAAGACCTGAAGCCTACTGAACATTTCAAGCGTCGTAAATATAAATGGTAGGTCGAACAGACAGAAGAGAATGGTGGACTTTACAAAGAAAATCATCTTCAGCGACGTGGCACACTTTTACTTAAGTGGATTCGTTACAAAGCAAAATTGCCACATTTGCACAAATGAACGAGTGATTGTTGCAAAGCCGAAGCATCCACAAAGAGTGATCGTTTGATGCGGTTTATGGGCTGTCGACGTCTACGTACTATTTCGAAAATGAGGTCGTCCAAGCAGTTACCGTAAATGGTATTCGCTATCGAGAGATGATAAAGGACTTCTCGTGGCCAGCAATTGAGGATATGGACCTGGGCGACAAGTGCTTCCAACAGGATGGTGTCACTTGCCACACAGCACATTTAACAATTTACATAAGGCACTATCAAAGCTATTTCCAGAAATATTACCTGTATGATGTCTTATGAAAATACGTTTGGCACACTTTTACTTCTATAAGACTTCTTTAAATACTTCTAATATGCCTTATGCATTATACTGAAAAAACCTTGTTTGCTTATAATTTTTATTAATTTCAAGTATAAAATTCAATGCAATTAATTTTATTAAAACTCTTATCTTACAGGGATTCGAACTCCAAATGCTTTTCACTAGGCTGTACTCTGGAACATGAAAGACCAGTTTGTAACACCAAAGGGTATAGAACTACATAGAGTGTGAATCTCATACAACAAAAATGTTCTATGTGGGGCACTGATATTGATACCCCAGTGTTCAAATTGCTACCCTAGCATTACACAACAGCATAGCCGACACATACGATCGACGAAACTTCCTAATCGCACTGACCGCCCGCGTCTGAAACGGCTACAAATTTGTTTAGCTGTGGTACAACGAAGTATTTCAATCGTGTTGACTCATTCTCCGGTTGGGGTCCGTTCTTTTCAGCTTTTTCCTGATCTTTTCATCTTTTGCCATGATTTAACCTTTATGACAACGAAATTGCCATCCACATGATGTAGGTACGTGAAGGAACATTCAGCAGCATAACACTGACCTTGCCTTTCTTGTGTCATTTCTATGTCTCCACTACACCCTCACAAGAGATGCTTGAATCTGAGTCAGAAGTTAAAAACAATGCAACCCGCAGGAGCTTACATAATGTGTATCTTCGTGAATTTGTAGCTTGAAGTTGAATGGAGGGTAACTTCATGCAAGTATCTCTCTTTTGACAGCGATACAAGATACAAGCTCCAGATACGCATTCAGGGCGGCTCTTTATGATGTAGAGTGTTTATTTTACGTTTGGTGAAATGCATGTCACATTATGTTTGCTGAGAATTTGATCAGTTAACATTTTTCCAATTAGAAAAATTAGAAAAATAAATGTTTGTGATGCTTCGACTGGAAATCGAACCTGGAACTTTTACAATGTAGTTCATCGCCTAAGATACACACTAGTCATAGTTTTCTTAAGCCTTCATTCGTAAGCTCTATACATGTTATGCTTATGATTTACTCAGTGCGAAGTTCTAACGAAACATCTACCTCTTCGAAGGCTTAAAAAAACCTTACAGAGGTTATACCATAATAACTTCGGTTATGCTTGTGAATTTTCCTGCATTATGTCTTAAACAGTTGTATCAATTGTAAAAAAAGCTTATCTCAAGATCGCCGTTCGGATCGGCAAAAACAGAAGGTGAAAAAACTCGGCCCTGGGTACTAACGAGCCTGTTGCTCCAAAAATTTGTGTGTCTTAAAAAAGCTTCTTCCAAACAATCGACTGCAAAAATGCTCAACCTCCACGAAGAAGTATTACAAGTCCTACAGAAATAATTGCTTGTGGAAATTAAATTTTATTGCCTTATAGAGGAATAATTCTTAGTTGGAAGCCAACGAAACAATAGCTCTTTTGCGGAAGAATTGCCGTGTTATAGCACGTCATGGCGATGTTATTCATCATCAAATCATGTGATTGGAAATCTTTCTTAGAGGATATTTAAAAGAAAAAGTGAACGTCAATAAGCCAAGAACAATCCAAGAGCTAAATGATGAGATAATTCGGCACATTACCGACATTGAACCTCGAGTATGTCTCAGAATATATGGACCTGCGGATAGAGTCATGCCACCGAAGCCGATATTTTTTTTCACACATAATCGTCAAACATCCTTTTATCATAATAAAAAAAATATTGAGATATTTCTCTGAAAACTTTTTGTTTTATTTACAATTAACATCGTGCGTTCTCGTTGGACCATCTTCTATAACTCGTGGTCCTAGTTATTTATGCATTTCCGAATAAATTTACACATAATCATGCGTACATTTGACTCACAGCATGTTTATAACTCAAAATGTGTGACGCTTGAGTCAAAAATACGTCCACTCAACGATAGATACCCGCGCTGACTGGGATTTTAAGAACGCGTAATATATTATTTGGAATATTTAAAGTGGGAGAGCTATATTTTGTTGTCGGATGAGTCATTTTGACGCAGATTATATGTGAAGGGTAAAGAGATTTAAATTTCAAAAAAATATCAACCAAAAAAAAATACAAAAATTTTATATCATAAAATCTTTGTATAAAACGTTAACAAAAAATTGTTATTACAAAACATTACTCTTGTGAATGTACTGTCAGTACCGCCCAATTCGGCTAAATAGGAGTAGATAACACATTTGGGCAAACGTGATTTGTTAAATTTGGTTTTATACACTAACACCCTTATTCATGGGCTCATTATAAGAACTGTACAAAGTTATGCCTCCATTATATATGACAAAAAAACAGGAAGTCTCAAAGGAAAGATACCTGCCAAACATTCATTACTTGTGATAAAAAAAATTGTTAGATAAGTCGCATACTTAATTGAAATACAAATACTTTGGGCACGTGCCCATCGTGTCAATGAAGATTTCCAACAGCAAAAGGAAAAAAAAACTGAAGGCCTCTAAACCAAAAAATCTGATTCATAAAACTTAAACAACGTTGAATATAACCTAAACGCGTCTGATGGTTGAATAGTGCCTTTATAAAGGTGTTTTAAGTTCTTTATCTCTGTTTGTCTTTGTTTGTCACAAACAGCTTGGCTTCGGGGTTACCATTGACACAGATTTGAGTTGAAAAAAAATCGTTCAGGGTATTTTTGTATTTTAGCAGTTATGTTTCACAGTTTTATTTATTCAAATGCTTATTCTAATGTATTTATGGACCCAACATTGTAAACAATTTTATTAAGTCAACAGAAGTCACAACAATGTTATAAAAGTAGCGCCATGAGTTTCACAACCATCAAAATGTATCCCATGGTAACTCTGCCGAACTGTGGAACAGCTAATTATAATTGATTTCCCTATTCTTTTATACTTTATTTGGCAAAAATGGGTTTAGCATTAAATGAGGACAAGACAAAGTATACGCTGTCAACACAAAAGGACACACAACATCGACTAATTGGACAGAACGTCATCATTGACAGATATAACGTTGAGGTAGTACGGGACTTTGTTTATCTCGGCTCCGCTAAATACTCTGACAACAACATTTCGTCAGAAATTAAACGAAGAATTACTATCGCCAACCGCTGTTTCTTCGGGCTAAGAAGGCAGGTAAGTAGTAAAGCCCCCACTCGAACTGCTAAGGAGATCCTATATCAGACTCTGATCATCCCAGTCGGTCCCTACGGCGCTGAAGCATGAACTGTATCAAAAGCGGATGAAGAAATCCTTGGTCGATTTGAGAGGAAATTTCTTCGAAAAATCTTCGGTCCCGTCTGCGTTGACGGGCTATGGAGACGAAGATTCAACCAATAACTATACGAGCTGTACAGCGACATGGCCCTGGTCAAAAAAACTCCGCATTGGACGTTTAAGATGGCTAGGACATGTAGAACGAATGGACACAACTACTCCGGCTCGCAGAGTCTTCGATTCCCAGCCAGACGTCGGACGCAGTAGAGGAAGACCTCGTCTTAAGTGGCGCGCACAAGTAGAAACCGACCCTAAACCAACTTGGTGTGCGCAACTGGAGGCAGTTAGCAAAGGACCGGGCTAATTGGAGAGGCATGTTGCTTGAGGCCCAGGTTCATTCCGCACTGTAGCACCACTTAAGTATGTAAGTAAATACTTATACTCACGATTTAAACATAGTACTTCGGTAGTCGCTCATAGGTTTCGTCAAGGAGCTCATAGAAGCAGTCCTAATAGCTATTATCATCTTTTACCTCCGTTGTTGGAACGTGAGCGCATATAATGCTTATGTTGACGAATTTGACCTTGATTCGGATTGTTACAATGCGTTCGCTAATGTCTTTGCAACAAAAGACTTCTTGCCTAAGTCTGGCACTTATAACAAATACGCATCTGAATGGTCGCTAATTCTGCTCTTTATAACACGGTCCTTAGTAGATGTCACAGCTTTTCATCATTTTTTGCCCGGCACATCCCATCTTATTTCCTGGATGGCAGTAATGTCTGCTTTGTATCAGTTTAGGGCTTCCGCTAGTTGTTCGCTTGCACCTCTCATGTTTAATGTTCTCACATTCCAGGTGCAGATACGAACGTCGTTGTCCTTTTTTCCTTTTAACATGGTCGTCAAAAATAAAATCAGTCCTTTCCGAGGCAATTGGTTGCTTCGCAACATAAATTTTTTTCCATGGTTGAGTAGTTAACCCACTCACAACCCCCAACCTAGAGGGCCAATTTCAGTTTATTAGATACCCCTAGGACACGGGGCCATCAGTATCCACTTCGGGATTGAGCGCTGCCGTTGGCCTTTCGGTTCATCCGCCACCATCTCTGTTCAAGGGGCCTGACTAGCCCTTGATATTCCAAGACAACATGCCTAAGTTCGCCTGGAATAGCAGGCCGCGCCATTCTGACCTGGCTGTTATTAGTGTTGTTGTTTGTCATCGCGTTACTAACACCCGCGCTTATCGTTTAGCAAGTCAAATCCGGTTGGATGAGACCAGTACCCGATGGCTACCACTTGTAGGTTAAAAATAAGCACTTGATGTGTAGTCAGAGTTACAACCACTGGACATTGCCAAGTTACAACCAATCAGAGTCTAGCCTCGTTCTACAACCCCCAAGTTAATACTTATGAGTCTTTAAAATTTAGGGAAACACATTAGGGCAAACGCAGTTACTAAACATGGCCCTGTTTAGTTAATCCGAAATCAAAAGAAGAAAATTACACTTGCCAGCCGCTGTTTCTTCGCTCTAAGTACACCAATAAATAGGTAAGATCTCGCTGAAATAATGTCCTCATTCCCGCCAGGTCATTGTATTTCCCATTTAAATCTCTTTATCCAGTACTGAACCCAGCCATTTTGACGTCCTCAGATATAAAGATATCGGGTTTTTCAACAGGGACGCTACAAAAATTGAGCAACAGGGACAGCAAACGATGCCATATTTCTTGCCGCTCTTTTGAAATTTTAATTTCAGTAAGGTTTGGAAAGATATACGATCCAACAACGAGTCGAAATTATTTAAATTTACAACCGAAATTCGAAATCAGTGGCCTCAACGTTAAGAGCGCTACGTCCAATTTATGGTCGTCAAAATCGTCCTAGCAGATCAACAATTGAGCGTCTAGTGGAAAAATTTGAATCCACAGGCACAGTACAAAATGTTCCCGTGCCAGTAAGACAAAAAAGTGCCCGTAGTGTCGAGAATATTGCTGCCGCTGAGGCTTCAGTTGAAGAAAGCCCAAATATGTCTCTCACACGTCGTTCTCAACCGTTGGGCATCTCTGTGACGTCGTTGTGGCGAATTTTGCGAAAAGATCTTGGCCTACATCCTTTCAAGATTAAATTGACGCAAGAAGTTGACCACCAGAGGCGTCGTATGTTCGTGAATTGGGCTGAGCAACAACTTGAAAATGATTCGGATTTTCATCGAAAAATCATCTTCAGCGATGAGGCTCATTTCTGGCTGAATGGCTTCGTCAATAAACAGAATATGCGGTATTGGTCAGACAGCAATCCACACGTACTCCATGAGTCATCATTATATCCCGAAAAAAAATACGGTTTGGTGTGGTTTATGGGCCGGCGGCGTGATTGGTCCATACTTCTTCAGTGATGATCAAGACCGGCTCGTTACTGTGAATGTGAATCGCTGCCGTTCAATGATAACCGAATATTTTTGGCCCCAAATGGATGATATGGACTTGGAGGACATGCGGTTTCAACAGGACGGCGCCACAAGCCACACACCGAATGCCACAACCAATTCATTGCAAACCAAGTTTGGACAACGTGTTATCTCACGAAATGGTCCAGTCGCTTGGCCGCCTCGGTCGTGCGATTTGACCCCGTTAGACTGCTTCCTGTGGGGCTACGTCAAGTCGATGGTCTATGCCAACAAGCCAGCGACGTTTGATGAACTTCGTACGAATATAAAACGTGAAATTTCAGCAGTATCTTCCGATTTATGCTTGAAAACCGTCCATTGGGTTCAGCGTCTGGACTTCTGCAAGCGTGCCCGAGATCCATACATAATGGCATCGAACGGACTTTCACAGGAATAAAGAATTTCATTGATATCCAAAACCGTTTTTGTTTTATTTAAAAAAAAAAAACTTTTGTAGTGCTCTTATTGAAAAACCCTTTATTTAGAAAAGTTCTATCTTGCAAATAGTAGCATCAACTGTTCGGTTCTAAGTGACAGAGACTTGAAAAGGACAACTACATTGGGGGGTGTCTTCTACAGATGGTATAAGGTATAAGATGGGATCATTCATTGTGTGGTTGTTTAAGAGCGTATGACCAGTGAGTGGCCTAACCAACTTTTGCACCGATGTAAGAAGAAGCTGTTTCGTTTGTTTCTTGTCATATGCTGGCTAACTTTGTCATCACGTGTAGAAAGCCACTTCCACGTCCACCTGATATTGGCTTTTATTTAACTTCTCCGAGATTAAAGAGCGGTGGATGGGCCATTTGAATATAGTCATGATCTATATATACCTTTTTTACTAAACGGGCTCCCAACCCATTGGCGATCATTACCTGAGAAAAGTCAGCATTCCATCAGCTTCGGTCCTGGGCACGATGTTTTCAGATATACAGACCAGATATAAACCGGACGTTCAGTCCTTCTTGTCACTTCTAAGCTGAAAGCTGAGATTCGAAGATTCTCTAATCTGGAGTACTATAGCTCATTCACACGTTCGGTTGGACTCTTAGAGGACATTTTATGCATTCTTTACGCTTTCATTGATATATAGTTTCCAATTGAGTTTCTTGTCCAAAATGTGCAAATGAGCTTCATATCCTATGTATACCGTCTATAGCTAACAGTTTAATATGAGTATTATTTATGGACAGCAGAAGATCGGTATTTTTGGGGTTAGTCATAAGGCTATATTATCTTATGAGGTTTTCCAGCATATCGCATGTGGTTGGTAAGAATTTGCCTGACAGAGGCACTACAGTTTGCATAGGAGAATACTTTAACAACTACCCAACTAACAGTTATTCCTCTATAAGGCAACAAAATTTAATTTCCACATGCAATTATTTCTGTAGGCCTTATATACTACACAAGCATTACCGAAGTTATGATGGTATAACTTCTGTAAGGTAGTTTTTAAGCTGCCGAAAATGTGAGTACGTGTAACATAGGTTAAGATGTTACGGTAGAACTTCGAAACAAGTTAATCCGAAACAAAGCATGTATAGACCTTACGAATGAAAGGTCAAAAGTACTAGGGTTAAAACATCGGGAAAGAGATTGGTAAAAGGTGAAAGATCGGAAAAAACGTGAAAAGATAGGGAACATAGCGTAGAATGAGTCAACACGATTTAAGCACTTCGTTGCACTTACTGTTCTTTCATGTTCCAGACTACAGCCTAGTAGATGCCATGCGAGAGAACGCGAGCTCGAATCTCAGTAAAATAAGAGTTTTTAAATATTTGGTTTTAATAACTATAAAGGATGAGAATTAAAAAAAGTAAATAATACAATAAAATGTAAAAACAAACCGATGTTATTTCTCAACCTCGAGAAAGCTTGCAAATATTTTCGGAAAGACTTTTTGCGAAGCCTATAATTTGCTTTTATCGGGTGTTTTTTTTTTAAGGTATAAATCTTCGAATTGAAATAAAACACAAGAAAATCGTCTTAATGACCATCGATTTGGCTTTATTGGAAGGATAATTTTATGCCATTAATGTTGATATATGATTTCGGGCATGTGATCACCGCGGCTGGTTGGTATAAAGCCAAGTTTAGATGTCCAATTTTCAACCACTTTTTCGAGCATTTGGAGACGTATGTCGGCAATAACGACACGCAGTGTTGGCTTCCAAGTCCCCTCACGTTTCTGGTTTGTTGGCACAGACGAGCGACTTCACACGATTTCGGTGGCCAATTGACAGATCCATTCCGCGAAATTATGCGCTCATCGAATGTTTCCTTCAATAAATCGATTGTGACGTGCGCTGTGTGGCACGGCGGTCTTGTTGGAACCACATCTCATCCACATTTATGCTATCCAATTCGGGAACGAAATAGTCGGTTATCATGGCTCTATACCGGTCTCCATTAACGGTAACTGACTCTCCATCATCATTTCGGAAGAAGTATGGCGCAATGACTCCACCAGCCCATAGATCACACCAAACAGTCAGTTTTTGTGGATGTTAAAGCGTCTCAACGGTCTCATGTGGATTCTCTTCACTCCAACAGAGGCAATTTTGCTTGTTGACGTAGCCATTCAACCACAAATGAGCCTCATCACTGCACAAAATTTTGCGATGAAAATCAGCATCGATATCAATCTCATTTTCGACCAATACACCAAAATCACAACGCATTGCATGGTCTCGCTGCTTTAATTATTGCACAAGCTGGATCTTGTAAGGTCGTAAGCCAAGATCTTTGGGCAAAATCTTCCATAAAGTTGATGGACAAAGCTCCAATTGCTGCGCTCGGAGGCAAATCGATTCATTCGGTTCCTCTTCAATGCTTTGCTCTACAAATGTTTTGTTCGTTACGCATAGTTCGACGTCTTTTCGGATACGTATTATCACATAGAGTAAGCATAGTGCGAAAACGATCCATGGTTGACCGAATTAATTGCTCTGATAGACGATTATGTTGACCATAAAATGCTCCGTCCCTGGTCAAAAAACACCAGATTGGACATAGACAACAATGTTTTAGCCCGAAGTCTTCGCTTCCATGCCAGGTGCCAGAGGCAATAGAGGAAAACTCTGCCGCTCCAAATAGAGCGCACAAATAACGAGTCAGAAACGGATTGAACTGAAAGTTGTCTCCAAGTAGACAAGAATACAGACCAAGATAATTGGAGAGGCATGTTCGTTGAGGCCCAGATTCATCCACAAAACTGTAACGCTACCTACAAAACTTTTTTTTTTGGAATGAAAAAGTCGGCGTGGTTAGAGCTGGTGATTACCTACAGTATAGTCAGAGAATAACTCAAATACCACGTAAACAAATTACCTAACCTCCCACTTCAAATACACCCCTTATGGACAGCAAAACAAAATGGTAATCCTAACCCCATTAAAATTGAAGGTCACTCTTTATTAACTTGACACTGCTGGAAATTGAATAAATTCAAAAAAAATCCCTAAAACCTATATACCTACACTAACACACTCACTTTCAATGAATTCTCAAAGCAAAGACGTGATCTGACCGGACAACGAAAACACTTGAAAAGATTTTAATCCTTGTACAGAAAAAAAAACAATCCCGACGGAATATGCAAATAAGCCACAAACCTACTTAAGATTCAAGAACAAAATAAACTTGCTTGCCTTGCAGATTCAAGGACTCTCAGAAAACTACACAAATGGAAATGAATAATTTTAATGCAACAGAAACTATAATACAAATTAATAATCGCCTTCATTTCACTCCTTCGAAGACTTCGAAGAAGGATCAAAATAATTAAATAATTCAAGGAAAAAGGAAACTTAGTTACCGCTTTACAAACTGAATACAACTTCAGAACAAAATTGAGTAAATTCTTCTCCTACACTAGCTTCAGATTCCATTTGCAGAAAGGACTTACGTACAAAGCAAAGATAGATACGACGAACAAAATAAAAATAGGAAAACAAATATTCTTCAATTTTGACACCATACTAGAAAGGAAAGGAGAGAAAAGTCCTTGAAACCCTGGAATCAAATTAAAATCCACCTCCTCTTCTTGTGTTTGTCATCTGTCTCTTCCTTTATCGTATTTTTTGGTTGTTTTTTTTTTTTATATAAATGCGATATTATGTGCTTGGTGGAGCCTAGCTGAGGGAGGGTATGTAGATATATACCACCAGGCAAACGCACAACGCCTACGCGATAGATACACTTCAAAGTGAGGGCTCCACCACTAAACGTCGCATTGAATTTATTAATTCAATAAACTTTTTCCACTCAAGAAATTGCCGTCCAAACTCAAGGCATAATATATTCCGACTTTTCATCCCCATCGCCATTCACATGTTGTATAGGTACGTTAGGGAACCTTCAGTAGCATAGCACTGACCTTGCCTTATTTTTGTCATTTCTATGTCTCCACTACACCCTTGCAAGCGATCTTATCGGAACTATGTACCAAAACAACTTTGTCGATGGGTGTATATCTATCTATGTTATGAACTCTATGATGAGTAAAGATGCGTACTTAAGCAAGAGAGCTAGTGAGAGAACCATATACGCATTTTTTTCTCCAACTTCTCTCAGTACTCAGTAGGTCAGCGACCAGTTTGCGTTCTCTTAGAACGTTTTTCTTCCTCTCACAAGGGGAAACGCAAAGCTCTGCGTTTAGCTTTTAGGTGACGCCCAACAACCAGAGATATAGAATACAACAACAACACGCAAAGCTCTGAACAACAACACCGGTCTGCCTGGAATATGGAGATTCAACTTGATGTTTGTACCATGACTGGGTGTGAGATTCTCTTAATCCAAGTGTCTACTTTGACAATAATGAAAATCCAACTCTTGATATTCTTGTCATCATCCTTGATATCCATGACATTGAATGTTGAAGTTGAAACTTATTTCGGTTTAGATTCGATTTGTGGAAACTCGAAGGGCGTCTTAGTTAACAAATGAACTTTAGGTAGATTTACCTCTAGGGAACTTTGATTAATTCGTGGACCTTGTGCCCCCAACACCTACGTATCTGTAACACAATTAGCTATCTATATTAGAACACGTCCTTGAACCTAAAGAAGTTCATCCGCATTTCTCAATTTCCGTTCTAAACGTCACACATTTGTGTACACGACCCTCTCTCTTTATACAACTTGTTTGTTGTCTTATCTTGTGTACAGAGCCTGAGATGTTGTAACCCCCAGAAGTGCGTCATTATTTACAGACAGCTGTAACAGAGTTACTGTATGTCTTTATAAGTGATACAGGGATCAACTAATGAAAGTTCTTATCTGAGAGTCAAAAAAAAAAAAACGACTGACAAAGGTAAATATTAAAACTTCTCTCAGATAGCATTATTAAATATTCAGCTTTATTGGTCCTCCCGAACTACAAACAGGCGAGAACGTCAATCATGAGAAGTAGTTTTTAGAGGACTTATCTGGCAAAAACAACGACAGGCTACTTTTAAATAAAAAATGGTAGATATATAAGTCACTAACGGTCCATACCCAAACCTCTTCAAATACACGTTTCTGTTCATTTATATTTTTGGCACAAATAATGGGACCATAACTTAAATGTCGATTCCTAATGGTATGATTGAGAAGGTTATCATGACAGTTGGATGTTTGTCAAACATTCATAATACGCGAGTCAATAAAAAAAAAACGGTCCACACGAGCCAAGTCTCTTCAATCATTCGCTTGATTGATCTGCTTGAAAGAGTTGCTTCGACATGTTCATAAGGGGCCATGGCGGTCTTCAGATCAACGAACTTTCAACCAAATTAATCGTATTACAATGGACAAAAGACACGCATGCAGTATATTGGATGTCTTGTTGCAACCAAAGTTAAGAATGCGGATATCAACCACGCCACAACAAATCAGAAATACTGTTGAAAATTTTATGTCGAAACACTAGATTAACACCATGGCAGCATCTAATGTCGAAAAACAATTGCAACGAAGTCAACAAGTCCTTGGATCAGCTGCAACTGATATTCTAGGTTTTTCGCTCCTACCAGAAAGAAACCCCTGGTTTAGTAAGGAATGCTGACAGATACTCGCAGCCGAGAACAATGCCTACAAGGCTTAGCTGCAGGTGATGATGAGAGCTGCAATTGAGCTATATAGGCTGAGAAAGAGGCAAGAACACCGAAAAAAGAGCAAGAAAAGCGAGCTATAGAATATATAGAGAGCTGATTCGTCAAGAATAATGTTCACAACTTTTTTCGATACCGATGTGTAAAAAGTCAAAAGCTTGAAGATATTCCTGTCGAAATCAGCAAGGAAATATTGCAGTTCAGACACAGTTGTGGCTGAGGATATGGAAGAACCAATTCTGCAGACTGTCAAACGGCGATTACGAACAACAATCCTCTGTCAGGCAGAACGAACCGTTCAATATTGGCAACGACAGCGAAAACTGACAACCATCCGACCTGAGTGAAGTGAGGATATCAATATCTAAACTCAATCTTAATAAGACTGCCGGATATAACGACCTACTCGCAGCACTTTTTAAAGCCGGCGGAGTTGTATTGGTACAACTTGCAACCTCAGCATCGTTTGCCCGATATACAAAAAAGGAGACATTCTGAACTTGAGACCCCGTCCGCTACAGAGGCATAAGTCCCCCATCGCTTACATGTGATATGTGAACGACTGAAAACGTTAACCAAAAACCCGATAGGCCGATATCAGTGTGGTTTAAGACCTGAAAAGTCCACATCTGATAAAATCTGCAGACTAAGGTCACGCATTGAGCGAAAGAGCGGCAAATTGACAAAAGGCTGAACGGCAAAAAAAAGTAAACATATGAAACTGTATGGCCACGCACTCACGGCAAGCAATGTTTCTGAGCAAAGGCAAAGCGACGTCGCTCTGCCGCTGGCCGCTCAGTGCGTGGCCTAAGGCTTAGGCAGATCCTGGAAAAAATAAAAGAAGTCCATATGGGGACCCGAAAACATTTCTAGAAATCAACTATACAGAGCCAAGTCTAGCGTTAGCATACCGCCCAAACTTGTCCAGGATGACGATGGAGTATTCTCACTTGTCCATCAGGGTTAGAAACAACCTAATCAGCACATTCCATACTGAAAAAGGATTTAGGCTATGCGATGTAGTGGTATGTGACTTCTCTAATCTCATTCTTGAGAGGATTGTGCAAAACCAGAGTCAAAATCTTCAATAAATCGGTGCAACTACTAACATACGCCGACGGTATTGACATCATTGGTAGGACTCAACGTGATATCATAGTTACGTTTAGTTAGTATAGAGAAGGAAGCGGCAAAAACGGATTTAGCTGTTAATGTAAGTAAGGTTAAGTAAGGCTGTCAACACGCAAGGGCACAACAACATCGACGAATTGGACAGAACGTCAACACTGACAGATATAACTTTAAGGTAGTATGGGACTTTGTCTATCGCGACTCCGCTTTTAACTCTGAAAACAACATCTCGTCAGAAATTAAACGAAGAATTACTCTTGCCAACCGCTGTTTCTTCGGCAATTTAGTAATAAAGCCCTCACTGTAACCACTAAGGAGATTCTATATAAGACTTTGATCATCCCAGTCCTGCTTTATGGCGCTGAAACATGGACCGTTTCAAAAGCGGATGAAGAAATCCTTTGTCGTTTTGAGGGAAATTTTTTCTTGAAAAATCGTCCGCCCTATTTTCGTTAAGAGGCTATAAAGACGAAGATTCAATCAAGAACTATACGAGCTGTACAGCGAGGCTCCGGTAGTCTAAAATAAAATCGGCTTTAGACGTTTAAATTCGCTAGGACGTTTTTAAAGAATTGACACCAATACTCCGGCTCGCGGAGTCTGTGAAACCCAGCCAGACGTTGGACGCAGTAGAGGAAGGCCACGCTGTAAGTGGCGTGTACAAATAGAAACCGACCGCAACAAACTTGGAGTGCTCAAACTAAAGACCGGGCTAGTAGGAGAGACATATTGGTTGAGGCCCAGGTTCATTCCGGACTGTATAGCGCCGCTTAAGTAGTCAAGTAAGTGTTTAGGAATGAATTTCATAGATCCTCCGAAGAATAATTTTGAGGGTAAATTACTCAGCTTTCATAACCCTGGAGTGGTGTGTTAAAATTTTTGTATGGGCAGAATAAAACAGGCTTTTTCATTTCAGTATTTATTGCTATAGTAGCCTTAAACAATTTTAAAGAAATTTCGATGGTGTTCAAGGGAAACTGTGTAGTTCGCTATGGTTGATTCTCCTATCGCACGCTTTTGTATCCTACCTGGAGTGATGATGTTTCTGGTAACCCTCACCAAATCTGGTCGATAAATTTAAGTTTCGTGCGTCTTTATTGTGTGTTTACATGCAATGGTATGCCGTGGAAATTCTCAACTTGTCGAAGTAAAAAGATGACGCAGATCCGACCGCAAGTTCAAAATGGTTCATAGCTGTACCATTTTTTTAGTAAAACATTGTTTACTAAAGCTTTACTTCAAACATGATTTAAAGCGCAGAATTAATGAGACGCTTTCATACCGCGTTGTGACAGTTTTATGAGCACCGCGTCAATCATTTCGCGCGTTGTTTATCAAGTTTGCAAAATCATAAATAATGCAAATCCAAGATAATTAAACACAACAATGTACGTGTATCTGTATCCCCATGCCCGCTCTCAATATATGGCAAAATAAATCATCATCTACTCACTTTAACAATTTATCATCGCCTTGGTTATCCGAATAGTCCGACACATTGGCCATTATGTCGGTCGATGTCTCTGCATCCGATGTGGTCGACGTGGATGATGACTTCGTTGAGAGGACCGGCGATATTGCTGTATCAGTAGGCATTGCCGCAGTTGGTGTCAATATCGCCAGAGTTGTCACCGAGTTCGGTGTGGTACCGGCCAAGATGCGTGGCATCTCAGTTATCGCGCCCGTTGCCGGTATGATTGTAGTCTGTGGCGTGACATTTTGTATTGTCAACAGCTGTTGCGGCAGCAACGATATTATCGGCGATATTGTTGCCTGTGATGCCGTCGAACTTGTCACTATCACTCGATTTGTATTACCACCATCCGATTTGCTGTCGCATTTTATTGCATTTATTCTTTGATTTGGCATTAGTTCGCGTTTAATTGGTATCTGTTTGATTATGATAATATTTTGATTTTTACCGTGTTGATTCATCTTTACCGAGTTGTGGATGGGCAGCATTTAGTTTCGAAAAATAATTCTTGAGAGCAGTTGAGTAGCTCAACATTTATTTGTTTGTCAATGTGGTGTGTAAATGTTAACAGTGTGTCACATCTAATAACTGTTGTAAGACGGATGATTTATTGCAGCAATTTAGGTTATTATCTGAAAAATAAGAGAAAACGATTAATATTTCATCTTGTGATGGTTTGTGTAAGCTGCATTCAGCTTAGGGAACAAGACTTTAAAAAATTAGTAATAACATGTTTAATGGCATCTACGCTGATATAAGATTGGATACTTCTATACCTGGTCACCATCGTGCGTCAGGAGCCTCTAAAGGCGAAGAAAAATTTGCAATTTTTTTAATTTTTTGCATTAGCATAGTATTTTAGCATAATGTCAGGAATCTTTTCGATTTACCCCTTACTTTAGCATTCGCTGTATCTGCAACTTAAAGACCGATTTTTTTTTTTATTTTGCGATGGAATTTTATTTATACGCAATGACGTCGCGTATGGGCGTGTCTATCGGGTATGAATGAAGTGGTTTGGATTGAAATAGTCGAAAAGCAAGCATCCAATATGCGATGTGAATGTTTAAGTTGGGTCTAGATTGAGTTTGGACTTTATTCGTTAGCAACAGTTTATTGGAGTTTAGCATGTGGAGAAGTAACTGCGTTCGAATTATGCAAAGTGGGAGCTGTTGTTGAGTAGTAATCCAAGAACTTTCTAAAACAATGATATTACAAGTAACTGAACTTGATGTATCGAAGAAAACACTTCCAGAAAAACTTCAGTAGTCGGGCGAGCACCGACCATGGTTTTAATCTTTTTAGAACCTAATTTGTGGTTGCAAGAAGAATAATTTTTAAAACCGTTTGGTTCATACAAGTTTCGAGATCCAAAAACTGCAGCAATTAGTTAGAAACCATCAGAACTTGAGATCGAAAGAAAGTTTGGAGGACAAAAGCATGGTCTACTTCTTGTTAGCGCTGTCATGTTAAGTGGCCCTACAGTCCAGATGAAATTGATTCAACCGGTCTTTAGATAATTGCTTTCTGCTGGTTCCGAGGTTGACTTTAGAAAACTAGAATGACTTTGGTGTCTTCGTAATATCGTGCAAATCATCCTTGACATGGTCTCAAAGGATAGTTACCTGCCAAACATTGACATATATGTTTGCCAGGTAACTATCCATTGAGACCATGTCAAGGATGATTTGCACGATATGGCACGATGGCAAACATATATGTCAATGTTTGGCAGGTAACTATCCTTTGAGACCATGTCAAGGATGATTTGCAGGACATTACGTGATATAAAAATTCCTTGATAAGCCGCATACTTGGTTGCAATATAAATACAAAAAGGGTGGTGGTTTTAGTGAGAAACAATCTTAAACTACTGATAGCACGTGCTTAATAGTGTCTTTGAAGATTTCCACTAACCCACGGGAAAAAAATCCTTGATATGGTCTGGAAGACTCCTTTCCGGCTGATTTAAATGAAGTCTTTCCAAGCTAGGTAGACTTCTAAGTCATATGCAACACCTCTACCCTGTTGTCATATTGCACAATTCCAAATCCCTCAAATTTCTATATATCACATCACTTAATATTTTTGGCCAGTTTAGCATTTTGACAGATAAATTAAAAATAAAAATTCCAAATCACCCAAAGCAGAAATAAATCGTAGTTTAGCTGAAGGATTAAATCGAGGGTTGGAAACCAAAGCAAGCCACACTTACCACTGTTCGAAACATGGTTAGGTAGTACGAGTACAAAATTAATATTATACCTCGCAAATCGATGCCCTGACTACCTGCTTGTTAGGACGAATACTGGCCACAATTATTGTCCGCAATATATTTTTGGACGATCTGTAATAAACGACTTGAAGTGGTATAACTGCTTTGTACTTGTAAAGGAATAAGTAGGTAGTATCAACCCAACAAAGTCCTACATTACTACATTGAGAGCTCGGCAATAAGCAGGGAACCGACATTGTATAGGTGGTTTTTTTTTTTTAATAAAACGAAACAAATTCGGCTGAATGCCCAATATTTAGGCTAGGTTCATCTCAACTAACAATTTCGCTTCAAAAAAGAACTATCGAAGCTATTTTCCCTCCAGCAATATTCCCTGTATGAAGTCTTATGGAAAAACATTGGGCGCACTTTTAGGAAGCTATTTGCTTCTATAAGACTTCTTTTAATACTTCAAATACTTCAAAGCTTGAAAACAACCTTTCAGAAATTATGCCATTATAACATTGGTTATGCTTGCGAATTTTCCTGCATAATGCCTTAAACAGTCTTTTACCGTATAGTGTCCACTGCGAAAACGACAATTCTGATTATTTACACCCGTAAGGCCAGAAATGAGCTGAAGATGATTTTACGATAAAAATCTGGTGTAACTACAACTAGCTTCTCAGTCCATTCACCGAACACGCAACTCAATTGTTAATCCTTACTTACTTAAGTGGCGCTACAGTCCGGAATGAACCTGGGGGTCAACTAACATGCCTCTCCAATTAGCACGGTTGAAGTCGGTTTCTACTTGTACGCGCCACTTAAGCTGAGGTGTTCTTCTACTGATTCCGACGACGGGCTGGTAATCGAAGACTCTGCGAGCCGGAGTATTCATGTCCATTCGTTCTACATGTCCTAGCCATCTTAAACGTCCAATGCGGAGTTTTTTGACCAGGGGCAGGTCGCTGTACAGCTCGTATAGTTCTTGGTTGAATCTTTGTCTCCATAGCCCGTCAACGCAAACGGGACCGAAGAGGAGACTTATGCCTCTGTAGTTGGCGCAGTTTAGAGGGGCTCCTTTTTTGTGGATCGGGGAAACGATGCTGAGGTTCCATTCTTCAGGCATACTTTCTTCCGACCAGATTCGGCTTATGAGTTGGTGGATGTTACTTACCAAGTCATCTCCGCCGGCTTTATAAAGCTCGTCGGGAAGGCCCTCATTTCCGGCAGCCTTATTAAGCTTCAGTTTAGATATTGCTATCCTCACTTCACTCAGGTCTGGTGGTTGGCAGCTTTCGCTGTCGTTGCCAATATTGAATGGTTCGTTCTGCCTGACAGCGGAATGTTGTTCGTCATCGCCGTTTAACAGTTGCAGAAGTGTTTCTTCCATATCCTCAGCCTAGACTGTGTCTCAACTACGATATTTCCTTGTTCATCTCGACAGGATTCTGTTCGAGCCTTGTATCCTTGGCTTTGACGTTTTACACTTAAAAAAACTTGCGAACATCTTTCCTGGAGTGGCACCTCTCTATATCCTCGATCGCGCGCTTTCCTTCCTCTTTTTTCTTCTTTCTAAAAGGCCAGTGTTCTTCCCTTCTTCTCTGCCTATAGAGCTCAGCGGCAGCTCTCGTCTTCACCTGCAGCTTAGCCTTGTAGGCCTCGTTCTTGGCTGCGAGCATCTGTCGGCATTCCTCATCAAACCAGGGGTTTCTTGCTGGTGGGCTCGAGAAACCTAGCACATCAGTTGCGGCTGATCTAATGGGTTGTTGGCATCGTTGCCATAGTTCTTCGACATTCGATGTTGGTGGTATGGAGTTAATCGAGAGGTTTAGGGATACGCGTTGCGCGAAGGTCTTGGCAGTCTCTTGCGATTGCAGTCTTTCGACATTAAATTTTTTTACAGTATTTCTGGATTGTTGTGTCGTAATGGATATCCGCATTCTAACCTTGGCTGCAACAAGGCAGTGGTCCGAGTCGATGTTAGCTCCTCATAATGTTCGGACATCAAAAATAGTGGATGCGTGGTTGACCGTTCGTTGATCTGGAGACCGCCATGTCCTCTTAGGGATATCGAGGTGAGGAATTTGTGTGCTGGCTATAGTGGCATTTCGTTCCGTAGCGAAGTCAACTAGCCTAAGTCCGTTACCAGACGTGTTGTCGTGTAGGCCATGTTTTCCGACAGTACTGCTAAAGATGTCTTCTCTTCCTACCTCTGCGTTAAAATCTCCCAGCACGATTTTAACATCGTACTTTGGTAGTCGCTCATAGGTTTAGTCAAGGAGTTCATAGAAGCAGTCCTTAGCTATATCATCTTTTTCCTCCGTCGGGGCGTGAGTGCATATAAGGCTTATGTTGGTGTATTTGTCCTTAATGCGGATTTTTACAATGCATTCGCTAATGACTTGGAAACATAAGACTTCTTGACTAAGTCTGCCTCTTATACCAAATCCGCATCCGAATAATCACTGTTTCTGCTCACCATAGCACGGTAGAGGTCACAGTTTTTCATCCTCTTTTTGCCAGGTCCATCCCATCCTATTCCTGTATGGCTGTAATGTCTGCTTTGTAGCAGTTTAGGGCTCTCGCTAGTTGTTCGGTTGCACCTCTCCTGGTTAATGTTCTTACATTCCAGGCTGAGATACCACCGTCGTTATCCTTTTTTCGTTTAGCAGGATCGTCAACAATTAAATCAGTCCTTTCCGAGGCTATTGGTTGCTTCGTAACATAAAGTGTTTTTTTTTAATTGGGTGGGTAGTTAACCTAAAGCACAACGCCCTACCAGGAGGGCTAGTTCCAGATTATTATTATACCTCTAGGACACGGTACCAACAGATTACGGGATTGAGCGCTGCCGTTCGTCTTTCGGTTCATCCGCCACCATCTCTAGGGCCTGACATACCCTTGAAATTAGTAGGTTCGTCTGGGACAGCAGGCCGGGTATTTATGCTGTGCCATCCTCACCAGGCTGTTTATAGTGTTGCTGTTTTTCGCCTTGTTATCAACACTAGAACTTATCGTTTAGAAAGTCCAATGCTTTGGTAACTTCGACGAAGAGACCCGCTGTAAACTTTTTGTTGCCTAAACTATCGAAACCTTGTGAGCAAAAGTACAGCAGTGCATCCTGCGTACATTCACATATTTGAAACTAATATTGAAGTGAACTGACAAAAACTTGTTTAAAAGGCTAACAAACCTTAAAATAACTTTGCTTACCGAAGGAAGAAGCAAAATAGGTCTGTAGCTGCTTGCATCATTTGTTGCACCTTTTTTTAAAAATTGGGACTACATCCGCAGATTTAAGAGCTACGGGAAAACTCCATATAAAACGCTTTTATTAAAAATATACGCCAGGACATCGACAACAAAACAAGCAATATTCTTCAAAGTCCGAGTTGAAATGCCATCTATGCCACAGGAATTGGAGTTTTTTTTTAGAAAACCAATAATTTTCAACAGCTCTTAGCCTGTGATAGCCTTGAAAAAATGTACACCCCTGAGCAGTTTCGTAAAGAATACATAAAAAAACTAGAATTCTTGCCAGCGGATTAACTACATCCGCTGTCAAGAATTTGGATGGATAATGTTGGTCAAATAATTATTGAAGTTATCATCAACTTCAAGCCTATCAGTTACTGTGCGATCTTTGGTTGTTTGGTTTGGTTTTTCTTGTTACTTGTCGCATTTGTAATATTTTTCGGTTTGGACCAGTTTACTCGAGACAAAGAGGGTAAGTTCAGAAATCTTCGTCTGAGTACATAACCCTGAAAGGGTGTTCCACTATTCTTCATGTACTCGATGCCCTCTTCGAAGGCAATTACACACGCCTCGTGGAAAAACCCTTTGCAGTCATCAAAAGACTCTTTTAAAGCTTTTTGTTATTATTTCCTCCATTTAGATTCGACATTAATTTTATGACATAACAACGTCTGTCAGGTCAGGAATCTCTTATTCGATCAGTCTTTACGTTAGCACAATATAAATGACACTCCATTTCAATCCATTAACCTATACGTTATCAGAGAAACTGACCTACCGAAGTTGACAATTTGCTATTAAACAAATCCGCTTGGATTAGTTGTCGAAAAAATCTCCATTCACAACTATTCAATCGCAATATTGTCATTGTCCCGCTTGAACGATAGCAGCAACACGCTGATATACAAATCAATTCGAAACAAATCCATGAATTACAACTCTCACAGCTCCATACAGTAAACACCAATAATAGCTAGATAAACAAACACCGAAAATAACAAAGAAAACACGAAGAAAAGATAAATTACCATGATAATGGTAATCACAAGTGATACGATACATTAGGCACTGAGTCAGTGGTAGGTGCCTAATTATCAACTGAAAAGCCCCAGCATTCCATTCAATCAAAAAATTTCCTCACTCGGCCCAAAAAAGAAAAGAGAGACCTCAAGACGCATAACAAAACGAACCGAAATGGGATGTCAAAACGGAGATATAAAATCAATTTCGACCAAAAAAAACAAAAAAAAAAACAAATGGTCCATTGAGGAGAAAAAGTATCTCAAGCATATGAGCAGCTGATAAGACGTTGACGTAACTAAAGCACAAACATTATGGATTGAGAGATACAAAGAGTAAACTCTCTGTAACTTAAGAGAATTTTATACATTTGTTTGTATTTTTTTTTCAAGAATAGACCAAGAAAGTGGAATGGCTATAAAGCGGCCGATGATGTTTTACGCGTCCTTGAATCGAGTGCTGATAGTATTTGTGTGTACTGTTCCTATGTATTTCTCTATCTAATTTTTGATTTGTGTTTGTTTTCAGCCACGCATATGTATCGTGGTTTAGACGCACACATTCATGGAATTGGATTTGCAATGTTACAAGTGGAAATGCGTACTCTAAATAAATTATTTTTCTTCAGTTGGCAATTGTCAATTGATACGGCAAAGAGGAAGAGAATACCAATGACAAAGGGGAATAGAAAAAAAATGGGAAATATATGTTAAGGATTTTTTTATTGAGACCGACAAAATATTGAATTAAAAAAGTTTACACTGTGATCCATCACACAACGTAAATGAGTACTCCTGCACCGGTTGTCAGTGCGTTTCGGTGGGCTGTTGATCAGCGTTGGGGGATGCTCCTCGCGATGAAACTTCCAAGCCAAATGTTTTTTTTTTTTATAAAATTTTCTTCATTAATTTTTTGTGTATTTTTTTTTTTAACATTTCAGTTGTTTGAATATTCGTTTTATTTGTTTGTGTTTTTTTTTGCGTTCGTATCTTAGTGGGTATTGGCTTTATTTAACTTTTTTTTGAAGGGGGCTAAAAATAGACACCGCTGCTGAACTTTTATTTTCAAGGCCAAGTTTCAAATGGACAATGGTTTAGAAGGCTGGTTCGGGTGTGAAGAAAGGGATTAATGATTTATTTTTTTAAACCGAAATGTAAATAGGAGCAGAATCTCTTGACGTTGTGTACTTATCAATTGGACCTTGTAGATTACTTAACCAACAGTCAGGGATTTGATAAGATTAGATTTGAATTAATGTTGATAAAAGTAAAACGATACAAAATTATCATATACCAGGGCCATATTCGGTAGAAGTTCAGTTATAGACACAAAGATCAAGTTTGGGCCTTTTCTGTTTTTTTTTTCTTTTGTTACATACTTCCGCTGTGAAACAAGTGCGTAGGTTAGGTGATTGATTTTTAGTGATGAACCTCAAAGACACACCCTATAATACCATTTCGAGTTCACGTTTAGTTAGGATTAGTGGGTGATGAAAGCCATTCATCATTGTAGTCAGATCATAAGGCGTGTTCGACCTTCCGTAATTAGAAGACGATTTCTTACTTGAAAAAGTGGAGATATTCTGAGACAAAGACTTGTAGGATTTCTCACCGGCTTGTAGTCAGCTGATTAGGCGTGTTGGACCTACGGAATCCTCTGAGATCTCTAAAAAAAAAAATCAGTAGTTGGAACACGATTTCTCACTTGCAAAAGCGAAGATTTTCTGAGACCAAGATTTGTAGGATTTCGCACTGACTTGTCACTTCATCTCTGAAATATCGGGTTTTTCAACAGGGACGCTACAAAAGTTGAGCGACAGGGACAGCAAACGACGCCATATTTCTTGCCGCTCTTTTGACATTTCTCTTCAGTAAGATTTGCCATTTCATGATGGAAAGATGTACGATCCAACAACGAGTCGAAATTATTAAAATTTACAACCGAAATTCAGAGTCAGTGGCCTCAACGTTAAGAGCGCTACGTCCAATTTATGGTCGTCATAATCGTCCTAGCAGATCAACAATTAAGCGTCTAGTGGAATAATTTGAATCCACAGGCACAGTACAAAATGTTCCCGTGCCAGTAAGACAAAGAAGTGCCCGTAGTGTCGAGAATATTGCTGCCGCTGAGGCTTCAGTTGAAGAAAGCCCAAATGTGTCTCTCACACGTAGTTCTCAAGCGTTGGGCATCTCTGTGACGTCGTTGTGGCGAATTTTGCGAAAAGATCTTGGCCTACATCCTTAAAAGATTAAATTGACGCAAGAACTGAAGCCGCTTGACCACCAGAAGCGTCGTATGTTCGTGAATTGGGCTGAGCAACAACTTGAAAATGATTCGGATTTTCATCGAAAAATCATCTTCAGCGATGAGGCTCATTTCTGGCTGAATGGCTTCGTCAATAAACAAAATATGCGGTATTGGTCAGGCAGCAATCCACACGTACTCCATGAGTCATCATTGCATCCCGAAAAAAATATGGTTTGGTGTGGTTTATCGGCCGGCGGCGTCATTGGGCCGTACTTCTTCCGTGATGATCAAGACCGGGTCGTTACTGTGAATGGGAATCGCTACCGTTCAATGACAACCGAATATTTTTGGCCCCAATTGGATGATATGGACTTGGAGAACATGTGGTTCCAAAATGACGGCGCCACAAGCCACACAGCGAATGCCACAATCAATTTATTGAAAACCAAGTTTGGAGAACGTGTTATCTCACGAAATGGTCCAGTCGCTTGGCCGCCTCTGTCGTGCGATTTGAAGCCGTTAGACTATTTCCTGTGGGGCTACGTCAAGTCTATGGCTATGCCAACAAGCCAGCGACGATTGATGAACTTCGTACGAATATCGAACGTGAAATTGCAGCAGTATCGGAGGATTTATGCTTGAAAACCATCGAAAATTGGGTTCAGCGGTAAGGAAATTGGGTTTTACGTTTCTATCCTCTCCTTCTTCCTCAAAGCACACTGCTTCCTGCAATGACGTGTGACTTTCTCCATATTTGCAGATAATTACGATTTTCCAGGCTAGTTTTCAGGTGCGAGTGCGGATTACAAGGGCAGAATGCGTGTGTGTGCAAATGGGAAACATTTATCGACATTGGACAGCAGACAAAAACTCCCGTTGAGATGCAGTCACACTTTAAAAAAAGCTACAATTCTTTGCAACAAAAAATATTAAGATTCCCTGACCTTTATCCATTTAAAAATCGTTGGAATTTACAACAGGATGCGTTAACAGAAATGGGAAACATTTAGGCTGTAGATGAGTTCAAGCGGCTTCCCTACCACGTTTAGGAAGACGGTTCGTCACCCATCGTGCGTTTTAACAATGAGAAGCGTAGTTGTACCATCGTGGTATATTTTTTGAACAGTTGTTCTGTGATCGCAACCGGCGTGCCTTCCGAAATCACTTAATTGTAAGTGTTCTGTAAATGGATGCAAATCAGTATTTGATAAGTTACTTACAAATTAACCGTTATTTTGACTAGACGAAGAACTGGAGTACCTCGACCCATCAGACCAAAGAACATTAAGTAAGCAGTATTGCAATCTTCACGATGCGACTTTCTACGCTCAAACATGCCTTAAATCGTTTGATTGTTTGGTAAAAGCTTGTTTGTCCATACATCCAACCTCGCACACAACCCAAATCCAGCAGTAAGCCGAAGCAAGGGAGTTTCAGGGGGCAGCATGACTCCCACGCCTTTTCAAAATTTGCATACACCCAAACTCGCACTCGGATGTATTCAAAGTATGAACACCCTGCTTGGGCTCATTGTTGGATATGGGATGGGTTCGAAATTGGATGTATGCAAAGTGAAACAAGGCCGAATCGGCTTTATTTCACTTTACCAAGTGAAATAACACCGAACATGGCGTTATTTCGCTTTCATAAGGTGATATAATTCCGAATTGTGTGCTTATGTCACTTTCTATTATAAAAAAGCTGTCAGCCTCAAATTGAAACAAGCAGGTGGTCCGGCCACACGTTTCGCGATGACATTGCATTTTATTATGTTTATAACTGCTAATGCCAACAACCCTCTGTAGTCCTCTGAGAACTAGTTACATTATTAGTTGTACTACCATTTTTTTTTCAGTCAATCAACTCAATTTTACACTACACCATCGGATACACATATAACCTGTTGCAGGTTGAAGGTATTTATGGACATGCTGTTCATTATAGATCCACACCTTCACCCGCCCAATCATGTCAAATTCACATCGCATGAATAGTTTCATCCATGGATGCGAAACAGTCCTTTACATTGGATAAATCCATAAAAGAATCGTTGTCATCTGGCATCCGAGAAAATAAGAGAACGTCAAATCAGCACTTTTTAACAACATTGCAGTTCTAGTTTTCTATTTAGGTTAGAGTGTTGCTACACCATCCGAAGCCAGCAGTCCTTGTTGTCCAACACAAACATTATCTCTACTCATCATTTCACCTTTGTTTTTATTTTTAGGACGATATTTACCAACAAGTGAAGGCTATTCTTTGGCGTTTTGTATATTCCAAAAATGTCTCACAAAGAATCTTTTTTTTTTTTTTTGTTACCTTTTTGCATTGCACTGATATCTGTGTGGCACAACCAACACAATAGTATCTAATACCAACTGTCTGATGGAATGCACCTAAAAAAAGCAAAAGATGAATCATGGGGGTCTTAATCATTTTGTAGAACGTCAAAGCCGCCTAGCACCACCACACCTAATGGTATTCCGGTGTGTAGTCTATACGCCATCAATACTCTATGTGTCATGCGTTTAAAAAATAGATCCAATAAAAAAAAAAATTTTTTCACACAACAGCAGTGTATGTCTACGCGTATCTATGTTCCGCGTGTGATTGTATTGCGAATCTATTCGAACAAATTTCAAGGTCTTCTGTTATCAGACAAAGCTTTTTTATTGTTATTGTTTTTGTATGTCTTCCTGCGCCTGATTCTGGCATAAAGTGATGATTTTTCTGCATTCTTTGTTTTGAAAGAACAAAAAAAAAAATAAAAAATGGACGACACGCAACTTGTAGTTCAGCGCCACGAAAATCTTCGACGAGTATGTATTTCACCCATAGATGGGGGTATTTTTTTGTATACATACTACAATTTATTTATATGTATGTCGCAACCTAGATTATTTTTATTTTGAAATTAGGTCGAGGTTGAAACAACAGCGATAGGTTTAGAAAAAAAATTTGAAAATGGGAAATAGCTTCATTTGATTATTGTTTTAACTTTTGGTAATTGCGATTGTTTAATGGTTCAGGATAACAGTTGACGTAGATTGATAACAGATTTTTTTAAATTAATATTTGGATACGATTTTGTGTCGATATTTTTTAGCAAATGCTATTGTCATCGTTATATCAATTTACGTTTAAGTAAATTGAAATCAGCTTACTGAGTAATACATTTAAGGCTAAATACACTGGAGCGCCTGCCATATAAGTATGTAAGGAAGTTTATAAAACAAAACGATTTTTCAATATACCAATTTATTTGTATTGGTTTCAGGTATAAAGTACTAAAAAAAAATGGCCGCTAAGAATCCAATCTGGAGTTTTTTTCAATAAAAATAATGCGAACGCAACTTTATAAATATTTTGCAAGCCGTTGTCCCTTGGTAGTTCGCTACAAAAAAAAAAACCTACATAAAAAATCATTTAGAAAAACTTCATAAGGAGAAATGGAAAAAGTTTAATGGCAAGCAGAGAGCTATAGATTGATTAAGGTCAGAAAAATCGAAAGCATGAAATCGCGAAATGAAAGCAACATAAATAATAATCTTATGCAGTCGACTTTGCCACAAATAATGGAACGAAAGCTACTAGATGCAGTATCAGTATGGCCCGATGATCATCCCATTTCTATGCGTATTGATAAGAACATCATGGACCTTATCATTGTCGACATGCTGCCGTACAATATTGTTGAAGGCAGTGCATTTCAAAGGCTTAATTTGAACGACCCTACTAGCCAATCACGGTATAGGAAAAAAACAGAAAAATTCTACAGCACATCTTTAATGCCAGCCACATACGATAAAGTTTAACAAAAAGTATTAATCCATGTTGCTACTACAGCTGAATGGATCAGTTTTACAACCGAGTAATCATACAAAAACGATGGTTGGGTGTTGTAGAACGAGGGTAAACTCTGATTGGCTTTAAATTGGCAATGCCCAGTGGTTGTAACTTTGAATACACATCAAGTGCTTATTTTTTACCTCCAAGTGGTAACCATCGGGTACTGGTCTAATCTAACCGGATTTGACTTGCTAAACGATAAGCGCGAATGTTGATAACACGACGAAAAACAGCAACACTATAAACAGCCAGGTCAGAAAGGCACGGAATGAATACCCGGCCTGCTGTCCCAGGCGAACCTAGACAAGCTGCTTTGACATATTTGGACAACAGGATGTCTAAGAATTCCAATGGTTAGTCAGGCCCCTTGAACAGAGATGGTGGCGGATGAACCGAAAGGCCAACGGCAGCGCTCAATCTCGTAGTGGATACTGATGGCCCCGTGTCCTATGGGTGTCTAATAAATTGGAACTGGCCCTCCAGGCTGAGGGTTGCGCTTTGGGTTAACTACCCACCCATTTGAAAAAAAAACCATTGTTACGAAGCAACCAATAGCCTCGGAAAGGACTGATTTTATTGTTGACGACACGGCTAAACGAAAAAAGGACAAATACATTCGTATCTGCACCTGGAATGTGAGAACTTAAACATGAGAGGAGCAAGCGAACAACTAGTGGAAGCCCTAAACTGCTACAAAGCAGATATTACTGCCATCCAAGAAATACGATGGGATGAGCCGGGCAAAAAAAGGATGAAAAACTGTGACATCTACTACGGACCGTGTTATAGTGAGCAGAAACAGCGGCTGTTCGGATGCGGATTTGTTTTAAGTGCCAGACCTAGGCAAGTAGTCTTATGTTTCCAAGACATTAGCGAAAGCATTGTAACGATCCGCATCAAGGCCAAATTCGCCAACTTTAGCCTTATATGCACTCACGCCCCAACGGAGGAAAAATATGATGTAGCTAAGGACTGCTTCTATGAGCTCATTGTCAAAACCAATGACCGACTACCGAAGTACGATGTTAAAATCGTGCTGGGAGATTTTAACGCAAAGGTAGGAAGTGAAGAAATCTTTAGCAGTATTGTCGGATAACATAACCTACACGAAAACACATCTGGTAACGGACTGATGCTTATTAACTTCGCTACGGAACGAAATGCCACTATAGCTAGCACATGGTTCCCTCACCACGATAACCATAAGGGGACATGGCGGTTTCCAGACCAACGAACGGTCAACCAAATTGATCACAAGAGGCACGCATCCAGTATTTTGGATGTCCGAACATTCCGAGGAGCTAACATCGACTCGGACCACTACCTTGTTGCAGCCAAGGTTAGAATGCGGATATCCACCACGCCACCACAATCCAGAAATACTGTAAAAAAAAAATTAATGTCGAAAGACTGCAATCGCAAAAGACCGCCAAGACCTTCGCGCAACGCGTAATCCTAAACTTCTCGATTGACACCATACCACCAGCATCGAATGTCGAAGAACAATGGCAACGATGCCAACAAGCCATTAAATCAGCCGCAACTGATGTGCTAGGTTTCTCGCGCCCACCAGCAGGAAACCCCTGATTTGATGAGTAATGCCGACAGATGCTCGCAGCCAAGAACGAGGCTTACAAGGCTAAGCTGCAGGTGAAGACGAGAGCTGCTGTTGAGCTCTATGGGCAGAGAAGAAGGGCAGAACACCGGCTATTCAGAAGGAAGAAAAAATAACAAGAAAAGCGCGCGATCGAGGATATAGAGAGGTGCCACTCCAGGAACGATGTTCGCAAGTTTTACCAAAGTGTAAAACGTGTAAAGGCTCGAACAGAATCCTGTCGAGATGAACAAGGAAATATCGTAGCTGAGACACAGTCTATGCTGAGGATATGGAAGAACCACTTCTGCAGACTGTTAAACGGCGATGACGACCAACGTTCCGCTGTCAGGCAGGACGAACCATTCCATATTGGCAACGACAGCGAAAACTGCGAACCACCCGACCTGAGTGAAGTGAGGATAGATATCTAAACTGAAGATTAACAAGGCTGCCGGAAATGACGGCCTTTCCGTCGAGCTTTATAAAGCCGGCGGAGATGACTTGGTAAGTAGCATCTACCAACTCATAAGCCGAATCTGGTCGGAAGAAAGTATGCCTGAAGAATGGAACCTCAGCATCGTTTGCCCGATCCACAAAAAATGAGACCCTCTAAACTGCACCAACTACAGAGGCATATGTCTCCTCAACATCGCGTACAAAATCCTAGCTGCCGTAATATGTGAACGCTTGAAACCGTTTACCAACAACCTGATCGGCCCTTATCAGTGTGGTTTTAGGCCAGAAAAGTCCACAACCGATCAAATCTTTACACTTCGGCAGATCCTGGAAAAAACGCAAGAAGTCCAAATGATACCCACCACCTATTCATCGATTTCAAAGCCGCATAAGACAGCATTTATAGAGACGAACTATACAGAGCCATGTCTAGTTTTGGTGTACCGCCCAAACTCGTCCGTTTGTGTAGGATGACGATGGAGAATTCTCGCTGCTCTATCAGGGTCGGAAACGACATCACCGACACATTCGATAACAAAAAAGGATTTAGGCAAAGCGATGCGTTGTCATGTGACTTCTTCAATCTGATTCTTGAGAGGATTGTGCAAAACTCACGAGCCAACACCAGAGGCACAATTTTCCAAAAATCTGTACAACTACTAGCATACGCCGACGATATTGACATCATTGGAAGGACTCAACGTGATGTCATAGCCACGCTTACTATTGCTAGTATAGAGAAGGAAGCGGCAAAAATGGGTTTATGGTGGGAAAATGGTAAATTGCTGTCAACACGCAAGGACACACAACATCGACGAATTGGACAAAACGTCACCATTGACAGATATAACTTTCTCTCCGCTATTAACTCTCACAACAACATTTCGTCAGAAATTAAACGAAGAATTACTCTTGCCAACCGCTGTTTCTTCGGGCTACGAAGGAAATTCAGTAGTGAAGCCCTCACTCGAACTACTAAGGAGATCCTACATAAGACCCCGATCATCCCAGCCCTGCTCTACGGCGCTGATTCATGGAGCGTATCAAAACCGGATGAATAAATCCTTTGTCGCTTTGAGAGAAAAATTCTTCGAAAATTCTTCGGCTCCATTTGCGTTGACGGTCCATGGAGACAAAGATTCAACCAAGAACTATACGAGCTGTACAGCGACATGCCCCTGGTAAAAAAAATCCGTTAAAGATGGCTGGGACATGTAGAACGAATGGACACCAATACTCCGGCTCGCAGAGTCTTCGATTCCCAGCCAGACATCGGACGCAGTAGAGGAAGACCTCGCCTTAAGTGGCGCGCACAAGTAGAAAGCGATCTCAACCAACTTGGAGTGCGCAACTGGAGGCAGTTTGCTAAGGACCGGGCTAATTGGAGAGGCATGTTGGTTGAGGCCCAGGTTCATTCCGGTCTGTAGCGCCACTTAAGAAAGTAAGTAGTAATCATACAAAAACTTGTGCCTTATTGAGTTTTACGGCCCAGTCAGACAAAAAGTAAAATTAGGAGCCATGGTATTGCTTCAAAACTCAACGAAATAATCAGGGAATATAACATTAGCGACAAAATACATATGGCTGTACAGGACAACGCCAGTAATATGTGTGCATCTTTAGGATGCGTAGCTCATACATTGAAGGCCACTTTAGTAAAAGTGAACAAGCAAATCGATATCTTAAGAAATTTCGAGGAACGTGTGGTCTACCAAAGCAAGCCTTTATTCAATATGTAGAGACTAGATGGAACAGTACCTATTTAATGATGAAACGACTTTATGAGCAAAAAGTTGCGATCAATCTCTATATCGCAGGACGTGGTGGAATTCATGTACCGACTATGGAAGAGTGGATTCTCACGAACAACTTGGTAACTGTTTGAAAATGTTTCTATCAAGCTTCACTTGGTATTTTTGCTGATTCTGCATCCGTGTCACTCATAATACCGTTGATAGCCATGCTGAATATACAACTTCGAGTAAAAAAAAATGATTCCGTAGAGATAGGTATTTTAAAGACTCGATTGTGTGAGGCGGTCAATAAACGCTTTTCCTACATAAAAATGTTTCGTGAGTTAGCTTTTGCAACCATTCTCGATCCAAGATTCAAAACCAAATACTTAACCAATGATGAATTAATAAGCTGCAAGACTGGCATTTTAGAATTTTTACGTCAATAATTTTCAAGATTATCTGAAAATGACAAAATAAATGAACCTGTTGCTCCTTCAACTTGTTCAAACCTCAAAGCTTATAACGAAATCTGTTGGATTCACATGATAATATGCCGCCAATAGATGAATCATCCAATTCAGAAGAATTTCCACTCTTCGAAGAATATCTTAAATCCTATTTGAAAGAACCGTTGCTGCCAAGGAAGGCTGATATTTTTCATTGCCGGGCTTCAAGTCCTTATACAAAAAAAGTAGCAGCTAAATATTTATCAGCTTCACCCAACAGTGTAGCGAGCGAACAATTGTTCAGTGCTGCTGTACGGATTTATGCTGATAGGAGGGCTAATTTGCACGGACAAAATGTTGACAAACTTTTATTTCTTGCATAAAGTATCAAATTATTTAATTTTAATTTATACAGCATGATCGTACCTACATGTGGCACCATCTGTTTGGAACCACATTTCTATCCAATTCTGGCCAAAAATAGTCTATCAACATGGTAGAGGTCCATAACAATAATATTTTGTCAGCGAAAAAATTTGCTCCGATCAAACCTTTGTCATGATTTTTTTTTACATAAGGAACGAAGATCTACGCAGTGATTTGGGTATTCCCTCGGTTAAATATAAAACGAAAAATTTTGCACGGAAACTTAAAAAACGTTAATTAGGACAACGGTCTTCCAAGTTCTTGACGAAACAAATTTGTTGCAGCGTCTTCAAAAAAATTAACCCTTGGATTTGCCCCCAATAATCACAAACTGCGCTAGAAGTTGCGGATAAAGCAGGAGCTGTCAAAGGAAAGTTACCTGCCAAACATTTATATATTCTCGTGCATGAGAAAAACCATTTGTAGATAAGTCGCATACTTAGTTGCAATACAAATACAAAAAGGGTGGTGGACGTAGTGAGTAAAAATCTCATACCATTGTGAGCACCTGCTCATAGTGTCTATGAATATTTCCGCCCACGGAAAAAAAAAGTTTACATCATGAAATCCACATGGAGTCTCTTAAAGCCAATGCGAGTTTATTGATGTCCAACACGCATATTTTGCCATATTTTATATGTAGCTGAAAATAAGCATCATCGCTTAAGCGTATTTTTGTATTTATCAAACGTCGAAAATTCAAATGCTCAGGAGGCATTTTTAGACCAAGATCTCTATGAAAGATCTCTATGCAAATTCCGCCGAAATGTAGACTTAGAAATTCCCTACTGCTGTGAACATAGTGGAATCAACTAATTTGATTTTTGAGCCCCAGACACCCCACTCCGGACGGCAGACATACCTTTTTTAAAACTACTTTTTTGGACTAATGGTACCTCAAAACATGAAAATTTGTAAAAATGTAACTTTGAATTTTCGCGCTATCACAATACTTCTCTAATTTGTTATGTCAGTATTGGAAACCCGGATAGACGATAGCAATTGTGTTAAGGTAAGCATCAACAATGACCTTATTTTCATGAAATAATACAAAAAAAAAACCCTTAAAAGATATCAGAGATCAACATTCGACGTGATTTGTAAAATCAGCTGCTCATGCTGTTAACCTTGAATTTTCAAAAGATGGATGCCCTTCAAATGTGATTAAGTTTTTGACAGCTAAATCACCTGTAAAACCTATATGGAGCATCTAGCATGTAAGACCTCACGTTTCATTACATAAAAAAAAAATCCATTCAGGTCCAGAAAGGAATGTCATTGATCTTCTCAATCTGATCGCGATCATCAGACAATTTGAACAAAATTGTAAACATTTTGAATGATTGCTTCAATAAGACAGTTTGTCACAAATGAATTTCAATGGAATTAAGCAAATGCCAAAGAACTATAAAATGATGATCAAACGGGTTACATATGAGATCATCGCAAGATCACAACAGCATAAATCATAAATATTGAGTCATAAACAAGACAGACGAGATGTCACCTCTCCGTCAGTAGATCCCTCATCGAGAACGTCAATTTTCCTATCCACTCAAGATCATACGTTAATTTAAACGTCGTAAAAATTGTTTTATTGAATCATAGCAGGCCCAACAATATATACATACACGCACACAACAATTATCTAATTTTGAAGGAAAACTATTTGGAATATTTTTTGTGGCTTGTTATAGGTATGCCCGCCTATGTATAACATCCGATTCCATTCATTAGCGCACAAGGTCATGCAAAGGGCTATTTACCACAACGCCAATAGCTAATGGCGAACCAGGCGTTTTATGATGTTAGTATTCAAAAGTTGTTGGCAATCATTAAAAAAATTATTATTGAGCAATATAAAGTTTTCAGTGACGGAGGGTGATGATGAATTGTCACTTGTTAGTGAAGAGTCAATGCGAAGTCATATGACAATAAATTTGAATTGGAACTTGTAATGGAAACTGCGTTTTAGATATTTTTTTTCAATTTTTTTATCATTCACATGTTAGAGATCTCGTGCAGAGACAGACTAAGAATACCTCTGCAGTCGGTATGTCGCAAAAGTTGTTTAAGATTAAATCACTTCTAACGACATATAAAGGGTGATCCATTTCGAGGTTCCCTACTTTTTTAAAGAAAAAAAAACAGAAAATTCAAATTTAATGGAGAATGTTTATTATCATTTGAAAGAACATTCTTTGGCATTTATTTTTTGAAGATTATGTCTATCAAATGTTGGCCGTTGCTACGTCGCAGATGGTCCATCCGTTGAGTCCAATTTTCGATCACTCGTTCGAGCATTTCGACTGGTAACTGGCGAATGACACGCGTGATGTTTTCCTCCAAGGCCTGAATCGAAGCGGGTTTGTCGGCATAAGCTTTTGACTTTACATATCCCCACAGGAAAAAGTCTAACGGTGTGATATCACACGATCTTGGTGGCCAATCGACCGGCCCCCCAAAGCGTGAAATTATGTGCTCACCGAAATGTTCTCTCAATAAGTCCATTGATTGATGCGATGTGTGGGAAGTGGCGCCGTCTTGCTGAAACCAAATGTCGCCGAGATCACGAGCTTCAATTTCAGGCATCATATTTCGGTTATCATGGCACGATAACGGTCGCCATTGACGGTTACGTTCGCACCGGCATAATTTTTAAAGAAATATGGACCGATGATTCCACCGGCCCACAAACCACACCAAACCGTTGTTTTTTCTGGATAAAGTGGCAGTTCTTCAATCTCTTCAGGTTGCTCTTCGTCCCAAATGCGGCAATTTAGTTTGTTTACATACCCATTGAGCCAGAAATGGGCCTCATCGCTAAACAAAATTTGCCTCGAAAACGTCGGATCTTCTTGGAACTTTTCAAGAGCCCATAGAGCGAAGCGATGTCGCTTGAGAAGGTCGAGCGGCTTCAGTTGTTGCACAAGCTGTATTTTGTACGCTTTCAATTTAAGATCTTGACGTTCTATACGTCAGTCCGAGTTGCTGCGAACGGCGCCGAATCGACTCTCTACGGTCTTCGTGTACACTCTCAGCTACGGCCGCTATATTTTCTTCACAGCGTGCTGGACGTGGTCTATTCGGTCGAATATTATCCAATAGTGAATGCTGGGTCTCAAAATGGGTGATGGTGTTGCGAATAGTACGCTCAGTAGGCCGACCATAAGTTGAGCGAAGTGCACGAAACACATTCCTCACAGAACGTGAATTTTCATAATAAAGTTGAACAATTTGTAAACGTTGTTCACGCGTAAGTCTTTCCATTATGAAATGCCAAACAATACTAAACAAAAATAACATGACAGCATGACACGACTCACACGTGATCTGTCAAAAAAGGCTATTGAAAAAAGTATCTCTACTTGGATCACCCGTTACTTAGATGCTACGGAAGTGTGCATTAAGTCCATTGGGTTGTTGACACGACTAGAGAGTAGCTGTGTCGTCAGATAGAGAGATCAAGCACGAAAGCAAATACAAAGTTTTAGCGCAACAGGCTGGTACCCAGGGCCGAGCTTTCTCACTATCATTATTGTGTGGGTGTGTACTTCTTACACGATGGCGGGACCTCCTGTTTTATACCGACTCCGAATGGTCAACTTCAGATAAGTTTTTCTTGTCAAGTGGTAATACTGGGATGATTTGACAGAACATCGCGAGAGTAGGGTAAAGCAGAACTTTTGCGCGGTAGTTCATCGCAGTAACCATCGCGCCACTGAGCCCGAGAAATAGATCGAACGAAACTATATAAGAAGCATGCGCGTTAAACATTCGTTCTTTAGACGAAATTGAAGAAACATTGCCGAAATACACCTTCTCTTCAGACTATTAATTTTTTGAATTTTGCATGAAATAATTCCTGTTTTTTTTTTTGAAACTTGCAATCCAAAGATAGCATTTAAGGCTCAATGTTTTGTTCAGACACTTTTTCGAATGTCCATATAACTTGACCAAAAATACTGTCGCACCTTGTTCTGCTGACTTCGGCATCGTCTACATATAAATATTTCAGGTATCTTTATTAAAATTAGAGGTCCAAAAACTAGTAAAAATCAACGGAGAGAAGAAAGTTTCAGCTAGTGCTGTTATATACAACTAACTAAAATAATCCGATTTTCTAAATTCGGCCGTATTTCGTATCGTATCAGATGAAAAATTAAGCTGATTAAGCCTTCACTCTCTGAAATTCGCATTTGTTTCGCAACCAACGCTTGACCCCATTTCGCATTAGAAAGAGAAATAAGGCCAGTTCGCCATGAACCTGGACATCAACCAAAGAGTATAGAACTATATACAGTGTGACTCTCATGCAACGCAAAATTTTCTTTGTTGGGGTACTGATATTGATACCCCAATGTTCACATTGCTACCCCAGCATCAAACAACAGTATAGGTGATGCATACGATCGACGAAATTTCCCCTTTGCACTTACCGCCAGGCGTCTGAAACGGCTACAAAATGTTTAGCTGTGATGCGTACTCAATGTCTTTGGCATCAACCAACATGTCCTTAGCTAAATGTCTCCGGTTGCGCACTTCAAGTTGGTTGAGGTCGGTTTCTACTTGTTCGTGCCACTTATGTCGAGGTCTTACTCTACTGCACCGACGCCTGCCTGGGGATCAAACCGACTTCGATCTGGAGTATTGGTGTCTATTCGTTCTACATGTCCTAGCTTACTTGAACGTCCAATGCGGAGTTTTTAGACCAGGGGCATGTCGTTGTACAGTTCGTATGGTTCTTGGTTGAATATTTGTCTCCATAGACCGTCAACGCAAACGGAGCCGAAGAATTTGTCTCTCGGAACGACAAAGGATTTCTTCATCCGCTTTTTATACGCTCCATGATTCAGCGCCGTAGAGCAGGGCTGAAATGATCGGGGTCTTATATTGGATCTCCATTGTAGTTCGAGTGAGGGCTTTACTACTGAATTGACTTCTTAGCCCGAAGAAACAGAGGTTGGCAAGAGTAATTCTTCGTTTAATTTCTGACGAGAGGTTGTTGTCAATGTTACTAGCGGAGTCAAGGTAAACAAAGTCCCGCACTAACTCAAAGTCATATCTGTCAATGGTGACGTTTCGTCCGATTCGTCGATTTTTTGTATCTTTTCGTGTTGACAGCATATACTTTGGCTTACCCTCATTTACTGCTAAACCCATTTTAGCCGCTTCCTTCTCTGTGCTAGCAAACTGCCAATGCTGTCAATATCATCGGCGTATGCTAGTAGTTGCACAAATTTTTGGAATATTTTGTCTCGGTAGTTGGCCCGGGAGTTTTGCATAATCCTCTCAAGAACCAAACCGCCTTCCCTAAATCCTTTTTTGGTATCGAATGTGTCGGTTAGGTCGCTTCCGACCCTAATGGAGCAGCGAGAATCCTCCATCGTCATCCTGCACGAGTTTGGGCTTTATACCAGAACTAGAGATGGCTCTGTATAGTTTGTCTCTATAAATGCTGTCAAATGCGGCTTTGAAATCGATGAATAGGTGGTGGGTATCGATCTAGACGTCTTGGGTTTATTTCCAGATCTGCCGAAGTGTGAAAATTTGATAAGTTGTGGACTTTTCTGGCATAAAAGAACACTGATAAGGGCTGATTAGGTTATTAAGAAACGGTTTCAGGCGTTACCATGTTACGGCAGATATGATCTTATGTTGAGCAGACTTATGCCTCTATTGTTGGCGCAGTTCAGAGGGTCTCTTTTTTTTAATCGGTCAAACGATGATGAGCCAACTTGGAGTGCGCAACCGGAGGCAGTTAGCTAAGGACCGGGCTAATTGGAGAGGCATGTTGGTTGAGGCCCAGGTTCATTCCGGACTGTGCTTTCATCCGACCAAATTGTATTTATGAGTTGGTGAATGACACCTCCCAAATATATTTGTAATTCTAGCCAGGAAAGTCGTTACTTCCGGCAGTCTTGATAAGTCTTAGTTTAAATATTGCTATCCTTACTTTGCTTAAGTCGGGTGTTTTCGCTGTCGTCGCCAATATTGAATTCCTCTTGATTGTGCTTAATTGTTTAATCGAAAGTGTAATATATACGTGTTACGCGAAGGCATTGGCTGTCTCTTGCGATTATTTAAGGTAGTGAGCTTTGTTGTGTCGTTTTTTCCTGCGAGACTAACGCGTTTCGCTTGTTCATCAACTTGCTCTCAAAATTTAAGTTAACAGCTCATTTAAATCGTCGTCAATAGTCTTGAAAAGGAAGAACTTTATTGTTGACAACCATTCAAAAGGAAGACGATAACAACAACACCTGCATGTGCACTAGCTTATGCTTAAAGTTTTTAAAAAAAGTAAGAGGCTGCAAAAAGAAAGTGGAGAATTTTATGAATTCTTTACGTCAGCAATGCTAATGGAAATGAAGCCTGTGACCTGGTAGATAAAGGTTAAGCATCGTTTGCCCGGTCCTTAAATGAATCGCTCTAAAATTGTGCCCATGTAGAATAATATCTCTCCTCAACGTTAGTTCCCTACGAGATATTATGTGCCACATTGGAGTGGACAAAAAAAATCCACAAAGTTACACTTTACCAGTCCTGCAGGTAAAAACCCAAAAAAGGCAAAATCGAAAGCTACAACTACAACAAAATCGCATTTATAGAGACGAGGTATCATCCTGATACCCCTAGAAACATCTAAAAGTATGCATATAACAGCGTTCTGAAAATTAGTAAGCTTTACTCTTGACCTGCTAATATTCTTGGCATGCAGGGCCCCAAACAAAGCTTTTCCATTCATTTGTATGTGCAGAGTTATACTTTTGCTCAAAGAACCCGGAATGGTCAAATTAAAAGCTTTTCATGACTATTTTTTCCACATCCTAGCGAATCTATCCGAAAGCAATTAATTCGATTAAGTATGAAACGTTTTCGCACCACGTTTACTCTAAATGATAAAACGTATCCACAGAACCGTCGTACAAGAGAACTCATTGCTGCGGTAGAGCGTAGCGTAGTGGAAGACCCGAATCAGTGTATCCGCCATCATGCTCGGGAATTGGATGTGTGTCCATTCACTTAATGGAAGATTTTTCGGACAGATCTTGGCTTGCGTGCTTACAAAATCCAACTCGATCAAGAATTGAAGCTACAGGTTCAACTAGCTAGTCGTAGATTCGGTGATTGGGCTTATGTTGAAACACCGTTACATCCACAAAAACTGACTGTCTGGTGTGCTTTAGGGGTTGCTGGAATATTGGTCCTTACTTTTTTAAAAACGATGCTGGCCAGAACGTTATAGTCAATGGTGAATTTTTCGTTCATCAGTTGAACAACCATGATGTGCAGGAGCTGTGGTTTCCACAAGACGCCGGAACATGCCACACAGCTTGTGCCACAATTGATTTGTTGAAATAAACGTTCGGTAAGCGCATAATTTCGCGTTTTGGTCCTGTGAATTGGCCTCCAAGATCGTGCGATTAAACTCCGCTTGACTATTTTCTGTAAGGATATGTGAAATCGGTAGTCTACACAGATAAAGACGAAACGATTGACCACTTGGAGGGCAACATTCGCCGCGTTATTGCCGATATACGCCCTCAAATGTTTGTACAAGTAATCGAAAATTGGACCTCCAGATAAGACTACGTCCGAGTCAGCCGTGTCATACGCCAGAAAATATATTTAAATTATAATGCCAGAGGATTATCTTTCCAATAAAATAAAGTTCATGGCAATTTTAAAACATCATCTTTGTTTTAATCCGTTTAAAAGTCCTACACCTCTAAAAAGAAAAAACAGCATTTATCTCTTTAAGTTTTCAACAGCATCTGGATAGCTAGAAATGGTTTTAATGGTCGTCGACAATACCAAGGAAAGAGCGACACACAGACTATACAGTGACCAGAGTGGAATGAACAACGACATACACCATTCCCTTCATCAACCCACTAACCATAATTTTCAGATGTTTCACTACCTTAATGATTGCTTCCAAATTTAGGTTCTTTTAGGCTTTTTTAACAGCCATGAAAGCTAGTGTGCTTGTGTGTACAGATTTTCTCTTACTATAGCGATGTTGTGATACAGACAGCAGATTTATTTCGAAGCTATTGAGAGGAAGTATACCTAAAGATCAGTCTTTCCAAGGTTTAACAGATGAATGATCGACCTGAGGTCCTTAAAACTAACGTACACTATTTCCACAGATTTGGCCATAAATCTGGTCTTGAGAATATAGACCAGCACGAGTAAGATGGTAACAAACTTTACTGCTCCGCTATCATTTCCGATGACTACATCTCGACAAAAGTCATACGAAGAATAACTCTTGCCCAGGTTGAGGATGTAAGCCAGGTAAATATCGTCACGTCAGAAGTAGAACGACTCAGATCAGAGGCCATATAACTCTTGTCCAAAATGCAGTTAATTACCAACGTTCTTGAATGTCCAAAGTGAGTTTTTTTTTTTGCTAGGTCTATGTCGCTGTCCAACTTGTAAAGTTTTTTTGGTTAAAACTTTTTCTTCATAGTCCATCAACGAAAACGTAACCGAAGATTTCCTCGAAACTACAAAGGAGTTTGTTCATCCGCTTTAGACATAATCCATGCATCTGCAGCGTAAAGTGGAACCAGGATAATCAGGGTCTCAAATAATATCTCTTTAGTAGTTCGAATAAGGGTTGTATTATTAAAACGCATTTATAGCCCGGAAAAGGTTGACAAGATGTGGTCAAATGGTAGACAATGCGATCACATGAGAACTTAAGAGTTTTCCCTTAACTCATGCCTACCAACACCGTCTCTCAGCCATCATTTGGCTACATAAAACCTTGTGCACAACATGGGTTTCAACCTTTTTGGATATATTTGGCGTTAGCAGATAAGTACGGATGAATGTCCTTTTGCTAAGGCAAGAAGCCACCTGTGGATTAGTGAAACGCCACATCACGCCACTCAATTTTTGGATTTCTAGTTTCAAAATAATGTCCGTGATCCACAGGTTTTCAAAAAGTTGGCAAGTCTTATCCAGAATGCTACTTACCATGACTTCACAAATAGTTGAACAAATTTGAACGCTCTAATCAATAAAACGATCGGAAGAAATCGTTTCGCTTCAGATGACACTGAGTACGATTATTGTCGATTGGCTAGACGCCATCGCACATACAACATATAGGCGAGAGAATCCCGACAGTCCCGACGACAATCTTTTCTTCTTTTTTTTTAAATTACCCGATTGGAGTCACGTGGGTACAATTTGACATTTGATGATGAGACCTGATCCAACATCATGCAGACAAGGTCTAAAAATATCCACTTCTGCGAACGCAATCAATTGAGGACCCAGTTACCATTAACCAACTGTAGCTCCCGGGGTGATTTGTATCCTTGTAAACAACAAAAAATATAAAATAAAATAGACAGGACGCATCATAATTTGATTCGCAATCACAACCAACGGTATTAATACGAAAAATTACTCCGATGCCACCCGCATCACGCACACTTGTTTTTCGCTCCCTGGCGGTGGCTTTTTAGGGGGATGCTATGTTTTATTGGGAAGAGGTCATGACGTGACCTGATTGAAATAAAATAGATTGGTAATTTCGTATCAAACTGTGTGCCCGTCCAGAGGCGGGTAATCACAGTCATTCGGATAACAAGTGCCCTGATTGTTCAATGTGTGTGTGTGTGCGCAGCGCCACTTGACTGTGGCGTCGTGTTGTTGCACAAATGCCGAATTGAATGCGAATTAACCCAACAGGTGGCAACATGTGTGTGTGATATTGGAAAAGGGCGCCCCTTGCGAGGAGTAGTCGACTCACTTAGACTCAAGGGTTTTCAATGAAGGAATTCATTCGGCTGTTTGTTTATGTGTTTTCTTTTCAGAAATAATGGTTTGGGATCATCCTTGACTGAATAGGATAGGTGGCACAGTAATAGGATGGTAGATACCTAACAATGGGAGTACCGTCTAGTCGTGGTTGATAAAGGTTGGTGGCAAATGGTGAATGTTTTTTTTTTTTTTTTGTGAAATCCTTTAGAGATGTTAATACGAAAATAACAGGATAATTCACTGACTAGGCCAATTATTGTATGCGGTGTGTAGTTAAATTGTTAAGGATTCACTATAAATCTGGAGACGAGATTGTGTGCGGACTTGTTATTTCCATGAATTGTGCAAGGGTTCGCTGTTCATTTCGCGGTAGCAGTGGCGGATGATTTGTATGCGGCGTGGGTGTAGCAATTTAAAACGCCGCCTACTTTAACATAAATATTTTGGTTCTTATATGAATCAGTAATATTTTTACTTGATTTACTTTGTATTCTATCTTGAGATCATTTCTAGGAATTGTTTTCTACAAATGGAAATATGGTGGGTTTTTCAAAAAACATGTTTATAGTTTCTCTAATTATGCACCAAATCCTACACATGAATGTGTCGTTTTCACTAAGGGACATCCTCGCCTTTTCCCGATGGCAACGGAAAAATGCCGTAGTTGGAGTCAGCGGTAGCGGATAAAGTTAATAACCTACATAAGCTACTTTATGATATTTAATGAACCGGAACTTTTGATTTTCCGTAGTTAGTAAGGGCCTTTGAACAGAGATGGCGTATGGGTCGAAAAGGACAACGGCGATGCTCAATCTCATAGTGGCCAGCGCTCCGGCTTTTTAGAGGATTAATATGTACATTGGTACTGGCCCGTCTGCTTAAGGGTTACACTTAGCAATAACTGATCATTTTATTATCACGAAGCAAACAAAAGCCTCAGAAATTACGGATTTTATTGTTTACAAAGGTGCTAAGCAAAAAAAAAGGAAAACATGACCCTGCAGTACGTTGTGGTCCATGCTTGGGCCTATCACCTATAGACCCTCTTTCTTCGAAATCATTCAATTTAAGAGTGCGTTTTGTTGGCACGTTGTTTCTCCCAAAAATTTCACATAACTTTCTCAACGTCATAGTAATCAATGATTGATTTTGACAAAATGTTTTAACGATTAAAACGCGTTGGTTTATCGAATATTTTTTCATAATAAATTTGCCAGTTGTCTACTTTTCTACTGGCAAATATGAACTGTCAAGAGTAATGTTTTCCGAAACGGCGGCAAAACAAAGTAGTATACCTTCCCGGCGGACACCCTGTAGTTTCTATAGGAAAATGTCCTCAAAAAGTGGCAAAATACTCATATTAGTAAAGGGTGATCCAAGTAGAGATACTTTTTTCAATAGCCTTTTTGACAGATCACGTGTGAGTCGTGTCATGCTGTCATGTTATTTTTGTTTAGTATTGTTTGGCATTTCATAATGGAAAGACTTACGCGTGAACAACGTTTACAAATTGTTCAACTTTATTATGAAAATTCACGTTCTGTGAGGAATGTGTTTCGTGCACTTCGCTCAACTTATGGTCAACATAATCGGTCTACTTAGCGTACTATTCGCAACACCAGCATTCATTATTGGATATTTGATTCCTGTGGGGATATGTAAAGTCAAAAGCTTATGCCGACAAACCCGCTTCGATTCAGGCCTTGGAGGAAAACATCACTCGTGTCATTCGCCAGTTACCAGTCGAAATGCTCGAAAGAGTGATCGAAAATTGGACTCAACGGATGGAACGAACGGCCAACATTTGATAGACATAATCTTCAAAATATAAATGCCAAAGAATGTTCTTTCAAATGATAATAAACATTCTCCATTAAATTTGAATTTTTTGTGTTTTTTTCTCTAAAAAAGTAGGGAACCTTGAAATGGATCACCCTTTACTAGTAACGTTTTTGCATCAAACGTTGTTTTGCAATCTCTTTAAAAAAATTTACTGAAAACGCTCCCAAAAAGTCTGATTGTCTAAATATCCTCCTAAGACACTTTTTCAAAGTTCTTTACCGTTTGAACAAAGCCACAATTTTTTAAAAGTTGGCGTGGCAGTGGGAGGTTACTAGTCCCTACAACAAATTACTATACAATTTTGAAACCAGACTTTCACGGATATCAGAAATCAAAGCTATATACTCCATCATTGAACGTTCAGCGAATTTTACGAACGCACAAAACAGGGACTCCCCAAAGTTAGTTCGGACACCACCAGTGCAGTAAGTCTCCTACTTACTTACTTATCGGGCTTGCGCCCCGTGAAGAGTCTCTGCCTGTGACACTGCAGCCTTCCATCCTATACAATTCCTGGCTTGCTGCTTCCAGTTGTCTAGACCAAGCGCTCTGGCATCCACGATGGTTTGGTCTTTGAAACGGAGGTTCGTACTCCCTTGCCTTCTCGAACCTGGGAGCTGGGATTAGAAGATTCCCTTAGCTGGAGCATTATTGTCCATTCGCTCGATGTGGCTTAATAAAGTCGACGTGTTTTGGCTTTTTGGACTACATCCACATCTTGTTACAGCTCATAGGGATCGCGGTTGTATCTTCTCCTCCCTTCGGCCTTCTGGCACACAGGGCCAAAAATCCGCCGAAGTATTTTTCTCATCAGCTCTCCCTCTCTGCTTATATGCTTATGCACTCGGCGCCATAAAGCCGAACTGGCAGGATAAGGTTTTTGTAGAGTACACATTTCGTCCTTCGAGTAAGGAGTTTGGAACCCAGTTGTTTCGCCAAACCGAAGTAGCAACGGTTTCCTAGGGTATTTCTTCGCCGGATCTCCACTAGAGTGTCGTTCGTGGAGTCTCTTTCTACTTTTATTTAAAAGCAATAAAAAAGGTCGGTGTAATACCTAAAAGTATGCACACCATCTTGAATTTCTTCAAATTTAACGAACACAAAAAAAAGTGACTCCCCGAAGCTAGTTCGGACACCACCCATGGAGTTTAAGTCTCCACTACATCCAAAATCTTTCCTATCCTCTCTTTCTTCCCCTTCTCTAACGCTCGTACTATGGTAACATATAAAAGGCTACTCATAACCCCTTGAGTACGTGTAAATTATAAAAAAAAAGGTGAACTCCTTAACTACCTAGAAATTGCTGCTATCAATACTGACGTTTTGTCCTAGGCGGTGCACAGATGCTTTTTTGTTCATTGTCTTGTCTTACTTAGTCGTGTCCTCATTTACTTCAAGGCCAACGGATTTCGCCTGTTCTTCAATAGCCATGAACCCTTCTATCACGGAACGCTGGAAGCGACCGATGATGTCAATATCGTCTGCATAGGCCAGCAGCTGGACGGACCTATTGAAAATAGGAATAAGTCTCCACTACATCCAAAATCGTTCCTAACAATCTCTTTCTTCCCCTTCTCTTACGCTCGTACTGCAGTAAAACATTTTAAGAGTGCGTGCAAATTATAAAAAAAAAACAGTTGTTATCGAAATCTTTAATGGTAATCAATGCCATATCGCGAGTTCACATACTTTTGTATTTGTGAGCAACTAAAAACCGTTGGAGAAAGTCTACACGTATTTAATCATAATTAAATAAATTCCATTTGATAATTACCAGCCGTCGAACTTCAAACTGGTTGCATCTCAATAAACATGACGCCCTGCCAATAAAACTCTAAACAAATGGTATCGCAATTATCAACAGAAAATTTCCCACACTATCAGGCAGTTAACAACAAAATAAAAAAAAATCAACATTTGAACAGACAATCATCGTAGATACTTTCGCCGCGGGTATCTAGTTACGATAGTACATTCGGTACACTAGAATATGGCGCCGAATTCATTGACCTGCTTTTGTGTTAATTGATCAACGAACAAATGCAGACAACATTACCATGTTGTGGTTGATTCTGGGTTTTTCCATACAGACACCGACAAATACGCGATAACAACTTGAACAAGAACCTCAACTTAACCTACAAATCAGAAGAAATTCGGGCAAAAATCGTTAATTAGGCTCAGACCTCATTACACCCTACTTCATGTATACATTCAGGAAATTCAATTTGACATACAAAACGATCGAATGGATCCGTATACGGATCTGCTACACCACGCCGAGGTCAATTACCCCAAAGGTTGTTTTAAAACACTTTTCCCCGTAAAAGTTAAAAAAAAAAACTACACTCACACTCTCTACGATCATTAACAAAATATGCTTAAGATTGCTTCGTATATGTGAATGAACCTAGAGAACCGCCAAAACGACAGGTACCTTATGGGTCTTGGTCGGAGGAAGAGCGATTTCTTTCGTTTTCAGCGAAAAGCTAAGTTAAACGTTGCAATTGTTGGAATACCACTTACCCATGTAATTGAGATGATCAACAAAACTACACAATACCAATACAAACAGCAAATTCTGCCCAGAGGCAGAGGCAATGAAAAACTAACCAAACCCAAGGTTTGACGTGCGATTTTTTTTTTTTTGCAAAACTCCGTGAGACATACCGTCGTCATCATTGTAGTTGAGAGTTATGTCCAAGTGCCTTCTTCATCATCTCAATCGAGACTTGACTCTGGCTTAATCCGATTTTTCTGAATGAAACCAGCGATGTCTTCAAGTGTAAACGTAGGCAGTGCCAAGAAGTCAATGTGTTCACATTGCTGTCAAATTCGTGGCCATTGTAGTCGCATTGAGTTAGGGAGCTAACAGACTTCAGATACATTATGTTTGTTTTTGGCTATTTTTAGCACAAGTTGGACTACTTTAAAAATCTTTTTTTGTATTTCTGTTTGGTTTGGAATTTTTTTTTGCGCAGTCTTTTGATGAAATATTTGGAAGTCATTAACTGGGAAAAGTGTGGAAAAAATACAACTTGAGCGAGTCTGTAAACGGATAGACCAGTGGGCAGTCGGAATGATATCTATGGAATTGGAACGACATAAATATACAGGAACGGTTAATTTATCGAAAGATATAATTCTTTAAAAGCGAACGTTTACTTAGCTTTGGATAATTAGTTTATTTCTCAAGCACAAAAAAAAAACTGTCAAATGAAAAATTAAATATCTAGTACATATTACCGTCCTATAAAGAGCTCATATTTTTGTTATATTTTTGCTAAAAGAAAAATGGGATTTGCAGCTTAACTCCGATTTGGGAAGGGAAGAAGGATCTCCTCTATCGGTCACATGTTTTTTAATAGCTTTTAACCAACTAAGTGAGATTATCTCTAAATACAAAGATCTAGATCACTGTATCTATGCAGATGATGCATATATATTATGTAAATACAATGACCTAGATAAAACAAAAACTATATTTTCTCGCTTGATTAACGATATTCATGAATGGTCCTGTACCTCTGGATCCAAACTATCTTTGGAAAAATGTAAATTAATTCACATTTCACAATACTAAAGTAGAAACAGTAGCTAACCTAAATGTTCTAGGATTATTAATAAATAATAGATATAATTGGAAACCTCACTGTACAAACCTTAAGAAATCTTTAGCAGCAAGGCTCAATATCATTAAGTATCTATCATCAAAGAAAAGTAATGTTCATGTTAATTCACTCTGTAATATCTCATTGTTCGTCTTAAGTAAATTGGATTACGCATTGGCCATCTACGGTTCCTGCCCTAAATCAACCAAAAGTGTAATAGCACCTACATATCACCAAGCAGCAAGGAGAAGCCTAGGCGCTTTCCCAACCACACAGATCAAAAATTTACTCGCTGAGGCCGGGCTTCCGTCCTTAGAAGAGCGCTACCTCGAAATCATGGCAAAACTCTATGTCAAGCTTTACTTCCAAACAGGATCGATAATAGATAAGGATGCTAATAAAGCTATTGCCCACACACGTGTCAGAAGGATTCCTTCCACAATACATATCATCCTGGAATCTGGTAATAAGCTAAATCTATCTTGCAATAAAATAGCCAAATACACCCCGACACAACCACCATGGGCAATCCATAAAGATTCAGTGGTTCTCCTATTACAAGAGTTTCGCAAGGACACTACTAGTAATGGTATATATCAATCACGATTCCTCGAAATCTCAACGGACCTAAAACGTAAAGGCAGGAGCTTTATATACACAGAAGGCTCGAAAACAGATACAAACACAGCTTTTGCAGTTGTAAACCAAGATGGCTCTACAATCATACAAGGAGTCCTTCCAAATATTGCATCCATTTACACCACTGAAGCACTGGCTATACTAGAAGCAGCAAAGAAAACTTCTCAAATACCCGGCAAATGGGTCATCTGCTCTGATAGTCTATCTGTACTGCAAGGCATCGTTAATGCTCATAATGACACACATAACCAAAATAAGAGACATCTTAAATAAATCGAGATTAAAGATAAAACTAATGTGGACACCAGGTCACGTTGGAATAAAAGGCAACGAGTTCGCAGATGTTGCCGCCAACTCCGTGCTTCAGGCTCCCACCTTCACATACTACACCTTCTCACGTTTAGACCTAAAGAGACACATACACCAGGAAAGCCAGAACAAACAGCTACTTGAATGGGAACATTATGCACACCACTATAAAACAGTCAACCCAACCAGAGTCCAGCCAAATTTCCCAACAGATATCCCCAAAAGTGACGTAAAGAGGTTTATCCGACTGCGCCTTGGTCACACTGCATATACCCATCAGCACCTGCTTAAAAAGGAATCACCCCCAGCCTGCCCCAATTGTTTCACGCCGATAACGGTAGCGCATCTACTTAATCCATGTTTCCTATTATCACATCACTCACACCTAAACAACTATAGTTCAAATCAAAATCTATTGGAACTACTCAGAGAACCAAATAAAAGCAATATTGTTAAGATAAAATATATTTTAGAACAACTAAAAATTAAGATATAACTATCATTAATACCAAGAGCCGAAAGCCTTTGCTGCTAGTTTGCTCTTATCATTTATATTTTGTAACAATTTTAAATTGTACATTAATATTCTAATAAATAAAAAATAAATAAATAAATCCCCTCGGATGTTTTTCAGAACTTCGCAAGAGGTGGGGGAGTAATAAAAAAAAGTTAAAAGTTAACGTTTACCACTACGCCAAGTGCACCAACAAGATGAATGTCCAGGTCCTTTATTGTCTATGTTTGATAAGTTAATAGACAGAAACTAATCATAGACAGTTTTTTTGCAAGTCCGTTTTTTAAACTAGCCACACTGTTTGTCAGTTTTACAGTTGAAAGTTGACAAACAGAGCGAACAGATGACGTTATTGCCGTTGTGGAGCGCACTGTTAAGGAGAATCCGAATTAGTGAATTCTCATCGTGCACAGTAATTGGAGCTATGCCCATCCACGTTGTGGAAGATTTTACGTAAGGATCTTCACTCTCTCGTGATGATCTGACAAATCATCCGAGTAGTATCAATTGTCATGGAAAGCTTATCTCAACTTAGCCGTTCGGATTCGGCATAAAACAGGAGGTCCCGTCATCGTGCTAAAAAGTATACACACACACACAGGAATGGTTGTTGGGAACAAAAGTTAGGCCCTGGGTACGAACGAGCCTGTTGCGCCATAAGTTTATTATTTTTTATCTTCACTAAAAGACTTCTAAGATCCAGCTTGTACAAGAGTTGAAGCCGCGTGACAAATATACGCATGCGTCGACGGTTCGGCGAATGGGCCGAAAGTAGCATTCAGCTTGATCGTCATTTCCAACGCAATATTTGTTTCTCCGATGCGGTCCATTTTTGGTTAAATGGATATGTAAACAAGCAAAATTGCCGAATTCGGTGTGGAGAAAACCCAGGAGCCTTTTTTGAGATACCATTACAACCAGTAAAACTAACTGATTGGTATGCTTCACGAGATGGTGGAAGAGGGACGCTACAAAAGTTGAGCAACAGGGACAGCAAACGACGCCATATTTCTTGCCGCTCTTTTGACATTTCTACGAACCAACAACGAGTCGAAATTATTAAAATTTACAACCGAAATTCGGAGTCAGTGGCCTCAACGTTAAGAGCGCTACGTCCAATTTATGGTCGTCATAATCTCACTACAGGATAACAATTGAGCGTCTAGTGGAAAAATTTGAATCCACAGGCACAGTTCAACTTGTTCCCGTGCCAGTGAGACAAAGAAGTGCCCGTAGTGTCGAGAATATTGCTGCCGCTGAGGCTTCAGTTGAAGAAAGCCCAAATGTGTCTCTCACACGTCGTTCTCAAGCGTTGGGCATCTCTGTGACGTCGTTGTGGCGAATTTTGCGAAAAGATCTTGGCCTACATCCTCACAAGATTAAATTGACGCAAGAACTGAAGCCGCTTGATCACCAGAAGCGTCGTATGTTCGTGAATTGGGCTGAGCAACAACTTGAAAATGATTCGGATTTCCATCGAAAAAACATCTTAAGCGATGAGGCTCATTTCTGACTGAATGGCTTCGTCAATAAACAATTGGTCAGGCAGCAATCCACACGTACTCCAAGAGTCATCATTGCATCCCGAAAAAATTACGGTTTGGTGTGGTTTTTGGGCCGGCGGCGTCATTGGGCCGTACTTCTTCCGTGATGATCAAGACCGCCACGTTACTTTGAATGGGAATCGCTTCCGTTCAACGATAACCGAATATTTTTGGCCCCAATTGGATGACATGGACTTGGAGGACATGTGGTTCCAACAGGACGGTGCCACAAGCCACACAGCGAATGCCACAATCAATTTATTGGAAACCAAGATACCATTACAACCAGTAAAACTAACTGATTGGTATGGTGGAATCATCGGCTTATATTTCTTTAAGGAATGTTACCGTCAATGGAGAGCGCTATAGAAAAACCGTTTTCTGACTTCTTCGTTCCTTAGTTAAATGGCATCGACGTGACATAGCTTTGGTTTCAACAACAACATGCCACACGGTACGCGACATCATCAATTTATTGCGAAAAACATTTGCTGAGCGCATAATTTCGAGTAATGGAAATTCGTGATTGATCGAAGAATTAACCCTTGCCAACCGCTGTTTCTTCGGGCTAATAAGGCAATTCAGTAGTAAAGCCCTCACTCGATCTGCTAAGGAGAACCTGATCATGATCATCCCAGTCCTACTCTACGGCGCTGCAGCATGGACCGTTTCAAAAGCGGATGAAGAAATCCTTGGTCGATTTGAGAGGAAAATTCTTCGAAAAATCTTCGGTCCCGTTTGCGTTGAGGGGCTATGGAGACGAAGATTCAACCAAGAACTATACGAGTTGTACAGCGACATGCCCCTAGTCAAAAAAAAAACTCCGCATAGGACGTTTAAGATGGCTAGATAGAACAAATGGACACCAATACTCCGGCTCGCATAGTCTTCGATTCCCAGCCAGACGTTTGGACGCAGTAGAGGAAGACCTCGCCGTAAGTGTCGACCACAAGTTGAAACCGACCTCAACCAACTTGAAGTGCCCAACTGGAGGACCGGGTTGATTGGAGAGGCATGTTGGTTGAGGCTCAGGTTCATTCCGGACTGTAGCGCCACTTAAGTAAGGAAGTAAGTAATGGACAAGTGAACTTACGTCCACGATCCCGTTACCTCAGACCTATAGATTTTTTTTTTTTTTGGGTATGTATGGGTACCAGAGACGCTGGAGGATTTGAAAGTCAACGTTGGCAGTGTTAATGCTGATATACGGCAAAGGTTGCTCGATTAAATTGGGGCAAATTGGATTTCACGATTTCGCTTCTTTCGAGCTAGCTATGGTGCGCATATGACCAAATAGTTCATTAAATGGAGAGGAGGACACACATTTTTAAAGCCATCAAAAGTGTCATGGAAATGTCAGTGCTTGGTTATAAGCCTATAAAAAGTTGATAAGCCCTAATCTGTTCTTTTTTTTTAGAAAGATACTGTGTCATGGATAATAAAAATTCGTTCAACTTCACAGATTTGTCATTCATAAACGGAACACTATCAGAAAAGGTAGTAAAATATTATGATTCAGTGAGAGTACTCCAAGGCTACGCACTCAGTCGGCTTTTATTGAACCTGACATTTTATAAAGGAAAAGTCTGATTAAAGTGGCGTTAAAATTGCAGTTTTCGGATGATAGGACTGTCGTAAGCACTCTTCAACAATGTAATACTCTGTTAACTATAGCTGATCAGGAACCGGTTGACCATAACACGGAGGCGGTTCTTATCACCATCAGAAGCTGTTGAACACGTCAACGTTCAGGTTAAATACAGTATTGTACACTTTAAAGGAAGCTATTAGGAAGCTTGGTTTTATGATATATAACAGGTTCCACTTTTGAATCCATGTAGGGCGGTTAAGGGAAATCTCTTTGAGTATGAGCGGTAGGCGCGAAAAGACTTCTCGTGGAACAAATTTGGATAGGGTTACCGCAATCAAAGAATCTCTCCAACTGAAGAATTCCAAATACAGAATCAACATAGACTTATACGGTTAGTACAACACGTCCATGAGCTGTTTTGGCATATCGAGACAACAGGCCCTATGGGAATTCCAAGGCCCCTGAATAGAGATGATGGCGGATGAATCGGGAAGCCAGTGATAGACAATGGCAATGTCAGTTGAGCTTCGAGTTAACTACTCAATCATGGAAAAACCTTATAATTACGAACCTCGCAAAGAAATGATTATACATACTGTTGACTACCATGCTAAACGAAAAATTGACAACGACGTTCGTGTCTGCACCTCAAATTATAAAATCCCTCTCCTTCTACTACCATCTAGATTGAAATCGACGAGACTTTGGGTCATGGATCTATCAAAGCTACTTCCCTCCCAGCAATATTATCTGTAAGAAGTCTTATGAAAAACTATTGAAAGTCCTAAGCTGGTACAAATAAGAAATTTCTGCCATCCAGGAAAAACGATGCGATAGCGACAGATTAATGTAGGAAGTCCTATGCTTAGAAGAAATAAAGTCCATACAGAGCATGCAGAACGCGTACCCCTTAATATCTTGATTAATACTGTACCACCACCAACTAGTGCTAAAAAAAATGGCGACAATGTAAGCAAGCCACCAGATCGGCTGCAAATGATGTGATAGTTTTGGTGCAGTGAATTAACCCCCACGGAAATAAGCCCCGTGGGGCTTAATTCCCAACAAAGCTTCTGTTAATGCCTTTAGCTTGTGGGTTTATTTCCTTTTCATGCATCCAAACTCGTACACATCGCAAATCCAACAGCAAACCCAAGCAGGGGGTTGCAGGGGGGCAGCATGCCCCTCCACTCACAGTCAAACTTTTCAAACACCAAACTTGAATAGAATTCCAATTTTAAAGGGGTTAATGCTGTTTCATGGCGGGGCTTGAAATACTTCCCCGGGGGGGCTATTTCCTTTTATTTGGGAAATAAGTCACATGAGGCTTATTTCCGTGGAGATTATTTCACTGCGCCGATAGTTTTCTCCCGCCCACCAGGAGGAGACTCCTGGTTTGATGAAGAATTTCACCAGATGTTGGCAGTCAAAAATGAAACACACAAGGCAGAGCTAAAGGTGATGCGGTTTCTGAGATTTATATGCAACAAAGGAGGGGCTTTCTGCAGGGTGCCTAAGTGTAGTGACATTCCAGGGAACTGTAAGGCTGATAAACTCGGCAGATATGGAAATAAGTTACCTGTCGCACCGGACACGGGTGCACTAAGTATTCCTATCGTTACATTCAAAAGCTTACTTGCCAAACAAATTTTGCCAAAGCTGGTCTTAGAAGATCCAAGGGACTGATCTCGCTCGCTAGATTAGATATATGCGCCACCATAGGTATCATCACTGGACTCTGTCTAATAGGTAGGCTTACAGAAAGCTTGCCCTTCATTCGAACGAGTTATGCAGAACGTGGACGAAAAGGAAGAAGAAAAAATACTTCATCTCTTTTGTTAATGCCCGGCCCTATAAAACAAAATGAAGCTTCATCTTGGAGCTTACTTCTTTCTAAACCTCTGCGATTTGTCAGACACGGAAGTAAGAAGTCTCTTCCGTTTCATTAATAGTTCGGCTAGGTTTTCTTGCAGGTAACAAAGAGTGGTATCACAATTGACCAAAAAATGGTCCAGGTGTGCTGGCAAATTGCTGGCAACTGCTTTAACCTAACCTAACCTGACGAGGCTTCCAAAATATACCTAAAAAATTAAATGCCAGATCCACAAAACGGAGACTGTATAAACTTTGAGAGCTATAGAGACAAACGGCTTCTCAACATCGCGTAAAAGATCCTATTTAAACCGTTCACCAACCTGATCTCTGCGCTTGTCAGTGTGGCCTTAGGATAGAAATGTCCACAACTGATTAAATCTTCAAACTTTGTCAGATTCTGAAAAACATTCGATTTCAAAGTTCAAAACCGCATACGCCAGATTTTATAGAGGGGAACTATCCAGTTTTGATATTCCGCCCAAACTCGATCGTATGTCCACAATAATTCGGGGTACTCCAGCAGGGTTGAAAACGACACCACCGAAAAAACTACTAAGCAATGCCTGGGAGGTTTGATTGAAAAATTATTTGGAAAAGCGTCAATCCCGGTTATATTGGCATGACACAATGATTCAAATTGCAAACTTTACAGGCTGTACATCGACAAAAAACTTGTCAAAAAAATCCACTTTGGGTTTTCAAGATCGGATATGTAAAGGGAATGAACATCAATGACATAAAGTATCTTCGAATTCAATTTAGATGGTAATAGCAGGAGAGGAGATCTTAATTTTAGAAACTTGAAATGCGCAACTGGGGGAAGCTATCTGAAAAGCGGGCTAATTGGGAAGGGATGTTAACAGTGTTAAAGTCATGTTATCCATGTGTTCATTGACATAGCAACATTCATAACAGCAACAACGGTAGCAGCGATGTTAATGTTAAAGTCAATAAGGCTCAATTTGTGTCAATGTATTTCCAGCAAAAAAAATGTTATAAATGAAAAACCAACGTTTTTACTTCTTGGTATAAGTCAAACAACGCTAGATAGGTTAGAACCTGTTTTTATAAAAAAAAATAATACAAATCAACCCTTACAACAGTCGGCAGTATTCATTACTTTCTGTTTATTGTTTTTGAAGTTATTTCATTGATAAAAATTATTTATTAGAAGCACGGCGCATTTTCTTAATTTTGAATAGTCCATCCGAGTATTTTCTGCAAAATTTGCACCTCTGGCAACGCTTTCTCAGTAGTCGACATTTTGTCATGCTTTATCATGTGCTGTACGTATTCGACAAGTGCACGTTTAATGTCTTTTTTATTTTCAATGCTATACAGTTACCAAAGCCTAGCACTTAAAATAGAATCTAGGAAGCATTTTGTCACATACATAAGTGGCCGTTGGCGCTCTCTCAAGTAATGATAAGATATTTTTAAAATGCCGTAACATTCAGCTAATTAGTTGTTAACTTCTAGAGACTGAAACAAATCAAAAAACAAATGTCTAGATTTTGTACACTTAATTGCGTCAACTGCAACGTCAACTATAAGAATCTAGAACGAATTGATTTCAGTGCAGGAATATGGGGCGTCGATTACGTAGGTACTTAAAACATTAAAACAAAAGTTTTTCTTTTTTTATATTAAGCAGAACATTTAGACAATTTTCTTTTAAATTTGCATTTAGATTTTAATTTTTCTATGAGCCTGTATTATAGAAGAAAACATTTTTGTAAATAAAAAATTAGCAAAAAATTATTAAAATTTCCACATTTTCTTATCAAGTGAGCAGATTGAGTAGTTGTTTACATATAAACATATCATTGATAGAATATTGAAAAGTCTCAGTTGACAATTCGTGATCTTTTACGTTGGCTGAATCAATTTCCAAGATCCCGAATTGTTAATTTAGGTGAAATGCATTATAGATGGGCAACACAAGCAACAATTAAGGTACGATTTATCAGCAGTATTGACATATCCAATAATCACCCTCCATTGTATATTGTCATGGTGGACATCTGTATGAAAATGTTGACACTAAAGTGACCCCAAATGCTTTTAGGGATTTTTCAATACGACGAGTTGAACGCAGGGATATCCAACCAACTTCTATTACAATAATTCAAAAACTTCGAGCTTTGAAACGATGCCTAATCGATTCGCAGAAAATTTCAACAAATACAGATACCCCTGTATGAACAATATATCAGCTATCTTAAAAACTGCCCTTAAGTCAGTTTTAGTAAGTTTTCAAAATTTGACTTGTTATCGGCCCTAGCGAGGTATCCGTCAGAGCGGAAAGTTCTTTGATTTTGTACGAGGATTTGAGCTTCGAGGTATTCCTCCGCAAAGCTGTTCGAAATTTTTCTAAGAAATTTTGTATCGCAACCCGGCGAATTGAGTTTAAGTGCGTTCAGGTGCATTTTTCGTGCGATTTTTGACAGCTAGGTGCAACTCTTTATCGGATTTCCTCCGACACTAATTCTTCGCGAAATTTATTTACGAATTATAGTGAAGTGATTTTCTCCGATGACACATATCTCGAATGGAATTAAAACTTCCGACGTAGTATGCGTTGCGGAAAATTGTCCGCTCCAAAGGATACCTCGCTAAGGCAGTACAATGATTTTATGGTACGATGGAATCGAACCAATAGAAAGCAATGAAAGCTTTTCAAAACTTTCCTGCACTCCGAAACTATTAATCCATATAAATTAATTGCTATAAATTGGCTTTCATCTTTTATTGGCCTTCCTCTGTTATTTGTACGGAATTTTGTAAAGACATATGACATATATATATCCACCATTGATCCAAAACTTTCGTAACTGTCGACTACCACGCTAAATGAACAAAGGACAACGACGTTCGTATTGGTCCTCATCTGCAATCATACAGCACGTAACAGAAAAGTTGCAGCCGATCAACCATCGGATGATGTAAGCTTATACAAACCAATCATTTAAGCCATCTAAGCAGTACGATAAGACATCTTCTGCGGTCTTTCTCATAGTGAGCCAAAATAGCGACTATTCTGATGAAGACCTCTTATTATACCCTATCCCATGGGGGTATATTAGTTTTGATAAATAGTTTGTAGTGAAATAATTTAGCTAGGTATACCTCATATGGCTTGTCTCCAGGATTTTTTAATTAAATTATTCATCCCTAAGAACATATACAGTTCTTAGATCTTCCATGTCAATCCCAGTGGAGTACCCCAAGGAAGTCACATAGGCGCCATTCTTTTTATAATTACAATCAACAAAATACAATTACAAAATATCAATAACGGATGATTTTTTAAGAGTTAAGTTTTTTTTAAGTTGGTAGCACTGGTTAGTAATGGCGTCCAAACGTCATCTGTCAAAGTGAAAAGTTATCAGTATACTCTGCCATTTAATCATAAAAAGACTTAACAACGAGAAACGATTGCAAATTATTGACAATTATTACCAGAATTCTTGCTCTGTGAAAATGTCTTCTGTTTGGTTCGACCATATTATGGTACAGTGTGTACCGAAGAGAATATTGCAGTCGTAGTGCAGATCGTGAAATGTCAATTCGTCGCCGTTCTCAGCCATTGGGCATGTGTTCCTCAACAAAATGGAAAATTTTACGTGTCGATTTGGATTTGAAAGCCTATAAAATTCAAATTGTGCAAGAATTGAAGCCGAATGACCTACCACAACGTCTAATTTTCGGTGAATGGGTCTTAGAACAGCTCCATGAAAATCCGCTGTTTTATCGAAAAATTGTGTTCAGCGATGAGGCTCATTTCTGACTCAACGGATACCTAAATAAGCAAAACTGTCGCATCTGGAGTAATGCACAGCCATACAAGAATTACCGATGCATCCCGAAAAAACGACAGTTTGGTGTGTTATATGGGCAGGTGGCATCATCGGTCCACTTTTCTTCAAATACGACCGTGGAAGAAACGTTACCGTCAATGGCGAACGATATCGAGCCATGATACGCGACTTTTTTTTTCCGTAGAGTGCTGAGTTGAACTTGGTTGACATGTGGTTTCATCAAGTCATCAAATGTTGGAGGATGAATTTGGTGAGCAGATTTTCTGTCGAAATGGAACTGTGAGTTGGCCGACAAGATCATGCAATTGAACGCCTCTTGATTATTTCTTGTGGGGTTATGTAAAGTCGTTAGTCTATGTAGACAAGCCGAACACGATCTAAGCCTTACAGGATAACATAACGCGTAAGTCGTGGAATACAGGCCGAAATGCTCGTAAAAGTGACGCAATGGACCATCTGAAACCGAATGGAACATCTGAAACGGAACCGCGGTCAACATTTGCATTATGTTTTCTTTAAACGTGAATGGCAAAGGCCTATTTATGGATTACAATAATATTTAATGCAAATTTGAGTATTTTATTCGATTTTTAAAACTATACTTAAAAAAACATCCGTTATATGCTGATGAAATGACAATTTAAACAAGTGTAACAGATTTTAGCGATTCAAGGTCACTTCAAACCTCCTAGAAAATTTTACAATTTATTGCCTTAAAAACCGTTTGAAACTGTCAGCATATAAAATTTTTAGTTTTACTATACACTCTGTCGCGTCGACAGCTTTAAAGATCCAGGTGTTTTTTTTTTAACCCAACATTGAGTTTAATAAACACATTAGGAATTTATAAAAAAAATAAGTTCAAGGACCTTTGTACCTTTCTCATACTTAAAACTGTCTTGTCCGTCCTCATTTGGAATATGCCTCAGAAGTTTGGGCACTTTACTATGAAGTTCATTCAAATACATAAAATCGAATCAGTCTCACGTAAGTTTATTCGCTTAGCCTTACGAGGACTTCCATGATCATTAAACAATGCCTCCATTTAGGAGTCTATTTAAACTGATGCAACTGTTACCCTTGCCTCGAAAACAACAGAAATGATAAATGAGCAACGAACTGCTTAGCTGGAGACAACTCCATCGTTAACAATATTTATGCAAGGAAATAATTACATGGGCCATTAACATCTTTGAGCCCTAAATACAAATTTTTGGCGCAACAGGCTCGTTAGCACCCAGGGTCAAGCATTCTCACAACTTTGCTTTGTTCTTGTCGTTGGTAAATGGACTATGTGTATGTGGCCTGAAACTGCGTGTCTTGTGGGGCTTTAAAATGCAACGAACCGCCTAGGGCTGATTTCTCTAAGCTCCTCCAAAAAGCTGCTGTTATGTCATAAAGAAACCAATTCCCTACAATTCTTCGCTGTGCCAAAGGTTGCAGCCTTGAATTAAGGGGAAAATCGTTTATAAGGCGGATTGCATGTCTTTAAATAGAGTCCAGATACAAAATAAAAATACAATTTTGTTGGCGCAACAGTCTCGTTAGTACCCAAGGCCGAGTTTCCTCACAACCATCACGTTTGCGTGTGTACTTCTTGCTTTATGACGGGCCCTCCTGTTTTATGCCGACTCCGAACGGCGAATTTGAGATAAGCTTTTCTTGACAATTGATACTACTCGGATAACTTTTCAGATCATCACGAGAGGAGGACCAGTGAAAAAAAAAAATTGGTGTTGCTACGGCTGGGAATCGAACCCAGACCTTCTGCACGGCAGTTCAAACCACTGATCTCACATTGAAATAGCACTTGGAAAAGCAGGAATAGATACGTTCATTCGTGACTGGATAATAACCATGCTTAAGAAACGTATCATTTTTTGACCAGGGGCATGTCGCTGTACAGCTCGTATAGTTCTTGGTTGAATCTTTGTCTCCATAGACCGTTAACGCAAACGGGACCGAAGAGGAGACTTATGCCTCTGTAGTTGGCGCAGTTTAGAGGGTCTCCTTTTTTGTGGATCGGGCAAACGATGCTGAGGTTCCATTCTTCAGGCATACTTTCTTCAGACCAAATTCGGCTTATGAGTTGGTGGATGTTACTTACCAAGTCATCTCCGCCGGCTTTATAAAGCTCGGCGGGAAGGCCGTCATTTCCGGCAGCCTTATAAAGCTTCAGTTTAGATATTGCTATCCTCGTTTCACTCAGGTCGGGTGGTTCGCAGTTTTCGCTTTCGTTGCCAATATTGAATGGTTCGTCCTGCTGACAGCGGAATGTTGTTCGTCATCGCCGTTTAACAGTCTGCAGAAGTGGTTCTTCCATATTCTCAGCATCTACTGTGTCTCAACTACGATATTTCCTTGTTCATCTCGATAGGATTCTGTTCGAGCATTGTATCCTTGGCTTTGACTTTTTACACTTTGGTAAAACTGGCGAACTTCGTTCCTGGAGTGGCACCTCTCTATATCCTCGATCGCGTGCTTTTCTTTTTTCTTCCTTCTGAATAGCCGGTGTTCTTCCCTTCTTCTCTGCCTATAGAGCTCAACGCTCATAGGTTTTGTCAAAGAGCTCATAGCTATATCATCTTTTTCCTCCGTTGGGGCGTGAGCACACATAAGGCTAATGTTGGCGAATTTGGCGAATTTGGCCTTAATGCGGATCGATACAATGCGTTTGCTAATGTCTTGGAAACATAAAACTACTTGCCGAGGTCTGGCACTTATAACAAGTCCGCATCCGAATAGTCGCTGTTTCTGCTCACTATAACACGGTCCGTAGTTGATGTCACAGTTTTTCATCCTCTTTTAGCCCGGCCCATCCCACCGTATTTCCTGGATGACAGTAATGTCTGCTTAGGGCTTCCGCCAGTTGTTCGCTTACACCTCTTTAAAACATTAACATTAACGAAAAGGTGAAAAATGCGAATTTTGCATTATACAGCTGCAACAGAATCTGCGGTAAGAAATGGGGCCCCTCCGCAAGGGTCAGCTGTTGCCAGATCAATTCTTACCTACGGTTGATTAGTCTGGTGGAATTCCATGAAAAAGACGAAACATTTGGTTGCACCCTCAAAGGTTCAAGGAAAAGCATGCGTACACACAACAGGAGCTTTGCGCCAGCCCCACAGCAGGTTTGAGAATATTTCTATACCTCCCAACAATCGACCTACAGATATGGACACAGCAGCGAAAAGCGCAGCACGCCTCAAAGAAGCGGCCAACCTATGCATCAAACCCTTTGGCCACAGCACAATATTGAAATTACACGAGAACGGGGTATCTGACTACACTATCCCATATCAAGACTTTGATATTTAATACCAACTAGAGACGAAGGGTCGTCAAACAATGTTTTATCTAACAACGAAATAGCAGTCTTTACCGATAGGTCTAAAACGGAAACAGGAGTGGGTTCTGGGGTCTACTCCGATATAATCGAAAAAAATAAACACATCCATTAGATTAGCAAACTCGTGCAGTGTTTTTCAAGCAGAGATTCTATCCATAATCGGAGCTGACGAATCGGCTAGAGTGTTGGACATATCACAAGAGGATATCTCCATCTACGTAGAAAGTCATGCGCCCATGAAAGCTCTCGCATCCAACATAATAAAATCACGAGTAATTGGACGCTGCCGGAGCTAAAGGCTCTATGTACCCAGAATGAAGTTCAAATTATCTGGGTGCCAGGACATAATAATATTTCAGGACATGAGAAAGCCAGAATAGGATCGTCTAGCTGTATCTCCCTTTGCGACATTAGGGTTAAACTAACACTTGATTTGAAAAAAAAAAAAAAAAACAGAAAATAACTAGTTACACGCAAAATAAACAAAATCTAGGTGGCGAAACATTAATACACGCCATCACACTAAGGAGATATGGCCGGAATTAAACGGCAGAAAATCTAATAAGCTTATAGCTCTGAACAGAGATTCCATTTCTATAGCTGTGTCAGTGATAACAGGACACAAACAGCTGGGTTAACACTCCCATAGAATTAACCTAACTGACTGGCACCAACTATGAAGGAAATGCGTAGACCCAGACTTCGAGGAAGACATCATACACCAACTGTGTCATCGGCAGCTTTTACAGCCTTTGACAGTTTCTGCTGCAAATCAAAATGGAGCGATTATCTCTTTCAAGCGAATGGAATAGCACAAATAACTTAAGTATCACTCTTTTCATTAACGCAACAATCTTTTTAGGTACAACTATTCCCAATAAAAGGGTATCGCTATGGGTTCACGTAGGCCTATGCGAGCTTGACGGCTCACTTAAGCGTCAACAGCCAATCAGACCTAACCTAACCTACTCTTAGCTCAGCGCAGAATTAACGGTGACACCGTTTTCTTATACCAACTTGTTTTTGGCTATTGACAATCCAGATATTTAATCTGCTGTTGGATATAACACTCGAGTAGGATCCCATAATCTCCGTAGATTTAAGTGCCTTTCGGATAGAGGTATGAATTTAAGACTCATAGATATTCAAACTCATAACAGCGGTCATCATCTTTGTTCAGACCGCGTAAGATAGTCCATTGAACTATTTCGTCAGGTACTGAATGAAAATAATATAAAAAAAAAAATTGCACGATCACCTAGCTGTAGTGCTTTGAGAAGGCCATTGAAAAGGCCTTGAGATGGACAACGACCTTTTATGCCTTTTTATAATTAATTGGTGCCTGTTAATAACATTTGTATAAATAATTCAAATTGTTCGAAGACAGTTTCAAGCATGCTATACAACACAATGATGGTCCCCAAGGTTCCATTCTGTTTACTCAATTTTTTCTCTCAGTCATCTAATAATCTTAATAATTCCTCTAAGTTTTTATAAAAAAGTTTCTCATTTTCGATTTCAGATGCATGTTGCTCATCTTTGAAAGACAAAATACGTAAAGCTTAACATTATCCAATGGGGATGGGGTAGGTCTAATGAAATGGGTGCAGTGTTTTGTGAGTTGGGACCAAGAGTCCCTGGTTCGTGGCGGTGTCTATCAAATATGTTGATAATTTTTTTAGTCACTAATGCAAAATCTCTTTGGCAAGTTACGCGACTCAACAGCACGTACAAAGTTAGGTGATCATAGTTAAGGACATAGACAACGCCGTTTATTAGGTGACTTGAGTTTGGAGTATTTTGCATAGGACCCTAATTTTGATGGAAAATTCATGTTAAGCGACGAGGAGCATTTCTGGATGAATGGCTAATGGCTATTTTTGGGGCGATGCCAGGTTTAGATACGAGGTTCTCTATGTGGCAATACACATCTACAATAAGTTACTGTTTGATGCGGATTTTGGAACCGCGAGAGTTTATTGGTCCGTACTACTTCTAAATTGACAATGGTGAGACCCTCTTCATCAACACCGAGCTCTACTCATCAACTAACCAATTTCTTGTGACCATAATTGAATGATATGGACGTGGACGACTTATGGTTACCGCATCACGGTACTATATAACAGATAGCGAACGCTACAATATGCACAGCATAAACTATTTGAGGGTAGGGTTATCTCTCGCGGTGGTGACGTAATTTGGCCACCAAAATCATACAATTTGACTCCGTTAGACTTTTTCCGTGTCAACGTGCGAAGCCGCGGCGTACATTTGACCGATGTCACATTAAACATTGCATACATCTCCCTTTCAAACAGAAAAATTGTTAATACCTTACACTCAGCTTGTATTATTCAATTTCAACATGAACCTGTCGTTTTGGGAAAACCCTTTAAAAGCTCAATCTTTAAAAAAAAAAACTTTGCACTTTCGTAAAAATTTGTCAATGCCGAAGTATGACGGACAGACGTCGTTAGTAGTTGGCTCAATTGACAGCAATTAATGCAAGATCGACAGAAGTTGTTTTGAATATGGAATATCGAAAGAGAAGAACTCTATTACTACGTACTAACGTAATGCATACAGAATACAACTATACAACGAATGGTCTGCAGGGACATTTCCAATTATATTTAGCTATAGCTCTAGAATAGCTCATTCCACATTAGACAATTGCAGTCTAACGAAATACGATATCAGAGGCATACCACAGGGTGGAATAATCTGTTCTCTATTGTTGCTTATCGCCATCAAAAAAACTGATAGCCCAGGAGTGTCTTATACGGATTTTAGTATGAAAAGCGTGCTATCAGTAAATCAGTTTGATTAGGTATGGAAAATATTATGAATCCTGTGAACACTTAGAAGAAGGCTAAGTATGCCAGCAGAAATACATTTCAAGAAGTATGAAGCTTTATATATACTCGAGCATGGTGAAAACCAAAACTATGGCACTGTGGCAGCATTACTTTGGCGCAATGCCTTTATTATCGACCCCATTAAAAGATCATGTGGTACTTCTTCATTTTTTTTTTTCTTTAGACCTCCATATTAAAAAGACTCAAAGAATATGGATACCGATATAATAAGCCAAAAACTCAGCCAGATTGGGCTCGTCACTTCCCCGATCACCCCCAACGCCGTGAATTCTACAGCGTCATATTGAAAAACACTAAGAATCTGAAGGCTGTTACAATAAGCCATAAATCTAGGCAGGTGCCGAACACTTCTCATTTTAGGTGGGATTTGTGACTTTATAAAAAGATCCCGACCTGATAAGCAAATGACACCTTAACATCCTTTAGCTTTGCAATACCTTTGCCAACTTTTGATGGGTTTATGACCCGCGGAATATGTTACAAAAGCCGAGACAGGAGTATTTGTTATCAAATCAGACGACCTTAGATTTTGTCTCGTAAGAGAAGCCAAAAAGTAAAGTATAATTAGGTCTCTAAAGATTTTGAACAAATGCTGAAGTGCCTCAAGGCACCAATTATCGTTTAAACAAACATGTAAAAAAAATTAATAAAATAAGTTCGTTAGCTTTTTTTCATATGAGGAAAAAGCAGACGTTTGTGCCTCACATCTCGAGCCATTTGATGGCCCAGCGCAACATGAAAACGTTAATGTATTCGAGACTACAACCGATTAAAATATAATAAGATATGCAAGTATTTCCGAGCTTAAACTGGATATACAGAAAAAACTCCGGGTTATGTAATAGCTGCAGAAGAACGTCTTCAAATGTTGCCTCGGAAAGCATTAACTAAAGTTCTCTTCATTGTAAATGCGGCAATCAGAGTAGAGTACATACCAAGGCAGTGGAAAGTCGCGGAAGTGATTATGGTTCTCAATTCGGAAAATCACCGAATGAAATAAAATCTTACAGACATATTTCACTTCTTGCAATAATTTCAAAAGTTTTTGAAAGAATATTACTCGGTCGCTTACACCATATTATTGATCAGGAACGCCTCTTACCTGACCATCAATTCGGGTTTAGAAGTAAACACTCGACTTGGGACCAAGTACATGGAATTACTGATGAAATTGAGGAAGCTTTCGAAAATAAGAAAATTTGCTCAGCCGTATTTCTAGACGTGCCGTAAGCTTTTGACAAGGCTTGGCAAAGAGGCCTTCAATGCAAATTAAGACAAGTTCTGCTGGAACAATTAGATAAAATCCTGGTGTCGTATCACTCTTCCGTGTGAAACTTGGAAACGAATATTCAGAATTCAAAGATATATCGGCGGGAGTGCCCCAAGGAAGCGAACTTGGACCACTCTTCAACCTTCTATTTACACGTAATATCCCACAAGCAAATGATACAATAGTGGCAACGTTTGCTGACGATACAGCTATACTAGCAGTTAGCACAACAATAGAGGAAACAAATAACGAGGTTAATGAATGGACAAAATCCTGGCGGATTGCACTTAAAGAGAGAAAATCGATTGATGTAGATCTTTCGTATAAACGTACAAGCAATTTGCCTGTATTTCCCAATACGGTTCGAGTCCCTTTTGCAAATGAAGCGAAATAACTCGGAATGACACTCGATGCAAAATTAAAATGGAAGTCGCTAGTAAAAAAGAAATGCGAAGAACTTAAAAATAAATACAGAGAACTGTACTGGTTACTCGGAAAATATATGAAGCTTAACCTTGATAACAAGCTGCTATTATACAAGCAAGTGCTAAAGCCGGTCTCGACATATGGTATACAACTATGGGGTTGTACCAGTGAAACGAATCTAAACACGTTAACACAACGGTCCTCCCAAGTTCATGATGAAACAAATTTATTGCGGCGTCTTCAAAGATGATGATCTGACAAATCATCCGATTAGGTATCAATTGTCATGAAAACCTAATCTCAACTTAGCCGTTCGGATTCAGCATAAAACAGGAGGTCCCGCCATCGTGCAAGGAAGTACACAGGCACACATGAATGGTTATGAATGGTTAGTCTTCAAAGAAACATAAAACGCGCTTTAAATTGCGGAAAAAGTAACAGTTACCTACCAAACATTCAGTACTCGTGATAAAAAAATTGCTATAGATAGGTCGCATACTTAGTTGCAATACAAATACAAAAAGGGTCGTGGTTTTAGTGAGTTAAAACCTCACAATACTTTGGGCACGTGATCATGTTGTCTATGAACATTTCGCCCGGAATACGGAAAAAAATATGAACAACTGCGACCAATACCGGACGTCAAGTTTTGCAACAAAAGTATAACTTCCTGTTTAACGCCGACTCCGGTGCATATTTGAGAATATTCTCGTGACAATTTTACACTCCTGAAGTTTTGCAAGAGGTGGCTTAGGACAATTTTACCTTAGTGATCTGGCCTATGGACCCCGCTTTACGCTTTGAGCTACTTCAAGTGATGATCTGACAAATCACCCCAGTAGTATCAATTGTCAAGAAAAGCTTATCTTAAATTCACCGTTCGGAGTCGGCATAAAACAGGAGGTCCCGCCAACGTGCAAGAAGTTCACACGCACACATGAATGTTTGTGAAAAATCTCGGCCGTCGTTAGGGCAATAATTTGTTTTTATACTGCCGGCACAGAACCCTTTAAATCGGCACACAAAATAAGGATTTCTTCAAGCTCCCAACATTAGTTTGTTAGATCTTCATTGCACTTTCAAAAATACCTACAACACGTAGGTGCAGAAGCTGTTTTCTTTTCTTTTTTTTTGTGTTTAGAATATGCATACATATTTATCAATGCCCAGACAACAAAAGTTTTGTAAAGACTTAATCAAAACCTATTTAATCATTTATTCGTGACTCAAAGAGGAGCTTTGTGAGCTTCGCGATGACATTTTCTGGCTTTTAATTAATGCCACAGTTGCATTATTAAAAAATTGTAATAAAAACTGCGCACAAAAATTGGTATACTGTATAACTATTAGAAAAACTAATAAAACGATCGTGATCTTCAAGACCCCTGACCCCGCAAATCCGACCACAAAAGACAAACAGCAACAAAGATTAAATGTCCATAAAGCATAACCTCCAACAAACACCAGTCATATTAAAAAAAAAAAAATCAAAAAGAAATCAATTTACAAGCTCCAACCCCGTCGTGTTGCGCCTTCGATTATATAATTAAGAGGAAGGCAAAGCCAATCATGGATGTAAGACATGGAAAAATGTGAAACAGAATAAAACCAATTCGCCATCAAATTATGTGGGCACTGACAACAAGGAAATGTCAGACACAATGCGAAAATTCTGAGAACAAAACGGAACAAAATAATACCTAATCCAAGAGATACACGCCTAACATAATGTATCTGTAACCGAAACCAGACCTACCCCTATCAAGAAATCATTTGGTCAAACGGTTTAGGCGCAACTAAAATCGCTCCACCGCGGCACTATCGAACCTACACAAACAGTAAGTACACAGATACAATAAAAGCACTAACCCACACAGAGATGCGAGCAATTTTAGAGCGAAAAGCGAAACATCCAAACAAAGCAGAATCGGAATAACATATATTCGTATTTTCGTTGTCGGCTTGTCGCTTTTGTGCCGCTCTCTGGCTCTCCTGCCCAAAGCCCCACAATTTGGTTCTCATTCGCCGTTGCCGCATTCGAGATAGTCAAACACTGATATCGCACGCTATATTCTAGTGATAGATAGTCTCAGTCGATGTTCGAGTACGTTATGGTTCTTGTCTTTAACACTACCAACCACAAACCTTTCCCCCGATGACCAGCCCATTGGAGTAGCCAATTGCGCTACATTTCAGAAAATATGATTTATTCGATTGATTCGAGAATGTATCTAGAATCGATTGTTTTGAGAAGAACCGATGGCCATTCGTAGTGGCGAGTTAATGAGATTTTACCCCGAACGGGGGGAGGGTGTATGGTAAATTTAAAATTTTCAATTTTCTAGGGCCTCAACAAAAATCCATGTTGACTATTATAATTCGCAATTACCATACAAGAAGCCCCAAACCAACTCAGATGGGTGTCTTCGAATTCAAATACATCAGTGTGCAAGTATGTGTTTTCGGTTATGAATATATCGACCGTATTTATTCGGATCGAGCGTTTTGTTGTTTGTTTTAGTTGGGTATTTTCTCATGACCTACGTCATGTTTTTTTTCCCTCGCAGAGCAATGTTAAAATCCAAACTGCGTACAATAAGATACAGAAACAGAGAAACAGAGAGATAGATACTTTATGCGAAGATGGTCAAGTGAATTGCTATTTTTTGTTTCGGTACCTATTTAGATTGATGCGGACTTGTCAGCGATATTTATTTATTAATGAGCCCCATACTAATAAATACTCGATTCTTTTGTGTTCACAAAATTAAATATGAAGGGGTTTCTGCGGTGATGGTGGGGGCTAGGGAGTTATTAAATTTGCATGACTAAGTAAATGCGGAGAAAGAGAACATTGTAATCAACGGGGTGAGGGAAACCGCACAAGTGAGACGAACACCAAAACAACCAAATTAGCCAGAATCAAAATTAATAAAGCAAATAAAGTTGTCCAAGGCCATGGAGATACAACAACAACAACTAGTTGGAGACAAAACAAACAAACAATGACAGACAGAAAAAAAATATAATGACACCAACCAGGGTACGGTGTTACCATGTCGATGCGAGAGATTTGATTTTATCTTCTTTTTTTTTGTCGAACAATGTTTGATTGTTTTTTTTTTTAAATGGCTGCCATAATTCGATTTAATCAACTCTGAGATTTGATCAACTCTGATATTTATAATTTTTGTAATTAAGTTTGTAGTCGAAAGGCATTATCGACGTTCAACTATATTAACATGTAATTTTGTGAATAACTAATTAAATCGAGTACCTACATTTTTTGTCAATTTTGAAGCAATTTAGCGTTACTGCAATCATGGAAAAGAAACAAAATGACAGTATCGACGGAAATTTCAAACAAAATCAGCGCGTGTTAATAGAAACGCGGGGTAGGATTTGTACAAGGTGGGCCAAAAGAGATCACCCTATTGGAAGATTCTGTTACTTTTGCAAATGGCCGCCAATGTCAAATCTGTTTGAACATTTGTGGATAAGACAGATGTAGAATACAAGTGAACAAGCCATGGAGCGGTACACTCCCCAAGAACGCGGAAATATCAAAGTGTACGATTTTTCGACCAAAATCATAATGAGCGATGAGGCTCATATTCGCATCAGCGGGTACATTGACAACCAAAACTATCACATGGGGCACCGAAAATCCACGAGTAATGCTCGAGAAGCCAATACACCCGCTCAAAGTAACTGCATGGTGCGCTGTTCACGCTGGAGGAGTCATCGGGCCATTTTTTTTCGAGAACGCCGCTGGTCAAACAACAACAATGAACGGTGCGCCCTATAGGGCCATGTTAACCGAGTTTTTTTGAGGACCACCGATATTCTAAAAGCCGAACAACATTTAATGACTTCTTTTGGCCCACCTGTTAAATTTAGCTCACAGTGAAAGTTCGCCAATCTAGATGGACAAAAATTAAGCTTACATAGCTTATACAAGCAATAAATTTGCAGCAATTGTTTGCCTGCAATCAATTTTGCATGTGTGAACAGTAAAAAAAAACAGTTGGTTGCAAGCCAAAATGTTTTCAGCTAAAATTTTCAACAATAACAATAACGGTGTTTTTTAGAGGGTGTTTTTTAGAGGTGCGCTGTGTGGCATGTAGCGCCATCTTGTTGGAACCACATCTCATCCACATTCATGCCATACAATTGGGGAACAAAATAGTCGATTATCGTGGCTCTATACCGGTCTCCATTAACGGTAACTGAATCTCCAGCATCATTTCGGAAGAAGTATGGCCCAATGACTCCACCAGCCCATAGTGCACAGTTAGTTTTTGTGGATGTAATGGCGTCTCAAGGGTCTCATGTGGATTATCTTCACTCAAATTGCGGCAATTTTGCTTGTTGACGTAGCCATTCAACCAAAAATGAGCCTCTTCACTTAATAAAATTTAACGATGAAAATTAGCATCGAGATCAATCTCATTTTCGGCCCATACACCAAAATCACGACGCATTGCATGGTCTCGCGGCTTTATTTCTTCCACAAGCTGGATCTTGTAAGGTCCTAAGCCAAGATCTTTGCGCAAAATCTTCAATAAAGTTGATGGACAAAGCTCACATTGTTGTGCAAGGTGGCGAATCGATTCATTCGGGTCCTCTTCAACACTTTGCTCTACAGCGGCATTTGTTTCTTCGGTGCGCACTGTTCGACGTCTCTCCGGATGCGTATCACATAGGCTAAGCGTAGTGCGAAAACGATCAATGATTAACCGAATTAATTGCTCTGATGGACGATTTTGTCGACCATAAAATGGACGGAACTTGCGGTACTGAACCATTATTCGCGAACTGAAGCATTATTTTCGAAATAAATTTGCACGACTTGCAAGAGTTGTTCATGATAAAATGGTAAACCAAACGGAACACAAATGACATTAGAGCTGCCCAATTTGACCACAAAATGTCAGTTTTATCTTTATTCGAAAATCCAACCTCTTAAAAAAAAAAATGCCCTATAGTTTGCATATTTGCAGCTGCTTTTTGCCATTTTGTGAAATATAGCAGTGAGGTCACGCAGACATCTGTCGGGGTATTTGTTCGATCGCTGAAATCAAAAAAAAAGAATTTTCCTTTGGTGAAACGTTATATTATTTAGTAAAAATAATGATGCGAAAGATTTTCCAAAAAAAAACTCACGAGATCTTCTCATCGTTCTTCACTCTTTTTTCCCGCCCTTTTTCGTCTGACAGCTCGGCGGCCTCATTCCACAGTATTAACGAGATGACCGCATGACAAAGTGGAATAACAAAGTGAAATGAGGAGATAATACAAAACTTAATCGTCAAACATGAATCTTTTCCCGTATTTTAGGATGTTCCGTCAGCGTATTACTGTGTCACATTTGGTGATGTCAGTTTTTACCAGGGCTAATAAAGCTTCAAAGTCATTTTGTACAGTCGTAAAAAATGTAAATAGCCTCTTCATCTTTATTTTTCTGCTTATTAAAATGTTTCTGATGAAAGCGTTTCAATAAAATGGTTATCGAAATAGCTGATGCTATTTTAGTTTTTTTTTGGCAAGGCATTATTTCGTTTTTGTCGATTTTAATCACACATTTCCAAACAAACTATTGATAAATGGAACTGTCAAATATTTTGAAGGTAATAACCATGCAAACAACTTCAATGTGGTGTGAACTACTGTCTGCAAACTTTTTGCATGCAAATTTAGCTTGTGCAAACACGTGTCGCAAACTGTTGCAGCAATTGTTTGCTCGTGTGTACGTAGATTTAGAGTTATATATACTTTTTTCGAGCCTTAGTATGGGACATCGCTAAATAGGCTAAAGTTCCAATTTTTTTCATATACATATATTCAAATATTATATCTTTGAATATTAACTCAATGCGACTATGCATATTTATGAAGTTATTCTTTGTGAAAAAGCACATTGGACGCAAGCAATATTTTTGCAACAAGTGAATTTGCAAGAAGAAAAAACGTGTTTCCAGTGATCTGATTCCAGAGTTAAAATGATCGGTAAGTAGATTTTTTGTTTAAAAATATAGTCTGTGAAATAAATTTAGAATTTCGATTCAATTCAATCTTTTACCAAACGAAAACCGAACCCTACCTAAAGGCGGACTTGGCTGATTGAGGCTTTCATTTAAAAGTGAATGTTGCAATATATTTTAAATTTGGAAAACTAACACTTGTTACAGTGTCCTAGGAAAACCTAGGTGTCAATCCTAGAGATTCAATTTCTGTCAATCAAACATTTGGCCCCACTGCCTATGTTTGATTGACCGCGAACAATTTGAAAGCCGTACTACTAAGGAGAAGATTAAACATCAGAAGCAGTAAATTTTTGAGGAAAAAGAAGGGGATGAACTGTAAAAAAAAAAAAAATTCCGCGAACTATGGTCAAGGATTTCCATTCCGGGGTCATCTTTTAGTTATTTTTTTCTTTGTGCTCAAGGAATTTGATTTTGTGGTGTCTCTGGTCTTGAGGACACCTGTCGTCGTCCCCTCCGATCGCTGTTTGCCAGCTGTCAGAAAATATGACAGCTGTCCTTGGACACGGCGACACTGCTTATTGGGGGGGAGTGTGTTTGTTAAGGCCTGTCCGCCCTTATTCCTTTAAATCCTTTCGTTACCTCTTCGCTCAACGCATCGTTACCCTTAACCTCTCGATTAACACCATAACACCAGCCTCCAATGTCTAAGAACAATGGCAACGATGCCAACAAGCCATTATGTCAGCTGCAACTTGTGTGCTAGGTTTCTTGCGCCCATCAGCAAGAAACCTTGGTTTTATGAAGAATGCCGAAAGATGATCGCAGCCAAGAATGAGGCCTACAAGACTAATTCGCTATTGAGCTTTAAAGGCAAAGAAGGATAAAAGAACAACGGCTTTTCAGAAAAAAGGAAAAAGAGCACTATTGAGTATACAGAGATTCAAGGCGGGAACGGAGTCCGGTCAAGAAATGTCCTAATTGAGAGGCAGTCGATGCTGAGGATATGGAAGAACCCCTTCTGCAGATTGTTAAACGGCGATACAGAACAATATCCCATCAACAGGGCTAACGAACCATTGATACTGGCGACCACAGCGAAAACCAACCACCAGTCCTAAGTAAAGTGAGGATAGCAATATCTATACTTAAGCTTAATCAGGATATCGGCAATGACTTTTTTCCCGCCGTACTTTATAAAGCCGGCGGTGATGACTTGGTAAGTAACATTAACCAACTCATAACCAAAATTTAGGTGGATGAAAGTATGCCTTCAGAATGGAACTTCATTATAGGTAACGAATACAAATTTTTGGTGCAACAGGCTCGTTAGTACCCAGGGCCGAGCTTTCTTACAACCATTCATCAGTACGTGGGTACTTCTTTCACGATGGCGGGACCTCCTGTTGTATGCTAACGGCTAAGCGCAGATATGCTTTTCTTGACAATTGATACTACTCGGAAAAATCGTCGCTCCAGATTACGTTGACAGGCTATGGAGACGGATATTCAACCATGAACTATACAAGCTGTACAGCGAGCCCTAGTAAAAAAAAAACTCCGCTTTGGACGTTTAAGATGGCTACGACATGTAGAGTGAATAGATACCAATACTCCGGTTCGCAACTGAAGGCAGTTGACTAAGGACCGGGCTATTTGGAGGGGCATGTTGGAAGAGTCCCACTTTCATTCCGGATTGGAGCGCCACCTTACTAAGTATGTAATAGGCATGGCGCACCGTCTTATTGAAACTAATAAACGTTCAGACCTTTTTCACACATTCGTGGGCATACATGTATTGAACCCGATGTCGATTCCCATAGGCTTTTTTTTACATTTTATTAAGAAAAATTGCCTAATGGTTTGCCCCAAATAGTCACTTTTTGGTCATACAACGGTGTTTCATGAAACTCACTTCGATTCTCAGTTGCTTTTCGAGTACAGAACTGCCCCTACTCTCAAAATCATTCGAACTCTTTTGCAGCGGGACTTCGAATCCATAGATGTTGTGATGAATTGAAGTTGAAAATTATTTTTCAGAAATCCGAAACCATCCTGCTTTATATAAGGCCTCTAGGGATACGAGAAAGAACTTACTCCAGCTGGGTATGGTTGCCCCAAGCGGACAGCCACCTTCGAGTAAAAGTGTAGTAAAGTACCTTGGCATCTGGCTGGATGAATATCTACATTTCGGCAGACATGTAAATATTGCTATGGCAACTGCTATAGGGGAGCGTTAGCCAAGGCAAGCGTTCGCAGGGTGAAGGGTGCAATGTCCGAGAGATTTCAATAAAACAATTGGTTATGTTAGGAGTGCCACCTAACTCCACTAAGCAAGTTATACATTTTAGCAACTGGAGTTAAGTAATGCGTTTGTATATACAATGCAGGTGTGGATGGTTCAATGTTGCCCCATCTCAAATGGAAAAGATTTGCACTACACAAAATATTATTCCAAACAGGTCCTTGACAACGGGCCAACATAAGCAAATAGACATTTTTTTCGGTAAACTCATTCGGTTTCACGCCAGAAGGACGATGGCATCGAGTAATAGTCTCATTCTTGGTGCCTTCTACCAAAATGATGAATTTTTTGAAAGTGCACTTTTAAGCGGCTACATTCCATCTGAAGCTTTCCTTTATTTGGATAGTCGAGGGCTGATACAGAAGAGATATGCAGTTCCGCTAGTCTAGCACGTCTGACGGAGAACTGTAGATAGGTTGCTAAAGGCATGGACTATGTCCGATTGGGAACGTCGGAGTAGGTTGCAACAGAAGAACCGACTTGTACAGTAAAAGGTTTAGTGGACCTAAACTAAACCTTTTACTGTACTGTACTGTAAAAATATGAAAATATAAATATGAAGACATCGCATCATATCTACCAAAAGTCTGACAAACACTGATATTAAAAAACCGTCGGAGTTATTTGTGGCAACAATATAAGGGTAACCAATTAAAAAAAGAACTGGTCGTCTAGTTTCAATCAAACAATTTTGGAAGGTATGCAACTCACCTCTCTTAGGCCATGGTTACGGCCAACACAAGTAACCAAGTGCACTAGTTCACGTTCGTCCGAGATAGTCCGCGCTAGTCCGTGCTGGTCCGCGCACTAGCACGAACGCAAAAAGCTTGAGCTGCGACCACATCTTTGATTAACATTTTGATTGACGCTTACTAGCGTTGGTCGTAACCGGGGACTTATAGTAAACCCAATCCTTGCCGAATGTACCGTAAATCATCGATAAGACGTTTATTAATATTGTAGCTGTAATATTATACCCTTTTATTAGAATAGTATCAACACGTATAACAAATTAGAACTAAATATTCAATTAGAGAAGGCAAGAGCGGCATTCATGTCGCTAAAAAGCCTTTTTTATTCCAACTATCTAAGATCCGATGTGAAGGTCGTTTGTTACCAAGCATTCGTTCGTCCAATTCTGACTTATGCGAGTCCAGTGTGGTGGAACATTAACCCATCGTATATGGAAAAGCTCCGAGTGTTCGAGCGCAAATGTCTCAGAGCCTGCATGCAGATATATAGGAGTGCACATTCCGAGTTTAGGCACTACGTCTCAAACAAAAGACTTCTGGAAGCTTCCGGTGTATCTAGAATTGACAATGTCATACTTGACCTCGTAAGGAATCACTTTGCTCGTTCGGCAAATGTTAGCGAAAACGAATTAATCTCCGGATTATTCTATCCGAATCCTGGGTATTTCAGAAATGCCTTAGAAAGCGGATACATTCCGCCAGAGACATTCCTATTTCTGGATGCATATGGCTACCTTTCAGACTCAACGAACGTCCCAATCATATACCATGCTGCAAGGAGAGCAACAGATAAAAGGATCCTTTACGAGCCTTTTGAGTCGGGTGGTGGGTACTGATCGAATGAGATACTGCATTAGCATACCTGAATGCGATGAAAATAACACTAAAAGGTTAAATAGAGATAAATAATGGTGGCTAGGCTGGGCTGAAGCCGAAACTTAGGGTTAAGTAAAACTAGGCCCTGACATGTGATTTTTGATCTAGCGATAACTGGGAGAAGTAAGCGTTGTGCTTACTCTCTGCTTGCTAGCCGATGGAATAAAGATCACATGACAGGGCCTAGATAGGTTTAGATAGGTTAAGTTAGTCTTGTAAGTTTTAGTTATATATAAAATAAAAAAAAAGTTGCGACTGTCTTCTAATAGGTTTTCTATTCACATTTTCCTATTTACAAAAAAAAAAAAAATACAAATATTATAATAATATTCAATACCAAAACAAGTTATATAAAAAAAATCAATAAAACATGTATTGCGAACCATAATGGTAATTTACTTTGTCACAGTTCATATGTTTAGCTTTTAAGTTTATTTAGGCTATTAATTAAGTAAAAAAAAAAAATTTTGTGAATAAATAAACGTTAAAAAAAATAAAAAAGAACTAAGAAATATGTTCACTTACAAACATTGATGATTCGTCCTTGACAACTATAGTATTCGAACTTATTTCGCATCCAAACTTGACTTATTGCAGCGAATGCCTACTGTGCAACACAGATACCATTTGTTGTCACTATTTGTGTATATTTTTAGTTCACCAATTTCAGACATAGCAAAAACTTCAGTCAGTGTCGTGGCTGACAAAGAACTTACTAATTTTGATCTAACTAACATGCGTAGGTACAGTATGAGCTGTAGGTAATCCTGTAAACTTGCGTGGGAACTTAACCACGTGACATGTAAGTAAATTATTACCTGCATCTATTAACCTACTTCACTACTAAAATATGCATAAGTAACTGTGGTCACTTTTATAGGCCTTAAGTATTTGTTTTATTAAAAAAAAAAAAAACTCTACCCGATAGGGGTATATCCGTTTGGGGAATTTGTTTTTAACACAAAGAAAACAAATGAAGTTAGGCATATTTTTATGTATTGCGATTTGATTTATCCCATGTAGGTCCTGAGCTGGGTTGGAAAAGCTTTTGCACAGAAGCTATTTGTCTATTTACAAGTGTAAAAAATATGAAAACAAAGATGCTGCCATGCCAAAATTCGGACAAAAAAAATATGTTTGTCAAATAAAAAAAAAAATTTTAGTGTGTTTGGAGAACATTTATATTTAAGAATCTTTCTCCAAAAGATAATTTCAAGTTCTCTCTGAACGAATTATTTAAACAAATGTAGGGCCGCGGCTGACAGAATAAGAAAACCGATTGATTGTAAAGGGTTTTTCAATAAGAGCGCAACAAAAGTTTTTTTTAAATAAAACAAAAACAGTTTTGGATATCAATGAAATTCTTTATTCCTGTGAAAGTACGTTCGATGCCATTATGTATGGAACTCGATTTCTTTTGCATGGCCACCACGGGCACGCTTGCAGAAGTCCAGACGCTGAACCCAATTTTCGACGATTTTCAAGCATAAATCGGCCGATACTGCTGCAATTTCACGTTCGATATTCGTACGAAGTTCATCAATCGTCGCTGGCTTGTTGGCATAGACCATAGACTTGACGTAGCCCCCACAGGAAATAGTCTAACGGCGTCAAATCGCAGGACTGAGGCGGCCAAGCGACTGGACCATTTCGTGAGATAACACGTTCTCCAAACTTGGTTTCCAATAAATTGATTGTGGCATTCGCTGTATAGCTTGTGGCGCTGTCCTGTTGGAACCACATGTCCTTCAAGTCCATATCATCCAATTGGGGCCAAAAATATTCAGTTATCATTGAACGGTAACGATTCCCATGTAAATTATAATAATTTCGACTCGTTGTTTGATCGTATGTCGGGCAAGGAATATGGCGTCGTTTGCTGTCCCTGTCGCTCAACTTTTGTAGCGTCCCTGTTGAAAAACCCGATATTTGACAGATAAATCAGCCTTATCGGAACTCCGAGAGAAACAAATTCCACCCGCACAATTAAATTCCCGGATATAAAAAATTCTACTATCGCGATTTTCCATAGAAATATATTTTCCCTGGAATCAGCAAAAATAAAAAAGGTGCGCAAAACTTAATTCGAAATTTATTTTCGAATGTTTTCACAGTACTAATATTCAACTACCCCGAGAATTCTATTAATTGCAATTTTAATGGAAAATAAAATAAAACATGTACAAAATATAACATTTGGGGAAACAGAAACATAGCCAGGATATTCTTGCCTCGGAAAGCATTAACTAAACTTCTCTACATTGTAAATGCGGCAATTAGACTGGAGTACATACCAAGTGGTTCTAAAACCAGGAAAATCACCGAATTAAATAAAATCTTACAGACCTATTTCACTTCTTCTAGAAATTTCAAAAAAAATTTGAAAGGATATTACTCGATCGCTTACACCCTATTATTGATCAGAAACGCCTTTTAGCTGACCATCAATTCAGGTTTCGAAAAAAACACTCGACTGTGGACCAAATACAGGGTGTCCGCCGGGAAGGTATACTTCTTTGTTTTGCCGCCATTTTGGTAAACTTTAGTCTTGACAGATCATATTCGGCAGTCGTGAAGGAGACACGTTGCAAATTTTTTATGGAAAAACAGTCGGTAAACCAACGTGTTTTAATCGTTAAAACATTTTATCAAAATCAATTATCGATTATTGTGACGATGAGAAAGTTACGTGAAGCTTTTGCGAGAAACAACGCAACAAAACGCAATATTTATCGTGTAGTGAATGATTTCGAAGAAGAGGGTCTGTAGGTGATAGGCCCAAGCATCGACCACAACTTACTGCAAGATCGGCTGAAAACATTACTGCTGCTCAATGAAGTGTTCAAAACAATCCATTTACCTCAATTCGACGCCGTGCTCAGGAGCTTGGTCTTCAAAGAACAACTTTGGCCACAATTTTGCACAAGGATTTGCATTTGTTTCCATTTAAGATTCTGTTGGCACAAGAGCTTCTTCCACAAGACCATTTACGCCGCCGTACATATGCCAATAGGATGTTACAGCTAGCCCATGACAACCCCGATTTTCATGAAAAAATCATAATAACGAGGCACATTTTCATTTGAATGGATGTGTGAACAAACAGTAGTCGGTTTTGGGCAATGGAAAACCTTCAAATTATTCAAATCAGTCAGCTTTGCATCCATTAAAATTTACAGTCTGGTGTGCAATTTGGTCAGGAGGAATCATTGGGCCTTACTTCTTTGAAAATGAAAACGGCGTAACGGTAACTGTGAATGGGGAACGATATCGTGATATGATTGAAAACTTTTTAACGCCACAACTACATGCTTTGGGCTTGATTAACATGTGGTATCAACAAGACGGTGCCACATCGCATACAGCCAGGATTAGAATTACTGCGAGACCTCTTTCCACAAAAAGTAATTTAAAAAAATGGTGATGTTTAGTGGCCTCCACGGTCTCCTGATTTGACTATTCCGGACTTCTTTTTGTGGGGATATCTGAAAAGCAAGGCAAGCAGATTGCACTCAACGAGAGAAAATCGATTCATGTAGATTTTTCGTATAAACGGACAAACAATTTGCTGTATTTCTCAATACGGTTCGAGTCCCTTTTGCAACTGAAGCGAAATATCTCGATACATTGATACAAGATACCAGCTACAGAAACGCATTCTGGGCGGCCCTTAAGGAACGAGGATTTAGAGAGATTTGTGTATTCCAGCGGTTTAAGATGAAACAAACAATTTTCCACGAATTTTGGCCGCCTTCAAAGAACTAAGCCCTTGGATTTGGCCCGATATTAACAAACCGCGCTATAAATTGCGGAAAAATAGAAACTCTCAAAGGAAAGTTACCTGCCAAACATGCATTACTCGTGGTAAAAAAAATTGCTGACAAGTCGCATACTTAGTTGCAATACAAATACAAAAAAGGGGGGTTCTCATACTACTTTGGGCATGTGCTCATCGTGTCTATGAAGATTTCCACCAGCCTACGGAAAAAAAGGAGTTTCACGTGATTTGTTCTGGTTTTCCGCAAAATTAGCGAACATCAGCTTAGTCTATTATTGTATACATTCGGCTTTTAAATTTGCTGATTTGTAGGTTAACACAAGTAAAGCATTTCGGATATTTCAGCATAAAAAAATATTTGTTTGGCATTTGTACTGTTCATCCACTCACCGATTCAATTGAGGTCTATAAACAGAATTTGAATGATAAATCTAACCGGCTAGGGTTACTAGAACCATTGTGGGTTAAAACTAAATGATTTTATGAGCTGCTCAAGTTGTTTTTTTTTTAGTGAAACTTCTTTGGGATCGTCGGGATTAATGCAAAATCACATGAAACGAAATTTGAACACGAAAAGTCATGGGTAGGGGAGGGCTAGCGTGGTGGGAAAACGACGGACAAACAACCTGCAAAACCTTGTTTCAACAAAAAAGAGCAAGAGCGTAAGCATGAGAAAGCACTCTGCAGTGAACCGAAAGCATGCACATCAGAAAATTGAATGAGTAGGGGGGCAAGCGCGGACAGTACATTTTTTTTACGAACAACAACATGCGAAAACTTGTGTATGAGTACACATCAGAAAATGGGATGCGTAGGGGGGACGCGCGGCCACTGGACAAAACAAATGTGCGACGAACAGCAACATGGGATACTTATTTTTAAAAAAAAAAAGTGAGAGCGTAAGCATGAGAGAGTTCTCTGATGTGAATGAACGCATTTTACATCCAAAACTTGCACATAAATGTCAGTTTGCCGATCATAAGAAATTCTTATTAAGAAAGCATTGTATGTATGGTTTATTTTGTCTGTGATATGCGAGGGGAGAATATGGTCGACGTCTGCTTGCTTTCTTGAATTGGTTGTTCGTCGTTTTATTTATGAACAGTCACTTGAAGTGAAATATTTCTCGTTAGGACACGAATTTCACTTGAGTTCGTATGAGGTGCTATTTTTGCGAAATAAGGAGGTACAATGTCCCATCTAAAATTTGCCAACACCCAAATGTACCACCAACCTTAATTGTCCCATGGTACCTCATTTCTCATATGATGAGGCAATACAAAATGTCACACACACTAGTGATCGGTACCTCATACCTCATGTACAAAATGTCCAATGCACACCCTAATGGTATAATGTAGTAGTCAGTACCTCATACCTCATATATGAGACAACACAAAATGTCACATACACCACTCTGAAATGTATTACTTGGCGCGGCAACTTTATCGCTTCAATCCTTATGAAGAGGAGACAAGATTGTTGCTTTTGATGAGGTGTGAACCAATTTGCTTTGAAGTGATGGTACATTTCAGAACGGTGTGTGATACATTTGTATTGCCTTATGTATTAGGTACCCATCACTTAAGTAAAGTCATTATATCGGAAAATAAGAAAAATTAATGAAAATTAGGCGAAAAGGTCAACAGTTTTTTGATGAAGATGAACTTCTGTGCGTCACCGATTTTTAAGCCTTAAGTTTTGAGCTACATATAGTAATGAAATCCGGTTTATAGGATCCTTGTCCGATTTTCACAATCCGCCCACTGCCACATCCACTTTTAAGAAAAACGATTTTTTTTGGCCAAACGGTTAGGAAATTTCAAAAACAACAAGATATTTAGGAAATCTGAATATCTATATTTCGTTTAGTAAGAAATAGTTTTTGTCCGAATTTTAAAGAAATTAATAAAAAAGTTTTGATGCAAATTCTTCCGTAATGGCAATATAAACATTCCGTCAATAGATAAATTTCACCCACGCCCACTTTTTGGGGGCGTTTTTCCACAAAAAACCATTTGTATATCATTTGCAATCGAAATACATAGTTTTTTTTTTGTCGAATCACAAAAGATTTTGATAAACTGAACAATATGTTGTGACAATGCCATTTTTTTGTATTTTTTAGCCATAAAGCCCACATGTTGGGGATAATAATTTTTAGGATGGGATGGAATATGGCTTTAAACGATCCGCATAGCGGATTGTAGCCCTCTCATATTTTTTTTATTTACTTACTTACTTACGTGTCATATGTTTTTTAGTTCATTTTAAATATATTATGTTCGTTATTTTGCATTTAACAGTGATTTACAAAACAAGACCTAAATTATTTATGTGTATTTCTGTTTTGAAAATTTGAAAACCTAATGCGAAACCTACAACTCTGACAATTTTTTTTTTAAAAGTCCCATCACTGCTACGGTCTCTTTTTTTAATTTTATCATTACTGCAGAGTCAATAAGCCGATGTTTAAATATCTGCTGGCTTTGCTCTCAGATTTTTTACCAAACCCTCACAAACCAGAAAAGCATTCGCAGGAGTTCGAAAATATCACGAGGATTGACTGGCGCAACCGTCTTTTTCATTGTATGGGGAGTACCTGAGGCAAAACTGCGTCCAATTTGAATAAACGTGCAGATAACGGCGGAAAAGTGTAGGAAAACAGCTTCAAATGTCCACAAAATATCCATCATACCAGAAGTAATAGGCTGTTTAGATAGAACGAACATCAGAATCATATCGCCGCCAACATCCAAACATGTCGTCGTTCCAAACACGAAGTGGCGTATCTGCAAACATTTGCATTTTGAGATATTTGACGCGTATTATCTACCGGTCTTTTTTTATCATCACACGTGCCGTGTCTGAATCTCTCAAACCGTTATAGTTTTATTAAAACTTTTTGAACAGCTGTATAGTAATCCAGGGTCGCACAAATTCTTATTCATAAAATAATTCCCTATCCATAATAGTTATGCGGGGTTTGTGTCAAATAAAGTAAATCATTTTTTTTTTTAACGTAAACCATTTTAATATATTTACGCAAAATACGAACAGACGTATCCGACGTATACGCCAACTCAGATTTTGCAGATACGCCACTTCGTGGTTTGAGCGTTTCACAATTTTACCGGTAAGTTGAGGTTCGCATTTACATTTTATTTTCATGAGCCCATATGTATGTTTCGCAGGTATGTGATGATGACCTGCGAATTCGTTTGGTAGATGATACAGACCCTAGTTGTTAGGAAAGTCCGTCTATACTGATCTTAGTTCATAACATGATGCAAAGGCACGTTCAAATAGGAGACGCTGGAAATCACTTAGAGACGCGGTTGTTATACCCTTACAGGACCCACGAAGAAGAAATGCCTGAAAAAATATTCAACCAAGCCAATACGCGCTCACACACATTTTTGGTCCAACAGGCTCGACAGTACCCAGAGCCGAAATTCATCACAACCATTCATGTGTGCGCGTGTACTTCTTGCACTATGGAGGGACCTCCTGTTTTATGCCTACTCCGAACGGCGAATTTGAGATAAGCCTTTTTTGACAATTGATACTCCTCTCATCACGAGAGGAGGGCCAGTGAAAAATCTGGCAAAATATTATTACACGAAAAAACGGGGCGGACTCAGAGGCGCGATGGTTGTAGCGATGAACTGCCGCGCAGATGGTCTGGGTTCGATTCCCAACCGTAGCTACACCTAAATGATTTTTCACTGGCCCTCATCTCGTTATTAAATTGATTTTACTTAATTATAACAACATGAAGATAAATATACTAAGAATACAAAAAAAATCCATTTCCAACCATAAATTAAGGATCACAATCAAACTTTTCAAGATTGGCTTCTAATATTTCTAGAAGACGTAATTTGAAAACGCATTTAGCTTTGATTTGTTGTGTTCTTAGCCTTTCCATTCTCGAATTGTGGCGCTTGATTTCTTGCAGAACTAATTTGAGCTGATCATATAGACCATCTATGCAGTGGTATACTTTTTTACCACTTGCTTCCAGGTAAACATATCACAAGCATTTAACGAGTTCAACTTCAATATTTTGTGAATCCGATCAGACACAGCGATGTTTCAACATTGAACTGCTGCAATTTTTAGCTATGATCACTTTTAATATATAAGAACAAGGGTTCTCAAACTTATTAAGCTGTGGAACTCTTAACAAGGCCCAAGTATATATAAGAACCCCCAACTCTTTACGATTTAAAACATTTAAGAAGGCTACAGTCCGCTGTGCGGATCGTTTAATATCCTATCCCATCCCATCTTTAATAAAGCCCACATTAATATCCCTTAAATGTGGGCATTATGCCAAAGAAATATTCAATTTGACATTGTCAACATATTGATCAAAATCTTGTATGGTTCAACAAAAAACAACGTTTATCGCCTGCATATGGTATGGCGTGCGGTAGGAAAACGCCTCCAAAAAGTGGGCGTGGGTTAAAATGATATATAGACGAAATGTTAATATTATCATAACCAATAATTTTGCATCAAAAGTTTTTTTCGAATATTTGAAAATTTCACCAATAAGGTATTTTACTGAAAACTTACTGGCTTCATCTACTCAGCTAGCCGATGAGTCGATCCATATACTTTGAGGTATATTTAGCGAAATTATTTCTCTATGTTACAAACATAATGGCAAAACTAACATACCCCAATGGGATAGGGTATAAAAAATGAAAGGCAACACATTTCAACAGGTGGCCATGGCTCAGAGGAATGCGTAGTTGACTGCTAAGCCAAACGCTGCGGGTTCAAGCCCCAGCTTCGGCAGCATTCTTTTTCTACAAAAATCGCCAGCTTATCTGAGGCCACCTGTGCGATAATTTTGAGACAATATAAATCTAGTCTCCTCCTCTATGCTACATAGGTTTATGTTATAAGGCTTTCCTTCTATGTATCTATCTGTCTATCTCTGTTGTATTAATGTCTTGCTCTGTCCCAGCCGATGGCCTCAGTCGCCAGTGCTGTTATGAGCTGTAGTTCGTTGCATTCATGTGCGAAGTACTGTGATGTCAATGTCAATGTGAACACATTTCATAATCAATTTTTTTTATTTAAGATATTTTTTCAGGGTTAGTGTGATGAATGAAACTGAACCGAAAGCTGTATTCGCTTATCTGCGGCAGCGTCGATCTATTTTTAGTCTTTGCATAAGTACTCCCTGAAAATCCTACTTCACAGTGATATGTTGTGACAAAGGGAGTAAATTAAATATATCCTGTTTGGTTAGTTCAGGATATTCCCTTCCAATATCAATCCAAAATTCGTTCAATCATACAGAATCAAACAGCTATTTCGATGAAGAACCTGCAGGTCTATAAAAGACTCGTTGTCCAGACTGCTGAGTATCGTCGGCTGAGTTTTCATTAGCAATGGGAAATGGATTCGTGTCTGGGAAGTAATCTAACAAAGATTTTTCTGTCCTTTGTGCAGCGATCAATATCTGCTCTGAGCTGTAACATGTTTTCTTGCAGGAATTTATGTAAAACCGCAAAACATTCAAAGTTGTTATTCTATACGAAGGTAAGATAGAAAATAAATTTTCCTTATAAGGCTGCCAGTTCGTTTCTCATTAAAAATACTGATATGGATTTTCCCTGCAAGGCAGTAGCAGTTTCGTTGAACTTTTCAAAAATATCTGCAAGATAAGCTAATTTTGTTTTGCTAATTTAGATGAAGAGATATTTTTGTCCAGGTGGAAAACTTTCAACTCATCACGAAGTTGAAATGATCTAAATAAAGTTTTTGCTCTGTAAAGCCATATTATTTCCGCGTAGAAGAAGTGATTCGTACTGACTTTCTGTAACTTTGCACACTATTGTGAAAAATCTTGACTGGAGAGGAAATTTTTTTTTTCATTTGGCATTTTTCTTACCACAAATGCACAACGATGCAAGATACGATGACAGCTGTTACTTCCTGGAGCAATGTTTTTAATTTTTGACACGACCCCTTTAACCTTTCCCACCATTGCTGTGGCTCCGTCGCTAGATGTATTAATACGTTTTTACCAATTAATTCATTAATCATAAAACAATTTATGGCTTGAATATTTCTTCACCAGTTGTATTGGTTTCCAAAGGTGTGCAGATGAGCAAATCTTCTTGAACAGATGTGTCGAAAGGATACCTCATGGATGCAAGAAATATTGAAAGCCCATTATAAACATCCGTGCTTTCATACAGTTGCATTGCCAACATATCACAGGCATTCAACGAGTTCATCTTCAATATTTTGTGAATCCGATCAGACACAGAGATGTTTCAACATTGAACTGCTGCACCTTTTTTTGCAGACGCTTCCCCAAGTTTTCAAAGAATTGTTTCCTACAAACAAGGTTTAAATAGAGACTCTGCAATAGTGTGTGGCTTTCCAGATCGAGCTGTCCTGTAGCTTAGGAGGAAAGATGCTTCAGTTGCCTTTTCGTTGTCAGTTTTTAAAAATCATGTAAGACAATGTGAAGTACATCATAAAAGCTATGCGCAAACTATACTAATACGCATGCATACTTTATTGATTGTTGCTCGTAATTTCCTTTGGAAAGTGGATGTGGTTGTACCATTTTTTTTTTTAATTATGGGTACCCTCACATTTCAAACAAAATATAAACGTCTAACATTTTTGGCGCAAAAATGTTTGTAATTCTTAATTCAAGAAAGTCGCATAACCTTGAAAACATTTCCGCGGAACGCCAAGTTTCAGTTCTAGAACCGAGGCATAAGAGGTACCTATATGTTGAGCATGCGAAATATTTCCAGAGAAAAATTATTCATGATAACCACAAATATTTAAGAATGGTATTTCCCTCAGTCAGTTCTGATAAAACTTTCAATACGGCTGAAAACCAGCAGAAGTTTTGTAAAAAATTGGATTTATAAAAATTGTTCCAGGTTTTCGCCGTCTTTTTTTGATTTGGTCAAGGGGGTATAAAATTATAAGCCAAAGAGCTTGCGGGTACGATCGTGGAAACAAGTTGTGACCATCAAAAATGAAATGAGAATTTTTCTGCGCAATTATGGAGACCCCATATTTCAGCCAGCAGTTGGTGAAGCCATTGGAGTACAAGGTATTGCAATAGTTATTACCCTATCTAGGGCAAGCGTCAAAAGGCCAAATCTACAAATTTTAGCATTCTTCTTCACTTTGTTCATCCAGTTCTCCTTGTTGTGCTAACATCCATCTGGTGTAAATGTAGCTTAATATCCGCAAACATTGCAAAGGGTGTAGGATTTGTCTCGTAAAGTGCTACAAGAGCAAAAACCTCATCAAAATCTACACCAGTCCTCTGCTCACAATCTCTCGCGAAACAGCCTTGCTTATTGTAGCACTCGATCGAACCAGTGTTCTTGCGTTTAATGCGGAACACCCATTTTTTGCTTAAGAATGTCTTGTTTGTAGGACGATTTTACAACATCCAGGTGTTATTCCTGCTCATAAATAGTTAGATTGCAGCTCAGAGCTAATTGCGTGTGTCCACTCTGCACTGATCTATGTAGCTCAGTATGTAGTTGCGAAACCAATCCGTATCCGAGTATTTCATGCTCGTAGGATGGTTTTCTACCATCCAGTTATTCCTGCTCAGCGTATGTCCACTTTGCACTATGTCCCTTCCGTTCATGAGCTCTTCAAATGACGCTTACTTACTTCCTTAAGTGGTGCTTGTCCAGAATGGAATAGACAAGCTCTACTGCGTCGGAGCAGGGACACAAGTCCCCGAGACATAATTCCCGAAAAATCAAAGCGGGAACAATGTCCCTGAACCTAATGCCTCCGACGTCGCGACTTCTGTCTGGGAATCGAAGACTTTGCGAGCCGTAGTATTGGTGTCCATTCGTTCTACATATTCTAATCGTCTTAAACGTCAAATGCGGAGTTATTTGACTAGAAGCACGTCGTCAACGTAAACGGGACGGATATTTTTCGAAGAATTTTCCTCTCGAATCGACCAAGGATTTCTTCATCCACTTTTGATACGATCCATGCTTCAGTACCGTATAATAGGGCTGTGATGATTAGGGTCTTATATAGGATCTCTTCAATAGTTAGAGTGAGCGCTTTACTACTCGTTTGCCTTCTAAACCCGACGAAACATCGCTTGGAAAAGTAATTCTACGTTTAATTGCCGACGAAACGTTCTTTTCTGAGTTAATAGCGGAGCCGATGTGGACAAAGTCCCTTACTACCTCAAAGGTATATCTGTCAATGGTGACGTTCTGTCCAATTCGTCAATGTTGTGTGTCCTTTCGTGTCGACAGCATATACATATATGGGGTGACCCTGCTTCAAATTGATAGAAGGAAATTTAGGTTTGGTTTCTTGCCATGACATAATTCAAACGGCGCGGCGTTTTATTTCCTAGCGTACACGTTGGACATCTGTTTCGAATGAAGGCTGCTGTACTTAGTGGCTCAGCCCACAAATATTTTGGAAGCTTGACCTCTAAATGCACCTGACCATAGTCAAAAGCGTTCGATTGAAGAGTTTGACAACGCCACCATATTTGGATTTCAGAGAACATTTGACTTTACTTTTATGAGCAGAAGAGAAGATCTAAGATATATGTGAGTATATCCACACGCTTGAATGACTGATATTAGGTTAAGTTGATGGACAGGTTCATTCCAGACTGTAGCGCTACATATGTAAATAAGTATATATTGGCTTCTTCACCGATGTTTGTCGAAATCAATCACCGTTTTCCAGTCTTAGCAGTGACCGAAACCGCCGAAATAATATCTAATTATATCAACAGCCAAGGGGCAAGTGGCTTTTTAACGACAAGTTAGAAACGTGTTAAACGATGTTGCAAAGTACATCCAGTCTCAACACAACATAATTTCAAACAATGCTGTGTCACAGACCACAACAGGCTCACGTACTAGCTAGACCTGACTTAGTCATAAACTCTGAAATGGCTGATAACATTGTAAAATTCCCACCTTGTAACACTTAACAAGATTTGGAAAATAAGAAACCAGTTGCACTAATCGTATGTAGCAATACTCACCTCTAACCTGTGTAATAGACAAGAAATTCTAGTAAGCTTTCAGGTAGCAAAAACCTACAGAAGACAAGCTAGCTTTCTAAAGACTTTTATAGGTATAAAAAGTAGCCGCAACAAGTTCCATATACTAGAAAACTGATTCTGAACTCAAATGACGTCTGCAAAGGCTGTAGCGATGAAGAGCTGCATGAGGCACACCATACTTTTTATGATATTGCCCCAGTTTCAGGACCCTAGGAAAATGCTTTTTAAGGCTTAAAAAAAAACTTTCTGGCAAGTCCGTCAACAACTTTACAGCTTCACTAAAGTCACCAGGGATTCAGACATTTCAAAGACATCTCAACGGAGTTAATTTTTTCAACTTTTTACTAAAAAACGGTCCTCCCTACATATATGTATGGATATGTTCAGAATGAAGTATAGGGTACATTAATGTTCGCACACTATAAATTGTAGCCTTCTTTTATGTTTTGATAAAAAGTTGATTACCTAGGCTAACATGGAATTGTTTATGCAAAAAGAATCTAATTAGCACTGGATTTTGTGTCATATGGTGGAAATCCACACCATACGAAAGTATATGTAAAAATTTTCACTTAAACATTCTTTTGGAGGAGTGACTAACTCGGGAAAGGTCGTGTTGGGCAGGGCCGACAAAGTACAACCACCAAAGCGAATTAAAAAATTTATTAAACAAAAGGGCCATTCATGCATTGTGGGAAAGTAATCGAAAACGATGTAAACCTGCGAAATTAACTAGCGTGAGAAATCTTTAACAATCTTATCAATACTTTCGCATACGAATTTTGTAAACAAATCGAAATGGTAAACATTGTTAACTGTTGGTGACGTCATTTTGACATTAAATATCTCACAATCAAAAATCAAACAAATTGTGAGAGAAACATATTTTTGCAACAAATGATCGAACGTAAACGTAAAGTCAGTTCAGCATTCTGCAGCAGGGAGAGCGTTCTTGGTTATAATTTGAACATAGTTGCCTGGATATTAGACACGTTGGTTGTGTTGTTTATCCGTCTGCGGTTTTCTTCCATCGCCAGCATCGCATCCAGTTTGATTGATGATTTACATGTACAGAACATTTTTACTGGTGGTAAAATATTAAGGGTAGTGCTAAGTCTGGCAAGCTCATCCGCCTCGTAGTTCCCTGGTATATCTTTGTCACCGTACCCAGAAGAGGTGAATGGTAAGGTGCTATGCCTTCTCATTAAGAGAAAGTCGGCGTTCGTGGGCTCATTTCGATCTACCAAAGAGTATAGAACTACATAGAGTGCGCATCTCAAACAACGAAAATTTTCTATGTGGGGTACTGATATTGATACCCCAGTTTTCACATTGCTACCCCAGCATCAAACAACAGTATAGGTGATGCATACAATCGATGAAATTTCCCCTTCGCACTTATCGCCTGCGTCAGAAACGGCTACAAAACTTTTAGCTGTGAAGCGTACTCTATGTAGTTTTATACTCTTTGGATCTATATGGGTATGGATCTTCGTGGGTATGACAATACATCTCAGCCAGGACAAGGCTTCTTTGACTGCCATAATTTCGGCATGGAAAACAATACAATGATCGGAAAGGCTAAAGGATATGCTTAAGTTAAGCATCCTAAAAAATACCTCCGCTCACTCGGGATTCTGGCTTAGACCCATCCATCCCATTACTATTTTCAATAAATCCGAATCCCATTCGAGGCGACAGGGTTAACATTAAAATGGTTGTATGCTATGTTGTTGATATTAAAACTTTCCCTAGAAGGTTGCCTTTGGATGCGGTTTCTAGAGCCGTACACACGAATAACACACCATACAGGAATAGGGTCTAATGATTGCCAAGTAAAGCCAGAGATCGATATGTTGGTGATTACCCCATTTCTCTCTGATTATTGGCTTGACTATCCAAGACTTAACCCAGGTACTTAGCTGATTTTGCGAACTTGAGAATAACTCCACTAAGTTTTGTAGGACCTGCTGAAATTGACCAATTCGGTCTTTTGAGGTTTCCCGTCGAGTCCACATCTGGCGGCTGTAGAGTACAGGCTATTTTGTAATAGTTATTCAACGGTATTAAGGTGCTTCCCTGAAACATTTATTGCCACGTTTTCTGCGTAGGTAATCTAATCACCTTGCAGCCTTTTCTTTCTAGATTTACTAGTAGCTCGTTGACCACAAGCTTCGAGACAAGAGAAGACAGGACGCCCCTTATGGCGTGCCACAGATAACAGATCTACGTACTGGTGAAATGCCAAGGTTTGTGTTAATAATCCTGCCCCCAAGTAGCTGATTGCTTAGCACTTCCAACAAATAATTAGTGATTGCGCGTGCTTTGACTTGTTTAAATGCTGCTCATTATCAAGAAAAACTACTTTTGCTCTTAGTGATGATGCGTACCTACTAGTGATTGAAGCGCTGTTTCAGCCAACTTTCCCTTGCAGTATTTCTGTTGAGAGTTGAAGGTCACAAGCGGTATTATATTTGTACGATGGTTCTTTACTAGTACGGAGGTGCAAATTAATGAGTCGTTCCAAATTTCAAAATGCTATTCGGAACGCATGCCTCGGTAAAAAATTCTACGACTTCGAAAAAATTAGAGAAAAGTTGTTTCCGAAGGGATGGTGATGATATCGGCAAGAATGTTTGCATTGATCTTAGTCCAAGCCCCTCAAGAATTAGGCGTGTGCTAAAATGATCCATAGACGAACACCCATGTTCACTGAATCTGGAAGCATCGCACGAAGAACGCAACATCGAGATCCCTATGTTCAGGTTTTAAGAACTAACGCTGTAGTAGCCTCATCAATATACGCAAATCCAAGCGTTTTGACTCGAAACTTATCCGTGCAAATATAAGTTAGCAGACGGTCATTACAGCCAAAAATTCATAATTGCTTCCGTACAAAATCCAAAACTATCACTGAGGGCCGGCCGTTTTGACCTTGAAGGCGTTTTTTTGTACACAGGACTGCGCCGAAGACGTATCTCTTTCATCAGGATTTGGTTCCAGCAATATAGAGCAACTGCACACTTAGCCAGACTGGCTGAGCTGCAACGAACATTCCGCAACAAATGAATGTCCAGATACCCCACTTTCTGCTGGCCACTAAGTTCACCTGTTCTGACTGCACCCAATTTTATTTTCGGAATTATGTTAGGATGTGTAATAAACTTAGCCAGGGAATTTGACTGAATAGAAGCAGTCGATTAAAATGATAGTTGAGGCGATCCCGACTTCAAACCTTCAGGCCTATAAAATATCTCATTTCCTATAAAATGAAAAATAAAAAAATTTTAATTTCATAATGTAGCACGATCCGTGCGCCACCCTGTACATTCAAATTACTCACATTATCGTATTTTTTTATTATCCCAAAACTTCTTGATTTTCGCAACACTTAATTCGTCGCACTTCTTGACTCTGGAAGTGCTACTCATAAACCAAATCTGGTCGGATGAAAGTATGCCTGAAAATGGAACCTCAGCATCGTTTCTTCAGAGGCACAAGTCTCCAGAACATCGCCTGAAACCCTTTACCAACAACCTGATCGGATCTTATCAGTGTGGTTTTATGCCCAAAAAGTCCACAACCGATAAAATTTGCACACTTCGGCAGATCCTGGAAAAAAACTCAAGAAGTCCAAATCGATACCCACCACCTATTCATCAATTTCAAAGCCGCATACGACAGCATTTATAGAGACGAACTATGCAGAGCCATGTCTAGTTTTGGTATACCGCCCAAACTCGTCCGTTTGTGTAGGATGACGATGGAGAACTCTCGGATCGGAAACGTCCTCACCGAAACATTCGATACAAAAAAAAGGGATTCAGGCAAGGCGATGCGCTGTCATGTGAATTCTTCAATTTGATTCTTGAGAGGATTGTGCAAAACTCCCGAGCCAACACCAGAGGCACAATTTGCCAAAAATCAGTGCAACTACTAGCATACGCCGACGATATTGACACCATTGGTAAGACTCAACGTGATATCATAGCCGCCACCCTTGCTTGTATAGAGAAGGAAGCGGCAAAAATTAGTTTACCAGTAAATGAGGGTAAGACTAAGTATATGTTGTCAACACGAAAGAAGACACAACATCGACGAATTGGACAGACCGTCACAATTGACAGATTTAATTTTGATGTAGTATGGGACTTTGTCTACCTCGGCTCCACTATAAACTCTGACTACATTTCGTAGGTTGGTGGGTTGATGAGGTAGGCGGCTTGCGTCTTCCCTCATCACACTCAGGTCAATATAGACCCATTGTGATGCCCGTTGGGATCCACGTGTGTGGTTGATTTCTTCATTTATCCTGTTACTGTCCATTGTTATTAGTCCCTTTCCAGCCATCCAGATGTTGTTGCAAACCTGAAAAGATAGGGGAGAGGGATTTCGGAGAGATCTGTGAGGACTAGTGGTTTTGCCAACATTGAGTTCGCTTTAGCTGCCTCTGCTACTACCAATATCTCAGCCTGGAATACACTGCTGTGCTCAGGTAGACTAAAAGTGATGTTTAGCTTTAATGTTTCTGAAAACACTCCAGCTGCAACGCATACGTCTATTTTTGAAATATCAGTGTAGATGGATATGGTTTCGGTGTCCTGTTCGTTTCTCTCCTACTCCTCTTTACTTCGAAAGATGTAGGAGAATGGTCTTTGAAATTCAAGGTGAGGCAGTATGTGGTCAGATGATACATCTGAACCCAGATACCTGTTTAAAATTTGTGCGTTTTCTCCAAGCTCATTTTCCAGCAGTTAAGCTGGCTGATTCTTAGAGCACTTTTAGCTGCAGATTCTTCCATGTAAAGGTCTAGCGGTAGCAGGTTCAGGATTGTTTCCAGTCCCGCTGTTGGAGTGGTTCGCATTGCGCTAGTAGCGCCCACGCATACCTTTGTCGTACTTTTCAGATGGGTGACTTTCTTTGCGGATTGCCACCAGTTAAGTCCCCATAATCAAAGATTATAAAATTATAAAGATGACGCATTGAGAACGGTTGGTGTGCACGTTCATGCATGAGAAACGAGATCAAAACATATGGCGGGGTGTGTGCCAGTATGACCCACCATCGAACAATTTTTCTTGTATGCAGTGCGTCATCTGTATGCCTTTATAATCTTTGCCATAAGTTAATATAGGTCTTACAATGGCGTGTACATCCATAGTATAATCCTAGGGTTTGATCCCCAGGATTTTTTGAATACTCGGTAATATGTATAGAAAGCTACTGTGGCGTTTTTTATGCGTTCGCACACGTTTAGGCTTCATTTGAGTTTCCTATCAAGAATGACATCTAGAAATGGAGGTCTATCGGATAGTTTGAGGGTAGTCCCATCGATAACTGGTACGTCAAATACTGGTATCTTCCTCTTAGGGTTTCTTTCGACTGCTTTTGTATTCACAATATTGAAGGCCCCTTCAACTTCGAGAAATGCAGCGAGGTGTGAGTTTGAAATAATGTTGGGGAGTTTCGGTTCCCTTACCTTTCGTGTAAGCATGCTGTGGCGAAGATATATCTTGGTTGAGCTTGTCACTTATATAGATATCCATTAGTTTTTCAAAGTGCAGGTGGCCATGGCTCAGAGGAATACGTAGTTGACTGCTAAGCCAAACGCTGCGGGTTCAAGCCCCAGCTTCGGCAGCATTTGTTTTCTATGAAAATTGCCAGCTTATCTGAGGCCACCTGTGCGATAATATGAGACAATATAAATCTATGTCTCCTCCTCTGTGCCAAGTAGGTTTATGTTATAAGGCTTTCCTTCTATGTACCTATCTGTCTCTCTCGGTTGTATTAATGTCTTGATCTGTCCCAGCCGATGGCCTTAGTCGCCAGTGCTGTTTCGTGTCTGTAGTTCGTTTCATTTATGTGCGAAGTACTGTGATGTCAATGTCAATGTCAATGTCAAGTTTTTCAAAGACTTTTAGAACCTAAAAAATGTAAAAAAAAATTTACATTGTCTAAGGTTTATCATATTTTTCAAAATTTCATTATCCTAGCTCAAAAAATGTAAGTCCGAAGCTTCTAACTTCAGGTGACAGACGGACAAACATGGGTATATCACGTCAACTAGCGATTCTGTTTGCCAATATGTATCAAAACTAATTTACTTCAATTGAATAGGGTAAACAAGTGTAACACAATGTGATCTGGCAACGTTGTCTCTGAGAAGGAGAAATAAGCTTCATGTAAATGTTTTCCGTGACTCCGTTTCAAATGGTCCATTCAAATGTTCCATTCGAAAGGTCCAATTTTGTGTCACTTTTTCGAGCATTTCGGCCTGTATTCCACTAACGACTAACGACTTTACATGACCCCACAAGAAATAATCAAGAGGCGTTAAGTCGCATGATCTTGGCGGCCAACTCACAGGACCATTTCGAGAGATAAGCTGCTCACCAAATTTATCCTTCAATATCTCCATTGTTTCACGAGCTGTGTGGCATGTAGCACCGTCTTGATGAAACCACATATCAACCAAGTTCAACTCAGCCAACAAAAAGTCACGTAAAATGGGTCGATATCGTTCGCCGTTGACGGTAACGTTTCTTCCACGGTCGTCTTTGAAGAAATATGGACCGATAATGCCACCAACCCATTAACCACACCTTATTTAGGTATCCGTTGAGCCAGAAATGAGCCTCATCGCTGAACACAATATTTCGATAAAACAGCGGATTTTCATGGAGCTGTTCTAAGACCCATTCACCGAAAATTAGACATTGTGGTAGGTCATTCGGCTTCAATTCTTGCACAATTTGAATTTTATAGGCATTCAAACCCAAATCGACACGTTAAATTTTCCATGTGGTTGAGGAATACATGCCCAATGGCTGAGAACGCTGACGAATTGACATTTCACGATCTTCGTTAACATTAGACGCTACGACTTCAATATTCTCTTCGGTACGCACTGTACGCATGCGATTCGATTGTTTATTGTCCAACAAAGTAAATTTGGTGAAAACAGTACGAATCGTTGGTTCACCAGGTCGACTATGACGACCATTGGGTGCACATTTTTCACAAAGCACGAATTTCGATAATAAATTTCTATAATTTGCAATCGTTGCTCGTTTGTAAGTCTTTCCATGATGAAATGGTAAAGTATATTGAAAACTTTTCACTTTGACAGATGACGTTTGGACGCCATTACTAACCAGTGCTGCCAACCTGAAAAACCCCATTATAAATATTGAGTTTCTTATTGTTTAGCTTATTGTTTTGAATAATCCTTAAATAAATTTCAGATAAACCATCACAGGAATGTGCCAAACTGATTTGTTTACCAACCAGCAAATGTATATTAAGTATTTATTTCACCAACCTGGCAATGCCATGACAATTTATTTCTTTTCTTACTAGCTAAACGATCTTCCTCTACACCGTAATTATTTTGTTTGGCAAAAATTTGAATATTAAATATTTATCACCATTTATAGGGAGGCATAAACCTACTTTACCTACCCAAATAATGTCCGACAAAACAATAACAAATATTTCTACCATCGGTTGCCCCCTAATGTCCAGTCAAGGCAACACGGCAAGGCGAAGGCAAAGAGGTCAGTTACGTGACAAAGGGTATTTGCCATACATATTCAAATTCAGATTCACACCAAATGACCTAAAAACGAAAAGCCAAAATGAAAATTGAAAACGGCGCCCCCTAAAAAAAAAACCGCCCCAAAAAATCCGTAGTAGTACTATTTATTTTCCGCGTCTGTATGTGTGGTCGGCAGTGTGCTAGACAAGGAGAAAACTATCTGTGATAACATTTACTAACCTTGGCAATTCAAAAGATTGAAATTGACTTGTTTTTGTTGTTGTTCTGGTTGTCACTTGGTTTATTATTTTTTTGCTTCTTTTCTTTCGTTCGTCTACGTTTTCCTCGTAATACTCGTTGTAGCACTTGGTCTGCGGCTCTGGCTCTGCTGTTTATCCATTACACTTGCCTACTGCTGCTGTTTGCTGCCGCGTATAAAATAAGCACGATTACACTGCTTTACCATTACCACACATAATAATTTTTATTATTTTTATATTTGTATTTTTTTTTCCCGTCAAAATTGTTTTCTGCACTCACACTCAAGCGGAATTAAATGTAAAAAAAAACCATTACCCCACTACACTTGTTTTACACCACACATTTGCTATTGCTGTGGTTAGCTGTCGTGTTGAATTTTATTTTATTTAAATAAAAATGAAATTACGAACAAATTAAAATACACAGGAGGACAAAATCGAAACAAAAAATAGACAAAAAAAAACGTTCAACGTTTGACGTTTGTCGTTATGCCAGCTGTCAAAATATCATCAATCATCACCGAAATCAAACTCATCACCGCACATCTGCATTGTCATTTGGAATTCTTTTTTCGATACGGAATTCCTTTTTTTACAATGCGCAGTGTTATTAAATTAATTTTTCTTCTTTTTCCCAATCACTGGGGATTAGATTTTTCACATAATCACTTCAACTTTCGCACTTTGTTTTGCACTTTTCGCCGGAGCGCACTGCACCACCACCGTCGTCGTCGTCGTAATCGTTGATTCGTTGACGTTTATTTTCAAGGCGAAATTGTGATCTTGGAGCACCAAATTCAATAAAAAAAAAACAATTTTCGTGCGATTAAATATTATTATTCACCGTCTCTGTATACCGAACCGAAAATTACGTCTGCAGAGGTTTTTTTTTCGTGTTGTTGTTTCTGGTGACAGCAATAAAATTGTAATGCTTTGGGGAGGGAAGGTAGAAAAATTATACCCTTGCAGTCGCGTATTTATTGTTGTTATTTTTTTTTTCTATTTTTTTGTGGGTGAACGTTGGGGGAAAATTACGATGGACTTTGGGAGGGAAAACAAACCCTGTCGTCGTTGTCTCGCGCACTCTAGACACTTGCTCTCTCTTCTTCGTCGTAGAGTTGTAGTCGATGCTTTGGCTTTGCAGTTACACACATACACAAGTCACTAGCGATTAGTAATTCCGTCTACATTGTCCCTTTATAGCTCTTGTTCTTGTATGGTCTTTACACGATTTCGTGGGTGAGGTGTGTGTGGGTGAGTGTTTTTCTGTTGGATTGGTTTTATTTAGGTTTTGACAGGTTTATCAGATGCGAGAGCGAGAACGAATGGACTGGTGCCATTTTGGAGATAATATTTCCCTTAGATGTAAAGTGTCAGACTGTCAGTGGCTGACTCAATATTAAGTAATTGATGTGTGTGTGTTGGAGTGAGATGGTTAGATGAAGTTGAAGCGATAGGGAGATTTAACGGCGAATTCACATCGTTGACATCTAGTGGGGAATGGAAGAAATGGCAGTGAGTACGAAAGCAATGGGAGCTTTTCTAAGTTGGTTTTGTTTGTTTTAAGCTACAAAAAATGAGGAAGAATATACCTATCTCAACAATTTTTTTATTGAGTCGGGGAAACAAATCTTTTTAAATATAATAAAATTAATTAGATCAATGGATTTCCTTATTTAATAGGGATTAAGATAGGATTTTTTTTTGTATATATTGTGCCTTTTTTGTATTTTAAAACAAAATCTCACAATTAAAAACATTTTTCTTCGATTAACATTATGCTCTGGAAGTAAGCAAAATTTGTATTAATAAAAACAGGGAGAGTACTATTACTATAAGCTTGGCGCTAAAGATTGACAACGGTTTTCGGTACGGCGGTCAAAAACAAGCTTTTTTTACTATTTGTGGAGGGGTGGTGGGGGTTTGTCTATCTCGTTTTGGAGGCAGGGGCAATTTTAGAAAAAAAAAATGACAAAAAAAAATAAATAATTAAAAATAACGGTAATACTAACCATGAAGTATTATTACGTTTTTGAAAGCCAGAAACCAGTTTTTTAATACTCAATTTAAATTTAATTATTTTTGCCGATACTTTTTGAAAAATTCGTATCCAAACTCAACATTATGATAAACAAAACACCAAAAAAATACTTTAGACCAACTTTTTTCAAAATAGTGAAATTAAGTGCTTAATTGACTTTTTGTAGTCAATGCTTATATCAATTCTGAATCGAACAAAAAAATCGAATGGTTTTCTGTCTTCTGTTATTGAACTAATTAAAGATTACTAAAACTATTTTTGAATTATTTTTGTTTTTTGGTATTTCACTAAGCGGATTAATGTTCATCTATGTAAGTAAGGGGTAGCAAATTAAGTGCATTACATTTTGCAACAACAGACAAAAAAACTCGCACCCATCCCAAATACTACCGTGAGTCCAAGCATGGGGGTTGCATCTCACTGTTTATACGCCGAATTAATTTTAGTAATTTTCATTTTTCTCAAAAACTAGAAGACAAGAATTTAAGAAATTAAGAATTTATTAGAGAAACGAACTTTAGAAAAAAAAAGTAAATATAACTTCACAGTTTTATATTATTAAAATTATATTTACATCATTTTTATAATTATTTTTTTCCTAAATTTTGATTTTAAAACCCGTTTTTTTCGCTAATAGAACAAAGTATTGGCTCTAAAAAAAAGATGTAATTTTTTCTACAATTGCCCCTACCTTCTTAACGGGGCAAGATGGACCCTTCCCCACTCAGAGTAAAAAATGTTTGTTTTTGACCCCTCTACTAAAAACCGTTATCAATTTTCGGCGCCTAACTCATCGTATTCGTGCCGTTCCGTATGATATTAAAGATTTTTGTATTTTCAAACATAACCTCACATTCAAACACATTTTTTCTCAGAATTACACTATATTCGGAAAATAAGCAAAATGTCTATTAATAAAAAACTTTAAAACACATGTGCTTTATTTTCCTTTAAAAAAATGAAACCACAGATTTTGACAGAAGTGAACACGTGTTGCCATGACAAATTGCGTTAAATTTTATCCACTGGCTAATTTTTGACATGGCGTAAAAAAAGTTTGCCTCTTGCTGTGTCAATTGGATTAAATGCGTTTTTTTCCATTTTCAATAATTTCCCTAAGGAATTGGAACAAAATTCCTTTCTTTATTATAGAAAAATTTTAATAGAAAAATTCCAAATAGATTTCAGAAAGATCATTAAAAATCCCTTAATTAATAATAACTGTCCGTAAAAGAAATCTTGTTGAACAATTTGTGCTCATGACTAAAAATATCTGCCCTACTATATACGTCACATATAGCGAAACAAATGTAATCATAATATTTTTGAAACCATTTATTTTAAATCCAATGTTAGTTTATTTGAATACCTTTATTACATTTACTGATATAAAATACATGTTCTTTGCTTTTTTTTTTATAATCTGAATGATGTACTATTTTCCCACAACATGTGAACACTGGTAACAAGTATCCACTGGTAAATAATTCATGAGCGTGCTTACCGTCGCTTCCACTACTCAGTATGTATACCAAATGTCAAAAATTAGTCACTGGATAAATTTAAGCGAGCTGTGAGCAGGTTACAATTTTGAAGTTTCTATTCACCATACTAATGTAAAAAAAAACGGCTTTTTTTGGAGTTCTGAACGTTGCCAATCCATTGCAATAGCCAGTACTGTAACCTTAAAGTCAATATTACCTTTCGGCTTAGTACAGTACGTACAAAAATTGTTTGTAAGGGTTGGTGAAATCGACGGGCTCAGTGTCGCGATGGTTAGAAACACCTAAAATGATTTTTCACTGGCCCTCCTCTCGTGATGATCTGACAAATAATCCGAGTAGTGTCAATTGTAATGAAAAGCTTATCTCAACTTAGCCGTTCGGCTTAAGCAGGAGGTCCCGCCATAGTGCTAAGAAGTACACACGCACACATGAATGGTTGTGAGAAAAAAGCTAGGCCCTGGGTACTAACGAGCGCCATACATTTTTTTTTGCTTTTTTTTTAGGTGAAAACCTTCCATGTCGTTTAACTTCATAGAATGGTTATTCCAGCCGTAGCTAACGAATGCGTTTGTCTACCAAACATTTGGCAGAAATGTGTAACAACCACCGTTGTTCTGGAGTTTTCTTTGCCATGCATGGTTTTGAGAGTACCTATGTATTACTTTTTAACGTGCCATTCATTAAACGACATTCCGAACAAATTCCTTGAATTATTTATGTGCTACTAATAAAACCAATTACATTCATATTCAAACTCTTTATTTACATGTTGTTATGAAATCTGATTGCAGTGTGAACGCACCCTGATGTGCAACAAGAAAAAGTGACTCCCCGAAGCTAGTTCGGGCACCACCCATGGAGTTTTAAGTCTCCACTACATCCAAAATCTTTCCTATCCTCTCTTTCTTCCCCTTCCCTAACGATCGTGCTATGGTAACATATAAAAGGGTATTCATAACCCCTTGAGTACGTGTAAATTATAAAAAAAAAAAAAAACATTTTGTGAACATCACCATCTGTTTTACTGAATGCGCCTTCCGGAATTGTTGAGCTGGAACAGTGGTATCTATGGGCCCAGTTATAGTTATCATTAAAAACCCTCATTAAAAATTTTCTTTTACTACTAGCGGCTTTTTTATAAATTCAATCACTAGCGAGTTGGTGACAAAAAAAACACCAACTAGCTAATGACTGATCTTATAAAAAAACCGCAAGAAGTAAAAGAAAAATTTTCAATGAGGGTTTTCAGTGATATCTATAACTGGGCCCAATGATAGCTAAAACTGAGCCCTGTGAACACCATGTGAACACTTCTCGAGCAAGAAAGAAACCGCTGGAACCTCGTAGAATATGCCATCTCTTTCTGAATCAGTATGTTGAGTAATATAAATATAAATGAGGCGATAACCAGCAGCTCTCTGAATTTGGACATGAACGTGATTTGAACAGTGTTAACTGAGTGAATTTATCAAAGGGATATTGTTTTGAAAATGTTAATAGCGCGAGACTTTAATCGTTTTGGTTTCAAATAAGTTTGATCGAATGGTCAAACGAGGATAAAGTCATAACCGTTTCGTAAATAATAGAATTCTAGAAATAAGAGTGTAGGTACAAGGTGGCGCAAAAATAACCTTCCGATGTTTTTTGGCTGTAATTTAAAAGAAATGAAAAACTTTGATTCTCCTTGTGGATTATTTTTATTTGGTCTTTTAATTTTTTTTACATCAAGTCGAGAATATGATGTCATGTAAATGGCCGCCACCACTGTTGATTGTCATTTGAGCCCTTTTTATACCATTTTCCATCACTTTGGCCAAAACTTCCGGCGATAGGTCCTCACATTCTTGACGGATATTGTCTTTAAGAGCTGCAAGAGTCTGAGGCTTATTGACATAAACCCGCAACTTCAAAAAGCCCCACAAAAAGAAGTCTGGAGCGGTCAAATCAGGCGATCTTGCTGGCCAGTGCAAATCGCCAAAACGGGAGATTAGGCGCCCGGGAAATGCATCCTTCAGCATATCGGTTGCGGCACGTGCAGTGTGTGCCGTTGCACCGTCCTGTTGGAACCATTTATTTAAATAAATTATTGTTAAACATAAAACAGAAAAGCGTTTTATCATTCGAAGCCCGGCTTCATTCTACAACAGTATTAAAATAATATCCCATTTAATCCAATAATCCCAACTTTTTGCAGAAATGTAAAAAAAAGCCAATGGATAAAATGTAACCCCCATTTTGATGCAATTCACACACGGCCTTAGAATTAAGATAGACAGTAAGTTAGTACCCAGGGCGAAGAAAGTTCGCCCTGGGTACTAACGAGCATGTTGCGAAAAAAATTTACATTTTTTTTGTTGGTCTTCGTTCATAGAGCAGATTTGTTTGCATTTCTGCTGTTGTGCAACAATGGCTGTATAAGGCGTGTCGTTTGTAAAGTAGTTACCTATTATACTGTCACCTCCAAAACTAAAAATGCGAAATAGAGTGGGTGAGAGAACTGATCCTTATGGCACTCCAGCGTTTATATTTAGATAAACCTATTTCAGGAAACTCCATCTACTATTACTTTTAGAGATCTGTCATTCAAAAAGTTTTCTATGCACTGGCATAGTATTGAGGGAGTCTGTTTCCTGTTTATTTGGCTAGCAAGGCCATAGAAATCCTAGAAAATATGTAATAACAAAATATTCAATAATAATAATGAAAAAATGGCTCTCGAATAGCCATTATTTTTCAACACAGCTGTCCATAAAAAGGCCAGTTGAGCATTGCTTTCGGAACTCATATTGCTTACCACCAAAGATTATAAAGTCATACAGATGACGCACTGCATACTAGAAAAATGGTTCTATGGTGGGTGGTACTGGCACAGACCTCCATATGTTTAGATCTCGTTTCTCATGTGTGCACGTGCATACCGCCCGCCGTACCATGAAGCCGGTGAGCAAAAGTGTCTGTTTTTTGTTCTCAATGCGTCATCTGTATGACTTTATAATCTTTGTTAAAACTTATTAATCCAAACTTTTCTCCAATAATCCCGATTCTATTTTTTTTTTAAATTGTTTACCTTCAAAAGTATGGATAGTAAAGTCATGGGTCTGTATATTTCCTTTTTTTGTAAAATTGGTTGAATTCGAGCAATTTTCCAGAAAATGTGAAAGTTCGGATGAGCTTTCAATAAGTGGAATTTATAGCAGATTTTTACAGTCTAAATTATTTATGATGCGCCTTATTATTCGTTGTCGAAATTTTACTTCAACCTTCCTCAAGGGTATCTGCTCTCTATCGTGATGGCACCGATTGCTCTAAGTGTAATGTTCAATGTTTTGAAAATATTCTAACAAATAAGTCTGTATTTGCTTTTGGAGTTTTAGCAACGAATATAAAGTCATACAGTTGACGCTTCGAGAACAAAAAAAATAGAAACTTTTGCTCACCATCTGAGAAACGAAATCCAAACATATGGCGGGCTATGCCAGTACGACCCGCCATAGAACAATTTTTCTTGTATGCAGTTCGTCATAGTTTGGTTGTAGCTACGTTTATTTCGGTAAGTATTTTGCAATCTTGAGTAAAAATTCTAAATCTATTTCTATTCCTGTAGATCGATGGAAATCAATGCTTTCATCCGAAAAAGTTGCTGTCATCGATTGGGACGCTCTATTTTAACCTATTGCTGGCAAGCACGGGCTTATAATCGATGTGTATAATAATACAATAAAAATATATTACAAAATAAAATTCGATTATTTTAGTTTCTTACCCAATCACGTTTTCTCCCATTTATTTTGTTTATATATAAAATAACTAACATTGAAGCATGTGAATGGTTTTTCCGATTCTTACAAAAACAACCAACTCAACAAATCATTCCCGATAACGTTTTTTCCCACATCTAAAAATAAAATTAATTAAAATGATGAGCAAAAAAAAAAACAGGTTCTTATCTGCTGCATCTTAATGTTAATTGAAAGTGTGATCTCTACAAGTAGCCGTTTTGCTAATTGTTAAAAATGGTTTATGAACTATTCAAACTCAAAAAAACGAAAACGGAATGGACTGTCAGTATTATTTCCCAATTCAATAATCACATCACTTCGATATGCTTGTGAGAATACATCACCGAGTCACTTATAATTAAACTTTGTTAACTTTTTGCACCTAACCTTAAATAGTGCTATCACAAAATTTCTTGTTAAAAAATTCACCAAACCCCGAAAATCCAATCCTCATCCAAGACGCTTCCGATTAAATAGATTAAATCCTCCGAAAAACATAATTCTCTGGAAAAGCTTTAACATTTACGACGACACAAATACACATTGGGAATCCCATCTTCTGAATTTGTGATAAGAGTAAATCTCAAGTTTAGCTATAAAAGCCAAATGATGCACAACCATCATTCACAGTTTGTTTCTACGTTCTTAAACGATCACAGAATTACACATAAAATGAGTTCAAGACTTTTTATTGTTCTGCTGTTTATAGCCTTAAGCTCAGCATATATTATTCCAAGTGATGTTGGTACGAGACTCATCGAAGGTGACTCCTTATCCGCTTACATACAAAAGTATCTACACGATCAATTTGCCAATTTTCCTGACGATGAAGAAGTTATTGAATTAGAGGAACCACCTCTAGAACTTCAAGAAGCAGCTGTAAGTGCATTTTTTTTTTACTAAATTGTTGTTCAAGTGTGAGTTAATCATTGTTTTTACTCGATAGGCCGATCTTTTTAACGATCACAACGAAAGCGAAAGTCATAGAACAAAGAGGAGAGTTGTGGTCTGCAGAGTTGTGGCAATAAGAAACAAAATAACTAGAAAGGCCGTAGTTATAGTTCGATGCCCTAAGTAAAAATGTATAACGATATTATAAGAGATAAGAGAAATAAGACTTAAAATAAATTATTGAACAAATAAAAACAAAACAAAACCAATAAGCGCATTTTGTGATCAGAATTTAATTTTTCAAAGTCGATAACCCTGATTTGTATGGTAGATGAGTTATCATTTGGGACGCAATGAAAATGAGAACAACCTTTGTGGGTGCACCTACAATATTAAAAACCAAATCAGTAAATCTACAGTCTAGGAAATTCAGTTGATTCGGAAAAAAATGGCTTGGACAAAATTAGGATGAAATTCAGTGACACTTACTACGGATCGTGTTTTAGTAAGCAGAATCAGCGACTATTCAGATGCGGATTTCTAATAGGCGGTAAACCTAGGCAAGAAGTATTTTCTTTCGACCATATCAGCGGATGCGATGACTCATTCGGCATAAAGGAAACAATTGCTACCACAACTACTAAAGACTGTTTTCACGAGCTTTTCGACAAAACTAATGAGCTACAGCCGATGAATAAGACTAAAACACTGCCAAGGAAGATAGAGAGGATATCTTTAGCACTAGTGTCATAAAACACAAGCAGCATCTAGAAACGGACAGGAATGGCGGAATGCACAAGGTCTTACTTACGGTCAATCTAAAAGACCAAATTGCGATAGACAAAAGAAATGCATCCCGTATTCAATCATCAATTCCTTGTGATTTCAAAGATGAGATTGTGGATTAAAAAAAAAACGTCACGGAGAAATACTGTAAGAACGCTAAGTTTTAAAAGACTGCTTTCGTAATAGACCACCCAGAGAACGCGTATCCCTTAAAATCTGAATTATTTACAGACCGCTAACGTTAAATGTCGCAGACCAATGGAGAAATTGTTAACAATTCGTTAGAACGGTAACAAATGTATTCATCCTTCCATCTGCGTGAATACCCTTGTAATGTAGAGAGAGCTTTATAGCCAAATGAGAAGGGATAAGTGGTAAAATGGTAGGCAAAGCGATTTTATTAACCTTAAGTGTTCACCTGATGCCTATACCAACTCCAACTCTCGGCCTTCATTTGGCGACCGCTGAGTGCTAAAAAGGCATAAGTCTTTTTCAACGCCTGAAACCGTTTACCAACAACCTGATAGGCCCTTATCAGTGTGTTTTAAGGCCAGGAAGGTCCATAACTGATCAAATATTTACACTTCGGCAGATCCTGAAAAAAAAACCAAGAAGTCCAAATCGACACCCACCAGCTTTTCATCGATTTCGAACCGCAAACGATCTATTTATAGAGACGAACTATACAGAGGCATGTCTAGTTATGGTCCGTCTGTGCAGAATGACGATGGAGAATTCTCGCTGCTCCATCAGAATCGGAAACAATCTCACCGAAACATTCGATACCGAAACAGGATTTAGGCAAGGCGATGCGCTGTCATGAGACTTCTTCAATTTGATTCTTGAGAGGATTGTGCAAAACTCCCGAGACAACGCACCAGAGGCACAATTTTCCAAAAATCTGTGCAACTACTAGCAGACGCCGACGATATTGACATCATTGGTAGGACTCATAGAAGAAGCGGCAAAAATGGGTTAAGCCATCATGAAAGGACACACAACATCGACAAATTTGACAGAACGTCACCATTGACAGATATAACTTTGAGGTAGTACGGGACTTTGTCTATCTCGGCTCCACTATTAACTCTGACAACAACATCTCGTCAGAAATTAAACGAAGAATTAATCTTGCCAACCACTGTTACTTCGGGCTAGGAAGGCAACTTAGTAGTAAAGCCCTCACTCGAAGTACTAAGGAGATCCTATATAAGACCCTGATCATCCCAGTCTCTACGGCGCTGAATCATGGACCGTCTCAAAAGCGGATGAAGAAATCCTTCGTCTATTTGAGATTAAAATTCTTCGAAAAATCTTCGGGCGGGCTATGGAGACGAAGATTCAACCAAAAATACGAGCTGTACAGAGACATCAAAAAACTCCGCATTGGATGTTTAAGATGGCTAGGACATGTAGAACGAATGGACACATATACTCCGGTTCGCAGAGTCTTCAATTCCCAGCTAGACGTCGGACGTTTTAAAGGAAGAACTTGCCTCGAATTGGCGCAAACAAGTTATTACATACTTTTGTGAAACCACAAAAAAAAACAATTAAATATTGCTCAACAATTTAACTACGTTTTTTCGTATAGCGCTCCCTTTTTTCTAACCCCGAACTGTCAGCTGTCACAGTATGGCCCAAAATTTAAATTTTGCGTGAAGCATGGAACACCAATGGAAACCGACTTCTACCAAGTTGGAAATGCGCAACTGGAGGCAGATAGCTAAGGACCGGAATTATTGGAGAGGTGTGTTGGTTGTGGCCCAGGTTCATTTCGGGCTACACTTAAATAAGCTTTTGAATCTCATGCGGATTGGTATAGTCCAAATATTCGACAATTTTGTTTGTTTACCTAACCATTCATCCAGAAATGAGCCTCATCGGAGGACGTTTTTTCGCTTAAAATTAGGGTAAGTTTCCAAATGTTGACAAATCATCCGAGTAGTATCAATTTTCAAGAAAAGCTTTTCTCAAATACTTCTTTCGGAGTCGGCATAAAACAGGAGGTCCCGCCATCATGATAGAAGTACACACGCACACATTAATGGTTGTGAGAAAGCTCGGCCATGGGTACAAACGAGCCAAAATGTTGTATTTGTTTTTTTCAAATGCTCCAGAGCCCTTTCAGCGATCACACGGCGTTGTCTATGGACGTCTACCTTCAGCTCCTGGGACTGTTAAATTTTGTACGAAAAGCCAAATTCTTGTGAGGGAAATCGACGGCTTTGAGTTTTGTCGAAGTACAGGTATTGGTTTATCGTTTACAGAAACAGTTGACTGAAATTTATCCCGCAATATTATGATATGGAGCATAATGAAGAAGACCCTATGATGGGAGAAGCTCGTGTAGAATGCCCGAACAGAACACCCATTTTTAATAAAAAACAATTTTATCTATCATTGATTGTGATTGTTTGGCATATGGAATAGACGGCAGCCAATGTGACAGATGTAGCTTCAACGGTGTGGGCGCTATCAACTGTCAAAGTTCAGAACTCCAAGACCCTTTGCAATATATCTACCTTCTGCCTAAACCCTCCATCAATAGGTTTTAAAAACATCAACAACAATTACTAGAGCCCCAATGGATGTAATTTACTACAGGGATAGGGTTTACTGAAGCGTTGTGCTGGTTGAAGGAGAAGAACCGTGAGAAAATGTGTTTGTTTTCGACAGCCCAGTTGATTCACTTAGTATCCAATAACCAAAATCGCATGCTAATCAAGGCTCTTCATACCCAATCAAAAACAGGATTCCCGGTAATAAGAAACCACTGACGTTTCATGTCGATAATCATTAATTGCATACATAAAACTGTCTGAACACGTACGTATTTTTGTTGATAATAAAGAAAAACCTGATTTACAAGACCCTTAAATTCAAGTGTTTATTTTATTGATCTCTAAGGATCACACCAGGTCACATGATTGATATATCCCTCAATCTGATCATTAAATTGGTTTCCATTGAGTGTCTAAATTAAAAATCTGTCAAAACAAAGATAAGCTCAGCTTCCTTAAATCTATCGACAAAAGAAAACAAAAAAAAAAAAAAACAAAAAAACAACTTGAACTCAGGTTTACACAACCGATCACAGCAAGTGAACGTGTTTCCGGTTTCATCCAGAAAGCAAAGTCATTCATTGGAAAGTCTCTCAGACCTCAAGTCACCAGCGAAGAGGCAACAAGATGTAAAAAAAAGACTGTCAGTCCCCCGTCTGGCTTATATGCACAGGTGTCCTTTCAGCAAGCGCACACAATGCGATCTTGATCGTCATCGCAAAAGTCACCCCAGACCATGGTGTTTGCTCAACCATAAAACGACATGGTCATGTAGCTTTTACACAAGTTGATGACAAGACTCAACGTCCAACGACGATGTCGACAACTTTTCTTTTCAATTTGAAATAAAAGTACTTGCCCCATAATATCCATCCATAGGGGGAAGTAGTTTGGCTCCAGCAAACTGGATTCAGTTGCGATCCGACCGCGATACACCATACACGACGTGCGGGCTCTGTGTATCTTTTGCACATGGGAGTATAATTAAATGCAAACCCTACACCAGAATCGGTCAATTAATTGTTTAAAGATTTATTCACATTTTATAATCGCATTTCGCCTCCAATCACGGGCCGCGAGGAAACTGGTTTTTTATTTGTTTACATATCTTGCAGATATTTTTATGATCTTGTGTTCATGTGCGGTAGATACAAAACAGCCGATCGGAAACCTAATCGATGGTGTGCCAAAATGTGATACGTTGAAGTGGACCATTATGATCAATAAAGATCATTAAAAGATCGTTAGTATCTTTCGGTCGAATAGGCATCTTCAAATAGAGGCCGAGGTCAATAAAGTCTCAAGCCTTGCTAAAAATTAAAAAAAAAAAAAACCGAACGAAGCATGTGCTCGATCGGGATCATGAAAAGTGACATTCGGCAGCCAGTGTTTGCTCCGCAGAGTTTTATCGTCTTTGTCGGAATAACGCTTATTCTGGTTAATTTATGCTTGGGGTTGGACCAAAATACATCTTTAGCTTTGGAATCTTGGTTAAACGATCATGAAAGTGGATACGATGAGATCATTGCCAGTTGTTTGGATAAATGCGGTAACGAGGTAAGGGGCGATTGTTTCAAGTTGTTTGCTTATCATCATGTCAGTTTGAATATTTCACCTTTTGAAATTCCTAAACAAAACGGGAATTTTTTGTCCAATTATACATGTCACGATCGGTTAGTTCCAGCACGCTCTAACATCCAGTTTCTGTATGACATTGCAATTCTTTGCAACTTGCAAGTGATCAGCGGGGGTGAGGTGATCATCTTATACTTGGGCATACCTATCTACTGCAAGTATTTCCATTTCAAGCTACACATAGTACCTACAGCTAAAGGTATCTACCTATACCACTTAATTTATTGTTGCTTGGTAATTGTATGAGCGCTGCAGTGATAGTGCGACAATTTCATAAAGTATCTATGACACTTTGTAAGATACATTTTCTGGATGGTTTTTTGCTGTCTGTCGTCGCTGATTTTTCGTGTTCTATTTAGCTTTACATATGACAGAATGTTGGCATATTTTGTCGTTTGTTGGTGGTGGGGGTTGGCATAGTGCTTTCTGTTTTCCATGCGAAGTGCTTTAATTGAATTAATTTTTTTTTTCGACAATAGTCGGGGTATAAATCATTTAAGGCACAATGACAGGCATGTAGATGTACCTATGACAAAGATATGAGTATGTGTATAATGTGACGGGATGGCATGGCGTGTAGCCAGCCAATCTTGTCTTGTGATCAGTGTTTTGCAAGTTGAATGAGCGGCGTATTTAGTTCGGAATGAAATTAGTTTGGGAAATTGCTTGCTTTGTTATGTTTGTGTGTCAAGGAGTGACAAAAGCTTGGATAAAGAATTTCAATTGTTCTGATGTATGTATAGGTATGTATGCGAATACTGGCACTTAATTCGGGTAATTTAACGATATGACGTCAAGACTGTAGAGTGAGCGGCGCAATTTTTAAGATTGATTTGGCAGATAGATCGTGAGGACGTTGTTCAAATATTTATCTACATTGATGAGATTTTGTAAACACAAAAGGTTTAAGTTTGGAGTTGATTGTTTTAACCGAAATACAAATAATAGTAAAAAGTCCGGAATGGGTTAACAATATGACTAAAATGATTTGGTGGAGTGTGGCAAAAGCATGGTTGACTTTTAATGTCAGTCATTCTCACTTGATCTGGGTGAGCCTGATTCAAAACCCTTTCAACAATCTATGGAGTACCCAAGGATCAGTGCTCTCGCCAACTATTTTTAATTTTTTTATTAACGACCATTTCTTCTCTTTTGTAAACCACTTTAATCATATCGGATGGACAGCACTCTTTGGTTGCACCCTAACGATTTCGCGACAAGGGCCAAAAGTTGTTGAGCCGGAACGCCAGTGAATGTCAAGTGGAATCAGTTCCATAATTGCTACAAGTATTAATACCAATGACCAATGTTGTTCCATCATCCGGCTTTAGTTTATTGTGTCAGTACCACTATGCTGATATAAATGTACCCAGTCAGGAGCCTGTTAAAAGTCACACTCGTTCCAGTTAGTAAGCACAAACTCTAAACTACGCCAAATACAGGGGCATAAGTCTCCTCAACAACGCCTACAGGATCCTTTCTGCCGTAATATGTAAAAGCCAGAAATCGTTTACCAACAACCTGATCGACTCTTATGAGAGTGGTTTTAGGCCAAAAAACTCCACAACCGATCAAATTTGCACACTTCGGCAGATCCTGGAAAAACCCAAGATGAGAAGATTGTGCAAAACTCCCGAGCCAACACCAGAGGCACAATTTTCCAAAAATCTGTGCAACTTCTAGCATACGCCGACGACATTGGCATCATTGGTAGGAATCAACGTGAGCTCATAGACACGTTTGCTAGTATGGAGAAGAAGCGGCAAAAATGGGTTAAGCCATCATGAAAGGACACACAACATCGACGAATTTGACAGAACGTCACCATTGACAGATATAACTTTGAGGTAGTACGGGACTTTGTCTATCTCGGCTCCACTATTAACTCTGACTACAACATCTCGTCAGAAATTAAACGAAGAATTAATCTTGCCAACCACTGTTTCTTCGGGCTAGCAAGGCAACTTAGTAGTAAAGCCCTTACTCGAACTACTAAGGAGATCCTATATAAGACCCTGATCATCCCAGTCTCTACGGCGCTGAATCATGGACCGTCTTAAAAGCGGATGAAGAAATCCTTCGTCGATTTGAGATTAAAATTCTGCGAAAAATCTTCGGGCGGGCTATGGAGACGATGATTCAACCAAGAACTATACGAGCTGTACAGCGACATGCCCCTGATCAAAAAACTCCGCATTGGATGTTTAAGATGGCTAGGACATGTAGAACGAATGGACACATATACTCCGGGTCGCAGAGTCTTCGATTCCCAGCCAGACGTCGGACGCAGTAGAGGAAGACCTCGCCTTAAGTGGCGCGTACAAGTAGAAACCGACCTCAACAAACTTGGAGTGCGCTACTGGAGGCAGTTGGCTTAAGTCAGTTTCTACTTGGGCACCCCGAACGCTTAAAACGAATGGACCCCTATTGCATCCGAATTCTGGCTGGAAATTGAGGACTCTACGAGGGGGTGCATAGGTGTCCTTTTGCTGTACGTGTCCTAGCCTTATTAAACCACTAAAACGGAGTTTTTCTGTTGAGGTTATCAGAAGTCATCATATGAAGTTGTCTTCTTAGCCTGAATAGTCAGCGTTGGGCAAGATTAATTTTTCGTTTGATTTCTGACGCGATGCTGTTCGTTAATCAAACTTATGTTTTCGATCCTCTTTTTGCCCCACCCTTCCCATCGTATTTTCTGGATGGCAGTAATGTCTGCTTTGTTGCTGTTTACGGCGTCCTCTAGTTTAACGGCCGCACCTTTTCCGTTAGCTGTTCTGACATTTAAGTTGTAGATACGAACGTCGTTCTCAATTTTTCGTTTAACATGCTCGTTAACAGTAAAGGATCATTCTGAAACGAAATTTTGTCCATCATATCATATCAATTGGTATTTAGGGAATTCTTTCGCTACCGTGATAGAAAAGGACTATATGGCAAGATTGACATTCACATTGGTAGGTGCCATTTGAGTAGATAGCAAATGGTTACAGGCGTCTACATATTACACCAGAAAGGATCTTGTAGGCCATGTTGATGAGATTTAATGAAAATTTGTGTTTTTTGTCGATTCAATTACGATTTTTCCTTGGAGCTCAATAGTATTTTTTTTCGGCAGTTCTTACCTTCACTCGTATCGTTGTCTTTACGACCCATTTTTGTCCTTACACAGGTCACACTGCCAAAAGTTTGTTGTTGACAGAGTAAAGAGTCACAGCGAATCAGTTTCCAACAACATTATGTCTAAGGATAAATGGAAGGATGTCAATATCCATATGGAGCAATTTAAAACATTATACCTATGATAACTCAATTTTCTCGGAGTAGTTCGATCCTAAAATTGCATTTCCACTTTTTCGCCCAAAATGTTTATAACGGTAATATATACACCAAAATGATTATTTGGTAAAAATTTGTTCGCTATGATTATATTAAACACAATACCGTTATGTCGGTCCGATTTTATACCGTTCTACCTATTTGTGGATGAACAGTGATTCTGGGTGGTGGTGGGTGTAAATCTTTTACAGATGTTTGGTAGATGAAGGTATTGATGCTGAAATCTTCTTATTCTGCGTTATGTTCACAGATATCCAGGACCGTGTGGCCTAATGGATAAGGCGTCGGACTTCGAATCCGAAGATTGCAGGTTCGAGTCCTGTCACGGTCGGAGGAAACTACTTCTTTTGAAAAATTGAGTTCTGGCTTACTTTTGCAGGTGTCCGTTTTTATTTCATTGAACATGTTATACTTTTAGGACCTTTTATAGCGATATGCTGATGCGTTTTAATAAGTGTTTATAGCATTAAACATAGATATTAGGTTTGAAAATCGGGGATGAACGGGTCTCTTAATATTGGTCAAAGATTGTATATTATGTCACCTTGTAACATGGATTTATAAGTGAAGTTAGACAGTTGAATCTACTGGTCACAATTTTGTTAATTCCATCGATTCCATAGGTAAATCTCCACCCCCTTCATAAAATAACATCTGCCACATCCCATTTACTTTCAAAAGAGGGTTGAAAGGGGATGTTTGTTGGTATTCCGGGAGTGCGGCTAAATATTGATTTTTCCATGTTGATTTTAAAAAAATATTAAGGATGCTGTGCAAGGACCGTGTGGCCTAATGGATAAGGCGTCGGACTTCGAATCCGAAGATTGCAGGTTCGAGTCCTGTCACGGTCGCAGAGTAGATTTTTTCTTAAATTTTTATTTGAACTGAAGTGTACACTCCCACATTTTTAAAGAAAACACTTTGCATACAGTTTAACTTTTTTTTATTTACAGGATAAATACTATGGAAATCTACAAACAGTTGGATGCCAAAGTTATAAGGACTTGGTAAGTGGTTTTATAGCTTTTAAACTTGTTTTGTGGTCAATGGGTAAGGATGGGGCAGGGGATACAACTGCAGACATATTTATTTGAAGAAAGGAAAGGAAACCGACAGGAATGCAAGTGTTATTGCATTTTCTCACGATATTCGACACAAACGGCAATTGTCGCACCGTGGGCCTGTAAAATGTTTTTGTGTAATCGGATACCAGGAGTTACTTGAAGGGGGTTCTCACAGTCTATTCAACTTCTCGATTTCGTACAAAAAATAATGAAAGGTATTTCATGAACTGGTAATTGGTAATTTCGATGATCCTGTGGCTAAAGCACAACAATGCTCATAAAGTTGATGTGAAGACGTAGAAGTTTTGTGATTTTAAGTGCAAAATTGGATCGTTTAATCTTGGTTGGTTGTGACTTCAATGGGGTCAGAAATTTTTTTCTCTGTTTTATTTTGTGCTTTACGTATGTAGAACCTGTTTTTTATTTGCTTTTTATTTTTACCGTTTTTAATTTGAACCCCCTTTTTTTAAGTGCTCACATGGCTGCAATAAATGGAAATTCTCAACACTCTCAACATGCAAGCATGTCTGCGTAAGCTATTCACAATTTCAAGTCATTTGTCTTACATAACCTCAATTATATTTATTTAGCATGATGATACGTATCGAAGTGACACATCACCCTGTGACCTTGCATGCATTTCTGGTTGCAATGAAGCTATCTATGGCATAATGGATCACGTTTATAAGTTGCCAGATTTTCAGACACCTCTGGCTTTGGGTAACGCAAGCGACACCTCGATTACATTAGTGTGGCCAATCGATCAGCAAAGGGTGTATTCTACCGAACGACTTGTAATACAGTGGAGCTACGCAGACACCCCACAAAAGTGGAGGTACACGCCGAATTTTCAATGGATTGAAAACTACACATGCGTCGTAGAGAAGTTGCAACCATATACCAAATATAGGGTGAGTTAAATGTCTCAATGAGAATAATTCAAAATCTGACGATTCTCATTGTTTTTAGTTTAGGGTGACTATGATGGTGACTACGGATCACTCAAATTTTGTATTTTCAACGGAATCGGAGGTTCTACAAACTCCACCAATGGGAGTTCCATCATCAGCTCCAAAAATTACAAAAGTTTTTGCATTAGATCATGACAAGATCGCTGTGTTTTGGAATCAAGGACGGTTTATCAATGCACCACTGGAAGGATACAAGATTTGGGCAAATAGCTTAGCAGCTGAGGATAATTCGTCTACTGAAGTGGTAAGCCTTGATTGTTGATAGTAAATTAATAAGAATTATAATCAGGCTACAACCTGTTAGCTGTAAACATTTTTACAAACACAAATTTTGGTTTGCAAGGAATCTCAGGTTCGAATCTCGAAATAACAACACATAATTTAAACTTTTTTTTTGAAAAAGTCTCGCCATGTGTAAATGTCATGAGATGAAGCTGGAATTAAGAGCTTCTTAAGTTTGATGGTCGGAATCGGTATTTAATTTTAGGTCCCATTCCTTGCTCCAAAATTATAACTGTTAACACATAATTTTCTAACGAAACATAAATTTAGAGCCAGATGTTGCTTGTTTATGCCAAGTTAAAGTGTGTCAAAACAGTTAAAATACTCCAACCATACTTTTTTTTTATAATTTCAATTTTTTACTACAGTACGAGGGTTTAGAGGCGGGGAAGAATGAGACTAATAGGAAAGAGTTTGGATGTAGTGGAGACTTACTTCATGGGTGGTGTCCGAACTAACTTCGGGGAGTCAGTGTTCTTCAAGATGGTGCATATTTTTAGGTGTAACAACCGACTTTGTTCAGATCATTTAGATAACTGTTGAGCTGATGTATTCACCTTGGTTGACTATTCTAGTTTTCAAGAGTGTGTTTCGCTCTCTCGCATTAAAAGTGACCTTTCTTCCTCCACACCCTGAAGTGTCTGACCTTTCTTCCTCCACACCCTTAAGTGTCTGACTGACTAGGATGCAGGGTCCAATGATGACGTTGGGTAATATGGTAGCAAAATCACACCTCATTGATTTAGCATCTTCAATATTGCATGTCCTACATAAACCTCTTTGGATAGCTTTGGTTGCTTATCATTCGATCTGACAATCTGCTAGGCAAGTATGGTTGAGAGATTTGAACGCTTCTCTATTTCTTCAAGATATGCCACAAGACAATAATGTCATAGGTATGAAGAGGTCTGACAATTTTTGTAAATATCCAATGCATTGTGCAATTGTTGAAGTATCCATGTACCCCCTACAGCTTTCCTCCCCGTATATAAGGCGATTCTGACCTTTTTAAAACGTACTTTCTGTCCAGATCTAGTCCGAAATATTTGACTTTTTTTGTAAAGAAAAGAATTTATTTCTTGTGGATAAAATCTACTCTTTCCTAGGTCCAGGTAGTGGGTAGATAGCCACAAAGCACTGAGGGTACAAACCAGGATGTTATTAATACGTTGGAAATTATTTTGAAGTTTTGCACGGAAGCTTACATTTGGTTCGAGAACTTTTTTTGTCCGAAATTGGAAACTGTCCATTTCAACTTCAGATCACAAATCAGATTGCAGCTATTTTGAGCTGGAAGAGATCAGTAAGATAAGGGGGCAGCCAGAAAATTTAGTGCCGATCAGTATGTCCAGGGTTACCATTTGGATGCATTAGAAGATTTTATGAATTAAAAAAAATTGGTTTTCTTACCACCTTGTGATAGAGCCATATCTACCAATCTGTTTTTGTAATGTTAAAATCCTGTAGGCAGCTTCTAGTTCATTACTCGAACAAGAGAGGCGTATTTTCTCTCTCAACCTAACAATGGGATTGGCTTTGACGACAACTTTGGAAAGGCTTGAGAACATGGTACAACTTAACAAGTTCAGACTACGAATCTGGTGTTACGCAGTTAATGGTTTCTGGTGTAGCGAGACAATGTGCCATTGTTGGGTTGGTAAGTTCTACTTTTGGTAGCTCAGTATTGAGTTTGAACTATTGGACGTATAGGACGTTTTATTGAGTACTCTTCTCTTCGTTATTATTTGTTGAATGTTCTAAGACTTAAATTCTACAATATTTGAAGGTGTCGAGTAGTCAAACCTAGACTCATATCAGGGGTTATGATGAGCATTGGCGCCTCTTTCCGCCTAGCTAACTCTTCAAAAATTTTGGGTCGTTATTAAAGATCTGTAAACCCGGTCGGTGATGTGTTGTGACCGCAAGGTATTTAAAACAGAAAAACAGCCATCGAGGGTGGTTAATTATTTGGCAAGATCATCTACGATAATACAGTCTCTGACTTACGGGCTCAGTGGCGCGATGTTAAGTGCGAGAACTGCCGCGCAGGAGGTCTGGGTTCAGTTTCCAGTAGCAACAAGACAGGCCCTCCTCTCGTGATGATCTGATAAATCATCCGATTACTAGTAATTCTTAAGAAATGCTTAACTCAAATTCACCTTTCAGATACGGCGTAAACAGGAGGTCCCCCCATCCTGCAAGAGTACACACGCACGCATGAATGGTTGTAAAAAACCTCGGCCCTGGGTACTAACGTGCCTGTTGAGCGAAAAATGTGTATTTCATTTATTTGAGTGCGAGATCAGGATCTTGGAACCTAGGTTTTGATCTGTGGGGGAATCTTGTTTGCTTCTAAACAGCTTATTATTATTATGATACCACCATGCAGCAACGTGCTCAGTCTAGGGTTAGCTCATAGCGATAGCATCTAGGCTAACCATCGATAAGCAGACACGGCTTTTTGCGAAACTGGCTTTTAACGCCTCCGAGAAAGGCAAAGATCGCCTTTGAGCAGTCTATGGCTTCTTCCAGCTATTCAACAGCTCGTCAAGAGGATCTATAAATTTTATGTGAAACTTTTGACATCAACAGGTACTTACCCCTTGTCACGAAACGTAGCGTCGGTAACACCGGTGTTGTTTTGGTTTTTGTTGTCGTCTTTTTTGCAATATTGCAATATTGCCGTAGTAAAATTCTCTTCGATTTTCACTTCCGGTTGACTATTATCTATTTTTACACAGTTCGGCCGATTGTGGGACGCGTCTGATTAGGTTAAACAGTTATTACTTAATCCGCTTCACCGCGACAAGATTGTTGATCACGGAAGGCTTTATCGCCACAGATCGGCTGTAGGCTTAATGTTCACAAAAGGATAAGTTGAGGACTATTGAGGAATACACCTATGGGTGAGCTAAGTATGTCTGAATAGAAATCAAAATCAAAAGCCACCCAACGAATGGCCCTGCAATGGAATCCGAAGCAGATTTAACATTGGAAAACCAATTTACTTTGCTTCGGCGAATCAAATTATTGAACTGATTGCTCGGAAGTAAAATGTATGATTTACCTACCTGATTTTATTATTCCTACACTGAATAAAAAAAGTATCATTTTTAGGAATTCAAGCTTTAGGTTGTCTAACGGCCACAACTCTAAGAGGTTTTTAAATCTTCGAATATCCAAAAATAAAAATAACTTCATGATTTCAATTCACGTTACCTAACCTAAAATAGCAGTTATACCAAGCATAAAAAATCAATATAAAATAAATTTTACCCTAGAAACAACGATTCTTAATATAAATTATAAGAATCTACTTCAACATTAATAAAAAGAGATTTATTCAGTTGTTAAATACTTTTATATGTTACATCATTAATTTATCTAGAGTCGTCCATAATACATAATCAAGGCTTGACAGTAACTGCTCCAACATCTTTAATCCCGACTGGTACATTTTTATAAAATCGTACTTTACGATATGTAGGAAAAGGATATGGACGCTTTAAAACAATATAAATGAGAGATCACGACATTAGGATATAACGCAAAATACTTACAATCCATTCGACTTCAACTCCTTTGGATGGTTGTGTTAGTTTTGGGAAAACAGTAGTATCCGGCTGATGAAGATCGTAGACAGCTCCCAGGGCAATTGTAATCAAGCCCAGGAATATAACGAATTTTACGGACATTTTTTTTTAGTAGTAAACAAATTTTAAAATATTTTAATATTGAGGTGCAGAACGTTTCAATGACTTTTAATCTTATTGTGATCAAAATTGTCTTTTATATCGATCGGTGCGAATATTGAACGTATTTTATCTTCTGAGACTTATCAGTGTTTCTCGTGTTCCTCTTTGTTTGATATGAGAATGGCGTAATAAAAGACGGTTTTGTTTTGTTATTTTGATGAAACATTGAGAGGTGAATCGATTTTTTTTGTTATAACAACATTTTCATTCATTTTTAGGTTGTGAGTATTTATTTGATTAAGGCAGTGACCGATAGCTTACCCCAATGGTGTACTTCCGGAATGAAATGTTTTCTAAAAAAACATATTTAGAGACTATAATCCATTAAAGTTTTTTTCTAATGTTTTGACTCACTTTTGGCAGTGACCGATAGCTTACCCCAATGGTGTACTTCCGGAATGAAATGATTTATAAAAAAACATATTAAGAGACTATTATCCATTAAAGTTTTTTCTAATGTTTTGAAGACGTATAAAATAAAATTGTTAATAAATTTACGAAAATGTTAAGGAAAGTTTTATTAAAATATTAAGATAACGATGTTCCTCACATTTTATATAAACAAAATTCGCTCTCTCACTTTCTCTCTATTTATCACGTCACTAGTGTATTCATCTGATTCGAAATTAGTTGAACTAACAATTGCAAACTGGTTACTTGAAAATTCTCAAGCTCTAGGAAATTTTTCAGGGTTCAGACTTAATTTGGTGAAAAATGCGTTTTGATTAGTTTTCAACCTTGTTCTACCGCACAAACTAGGTTGAAGAATTTCAACTATTTCTTTCCCCGACCCTCAGTTCTCAAGTCTACAAAACCGGTTTTATGCCAGTTGAACTCATCTCATTCTCTTTCAATAACCAACAACACGCTGAGCTCCCAAGCGTTCCCATATCTAAAGACCAACCGCGACCGACGCTGCTGGGTTTCGGTGATCCGACGAAAACCGATATTTTGTTTGGTCTCTGTTTCGTTACACATTTTTGATTCATTAAATCGAATTCACAACGTCCCAAAAGAAGTTTAATTTCAAAAAGACAATCATACAAATATCGCAACAAGTCCCTTGTGGAAGATCTCCAGAGTGAAGATGATCTCTTTTCGTTGTGAGCACCTTACAAAATTCAACCAAAGCTACCCGCTACACCTTTTGTCAATACTCCCAAATATCGATAAAATCGTTATTTATTCAAAAGGCAGTACCGTTACACAACTGAATACCTACATCATAAATTCTGAACACGTCATCCTACCCGAATCAGACCAGATACCAATTTTCATCTTCAACTTGCAGCCTCTCTCGTCCAATCTGTCCTTCTTAAAGAATTGCAATTTTTATTATTTCCTGGATGGCAATAATGTCTGCTTTTCGCTTGCACCTCTCCTGTTCAATGTTCTCACATTCCAGGTGCAGATGTGAACATCGTGCGTCCTTTTTTCGTTTAACCGGGTCTTCAACAATAAAATCAGTCCTTTCCGAGGCTTCGTAACATTTTTGTTTTTCCATGGAAGGCCAGTTCCAATTTATTAGATACCCCAAGGACACGGGGCCATCAGTATCCACCACAGGATTGAGCGCTGCCGTTTGCGTTTCGTTTCATCCGCCACCATCTCTGCTCAAGGGAGCTGACTAACCCTTGAAATTCCTAGACAACCTGTTTCCGAATATGCCAAAGCAGCTTGTCTAGGTTCGCCTGGGACAGTAGGTCGGGTATTTATTCCGTGCCATTCTGACCTGGCTGTTTATAGTGTTACTGTTTTTCGTCGTGTTATCAACACTCGCGCTTATCGTTTAGCAAGTCAAATCCGGTTGGATGAGACCAGTACCCGATGGTTACCACTTGGAGGTAAAAATAAGCACTTGATGTGTAGTCAGAGTTACAACACTGGGCATTGCCAAGTTAAAGCCAATCAGAGTCTCCCTTCGTTTTACTTACCCACTTACCCAAATGGCATATTCACGATCGATGGATCATATGACCGTATGTCTGATCTTCCTTGTGTTCTCGAACATTCTGTCATCCAGGAGATATGATGGGATGGGTCGGGTAAAGGAAGGATAAAAAACTAAAACATCTGCTATGGTATTGAATTGCTTTGGTATACGTTGACGACATACTAATCGCTAGTAAATACTTGAAGGAACATGAAGTACACCTAAGAATTGTCTTCAAAAAATTCGGAGACCATGCACCCAATGTAAATGTTTTGAAATGTGTATTAGAAGTACCTAAAACAGTGGCGTAGCGTTAGTCGGGGCCGTACGGGGCAAACCCAATTTTTGCCACCCCTGGTAATTTTTTTACACACTAAAAAAAAAACTTTGCCTACGTTTTCAACGAGTTATACCTAGGTACACATAAAATCTTTAATTTTTCGGTTTCAAAAGTAAAGCTAAATAAAATACACAGCGATACAGTTTTAATGAAAATTTTATTTTATTATAAAGTTTGGACTTTGCCATTAATATGAAAAACCATATAATTCAAGTCACCTGGGGAAAATTCGCAGCATGTGAGTCTTTTGAGGCAATTTTTAACCACTTTTTCGCACATTTCGGGCGGTATCTAGTCTATAACTTGAGTAATGTTAGTTTTAAATGCGCCTAGAGTTCGGGGATTATTCGAGTAAGCATGATATTTTTCGAACCATACAAAAAAATCGAATGGTGTCAACTCGTATGATCTTGTTTGCCGTCGCCAAAATGTGAAATTACGCAATAGCATGTGCATTTGGATGATACACTGGCCTTACTACGTGGATAAAGCTTCCACTCTCCTCTTTTCATTACACTCTACATACCTAGCAAGTCTCCCACACTATATGGTCAGCGATAATAATCATTTCAAAAAGTTACGGAATAAGTATCTACCCAGTGTTGTCATTTGTGGAAAAATGCTGACATATGCTCGCAGTCAAGAACGAGGCCCACAAGGATGCCGATGAAGACGAGAGCTGCCATTGGGCTCTATAGGCAGAGAAGAAGGGAAGAAAGAACAAAAATAGCAAGATAAGCACGCGATCGAGTCTTATCAAAGTGTAAAACGTCAAAGCCAAGGATACAAGGCTCGAACCGAACCCTTTCGAGATGATCAAAAAATATCATCGCCTAGACACAGTAGATGCTTCTGATATGGAAGAACCACTTCTGCAGACTATTGAACGGCGATGACGAACATCATTCCGCTGCTAGGCAGAACGAACCATTCAACATATGCAACGACAGCGAAAACTGCCAACCACGCGACCTGGGTGAAGTGAGGTAAGCAATATCTTAACTCAAGCTTAATAAGGCTGCCGGAAATGATGGCCTTCCCGCTAAGCTTTCTAAAGCCGGCGGAAATTACTTGGTAAATAACATCCACCAACTCATAAGCCAAATCTGATCGGAAGAAAGAATGGCTGAAGAATGGAACCTCAGCATCGTTTGCCCAATCCACAAGAAAGGGGACCCTCAAAACTGCGCCAACTACAGAGGCATAAGTCTATTCAACATCGCCTACAAGATCCTATCTGCCGTAATATGTGAACGCCTGAAACCGTTTAACAATAACCTGAATCTTATCAGTGTGGTCTTATGCTAGGAAAGTTCACAACCGTTCAAATTTCCACACTTCGGCAGAAAAAAACCCAAGAAGTCCTTTTCGATACCCACCACCTATTCATCGATTTCAAAGCCGAGCCACGTCTAGTTTTGGTATACCGCCCAAACTCGTCCGTTTGTGTTAGATGACGATGGAGAATTCTCGATGCTCCATCAGGATCGGAAACGACCTTACCGACACATTTGATACCAAAAAAGGATTCAGGCAAGGCGATGCGCTGTCATGTGACTTCTTCAATTTCCACGATGAAATAAACGAGCTGTACAGCGACATGCCCCTGGTCAAAAAACTTCGCATTGGACGTTTAAGATGGTTAGGCCGTTTAGAACGAATGGACGCCAATACTACGGCTCGCAGAGTCTTCTATTCCCAGCTAAACGTCAGACAGCAGTAGAGGAAGACCTCGCCTTAAGTGGTGCTCAAAGGTAGAAACCAATATCAACCAACTTGGAGTGCGCAACTGGATGCAGTTAGCTAAGGAACGGGCTAATTGGAAAGGCATGTTGGTTGAGGCCCAGGGTCTTTCCGGATAGTAGCTCCACTTAAGTAAGTAAGTATGTAAGCTAATATTCTTGGATCAAACAGAATCCGAACAACTACTTATCATCCATGTTCCATGCATAATGGATGGAAAAGATAAATTCAATCGGTACCATACCTTTCTTGGACTCTCTTAGGAATTCGCGTTACTATCATTGATGGTATAAGGTTCACCAGCTAAAATACTTTTTGGACAAGCACTTCGATTACCTTGTAATAAAGGGTTTTTCATTAAGAGCGCTACAAAAGTTTTTTTTTTTTAAATAAAACAAAAACTGTTTTGGATGTCAATGAAATTCTTTATTCCTGTGAAAGTACGTTCGATGCCATTATGTATGGAACTCGATTTCTTTTGCATGGCCACCATGGGCACGCTTGCAGAAGTCCAGACGCTGAACCCAATTTTTGACGGTTTTTAAGCATAAATCGGCCGATACTGCTGCAATTTCACGTTCGATATTCGTACGAAGTTCATCAATCGTCGCTGGCTTGTTGGCATAGACCATAGACTTGACGTAGCCCCACAGGAAATAGTCTAACGGCGTCAAACCCCACGACCGAGGCGGCCCAGCGACTGGACCATTTCGTGAGATAACACGTTCTCCAAACTTGGTTTCCAATAAATTGATTGTGGCATTCGCTGTGTGGCTTGCGGCTCCATCTTGTTGAAACCACATGTCCTCCAAGTCCATATCATCCAATTGGGGCCAAAAATATTAGGTTATCATTGAACGGTAGCGATTCCCATTCACAGTAACGTGGCGGTCTTGATCATCACGGAAGAAGTACGGCCCAATGACGCCGCCGGTCCATTAACCACACCAAACCGTAATTTTTTCGGGATGCAATGATGACTCATGGAGTACGTGTGGGTTGCTGCCTGACCAATACCGCATATTTTGTTTATTGACGAAGCCATTCAGCCAGAAATGAGCCTCATCGCTGAAGATGATTTTTCAATGAAAATCCGAATCATTTTCAAGTTGTTGCTTAGCCAAATTCACGAACATACGACGCTTCTGGTGGTCAAGCGGCTTCAGTTATTGCGTCAATTTATTCTTGTAAGGATGTAGGCCAAGATCTTTTCGCAAAATTCGCCACAACGACGTCACAGAGATGCCCAACGCTTGAGAATGACGTGTGAGAGAAACATTTGGGCTTTCTTCAACTAAAGCCTCAGCGGCAGCAATATTCTCGACACTACGGGCACTTCTTTTTCTCACTGGCACGGAACATTTTGTACTGTGCCTGTGGATTCAAATTTGTCCACTAGACGCTTAATTGTTGATCTGCTAGGAAGATTATGACGACCATAACGTAGCGCTCTTAACGTTGAGGCCACTGACTCCAAATTTCAGTTGTAAATTTTAATAATTTCGACTCGTTGTTGGATCGTATATATCTTTCCATCATGAAATGGCAAACCTTACTGAAGAGAAATGTCAAAAGAGCGGCAAGAAATATGGCGTCGTTTGCTGTCCCTGTCACTCAACTTTTGTAGCGTCCCTGTGGAAAAACCCGATATATTCCTCCATTGGACAAAACATTAAAAATGCAATAACGACCAATCTCGAACCAGCAGAGAACTCAAAGTTATGTTTCCGTTGGAAAGGGTCTGAACATATCGAATTCGTATTCAGACGTGATGATATAAAAATTAATAGTTTGAAACCATATCAAGAACCTTTCGAAGTTTTAACTAAAGCCGAAAACATTTTACAGTCAAAAAGAAGAAGACAAGTCTAAAACCATCTTTGATTCCGTCTTCATAGAAAACTTACACCCCATGTATTCAACGATTTATATTCTTCATAATCAGGCAGCTAGGCATTATCTGAACCTAAATTGTCAGAAATGTACTAAACCGAGATCAGAAACTGAGTATGTAGTAGCTGTTGTGCTCAAGTTGTTGAAAGTGCGACTATACAGGTAGAATGCATCCCGGTATCACTCTTTTTTTTTTTTGGCTGTAAGGATTAGTGTCTTGAAGGATTTACTAGTACATTCTCTAATGATAGCCCAATCCCAATCCAGAAATATGGAAGTGTAATTGTAATTGTATGTAATTGTATGCATTGAATTGTAAATAGTAATTGTGTGGTTAAATTTTAAGGGCCGATGTTGATTTTGAATAAAACACAAATTATTTAGGAAATTACTGTCATTTATTTTAATTATGATAATATTGGTAGGGTTCAATTATGTGTGTAACAAAATATCTGCCGCGACCTCGGCGACAAACCTTCAACCGACGGTTCAAATTTTCGATGACGCTGAAGCATAATTGGGGTTCTATGCCGTTATTGTGCCGAATTATCTCATCCTTTAGCTCTTGAATTGTTGCTGGCTTATCGACGAACACCTTTTCTTTCAAATAACCCCAAAGAAAGAAGTCCAACGGTATCAACTGACATGATCTTGACCGCCAATTGACATCGCCACCACGTGAGATAACACGGCTATTGAATTTGTTGCGCAAAAGAGCCATTGTATAGGTAGCTGTGCAAGTGGCACCGTCCTGTTGAAACCACATATCGTCCACATCCATATCTTCCAATTCGGGTCATAAAAAGTTCGTTTTCATCTCACAATTGCGAACACCATTCACCGTAACTACGGCCCGATGATGCCGCCAGCCCATAAGCCGCACCAAACAGTCACTCTTTGTGGATGCATTGGTTGACAATCACTCTTGGATTATCATTCGCCCAAATGCGGCAATTCTGCTTATTGAAGAATCCACTGAGGTGAAAATGTGCCTCATCACTGAAGATGATTTTCTTTGAAAATTGATCATCCACTGTTGCCATTTCTTGCCACCATTATGACCATTGACGACGCTTGAAATGGTCAAGAGGCTTTAATTCTTGAGTCAATTGCACCTTGTAAGCGTGTAAATGCAAGTCTTTATGCATAATTTTCATCAACGACGAGCGTGAGAAGTGCAATTGTTGGGCACGTCGACGGTTTGAGGATTTCAGCCACACTATCGCGAACAGCAGCAAAATTTTCTGCAGTACGAGCTGCACGAGCATACACTGCTGTTTTCACATCGCCTACAGACCCGGTTTGCACATTTTTTTGCACGATTTTTCCTATTGTACGCACTTTTGGACGATTAAATTGACTGAAAAAATCACGAAGTGTACGATATGCATTTTGATTTGAAAACCCATTTTCATAATAAGCCTGAATAGCTTTAACGCATTGCTCGATTGTGTAACTTTCCATGGTTCAAATTGAGTTAATCTAAAGTTGAGAAATGTCAAATGAAATGCAGAAAAAAACTTGACGTTTAGGTGTGGTTCACATTCAACATCGGCCCTTAAAATTTAATTTTCTGTGTTCGTGGTAGCTTTGATGTGTGGTCTAAGGCTTATGAGTATGGACTATCCTTCTAGCTTTAGAGAGGGCTAGTAGGGAAACCTCTGGCAACCATTCCACATTCTTCAGACATTGTTGAGTGCCTCTATTAGACATTACGACTATCACCGGATTGAAAACCTGTGGCAAGTGAAGTCACACATACGTTTAGTTGTATTAATGGTCTTAATGCGCAAAGTACCGTCATCATAGATTAAATGCAGATCCTTATCTGAATAACTCCTCAAGTTCATTACTAATTTTTGTATTTCACATGTTTCATTGACAAAAAAATCGCCTTAACCTGATCGTCTTCCTTTATCTTGGGGTTAAGTGGTGGTATAATCAGGATACCACCAGTTGCACAATTGCAGACCTGTCTCTTTATAGTTTTTAAATGTTAGATTCTGAACATGTATCTTTTAACCTCAAAACATATATTATTTTTAGACAGTTAATGCCTCGGACTCTTACACCATCCTTCATCACCTCCAACCCCAAAGGAGCTATGAGATTATGGTATCGATGATAAGCACATTTGGTGAGGGTCCATCGGCAATGGCAGTTGCCTCTACAACAAATGTTCCAGAAGAGAAATCTTATCCAACATTTATAGTAGCAGGAGAATATAACCTCACTCTATTAAGCACAGCTGCCGATGGAGCACCTCCTAAAGAACTTTTCAAAAACGATTTCCCTATACTAGGGTTCGACGTTCTAATAGATCAGAAGACATTTTTTGTGTCCGATGACAGCGAACATATTTATAGGTAAGACTACCATTACATTTGAGACCTTGAATATCATCTTCTTTAACATCTTCTTTAGGATCAACATGAACAATGAAGCTGAGCGTATCGCGATAATAGCCCCAAGGTTAGCCATCACCTTTAAGCCGTCCATTTTGTCCGTAGACTGGTTGAACTCTTATCTATATATCCTGGGAAAAAATGAGGATAAATGGATAATTGCACGAACAGGGCTTAACGGGAATGATCTGAAAATTCTCTTAGAAGACCTTAAGGAAAAACCTCTTGAGCTCTTGGCAGATCCGATAAATGGCTATCTTTTTTGGATAACACTGGAGTCGGGAATATTTCGACTTAATATGGCCGATGGAAGCTGGAAACATATTTATGCTGGCGAGGGTATAGCTACGTTTACCACAGACCCTAAGAGATTTCTCCTAACTGCATATTCAAGGACGAATCAAACATTTTTACAAATATCCTATGACGGCCATTTTGCTTTGAATGAGTATAGAGATGATCTTGGGGACCACATATTAGGCCTAATCCAGGGTGATTCCACCCTCTATTGGACCGATGGAAGGCAAATTTATAGTGATCAATCGGTGACAGAACTTTATGAGAACTTTCATATTCTAAGGCTCTTTGAATCTACCGCCCAACAAACTCCTATCCCAAACGATCCACCAATGGATGTCCAAGCTCTTGTTACAGCTGATCAGGCTAAGCTATCCTGGAAATCACCGGCCAAAGGTTATTTCCAAAGTGACGCAGCTTGGTTAAAGTGGAACTATGAACTTGAAGTTAGAGAAGGCGAAGTAAGAGTCTCGATTCGAAATATTATGTCCGAGTTCTTTACCGTCGAGAAGCTCAAACCGGATACCGAGTACTGGTTCAGAGTTCGAGCTACTAATTTGAAAGGTGTCCATGGTTCGTGGAGTGAGGAGTTTCAATCTAAAACGTGGACGGCTTCAGAGGATCGTTTTATGCTGTGGGCTACATCCAATGGACTGCTACAAACGAATGAAGTTGCAGATAACGTTGAGACGTTATTAAATGGATCCATAACCGGCTTAAGATGGGTCAACGGAACCTTGTATGTGGCTCAAAACTCGCAGCTTGGGATATTAGATGCATCTAATCTGACATCGTTCGTGGAAGAAACCACAGCTGAGAGCATTGCTTTTGATCGGAATGGACGAAAGTTATATTACTCAGACGAATCGAAGGGAGCTATCATTAGGACCAATTTGGACAGAACGGAGCGCGAACTTATACCAATTTTTGGCGTAAGACAAATGGAATTGGATTCAGAAAATGGTTACATCTACTACTCAACTGGGTTGCGCATTGAAGCTTGTAGTCTAAGTGGACGATCCTGCATTACGTATTATAGAACATCTTTGTTCTCAGAGGAGGATATTATAGGACCCGCACTGGATTTCAAAAATGGAAGGGTTCTTTGGATAACACAGTCTGATCACGATGGAATTTTATTTAGAGCACCAATGGCGCATAAACCAAAGATTGACGATGAATTTCTGATGACCCCTTTGGAGGGTTTCCCGGCAACAGATTGGTTGTCGTATTCATCCGGACGGCTTATGTGGTCAATAAACGAGACGACAGTGGTCATTGCTGATGAAAAGGGAGATAACCAAGGACTGTTGAGATTTGCGGATATGGTTTATGGTGTTCAGGTTGTGGAACCAAGTCTTAAGATTAAAGAGCAAGATAATGTCACACCTGAAGCGGTGAATAGCTCCACAATTAAAATTACAGGGTTTTGGGATGAGTTTAACATCACCTGGGAACCAGTTATAGGTAATAAAGTTAGTTATTCTATCAAAATTGAAGATAATATATTCCTGGAAAGCTCTGAACCAACAATACGTTATCCGCGAAGGGATTTACCACCATATTCTCCTCTAAAACTCTGGATAACGAGCAGCACTCCATGGACTAATGGCCCCACAACAGCGGTGGGAATTTTTTCACCAACTGCAGCCCCTTCTGAACCACAAAGACTTAGAACCTTCATCAACCGTATAGACAACCCTCTCCATGAAGGACACGGTATTTCTGCTGAAGTTCGCTGGGAGCCTCCCGCAGAACCAAACGGACCTATTGTCTACTATACCATTACTTGTCAGAAGGGAGACGAATCTTTTACCACCAAAAATTCCAGCCATCTAGAGGCGTTATTTTATGGCTTAGAGGAGAACGCAACGTATTCGTTTCAAGTGCAAGCTTTCACCTCTGGAGCTGGAGGGAATATTTCAGAACTAACTACAGTTAAAGTAAATTCCGAGTTTCAGTCGTTGCCGAGAATATTACTATCCAACGGCGACCACATTGGAATCCTAGACATGGACCTAAATTTCACGGAGATCTTGACCACTGTAAACGGGCCTATAAAACATCTAGTAACCATTCGTGAAGAAAACCTCATGATTTGGATAAACAACGATGGCCAACTTATGTCGTATTTTAAGCAAAATGTGAGTGTCATAAGTTTTCTGGAATCAGAAATTCAAGCCTTGACGATAGATTGGATATCTCGTATTGTTTACTGGTCGCAGGCGGATCAGGGTGGTGGAAGTACCATACACACTCTCAACCTAAATCATTTCGAGGGAGAGCCGCTGAGTGGAAAACTGTTAATCTCGAATCCAAAGCCTATCAAAGACTTGGTCATGCTTCCGTTTAGTCAAACTCTTATGTGGCTTGAGATGGATGGAGTCTTAAACGGTTGGAATCTGCGGGATTTGAATGAGATTACGATTCGTTTGGACACTAATTCAACGTTTCAGAGATTGTATCCTGGTTCCTTTGAACAAAATCGTGAATCAGTTGTCTTAGTGGATGAAATGGATTATATTTGTTCTTTAGATCTTCAAACCAAGACCTGCCAAGTTTTGAAGATCGGGATGGACTCACCTAATATGGACCTAGCTTGGGATAATGGCTTCTTGTATGCTCTGAAAAACCATTCGATCAGAGCTTACAACCGACAGAAACAGTCTCTCGAGTACCTGGTGAATATTGATGATATAAGCGCCATTACAGCGTTAAGCCTGCAACCCTATCCGGAGAGGAAGTGCCTTTTACCAGATTACGATGAGGAACCGCTGGTAGAAACAAACTTATTGGTTCCACAGCTTCTGAATAAAACCGAAAACAGCTTGGAGATGCGTTTGCCAAAGATAATGCCACCACCTGAATGTGGTTTTAAAGTTCCGGGACTAAAGTATAACGTGCACATTAAGGAAATCGCACCGCGAAACTCTTCGGTCAGGGAAATACATTGCTTTGACTCGAAAGTCAAAGTAACCGACCTAAATCCCTTCACAAGGTATACTGTGCAGTTAGAGGTGAGCAACTACTATGCCGATATATTTGGACATGCAAAAGTATTGGGTCCTGTAGTTCATTTTATCACCGCCCCGGGGACACCATCGCAACCACGAAACATAACTGTATCGGCGGTCAGTCCTAGAGACGGTTTGATCGAATGGATGCATCCGGAGGTGCTCAACAATGACAAGGTATGGTACGAGATCCATTGGCAGACAGAGAACCCAACTCAAGGAGTCGTCCATCGTCATCAGAAAATCATTACAGAGGGTGACGATAAGTGGAACTTCTTTTTACTATCTGGCCTACGTCCGGATCACACCTACCAAGTTTGGATTAAGGTTTTTTCGCAAGAAACGGCATTTAACACAAGTTCCACGTACAAGTTTGACACCTTTCCGGAACCAGAGGGATTGGCTTTTGTCGATTCGACAGCTTATACATTGACTGTAAGCTGGAATTCCTCAGCTAACATAACGTCAGCCTTCCTTTTATATCGTCCTATCGATATAGACGACCCTATCAGCGTAAACATCACAAGCGAATCACATGCCCGCATAATAGAATCCCTTGAGCCGAAGACGAAATACAGCTTCCACCTGAAGCTTTTCTATTCACATTCAGTGCACTCGTATGTCTGGCCACCGGATAACCGCTTCGTCTTTGAAACCCTTGCCGACAGACCAAGTGCTCCTGGTCAGCCCTTAATACAACACATAAAGCGTGAGGTGTTTAAGATTTTCTGGGAACCCGCGCGGAGCAATGGAGCAGCCATCAAGGAGTACAGTCTAGAGGCTTTGCAGTCCAGTCATGTTAAGCGCGTTAGACGATCTCACTACTTTCAACCCGAAGATGATATGCGGGTAAGCAACAAAACGATGTCTAGACTTGGTCAACTACCCTGGGCCGAGGAACTCGAACCGGTTCAAGACAAATGGATTTCATACTACAATGGGACTGAAACCAACTGCATCATCACCGAACTTCATACGATGCGGCTACTTATGTTCCGAGTTCGTGCTAGAAACTCTTTTGGCTGGGGACCGTACAGCGACGATAGTGAAATGATTTCAGAGCCATTTGTTACACCACGCAAACGGGACACCCTAGTCTTTGCCATTATTGCGCCGATAACAATCGTGTCGACTTGCGTCATCATGACCATGCTTATCCGTTATGGTGAGTAGAACCTAAGTGTTCCAGCAAGTTACTTAAGTTTGATTTGTCCGCAGTTCAGAGCCGTCGTAAACATGCTAAAAAGTTGATTGACGGAGCACGACCGAGTATCTGGGGCCTGGATGTTGCCACCTTACAACAGGTGGCGAGGAGTCGGAATTTCTCACAGACTAGTAGCATGCTCTATACTGGAAAGCCTCTAACCGATGGTGATATAGCTCTGTTGCCGCAAATAGGTCGAGAGCAAATCGATATGCACAAGTTTCTGGGAAGCGGAGCTTTTGGTGAGGTATACGAGGGATTGGTTACATATCACGAGGATTCAGAACAGGATCGTGTTGCTATTAAGGTGGGTAAAATTTGGGGAGTACTCGGAGAGGTTTCTATTTGACAAACTTATTTCTTTTACGCAGACCCTTCGAAAAGGAGCCAGTGAACAGGAGAAAACGGAACTCCTACAAGAAGCTCATCTTATGAGCCACTTCAAGCATGAAAACATTGTAAAACTGATTGGGGTATGCTTTGACTTGGACTCTATCTGCATCATAATGGAACTCATGGAGGGTGGAGATCTACAGAGTTATCTTCGTCATGCTCGACCTAATTTGGTTAGTTAAATAAAATTTTTAAACTTTTGAAAGTGAGCAATGTATCTCGAGTTGAGTTGATTCGACTGAACCCAGAATTGATGCACTCAACTTCCTAGTTCTACATCGACCTGTATCGTACCTTATATATTCCATCATTATGTCTTTCCTTTCCACAGAGTAAACTAGGAAGCCTTTCTCTGCTCGATCTCGTCGCCATGTGCTTAGATGTCTGCACTGGTTGCCGCTACCTAGAGGATTTGCATTTCCTGCATCGTGACCTGGCATGCCGGAACTGCTTAGTCTCATCGATGGATCCCCAATATCGCGTTGTAAAAATTGGAGATTTCGGTTTAGCTCGAGACATCTACAAGAGTGATTACTACCGCAAAGAGGGTGAGGGTTTGCTACCAGTCCGTTGGATGGCTCCAGAATGCCTAGTCGATGGGGTGTTCACCTCACAGTCAGATATCTGGTCGTTTGGGGTACTCTTATGGGAAATTCTAAGCCTTGGCCAACAACCCTACCCAGCGCAGAGTAACTTGGAAGTTCTGAACTTTGTAAAGGAAGGCGGAAGACTACAGCAGCCAGAAGAGTGTCCCGATAAATTGTATAGGAATCCTATAATTGTCACCAAACTGCTGATTTAAACATTCCTCTTGTAGGTACAAAATAATGATGCAATGTTGGAGTCATGATCCAGAAGATAGGCCGACTTTTCAGCAGTGTCTTACTGAGCTGGTCACAATGAAGGTAGAGATATTGAATAAAACACATGCTACGGAATATGAAATGCCAGAGCATCTCGAGAAGCAAAACGTTTTTGACAAATCTCTTTTTGAATCTATAGCAGGCATAACCAATTTGTCATTCGCAGAGTCTGACGATGAGAAAACATCCTCGAAAGGTATGTAGTCGTGTTGTAAAAACAAAATTAAGCTTGAAATAACCAAATCCTGCATATAGTATCGGTGTCAAGTCGTGACGATAACCCATCAAGTTTAAATAGCAGTTTTATTGGACAAACTTCAAGCCAAAGAAATCAAGCTGAAGATAGTGGAAGCGAGTTGAACTCGTTTAAGGTATCAACACAAAGTGAACCTGAGACAAATGGAGACCAGCCAAAGAGGAAGTCAGTTCATTACGTTAATGAAGGACGATCAAGATTTTAGATAACTTTAAGTGTGTACATATATGAGTGTATTCCATGACTTTGTTATATGATCTGTGTGTTATATTTTTATTTTTAATAAAAAAAATCGTAAATTGTATGTTTCAAAAGAGCGTTGCGACATGTTTATGGTCCAGTTACAGATATTATTGAAAAGCCTCATTAGACATTTTTTTTTAACATCTTGCTTTTTTTTTATAAATTCAATCATTGGAAAGTCAGTGTCGAAGCAAAGCTTATGAATTGTATAACAAGATTATCAAAAAATAAGTAAGGTAAAGTTTTCGCAGAAAATCGCTTTTAGTTTTTCAATGATCAAGATTTGTTTTTTTTAAAGTTACATGATAAAATAGGAATGATTGGGAAATTCTGTTTTATTTGGGTGGAATAACGAAATAAAACAGAATTTTCCAATCATTCCAATTTTATCATGTTTTGTGTTGCAATGAAAGTGTTCAATGTTAGCAATACAACTGGACTCTTAAAATTGTTAAACTGTCATCAGTGGCATAAGAAGATCGAGCAACATAAATACTGGATTCGGTTAATTTTTAAGATCTACCCGTCATTGCAATTATTAAAAGAACCACCTAAAATGAAAAACTTGTAAGGCTTTACAATTAACCTATAAACCTAGAAATTATTATTAGACTGATAGTATATAGCTCAGAGGTGCATGTAGTCTCTGATGACTTCTTTAAAACAAACCCGTGTTCCGAGCGAACAGTTCCAGCCTAAGCCACCTAACCGGTTTGTTGCTAACATGCGTTCAAGAAAAGACTGCACATTTTAAATTAGTTCCGGTTTTTCAGCGCTGAGTTAACTTAGAGTTAGCTAAGTCCGGTATAAATTTAATCTAGAGTTAGCTCATGAAGCATTTTTTCAGAGCGGGATTGTGTGTGGTGGCGATACAATTTGGTAGCTCTGATGATATTTCATTTTTTTTGCTGTCGAAAAGTTATCGAAATGCATCGATTTTGCAACAACTCAGTTATCAGCTGTTTGGTATTCTTCTCAATAAACCAACTGAAAATATTTTTGTCGCGATCTTCAGTCTCTTTTTCTGCTTAACTTTCCTAGAACTGCGCAATGGTCTGTGAGACCGTCAAACTACTTTTTTTTAAATCGAGTGAATTTGTTTTTGGTGTCCCATAATCCGACCGATTTTTTAACTTCGAAAAGTTTTTAAAATCACCTGGTGAAGTTAAGGCCGTGTGTCAATTGCGGTAAAACGGGGGTTAAACATTATCCACTGGCTAATTTTTGACATTTGTGCAGGTGCTTTCCATCTCTGTCACCCCTCAGTTGGTATATCAAATGTCAACAATTAGCCACTGGATGAATTTAAGCGAGCTCAATAGGTTACAATTTTTAAGTCTCTTGTCAAAATTTATCCACTGGCTAAAATTTAAAGATGAAAATTAAAGATACCTACCTGTCATATTGCAAACTGCGAAACTATTTTTATGTTGGTAAATTGTTTTGTTTATTATATTGAAAAACAAAGGTATGCACAGGAAAAATTAAAAAGGCATTCGCTGAGAGACCTTTCTAATCCTTTAAAAGATGATGAGTAAGTATGAAAACTAAATTTCAAATAAAAACTAATAATTGTTATTTCATTTAGAAGTATTTCATAATATCGGCTTAATAAACATGCTTTCCAAATGTTGCTGCAAACTGTTGCGCCACACCCAAAACCATCATCGATTCCTTGTGTATTGTTAGGGTCCAGTTATAGCTATTGTTATAAATTCAGATTGCAGCTTGCGAACATACCCTATTGTGTGAAAATCGAACAGATCCATTTAGTGTCCATTAGTGGTACTGGATGCGCCCACTAGAATGCATGACTGGAAGAGTGGTATCTGTCAAAACCACTTCTCGAAAAATCAAGAAACTGCGCGAATCTCCGGGAATATGCCATCTCTTTCTAGATCAGTATGTGGAGTGGTAAAAATAGGGATGAAGCGACAACCAGGGAATGAGCCTAAATTGTGACCTGAACGTGATTTAAATAGTGTTGACTGAGGGAATTACCTATGTAAGTGAATTTTGAAAGTGATAATAGTGCGCGAAATAAATCGTTGGTATTTGTTGTCAAACAAGTAAATTGAAATGATTGAATAACCGTTTTGCATACAATAGAGTTTTAGAAATCAGAGTGTGGTTAAATAAATTATTGTCAAACATAAAAGAGAAAAGCGTTTTAGCATTCGAAGCCCGGCTTCATTCTACACTATCATTGAAAACCCTCATCGGGAACTATAGTTTCGACATATTCGGACAACAGGTTGTCTTGGAATTTCAAGGGTAAGTCAGGCGTTTTGAGCTGCGATGGTGGCGGATGAACCGAACAGGCCAACGGCAGCGCTCAATCTCGTATTGGATACTGATGGCCCGTGTCCGTTTTGTTGTGATCAGAAACAGTGATTATTCGGATGCGGATTTGTTATAAGTGCGAGACTTTGGTAAGAAGTCTTATGTTTCCAAACATTAGCGAACGCATTATAACTATCCGCATCAAGGCCAAATTCGCAAACATAAGCCTTATATGCGCTCACGCCCCAACGGAGGAAAAAGATGATATAGCTAAGGATTGCTTCTATGAGCTCCTTGACAAAACCTATCAGCGACTACCGAAGTACGATGTTAAAATCGTGCTGGGAGATTTTAACGCAAAGATAGGAAGAGAAGACATCTTTAGCAGTATTGCCGGAAAACATAGCCTACACGACAACACGTCTGGTAACCGACTTATGCTAATTGACTTCGCTACGGAACGAAATGCCACCGTAGCCAGCACACGGTTTCCTCACCTCGATATCCATAAGATGGAGATGGCGGTCTCCAGATCAACAAACGGTCAACCAAATCGATCACATTGCGATAGACAAGAGGCACCCTACATGACAACACGTCTGGTAACGGACTTCGGCTAATTCACTTCGCTACGGAACGAAATTACACTATAGCCAGCATACGGTTTCCTCACCTCAATATCAAACGGTCAACCAAATCGATCACATTGCGATAGACAAGTATTTTGGATATCCGAACATTCCGAGGAGCTAACATCGGCTCGGACCACTAGCTTGTTGCAGCCAAATAAAGAATGCAGATATCCACCACGCCACAACAATCCAGAAATGCTGTGAACAAATTTAATGTCGAAAGACTGCAATCGCAAGAGACCGCCGAGACCTTCGCGCAACGCATATCCCTAAACCTCTCGATTAACACCATACCACCAGCATCGAATTTCGAAGATCAATAGTAACGATGCCAACAAACCCTTAGATCAGCCGCAACTGATGTGATAGGTTTCTCGCGCCAGCCCGCAAGAAACCCCTGCTTTGATGAAGAATGCCGACAGATTCTCGCAGCCAAGAACGAGGCCTACAAGGCTAAGCTGCAGGTTAAGACGAGAACTTCCGTTGAGCTCTATAGGTAGAAAAGAAGGGAAGAAGATGCAAGGCTCGATCAGAATCCTGTCGAGACACATTCGATGATCGAGGATATGCAAGAACCACTTTTGCAGACTGTGAAACGGCGATGACGAACAACATTCCGATGTCAGACAGAGCGAACCATTCAATATTGGCGACGACAGCGACAACTGCAAACCAGCCGACCTGAGTGAAGGATAGCAATATCTATACTTAAGCTTGCTAAGGCTGTCGGAAATGACTGAGACGCCTTGGTAAGTAACATCCGCTAATTCATAAGCCAATTCTGGTCAGATGAGAGTATGCCTGAAGAATAGAACCTCAGCACTGTTTGCTTGACCACAAAAAAGGAGACCCTCTGAACTGCGCCAACTACAGAGGCATAGTCTCCTCAACACGCCTACAAGATCTTATATTTGAACGCCTGAAATCGTTTACCAACAACCTGATCGGCCCTTATCAGTGTGGTTTTTGGCCAGGAAAGTCCACAGCCAATAAAGTTTGTACACTTCGGCTGATCCTGGAATAAAAAACCCAAGAAGTCCAAATCGATACCCACCATCTATTCATCGATTTCAAAGCCGCATACGACAGCATTTACAGAGATGAACTGTACAGAGCCATGCCTAGTTTTGGTATACCGCTCAAACTCATCCGTTTGTGAAGGATGACGATGGAGAATTCTCGCTGCTCCATCAGGGTCGGAAACGAACTCACCGACACATTTGATACCAAAAACGGATTTAGGCAAAGCGATGCGCTGTCGATTTCTTCAATTTTATTCTTGAGGGGATTATGCAAAACTCCCAAGCGAACACCAGAGGCACAATTTTCCAAAAATTGGTGTAACTTCTAGCATACGCCTACGACGATGGTAGTAATCAACTTGATGTCATAGCCACGTTTGCTCGTATAGACAAGGAAGCGTAAAAATGCTGTTAATGAGGATAAGGCCAAGTGTATACGAAAGGACACACAACTTTTGAGTTAGTATGGTACTGTGTCTGCGTTGGTTCCGCTATTAACTCTGACAACAATATCTCGCCAGATTTCTGCATGCTAAGAAGGAAATTTCGCAGTAAAGCCTTTACTCGAACTACTGCCTATCCTACTACTATTCTTGTCATCCCAGTCCTGCTCGAGGGCGCTGAAGCATGGATTGTATCAAAAGCGTTTTAAGAGACAAATTATTAAACAAATCTTTGTTCGCGTGTACGTTGACATGGTAGGGAGACTGAAATTTCTACAACGAACTATACATTGACATATCCCCAGAGAAAAAAACTCCGCATTGGACGTTTAAGATGGCTAGGACATGTCTAGCGAATAGACACCAATACTCCTGCTTGCAATCTTTGATTCCCAACAAGACGTCGGACGATGTAGAGGAATACCTAGCCTAAAGTGGCGCGCACAAGTAGAAACCGATCTCAACAAAATTGAAGTGCGCAAATGGAGGCATTTAGCAAAAGAGCGCGCTTATTGGAGAGGCATGTGGACAAACCAAAGACACACTCTAAAGTTCTTAGCAATCAAGAAGTCCAAGAATCGCTATAAATCCCAAAAATATAAGAAAAACATATAACTCCTTCGACAGGAAGAAAAGACGCTCGCTTAACTTTTCTAAAAATCAAGAAGGATCGAGAGAAAGTGCTTCCCTTTTATTTTCTTAACGTCCAAAGGGAGAAGAAACAGAAGGATATTAATTGAATTGAATTTCGACATACACTACAATATAAGCGCTTATCATCTATTCGGGTTCGTCCTTGATCTGAACCTCCTCCTCCTCTTGCTTCACGTCGTCATCGTCTTCGTCCTCTTTGCTATTCTCGTGCAGGAGTACGTATTCCCTCGAACTAAAGCCAAACTTTAGCACGTCCTTTTCAATCAGCTCCACATATCGCTTCGGATCGATTGGCTTGCTGTTGAGGAAAGTGCCGTTAGCAGATTCCAGGTCAATGATATACGGCCGAACACGACGTCCAGTGGTTCCGTCTTCACGTTCGAAGGGAACCAAACGATATTGCAGGGCAGCATGCTGCTTCGAGCATGACGGATGATCCACAGGCAAATCGCACACTTTGCGATCACGTCCGACGAGAAAACAACTCTGACGGTGAATGTGTAGAGTCGGTAACGCTTTTTCACCCTTGAATGGATACAAACGCCACCGACGTTTTGGTTTACGTGCCTCTGGTGGTTCGGCGTATTTGACGACAACGCCGTTCACGGTGTTGGTATCTTCTGTGAGTTTCCCACTCAAGCCAAAATTTGGCTTTTCCTTTTCAGCGGGACTCTGTTCCTCTTCTTTTTTTATGTTTGTATCATCTCGCCGGTTGCCCCATTCGTATTCTTTTTCGTTATCGTTGTTGTTGCGACGTGGAAAGTTACGAGGTCTTCGTGGACTACGACTTCGGCTGCGCCTGGAACAGTGGATATTGCTACAAAGGTTCTTGAAAAACAAACACATCTACTTACCGCCTTTCGGGACCTCGTTCCCTATCCGGTCGACTATCATTTCGGTCATCATCTCTGCGGTCTCTGTGATCGTTGCGTCCTCCTCGGTCATCATTGCGACCTCTATCATCATTACGTTCCCTATCATCGTTGCGTCCTCTATCTTCATTTCGACCTCTATCATCATTTCTAGGTCTCTCATCTTTACGTTCTTTATCACCCCCGCGCCCGCTATCATCATTGTTTCTTCCTCGCTCATCATTGCGTTCCCGATCGTCGTTGCGCTTTCTTTCGTCATTTCGCCATCGTTCGTCTTGATTACGCTCACCACGAAACGATGGTCCATTATCACGTCTATCTCTTCCCCAGTCCCTGTCACGACCACCCCCAAATCCATCCCGACCACGAAATCCATTATCACGATTATTGCGCCAATCATTGTTTCTACCGCCGCGGTTCCAATTGTCGCCGCCGCCACCGCCCCTTCTGTCAAAGTTTCTATTATGCTGATAACCACCACCTCGCCGTCCAGGACTATCCCATTTCGAACAATTTCCACCATCACCACGCTCCATAGAGCCTGATCTTCTCTCGTCTGGTGGACTTCGTCTGTGATCGGGCCGCTTTGGCTCAATTTCAAACTCGTCGGAATCCCTTCGTTTCATCTTCTTCTCGGCGTTATCTGTATTTGCAGGTCGCCTCTTTTTCTTAGCAGCTTTATCGCCTCCCGATGTCGATGAAGACGACGACGATGATGAAGAATCTGAATCCGACTCCGAACTATCGTGTTTACGTTTCTTTTTCCTTTCCTTGCTCGGTTTAGTTTTTGATTTTTTTACTTTTGTTGACTTCTTACGCGAACTTTTTTCATCCTCCGATGAGGACGACGATGACGATGAGGATGAAGACGATTTGCTGGCCGACGAATCAGAATCTGACTCTGCGGAAGCGGCATCCTCCGAACCAGATTCAGGGTCTGTTCGTGGTTTTTTCTTTGTTTTTGACATATTTGATATGAGCAGGAGATTATTACACAACGAATGGAATCGTATTGATGCACGACCTCATTAATGAAACGTAATTTTTTAATTATTTGCGAAAAATTGATATTTTCAGTCGCAACGCGATTGTTGGCAGAATTTATTTTTCAACGATTTCTAAAGAAACGTCAGCGAACTGTCACTTGGGGTAGTGATGCCAGGCTTGTAGATTGCGGCGAATTACATACACTGCCATCTGTTGGAATGTAGACTAAGTTTATTTTATTCAATGGCGGTGCCAAACTCAACAAAATTTTTACAATTTCTGCAGTTTTTGGACGTGAAACGTCGTCGTTAAGTTAGAATTTTTCACACATTGTAAACTTGCGACGGACGTAGCATGAATACCCTTAATGTGAATATTAGTGGCTTAAACTTATCTCACATGTAACCGAATTGGTTGTTAAAATCGAACCTGATTTTATCATCCGAACAGTGAATTGCATAAGAATTCTGATTTTCCTGTTCGCAAATAAACGTAGATTGACTTATTTTTTATTTCTTATCACAGTTCAGGCATTAAGGAAATTGAGGGAAAGAAGAAAACAGCCACAACGAATCTCTTTACATCCTTCAGCGTACGTCCGCAGATAAGCTTGAGGATTAGATTTGCATTTATAGCGCAGCTTGTTGCTTAACTGTAGAATAGAAGGATGCAGCTGCCTATTTCATTTAAGTTTAAAACAAGAGCTATTCTGACGATGTTCCAGCGAAACTAGAGTGTGCCAATCCTATGTCACTATCAATTTGTTTTGGCACGTATTTGAATGCTTTCTAGCAAGTCTCCTACACTATCGTCAAGGATTATCATTCTGAAAGTTAAGGAATGAGTACCCATATATGCTAGCAAATCATCTGCTTACGCTGTAGTGTGTCAGAGGGTCTTTGTCAAAACCGCAAGTAAAATGCCCGTTTTGCAAGTAAAAAGGCGTGGGTGGAACATGCCTAATGTGTCCTATAAATAATATGGGAAAGAAGTTTGTTTGTGGCTCATATATGGATTTGGCTACTTCTTTAATACTGCTGTACTAAATGTTTGTACGCCCAAAAAAACTGGCACAGCAGAGTCTTCGACTCCCAGCCAGATGTCAAATGCGGTAGAGGAGGACCTAATCTTAAGTGGCGCACACAACCAACTAACTTGAAGTTCGCAACTGGAGGCAGTTAGCTTAGTACCGAGCTAATTGGAGAATCATTTTCATTGAGGCCCAGGTTCATTCCGGACTATATCGTCTCTTAAGTACGTGAGTCGATCAGCAAATCAAAATCGCTAGCCGCCCTTCTAAACGTCACATATTTTTGAGCCTTTAACTTTGAGTTAGATTAATGAAATTTGGTATATTGAGGCCTTGAAAAAACGACGTTTTTTTTTTTAAGAAACCCATTTTTGGTTAAAACTAAGAAACATGGAACTGTAGACTTATAATGTGTTTTTTTACACTTTTTTCGAATATTGGCCACAATCTAGACTGACGCTATTCAGCTTTAGGATCAATGTGACAGACTTTGTGCTTCCTGCTAAATAGGACCAGTTAGGATTTTTGAGGATCCACACCAAGTCTACGTTTAGCTTCATTTGGAGACGATTGAAAAACTATTTCGGAGTAGCTCTCTGGATACGAAATGAATACTTCAGTTAGTTCAAACACTACTTAAACCGCCGAAGAGTAGACTTCATTGCAGAAAGAATGGACAAAATCCATAGAAAGTAATAGTTTTGTGGGAGGCTGTCCGTCTAAACTACTTTGACTTGGAAGACATGAACAGCAACATAGTGGAGATAACCACTTTAGGTTAAAACCAAAATCCTACGATTGCTTTCGATTAACTTTAATCAGAGCAAAACTTTATCAGGACCATTTCTTTGAGACAAGACGAATCCATTGGAGAAAACGAACGCCTCATATTCCGAGGGGATATGGTGGCGAAAAATATGGTAAATCCTCCTAAGGGCTGTTTAGGAACAATTTAAAAAAATCTGCTTTCTATAGCTGGCCTCTGTCTAATCATCATTGGTGGTGATTAACATCCGCGTTAACATAAATAGCTACAATCCAGTCCTGTCTTCTACCACTGAAATGGGATACAGATGTATCGTGATGGAATTTATTGAAATTGGGGAATCTAAACGCTTGCCTTAGCTAGGCTTATGATTACTTAGAACTTCGTTGAACAGAGTGGACGGAGAAGTTCCCCTTTGGAAAAACTTTGATCTTAAAATAGGATTCTTCTTCGGTGGAAGCTTAGCAACAGCTAGATCTGCACTAGATGACTGTTAAATGTTAGTGTGATTTTTTTTAATGTTATTCCAGGTTAGGCTATATACTTAAAACCTAAAACAGTGTTAATGCTTCTTTCCGAGGATGTCTTAACAGACGTAATCAATCTAGCTTCACTATTTGAAGGAATCTGATGAGGACATTTGGTAATCTCCGAAATAGCTATAATTCTAACCAAAACTGTGTTGTCTGTACACAAGTTGTCATTCAATTAATAATCGGCAAAAATTTTCCAACAGAAATTGCCAGGGGCTGTCCCCCTTAACTCATCCACTACCATATGCTAATCAGATTTTCATTGCAAAGGATTAAGGTTCGAACCTATTCTCGTCCAAGACTACAATACAATACGCAAATTTGGGGGTTGCTCTTGTACTTACTTAAGTGGAGCTACAGTCCAGAATGAACCTGGGCCTCAACCAACCTACCTCTCCAATTAGCCCGGTCCTTAGCTAACTGCCTCCAGTTGTGCACTTCAAGTTGGTTGAGGTCGGTTTCTACTTGTGCGCGCCAATTAAGGCGAGGTCTTCCTCTATTGCGTCCGACGTCTGGCTGGGAATCGAAGACTCTGCGAGCCGGAGTATTAGTGTCCATTCTTTCGACACGTCCTAGCCATCTTAAACGTCCAATGCGGAGTTTTTTTACTAGGGGCATGTCGCTGTACAGCTTGTATAGTTCTTCGTTAAGTTTTCGTCTCCATAGCCCGTCAACGCAAACGGGACCGAAGATTTTTCGAAGAATTTTTCTCTCAATTCGACCAAAGATTTCTTCATCCGCTTTTGAGACGGTCGATGCTTAATCGCCGTAGGTTGCTCTTGTAGCACGCGGATTTGACTCGTATCCAGCGACATGTTCACAATTACTCGCCAAATAACTTCACTCGAATACTTCAGTAATGTTGAATGCTTAGTGCTTCTTTACCATTTAAATAATAATATAGCTGTTCATCGAATGTTGGTTAGTTCAATGGAAATATTCTTCAGCTACACACCTTCTGCATGGTAGTTCATCGTAAAAGTTAGTCAGCAGCTCTAAACATTTTATGATTGTATATAACACCAGTGGAAGCTCTACGAAAACATCTTTACAGCCGTCCCATTAACATCCATCCATGGAAACTTTATAGAAGCTTTAAATTGATATACCATATCTTTTTCTATAAAGCATGTGGATTAACACACAAGTGTTATTAAACATGCTGCACTTCTCCCCACAAGTACATAAAAAGCTCAATACAAGTAATTGCCTCTTGAAATTGAATTTTTTTTTCTTTATGCAGGCTGTCCGCCGGGAAGGTAAACTACTTTGTTTGTTTATAATTTTTGATTAAATGAAAGAGAGTGGATCATATATTTATTAATGTTTTATTTAATGTCGGCAACTATGTATGAAATACAATATCAGGTAAATATCCGCCTCTGTTAGTCTCACAAATGCGAGCCCTTTTAAGCACATTTTCCATTACATTCTCACAAATTTCACGCGGTATTACATTAATTTCATCACGAATATTTTGTTTGAGTTGCTCAAGCTTTTCTGGTTTGTTTGCATACCCCTTGCTTTTCAGATATCCCCACAAAAACAAGTCCGGAGCAGTCAAATCAGGCGACTGTGGCGGCCAATCAACATCACCATTTCTTGAAATAACTTGTTGTAGAAAGAGTTCTCGCAGTAATTCCATTGTAATTCTGGCTTTATGCGATGTGGCACCGTCTTGTTGATAACACAGATTAATCAAGCCCAAAGCATGCAGTTGTGGCGTTAAAAAGTTTTTAATCATATCAGGAAATCGCTTCCCATTCACAGATACCGTTACGCCGTTTTTATTTTCAAAGAAGTAAGGTCCAATGATTGCTCCTGACCAAATTGCACATCAGACTGTAACTTTTAATATATATGCAAATAAACAGAATAGTAGGTTCTGAGCAATGGAAAACCCTTTAATTAATCATCAGTCACCATTGCACTGATGCTTAATTAAAGGGTTTTCCATTGCTCAGAACCAACTATTGCACTGATGCTTAATTAAAGGGTTTTCCATTGCTCAGAACCAACTATTCTGTTTATTAACATTTCCATTCAAATGAAAATGTGCCTCGTCACTCATTACCATTTTCTATGAAAGTCGATCATTGGTTTATCGAATATTTTTCAATAATAAATTTTCCACGTGTCTACTTAACAACTGCCAAATATTGATTGATTGATTGAACTGTCAAGACTAATGTTAACCAAAATGGCGGCAAAACAAATAGTATCTATACCTTCCCGGCGCACACCCTGTAGAAGAAAAATGTTAGATGGGCTGTTACAATGTCATTTGCTTAGGCAATCACTTTGCACTTGCAGCTACTCTAGTAATTTACTTCCATATTCCACAGAGGATGCTTCCGTCGGATTGACAGAACTTGCGAATTTCTATGCGGATAAGAAATCAAGATTTGTAATTCATCAACACACAGCTCTTAAAACGCATCAATTGTTGCGTTTATCTTGACATGGACATGGTTGAAGGCAAGAAAAGCATCCAGAGTAGTACGGCAGGGGTTTTAAACCGTAAGAGTTACACAATTTAAAACGCTTTTTAAAAACAGTCGGCACGAAGTTTATTTGAGCCACAGAACAGGAACAATTTACCCTATTGACCATCCAAAACTGCTACCCCACCGCACACCTTGAATTCACATCTGGACAGTTATCTTGTAAAGCGTATATTCCTCGAATCGCCAATAATTCCACAGAAATAATTATTTTGTTAGTTTTCCATTTATTCAATTTATAAATTAAAACATTGAACATTCAGTCTACATATAAGTATGTAGGTACATCCACTATACCAAACATGTCGATTAAATCCACAACACATAAATAGATAATCCCAATTGCATGACCGCTAAAACAAGTCAAGTAGCACCTCTTCGTTTGAATTTATCCATTCTTCACGCTTGAACTTTACCACCGCCATACTGCAGATGGCATGCTTTGTTTTCCTTTAGCTACTATCTCCATTCACTATATAGATACGAAAAAATATAAAAATTGATTAGATACTTTATTATTTGTGAGCATGTCTGTATGACTTACAATAAAATTAAGTAACGTATCGTGCCCAAAGTAGATGTCATTAACTTTTAGAAGACTGCTATGGCTACAGTCACCGCCCACATCTAACACGGTATTTGGCAAACACCCAAGGGTCATTGTCAATGCCAATGTTAGGATAACGAAAAAAACTACAAACTTAACCGACATGATTGTGGTATCCTCACGAGTAGAAATTCAAATCACAACTGATAAAGTATCTGAACAACTAATTGCATTTTATACCCACCGCACCGAGCCAGAAAACATGGAAATAACCAGCAAAACGTAAACATTTCACCATAACTCGCAGTCGCAGACTACTTTTACGAGTATTTATGAAATTCAATTGAAATACTTGGAATAAAAAAGCTCTGAGTATGAAGTCTGCGCTCGTCGAAAAAACTTGTAAATTGTTTACGTCGAAGGCGTGTGCTGACAATGCTTTCGCCAACGCTAGGTATTGAAGTCCAAACAACTTTAGTGCTATGTATCTGTTAGATTTAGATAGTGTACAAACAGTTGAAGTTCAGTATCGGGAATTTACAGTGAGTAATGTTATTTCCATACTGTGCCGGCCGGCGAAGTGCCCGGCGTTAGCGGCATCATGTTTATTTGCAAATACAAGATTACCCGTGGGAATTCGAGCAAACTACTGTGATGATAATTAAATTCTCGAGAACCTGGTATATGAATCCACTTGAGTGTTCATTAATTCTATGAACTAGATTTATGTAATAGCTAAGGGTGTGTATGTTATTTATCAAGAGGTAATTTAGTTTTTTTTTAGAAATTATTTACATATGTGGTTTTAAAATTGGAGAGAATGAAATACAGCAAATACATCTTCATGATCTTATCGCGATTACGACTTGAGAACCTACAAAATAGTTTTTTATACCTACCAGTCGCCGGGTACGTTCTTAAGTATTTAATAGATCATTCCCTCGAAAATTATATAAGGGATATTCACCCTTCCGTAAAAGTGTATCATTAAACCCTACACTATAATTTGGTCGAATGATAGACAATCTGATTATATGAAACCTTGCAGATGAGAGCGGGGCAAAGACTTGTGCTCACTCTAATATTCTATTTCCAGGCGGCAGCGGAAGTACCCTCAATATGGAGTCAACGGTGGCGTCTACAGTCCCATTCAGCATCGACAAACAGGTCATCTAGGAATCTCAGGTAAGTCAGGCCCTTTAAACAGAACATATATGGTATCGGATGTGCCGATAGAATAAACTTAATAAGCTCTTTCAACAGGTCATCTAGGAATCTCAGGTAAGTCAGGCCCTTTAAACAGAACAAATATGGTGGCGGATGTGCCGATAGCCCAACTGCAGCGCCTTATGTGCGTGGTGAATAATGATGGCCCCGGTATCTTATAAATTGGTACTGGCCCTACAGGTTTGTGCTTAGGGCTTACTACCCTTACATGAAAAAAAAACTTTTGTAACGAAGCAACCAAGAGCCTTGGAAAAAACTTATTGTTGACGAAAATGCAAAATAAAAAAAGGACAACGGCGTTTGCATCTGCATCTGGAATGTGAGAACATTAAACAGAAGAGGTGTCGGCGAACAACTAGCAGAAGCCCTTAGGTACTACAAAGCAGACATTACTGCCATCCAGGAAATTCGTAAAACAGGTTGAAAAACTGCGACATCTACTACAGACAATGTTAAGTGAGCAGAAACAGCTACTATTCGGATGTGAATTTGTTATAAGTACCAGACTTAGGCAAGAAATTAGAGAACGCTCCGTAACAATACGCATCAAGGCCAACTTCCTTTTCCTCTTTCTCTATGCGTCGGAGCGTAAGCATATATAAGGCCTAATATATGCTCACGCTCCGACGCATAGAGAAAGAGGAAAAGGATGATATGGCCAAAGACTGCTTCTACGAGCTCTTAAAAAAAAACTTATGAGCGACTACCGAAATACGATGTTGGTAGTGCTGGGAGATTTCAACGCAAAGGTATTAAGAGAAGACATCCTTAGCAGTATTATCGGAAAATACAGCCTATACGACAACGCGTCTGGCAATGGACTTAGGCCGCAGTTAACAACCAACGCTAATGAGCGTAAGCGTCCGTTCGGGCTTTTGTGCGAACGCTTATCAAAGGCGTGGTGGAAGATCACGCTTAGTCAAGGCTTATCTGTGCTTTTCCATGCTTGTAATTTTGTAGATCAAAACTTATATGATTTTCAGGTTTGCTAGCAAGTAGCGCTTAGTGGCGCGATGGTTTGTGCGATGAACTGCCACGCAGTTTGATTCCCAGCCGAAGCAACACCTAAATGATTTTTCACTGGCCCTCCTCTCGTGATGATCTGACAGATCATCCGAGTAGTACCAATGATCAAGAAAAGCTTATCTCAAATTCACCGTTCGGAGTCGGCATAAAAAAGGAGGTCCCGCTACCTTGAAAGAAGTACACACGCACACATGAATGGTTATTAGAAATCTCGGACCTAGGTACTAACGAGCCTGTTGCGCTCGCATGTACTAGCGTGTACAAACGTTCACGGTTTTTTACTAGCTCACCAGTGGGGACTAGCTTGAACTTCTGCGGACTAGCGCATTTGCTTACTAGCGCATTTGCTTACTAGCGTTGGCTGTTAATAACAGTTTTGAACTGCGCCAACTATGGAGGCATACGTCTCCTCAACATTGCCTACAAGATCCTATCTGCCGTAAATGTGAATGCCTGAACCTTTTACCAACAACTTGATCGGCTCTTATCATTGTGATTTTAGGCCAGGAAATTCCATAACTGATCAAATCTTCGGCAGATCCTGGAAAAAACCCAAGAAGTCCACATTGACACCAACCACCTATTCGTCGATTTTAAAGCCGCATTGGTCAGCATTTAAAGAGACGAACTATACAGAGCCATGCCTAGTTTTGGCATACCGCCCAAACTCGTCCGTCTGTGAAAGATGACGATAGAGAATTCCCGCTGCTTCATCAGGATTTGACACGACCTCACCGGCCCATTCGATTCCGAAAAAGGACAGCAATGCGCTGTCATGTGACTTCTTTAATCTGATTCTTGAGATGATCGTGCAAAACTCTTGAGCCAACACCAGAGGCACAATATTCCAAAAATCGGTTCGACTACCAGCATACGCCGGCGATATTGGCATCATTGGTAGGACTCAACGTGATGTCATAGCCACGTTTGCTAGTATAGAGAAGGAAGCGGCGAAAATACTGTAAATGAGGATAAGGCCGAATATATGCTTCCAATACGAAAGGACACACAACGTAAACGAATTGGACAGAACGTCACCATTGACAGATATAACTGTTAGGTAGTACGGGACTTTGTCTATCTCGGCTCCGCTATTAACTAACAACATCTCGTCAGAAATTAAACGAAGAATTACTCTTGCCAACCGCTATTTCTTCGGGCTAAGAAGGCAATTTCGTAGTAAAGTTCTCCTTCGAACTACTAAGGATATCCTATACAAGACCCCGAACATCCGTCCTGGTGTATGGTGCTGTTGCGCCAAAAGTTGTGAGCTGTACCAAAATGTAAAAATGGTAAAATCACGTCGACTACTTGGTTTTGGCAGATTGTGCGAAATCCAATGCTCCTGCCAAGAGAGTCTTCAAATCACAGCCTTCCGGTTCGAGATGATAAGGAAAGCCAAACTTCTGGTTAAGGTCTTAGTGTTGGCAGATGCCAAGGGCCTTAGACTAATTAATTGCAAGAAAGCCCAACGATTAAAGGCTGCCTTGTCTTAGGTAGAGAGTAGAGCTGTCCAAGTAACGACAAAATGAATACCCGTATGGATTCGTTCCTTTTTTACTGACTAGACTGACCGTTACAAAGAATTCATAACTTTCGTATATTCGATACAAATCATATCATTTACTTTTTTAAGTATGTATGTACACTACTCACAACTCAGAGCCCAAGGTACGTTATCACACCATGGAGCCACTCACACGTTCTCAGCGATTGAGTAACTCATCAGAAAAATCTATAGTACGACGTATAGTCTGACACACATACAACAGGGATTGAGTTACAACAAATCTTCCTCGTATTTCTACAAACCGAATCGCAAACGTGTGGAATAGCGAATAATAACAATTTTAAGGGTCGATTTTGAATGTGAACCACACCTTAACATCCGTTTTTTTTCTGCATTTCATTTTACATTTCCTAATTTCAGATTAACTCAATTTGAGCCATGGAAAGATACAAAATCCAGCAACGCATTAAAGTTATTCAGGCTTATTATGAAAATGGGCGTTCAAATCAAAATGCTTATCGTGCACTTCGTGATTTTTTCGGTCAATTTAATCGTCCAAATGTGCGTACAATCGGAAAAACCTTGCAAAAATTCGAGCAAAAAACAGCAGTGTATGCTCGTACTGCAGAAAATATTGGTGCTGTTCGCGATAGTGTGGCTGAACTCGTCCACCTCAACTCGGTTGTCGTGCCCAACAATTGCACCTCTTACGATCGACTCAAGAATTAAAGCCTCTTGACTATTTCAAGCGTTGTCAATGGTCAGAGTGGCAAGAAATGGTAACAGTGGATGATCAATTTTCGAAGACAAGTGATGAGGTACATTTTCACCACAGTGGATTCGTTAATAAGCAAAATTGCCCCATTTGGGCGAATGATAATCCAAGAGTGATCGTCGAAAAACCAATGCACCCACAAAGAGTGACTGTTTGGTGCGATTTCTTTGGGGTTGTTTGAAAGAAAACGTGTATGTCAACAATTCAAGACCTAAGGGATGAGATAATTCAGCACATTAACGGCATAGAACATCAATGATGCCTCAGCGTCATCGAAAATTTGGACCATCGGTGTACCGCCGTGGTCGCGGCGGCCATTTGGCCAATATTTTGTTCCTTACATAATTCAACCGTACCAATATTATCGTAATCAAAAGAAATGACAATAATTTCCTAAATTATTTGTGTATCATTTAAAATCAACATCGGCCCTTAAAATTTAACCACCCTTCAGTACCGAAATCAAAACATCCGAACAACGAATTTGTTCGAGTAACGAAACATGTGAAAGTAAAGAAACGTGTAACTGACAGCAACGATTCGGTACTTCAAGTCGAATCGAATACTTGTTACTCAGTAACGAATACATATGGTTTGTTACAGCTCTAGTAGAGAGACCCAACAGGGCTACCTAGTCCTGCCATAAGTTCTGTTACACAATTTCCATCGCTTATTGCAAACAACTTCTTGCGGGAATAGAACCGTTAACTTTTTTTTCGGAACGCATGCATTGTGTAGTAAAGAAAACTAGCCAGTTTGGTTTCAGCTTGCGATCTGCTAACATGGAGTGGGGCGTTAAAGAAAATCGAATCGCGATAATTGCGTTGCATAAGTGCGGGAAGAGTGCTGGCCAAATTTTCGAGTTGCTAAAACCACTCGGCATATCGAGAAATTTCGTTTATCGGGCTATTGATCGTTTCTCCGAAATGTCCAGAGTCGATGACAGGCCAAGAAGTGGTCGCCGACGCGTCGTCGCGTGGGCGAATTCGGAGAAATCCCCTTAGAAAACAGAAAATAATGTCCAAGGAGTTGGAGATATCAACCAGATCAATGTCAAGGTTGATTCGGGACGATCTCCATATGAAAGCCTATCGTCGGTCCACTGGTCATCTCTTAACTCCCCAACTGAAAAAAATTAGGCTGGAAAGATGCAAGAGACTTCTGCAGTGGCACGCGGCCAATGGTCATGAAAACATTTTGTTTACGGATGAAAAAATGTTTACCGTTGAAGAAGTTTTCAATAATCAAAATGATAAGATTTATGCCACTTCATCTAAGGAAGCGAAAAAAAAATGTTCCTAGGGTTCAACGAGGCCATCATCCAGCGTCCGTGATGGTTTGGTGGGGGGTGTCCCACCAAGGTGTCACATCCCTCCATTTCTGTGAAAAATGCGTGAAAACTGGGGCAAAGGTCTATCAAGAGGACGTGCTAGAGGGTCTTGTTAAAGGCTTGACCAATACCCTTTTCAAAGGAAACATGTGGATCGTCCAGCAAGACTCTGCTCCAGCGCATAAAGCCAAAACCACGCAGGAGTGGCTCAGGCTCAACATTCCTGGCTTCATAGCAGCTGAAGATTGGGCGTCGGGGAGTCCAGATCTGAATCCACTGGATTATGGTTTGTGGTAAGAACTGGAAAACATGGCCTGCAAGACTCCCCACAAAAATTTGGAAAGCCCGAAAACAGCATTGACAAAAGCAGCGTCCGAGATATCCATGGATACCGTGCGTGTCTCGATATGGCCAATACGTTTGAAGGCTTGTGTGAAAGCAAACGGCGGCCATTTTGAATGAAGCATTTTTTTCAAATAGCCAATAATGTGGGCTAATAAATAAAAAAAAATTAATTCGATATGTTTACTCGTTTTTTTTCTATGGGACAGTTGTAACAGAACTTATGGCAGGCCTAGGTATATGCATGTCTGTAATGTAAAAATGTAGAATTTGGCAAACACCTTTTGTTAAAGTTCAGGTTAAACTATTTAATATTTTATTTTTTTAATATGAAAAGTACTTACATAGTTTAAAATAGATTTTGCGAAATTAATGCTTAATTATAAAAAAAGTCAAACTATTACTTTCATTGGACTAGATTAAAAGATTTAAAATTTTTTAACATCAGTTTTTTTTCAGGTTTGTATTAGTTTAACTTATGCTCCATAATTTGGTAAACAAATATTCGCTATCAGTCTTAATTAAAGAGTTTACAGTCTCATGCAGTATGCTTCCTTCGCATTATTCCCTTAGTTGAATAGTTGAAAACTACACATGTTGGTAAGAAATTGTCACCATTGAAATTGCTCTCCAAATTGGTTCACTGAAAAATAAAGTAATATTACGTAATATATATCTATCCGTGACATCATGGCAGGTACTTACAATGTAATTCACCAACCGCATGTCATGCTTCATGCAAACATCAGAATCATTTAGAACAGAACAATCTAAATGCTTTGTATTTGGTAGAAATTCACCACAACATTGGTCACCTGAAAACTTCCATGGATCCATGAGGTAGAAACCCGATGAAATACTAATCAGCCGCACTAGATATGGCCACACTAAGTGCCTAGACATATCATTATTGTCGCTAGTCTGACCTAACATCAGAAAGTTATGCGCACGTAATATCAATGCAAATGCAAGTAAAACGATGTAAACAAACACTGATTGCCCCATGGAGATACGGGTATAGATATTGGCACAAGGGAGTACTGAGTGAATGAATATTTCGATGCTAACTGGAAATTTCGTTCTAGAGTTCCTGTCATTTTATACATCTCTGGCGGAGACGGTATTCCCCATCCAACTTGCTGTAGCTGGTTTGCGACTCATGATGAAATCGACTGAACATGAAAACAATACTACGAAATGCAGTGTCTTGAATCTTGATTTTCATGAAACACGAAAGTTTTGCAGGGAAAAGCTTTTGAAGGCATTTCTGAAGCTTTCACACTATCCATTATGAAGAGATAGCGCACCAAAAGTATTTCATATTATAGTGGATGTTATAATTGGTCACGGCCGCGGCGCCTAATGTTTTGAATACTCCGCGTGATAAATATTATTTCAAGTGTTTGTTATTATAAAAGTTTGCGAAATTGTTATTTATTCAAACATTTTTTTCTAATACTATATCAGATTGATGAATTGTGTTCACCTTTATCGAACGTCTAACGTCTGAACTTTATTCGTGCAAAATATAAGTGAGAGGTTTGATTTGATAATGATATCCTTGATGGAAACGTTTTAATGATATTTGGGTGAGTTCCTTTAGAACTTTTTAGTTTTGAATCAATTGTGTCATTATACAGGGTGAGCCATCTTATATGTCGGTATGAAAACATAGAAAAACTTTGACATTTATCAACCAGTTCACTTGAGTGGATATAATTCAATTTTAACCATGAATCGCTTTATACTTAAACACATCGCCAAAAACGTCACGTTGTAATAGTGCGTTTAGTTGTGTTAACTCAATGTAAAGATCGTCAGAAATAAGCCAACAAGTTACGTCTGGCAACACTATTCGTAGTTTGGTATCGAATTTGGTTGAGAACGGGACAGTGGAATATCGTCGAAATGACGTTCATCAACGCCCAAGTCAGTCCAATGAACTGGTTGAAGCGGTACCAAATAGAAATTATTCCCGAGAAAACATAAATGTGTGAAAAAGGTTTGCAGGGTTACTTTTCATACCCTATCCCTATAGGGGTATATTAGTTTTGATACATAGTTTATAACGTAGAGAAATAATTTCGCTAGATATACCTCAAAGTTATGGATCGACTCAGCTGAGTCGTTTTCAGTAAAAAACGTTTTTCGGTAAAATTTAAAACATTTACAAAAAAATTTTGATGCAAAATTAATGGTTATGGTAATATAAACATTTCGTTTATATATTATTTTAACTCACGTACACTTTTTAGAGGCGTTTTCATACAAAAACCATTTGTATACATTACATCATAGCATAACCAAGCGAAACACGTTGTTTTTGTCGAACCATACAAGATTTTGATAAATTATCTGAATAAAATGTTGTGGCAATGACATTTTCTATATTTCATCGCCATAGAGACCACATTTTAGGGATATTAATTTTAAGGATGTGATGGAATAGGGTATAAAACGATCCGCACAGTGTATTGTAGCCTTCTCACAAGTTTTTTTTTTTTACCAATTTCCAGTGTGATTTGGCAACTTTTGACAATACTTTTGCCCACGTTGTATTTTTTGAAAAATAAACCCCTATTGTATAAATTTGTTAATGAATCTTTTTACTGATTTCGCTTCTTATATGTTTAATAAAAAAACTTCCCGAAAATTTGCCGTGTCTTGAAAATTTTTGTATACAAATTAATCTATATCTCGAGTTCAATCATTTTTATAAGATCATTATCTATGGCATACATGTCATGTACTATCATAGCGGAACTAATTACATCTTTTCGTTTTTTGAATGAGACATGTGGTATTTCTTGCAAAAGTCTAACGAACTTGATAAGCATCTCTTTCTTTGAGTCTATTTTTGGGAAATCGCACACACTAATGAATAGAAAAGCTAGGTTAAGGTCCTTCATGAGTATGGTTAATGACAGATCATTATTTTTCCACGGCCAAAAGCTGAGGCAACAATTATACACAGTCCCAAAAGTAGTAAAAACTTTTAATCGTTTGTCAAAAACCTTAAGAACTCGACCTCATCTTTCACCCCAACGCTTATTTACAATGACATTCCAGCTGTTGCCACTATAGACAGAGCCAATCTGTTTGCTGCTCATTTTGCTGCTCATTTTGCAGCCAGTTCCAAGTTACCAGATTGTGCACCGTCTCCTCCTGTACTTGAGAACGTATAAAATTCTATGGGACCAATCCACTTCCGTACTCGTACAGTCGCAATAGTATTTTTAGATCTTAACATTTACAAATCGTCTGGTCCAGATGGTATCTGCCAAATAATTCTGAAGAGGTATTCTTCTTCATTGGCAATACCACTGCGTAAGCTTTTTTATCTGTCATATTCATCCCATTCATAGAAACAGGTCGAGTGATGATTTGATGACATGTGTCACCGAAAAGTGAAAGGAATCTATTCACCTCTGTGGCGAAAACAAGACCGGTGCACTTGATAATTCAAAGGCATTTGACAGAGTTTGACATCAAGCCTTTTTGCGGAAAATGCGTGCTTTTGGAATCGATTAAACTGTTGTTCTATGGATTATAAACTATCTCTTGATATGTTTAATTCAAATTACTTTGTTTAAAGTCTGCTGCACATCAAATAAATGCTGGTGTTCCGCAAGGCTCCGTTCTGTCTCCGACACTCTTTATCATTTTAATTAATGACCTCTTGTCTGCAAATTCTAATCCAATCCATTCTTTTGCTGATGACAGCACTCTCAGCTTTTTATATTCGTTTTCTTGTCCACACCCTTCATCTTCGGACTCCAAATATAAACGGCAAAATATGTTTAGCCAATTTAATGGGCTTAACATATTTTGCATAATGAAATGCGGTAAATCTAATGGAGTGGAATTTAAAGCTTCCAAAACACAATGCTGTCTTCCGGCATTTAAGCGAAACCACAATTTACAGCCATTATCCATGAATGACACTTGCATCGCTGAAACCGAAAAATTTCCCATAGTCGGTATGTGTGTTAGTAACGACCTTAGGTTTCCTTAACCGATGCAAAAATAATGTCACCCCCTCTGAACTGGCCTCAATATATAAACCGTATATACGCCCCAAACTTTAGTTCAACGCCCACATCTGGTCAGGTGCAGCAAAGATATCATTGCACGTACTGGAAAGGATACAAAAGCAAGTGATTAAAACTTATAGGAGATCCAACCGTAGCTAACTCTATAGTCACGCTTGAACATCGTAAGATTTTCTCCTGACTAATACTTTTTCAACCGAAATAGTTAGCTGCATTTCGCCCATTCAAACATGTAAACGTAATAATAGCCATGTCATGAATGCTAATCAATTCATCATCAAGCCTATCTTCGGACATAATATGAAATATAGAGATTCATTCCTAAACTAAACAACACGAATGTGGAATGCTCTACCAAACTGAGTTTTTCCTGCCCGTTACAAAAATGTAAAACCAACGCACATCGATATCTCCTCTACTCCTCTACTCCTCTATTTCCTTAATCCCTACAGCTGTGCCCCAAGAGTATAACTGTAGAATTTTTGTAACGACAGAGCAAAAATCTGTTGATGATATTTATGTGAAATATAACAGAAGGTGTATTCACTCCGACAACCTTCAACCAAATGACGTCTGCAAAGTAGTTTCGAGGCGCTAAGGTTAGCTGGGAATCGAAGAACCTGATAGTCGAAGTAGATATTGGTATGTTAAACGAACAGTGTGAAGTTTTATTTGACCAGGTCTATGTTCTTGTTTGAATCATAGCACATATTATAAAGTCATACAGATGAATTAAGAACAAAAATCAGAAACTAATGCTCACTAGCTTTATGGTACAGGCGGGCGGTGTGTTCTTGCACACATGAGAAACGAGATCCAAACATATGGCGGGCTGTTCCAGTATGATCCGCCAAACAAAAATTTTTCTTTTATGCAGTGCGTTATCTTAAAATTTGCAATACAGACGGGAACGAGGATCTTTTCGCTCAAAATTACAAAAATAAATAAGGGTACTATATGGAGTTTCCTTTGCACAGCTGTTTGCAAAATTAATTCTTCGCCTTTCTTGCGACGAGGGTTGTATCGAGTCGAGATTCATAAGTTCCTTTACTATCTCAAAGTCACAAATGTTCATTTCTATGTAGATTGGTCAATTATCAATAAAATATTTCAGAACATAAATCACTGACTACAGACTCCTCACGCATGGATGAAAACACATATTCATTAAAAGAAACGATTTTTTTATCCTATCCCATAGGGGTATATTAGTTTTGAGGTTATGTTTGTAACATAGAGATATAATTTCGATAGATATACCTCGAAAAAAACGGATCGACTCAGAGTTGCCAGCTGATCCCATCTTGTCATGCCTGTCTGTCCGTCCGGTCATCCGTCTTTATGTCGCCGATTTTTCGGCTTTGAATTTTGAGCTAGAGTGTTGATACCTACTCGGTATATTGAATCTCTCTCCGACGAAGCAGAACAAGTGTATCATTTTTTTGTAAACCGCCCACTGCCACGCCCACGTTTTAGAAAGTTTTTGTGTTTGGCCAAACGGTAGTGAATTTGGAAAAAGTGTCTCAACAACATATCGTCAACTGATAACTCGATTTTTTTAATTTTTGAGATATCTACGTTTTGTGGTATGAACCATGATTTGATACAAACGAAGTGAAATAAAGTGGGCGTGGCTAAGATAATACGTACGCAATGTGTATATAATCATAACCAATAATTTTGCTTCAAACGTTGAAAGTGTTCGTGAACAAAAACCTATGGGTGAAATATCACTGTTTCAAAATTCCCTACTGTTTGACAAAAAAAAGTTTTTCTAAAAAGTTGGCAAACTTTGAAAATTTGTTAACTTCTTCAAACAGCACGTACAATGATTATATATACAAAATTCAATTATCCTAGCTATAAATTTAAGGCATAAAAACCGGTGACCTCCGACGAATGGACGGACGGACAGACAGACATGACTTAATCGACTCAGCTACCGATTCTGAGTCGATCCATATAATTTGAGGTCTACCTAGCTACATAGGGTGTAAATAGATCAGACGTGGGTTTTCAAAAAGTCGTTTACAAAAGAAGCAAAACCTTTTTTGCCGATTTGGAAAGTGAAGTTACCCAGTTATTGACATTGACATTGACATCACAGTACTTCGCACATGAATGCAACGAACTACAGACACATAAAAACCATACAATATGAAGTCAATAAAGTCCATATAAAGTTTTTTGCCACGCTATCAACAAAAAAAAAGTTTTCGTTCAAATTTTAAAATATTCGCAAAAAATGTTCATGCTAAATCATTGGTAATGATAATTACATTTCGTCCATATATTATTTTAACTTTAGCTTTTGTCGAACCGTACAAGATTTTAATAAACTGTCTGAACAATATGTTGTGGCAAAATTTAGTTTTCTATATTTCATAGTCATAAAGCCTATATTTTGGAAATAATAATTTTAGGGATGGGGTGGGGTAGGGTTTTAAACGATCCGCACAGCAAACTGTAGCCTTCTCATATGTTTTTTTTAATTCGAGTAGTTTAAAATGTTTTTCAAAATCTAAACTACGACACTTTTAATCATTATTGCTTTTATTTAATCACTTATTGCAATTATTTAATTATTATTGCTTTTATTTGACATATCTAACACTTTGTATAGGTTACTGTCCTTCCAGAGCGAGAACGTGCTTGCACAGTTCGACAAGCTGCCATACGTTTTTGCCTTGAGGATGTCTCTACCCCGTCGTTAGACTGAAAATATATGATTTTATTATTTTGCCAAACAATGCCTTTTAACTTAAGTCTTACTTCGAGAACCAAAGTCTCTTCACGAACGCCTCCGCTGAACAGTTCATCAAAAATTCCATCGACGGTATCTGGAGCTTGGATTACTGCTTGCGAATTGTATTCAGACTTCCCCAATGGATCAGCTGCAGGGAGCCCATAGGACAAGGCAACCAGAGCAAAGAGGAATACGATTTTAAGGGTCATTTTTGAATGAGAAGTGTAGATGTTACTGTACTGTGCTTTCAAGTGACTGATGATCATCGCAACATCAGAGCTGACTTATATACTCGCCTAACTGCGTGTTACTTTGTTCAACTATATCCGAATGCAGATTTATCTTAAAATGTGGTTCTATAATGTAATAAAAAATGAATTACTAACTTTGTGGAAAATTACTGATGCATGGTGTACCTTTGGATCGTATGACTGTGATTCTAAGGAAAAGCGCGGTACATCTGCCGAGTAATCGCAATTGCAGTTGAGGTATGACTTAAATTAAACTGTAAATAGAAATAGAATTCTTGCAAGTCTGAGAACAAAGAACTCATTCTTATAGCCTAGTATACGTAACCTTTGTATCACCATTCTTATTTATATTTAGCCACTAAAATTGCGCTACAAAATACAAACACAGTCTACAGCCGTAATTAAAACTAGTCCTCAACAAACAAGTCTGTCTCATTACCCGGCTGGGAATCAAAGAAGTGTTGGTGTCCATTCCTGCCAAATTGCCCTCACTACATTCAAGCTCAAATGGAGAGTTTTACGTCACTGTTCACCTTGTAATGGTCGTGGTTGAATAACCTATTTCTACCCTATCCCGTAGGTGTATATTAGTTTCGACATTAAGTTTGTAACATAGAGAAATAATTTCGCTAGGTATACCTCAAAGTATATGGATCGTATCAGAATCGCTAGCTGAGTCGATCTATCCATGTCTGTCTGTCTGTCCGTCCGTCCGTCAGTCTGTGTGTCACTGATTTTAGGGCCTTCAATTTTTCAACCTTTCCGATGAAACAAAATAAGTGTAATCATTTTTGAGATCAGCCCACTGCCACGCCCACTTTAAAGAAAAACGTGTTTTTGCAAACAAGGTATTAAGAAAATCTTAATATCTATATTTCGTCTATACAAAGCTTTTTGATACGCCCACATTTTCTGGGCGTTTTCAGGTGAAATTTTTTGGTGAAATTTTAAAATATTCGAAAAATAGTTGATGCAAAATCATTGCTTATAATAATACAAACATTTCGTTCGCATATCATTTTAACCCACGCCCACTTTTTGTAGGCATTTTCCTACCAAAAAAATATTTGTATACCCTACGCCATACCATATGCAGGTGAAAAATGTTGTTTTCTGTAGAACTATTCAAGGTTTTGATAAACTGACTGAACAATATGTTGTGACAATGTCATTGTCAATATTTAGATGCATAACGGCTACATTTTGGGGATATTGATTTTAAGGATTTTGATGGGATAGGGTAGTAAACGATCCGCAGAGCGAATTGTAGCCTTCTCATATGTTTTTTACTCGAAACGACCAAGCATTCCTAGAGGGCGATGGATTTAATTAAAATTTGACGCACGAAGTTCTAAAATTTGTAATGATTTTGATCAAACTTAACATATTTAGTTAGCATTTAAGAAAATAGCATTTTCAGTTATTTTTCAAAAAAATTTAAGAAAACTGATTGTGAATCTAAATTATGAAAATCTTCAATATCTCAAATACTACATTAGGTCTGTTCCCCTGACAATAATATTTTTACTGATTCTTCCTTAAAACAAAGATAATAATTTACTTTTGAAATTTCCGTTTCTTGAAATCAGTAGTAGGTGGTATCTGAAAGTGAATAATAGCTTGATTATACCCTATCACATAGGGGTACCTATATTAGTTTTGACATTAAGTTTGTAACATAGAGAAATAATTTCGATAGATTTGCCGGAAAATAATTATATGGATCGACTCAGAATCGCTAGCAAAGTCATTCTAGTCCTGTTTTCTGTCTGTCCGTCTATGTGTCACCGATTCTTGTGTCTTACATTTTTAGCTAGAGTGTTAAAACATGGTATATAGTCTCTCTGTCCAAAAAAGCAGAACAAGTTTAAACATTTTCGAAATCCGCCCACTGCCAAGCCCCCTTTTTAGTTAAACGTTGTTTTGTGATAAACGGTTAGCCAATTGCGTACAATTTTGGGAAAACTCGAAAAAAAACTTACGATGAAAATTCATTCAGTTGCTTACAACGCACACTTTTTGGACACATATATTAATAGGATGGAATGGTATTGGGTATTCAACGATTCGAAGAGTGGATTGTACCCTTTTCTTTTGTTTTAACACGTGTTTTATGTCATTTAATCTTTGAAGTCACACAAAACGATTTTACCCAAAGCTTTCCCGTACTTTTTCGTAAATTTATTTCTTTTACGCACAGAAACAGACATTTTGTCCAGGTGAATGAAATTTCTAATCTAAGTAACTATTCACGTTTAACTTTAAAAAAATTCGAATTTGAAAATATTTTACGAAAACTATTGTTATCGTTGGTTTTTATAAAAACTGTATATCATTGTTAAAACATTTCTCAGAAAAAAATTCTCTATCGCCTAAACGGGGTCAGATAAGCCCCCTTTCACGGTAAAAAGTGCGTGTATAAGAATACGTCGTCGATGACAGAAAGTAAACCTCTACTACTAAAGAGCATAAGAAACGTCCATCTAGAAGATTTTTAAATGTTCAATAGCTTTTTTATGAATGTTTAATAATGCTTGCCTTGTTAGGACCAATTACTTATTAGAACCAAAATAAGGCAATCATTGGTTTCGTGAAAGTTTGTATCGCAGTTCGTCCGTATGTCGGTCTGTGATCGCAGCTGGAAGCTGAACAGTTTGGCGGATTTATTTCAAATTTTATATCGGTACTTAATCCTTAGGTTTGTACGCAGGGAGATAAAACTAGGGTTATAGCGCCAAAACTACCACAAAATGGTTTTGGTAAAACTGAAATTTCTCAAATAGGACAATTATTTTGATTATCTACAATCGTTTCATTTTTCAAAAACTCAAATAACAGATTTTTGTAAATGTCTCTCATTAAGGGCTTCCTATCTTTAAATTTAAATGAAATAAAGAGTGTGTGAGATAGCAAAGCCGTTATTTTATGGAACACAACATCGTTTAAATATCCACCGTGGTTTTTCTGGATGGCGCGCATACGAACTGTAGAAATGTTTTATGATTCTGGATTATAAATCAGGCTTAATTTGACCTATTGCATGCGTTATGTTGGCATTTTAACATACAAAAAGAAAATCCCACAAGAAAATGTCTAACAGTTCCAAATCGCACGGTCTCGGTGGTCAGTTGACATCAGCTCCATTAGGTGGCATGTGGCATGAGGTGTCCGCCGTCCTGTTGAAAACTAATGTCGTTGGTAACACAACCATCCAATTCAGGCCAAAAATAAGTTGTTAATCATCGACCTATGTCGCTCGCCTTGACGCTGATGACTCGACCGCCATGCCAGCCCAAAATCGAGATTGACTTTTTCAGAATTCCTAGGAGCTTCCAATAAATTGTCATGTGGATTTGTGTCATACCGAATTCGACAATTTTGTTTGTTGAACGTATCCAACCCATTGTTCCGGAAATGGGGCTCATTGCAAAAGATAATTATCGATGACAATTAGGGCCAGTTTCCAACTGCTCCAAAGCACATTCAGCGAACACACGTCATTGTCTATTGTCGTTTACCTTCAGCTCCTGAGCCTGTTGAATTTCGTAGGTAAAATTATCAAAGTTTTGGTTTGCGAAAGTCCGAGTTCGTATTTTCCTACACACTCTCACGGACAGCGGTGATGTTTTCGGTAGATCTTGCGTTCCATCGACGAACGGATGTTGGTTTCTCATTTACTTAACCAGTGGACTCACATTTATCCACCACACTGCGAATAGTTCTTTCGGTAGGACGATTATGGCTGCCGTAAAATGGCCGTGGCGCGTGGAGCTTTGTCTGAGCAGAACACCCATTTGACAGTCAATTTGACAAATATAGCTTTAAGAATATCGCCGCTGTCAACTGTCAAAGTTCGGAAGTCCCTATTGGAAAACTGTCAAATGTGCGAAGCGCGTGCAACATTGTCCGAGCAGAACAACCATTTGACAGTCAATTTGGCAAATGTAGCTTCAAGAATATCACCGCTTTCAACTGTTAATGTTCGGAAGTCCCTATTGGAAAACTATCAAATGTGCGTAGCGCGTGCAACTTTGTCCGAGCAGAACACCTATTTGACAGTCAATTTGGCAAATGTAGCTTCAAGAATATCACCGCTTTCCACTTTCAAAGTTCGAAAGTTCCTATTGGAAAACCGTTAAATAGGAGAAGCGTGCGGAGCTTTGTCCTAGAAGAACACCCATTTGAAATTCAATTCGACAAATGTAGCTTCAAGAATATCGCCGCTTTCAACTGTCAATGTTCGGAAGTCCCTATTGGAAAACTATCAAATGTGCGAAGCGCGTGCAACTTTGTCCGAGCAGAACACCTATTTGACAGTCAATTTGGCAAATGTAGCTTCAAGAATATCACCGCTTTCCACTTTCAAAGTTCGAAAGTTCCTATTGGAAAACCGTTAAATAGGAGAAGCGCACGGAGCTTTGTCCTAGAAGAACACCCACTTGACAATCATTATGACAAATTTACCTTCAAGAATATTGCCGCTTTCAACTATCAAAGTTCAGAAGTCCCTATTGGAAAACCCTTTATATGGAAAAACTATCAAATGTGCGAAGCGCGTGCAACTTTGTCCGAGCAGAACACCTATTTGACAGTCAATTTGGCAAATGTAGCTTCAAGAATATCACCGCTTTCCACTTTCAAAGTTCGAAAGTTCCTATTGGAAAACCGTTAAATAGGAGAAGCGCACGGAGCTTTGTCCTAGAAGAACACCCACTTGACAATCATTATGACAAATTTACCTTCAAGAATATCGCCGCTTTCAACTATCAAAGTTCAGAAGTCCCTATTGGAAAACCCTTTATATGGGACAAATTTGAGAAAAAAAAACATAAATTTTTCGTGGGCAATACCTTTTAATCAGTTTTAGCATAATCTGCTGCTTAATTTCATTTATTTCTTTCAAGTTATTTATTTTTAAACACAACGTATATACTTGATCTTTTTGGATGTTGCAAACGCCATCTTTGATAACGATCTGTTGTTCTTTCACAATCATTTACAAACGATAGAGTATCTTTAATCATTTCATAAGTACACTTTTGGAAATTTCTGAAAAAATATATTGCATCCTGTTTCTGAAAATACAATCAGCTCTAAAATTTTCCGAAAGCTTAGTTAAATTAACCGAAAGCATAGTCTTTTGCATCTTTTATTTACATTAAAGGAAGCAATTGAGAATTTTCACGAAGCCCACCACAGGGGAAAAAACATGTCCCTGTAAAATCCCCTGTTAAAAATCTTACATTAGATATTTTTAAATAACACTTTCCTATACCCCGTTTACTGAAAAAGTAAAAACAGTTTTATTTCACATATTTAAATTTTTATTATTCAATTGAAATAAATCAAAATTTGAAATAAAATAATATTTATATAATTCAATTTCATTGTATATATATTTTATGTTTTTTATTTTTTATATTTAACATCTAACATTTTCTATAAGTTACAGTTCTTCCGGAACGAGAACGTGCTTGTACAGTTCGGCATGCAGCCATGCGTTTTTGTCTGGAGGATGTCTCAACGCCATCGTTAGCCTGCAAAATAAAGGATTTTTTAATGGGTTTGCAATGTCATCTAATAAAAGATTTACTTCGAGAACCAATGTCGCTTCACGAACGCCTACACTGAACAGTTCGTCAAAAAGGCCATAGACGGTATCAGGAGCTTGGATCACAGCTTGCGAATTAAGTTCGGAATTCTCCAATGGATCAGCTGCAGGGAGCCCATAAGACAAGGCAACAAGAGCAAGGAGGATTACTATTTTAAGGGTCATTTTTGCATGAGAGGGTAGGTATTGTTTTACGGTGCTTACAAATGACTGAATATCATCTCAACATCAGAGCTGGCTTTTATACTCACATAGCTGCGTGTTACTTCGGATTTATCTAAAAATGTGGTTCTATAATGTAATAAAAAAAATGAATAAATAACTTTGTGGAAATGTTGCCAATACAATGAAGTACCTTTGGATCGTATGATTGTGATTCTTAAGAAAAAACCCGGTACATCTGTCGAATAACCGCCATCGTAACTTGAATCAATTAGTAAGGGTTTAGGTATTACCTACTTAAATTAACATATAAACAAATAATAGATAATTATCTCACGGAGTGAATGACACGTATCCACTGACATTTAGATGCACAAATAAAAATGTATGTTTTAAAAATGTCTTCAAGCTTTATTTCATTTATTTTATTTACCTTTGAAAAAGTTTGAGTCACTCGAAGAAATAAATCTAAAAGTATTTTAAAAATCTTGTGAAAGTTGCAAAATATGGTTAAAATATCATGCTTGTCAATCGCATTATTGGACTTTTGCCATGACCCAGTATACAATTTAAAAGCTTGTCTTGAAATCCATTACCTCTTAATATTTAGAAGAACTATATTCACTTAAAAAAAAGTTAAAGGTAGACTTAAACAATGCGTTCGCTGATGTCTTGAAAGCATACGAATTATAACATAAGTTTGGCACTTATAAAAAATGCGCATAAAAAAATGGCTGACGTTGATGTTCCCGTCGTTGCTCAAGTTATTGGCGTGCCAGAAATATTACCCCTGAGTAGATCCTGAAAAAGTAATTTATTGTCGATGGTTTGATACGTGGTTTCCTTCTTGTCTGCGATTCTCTCGTTTGAATTTTTTGTAGACCCTGTCTGCAATCAAATTGAACAACAATTTCCATTGACGTTGGGGAATATTTTGGTCTCTGCAAGATAGTCATCCCGGACCATATCGGGAAATTTTTCATACTGTAATGGCACATCTTTGTGGCTACGTTTACAGGGTTAAGACTGGACTATTTTTGGTCTGGTAGTAAATATTTTCCTCTTCGAAATTTTCTGTTCACCGTACATGACTTAATGTAGAACTCCCAAGATCAGCACCAATGGCTACTCGCTTTTATGGTGACATATATGCGCAAGGAAGAATAAACAGTCAAATTTAGAGTCCATGTCACCTAAATAATTGGACTGACCTAAGCAACTTAGTCCTTGTTCGATGTGTTACACCGGTGGGACTTACACCAAATATAGGTTTAGTCCCAGTTATTGTCCATGGTGGTAATGTAGCCTATGTCGTCGATCACTCGATTGTCTTGTTTTTTTTTTTCTGATAAGCCAGTGTTATTCCCTACTTCTTAGCCATAGAACAGCTCTTGTCTTCGCCTGCAGCTTATCTTTGTAGGCCTAGTTCCTGGCTGCGATTATCTGTCGAGATTATCATCAAACCAAGGGTTTTCTACTGGTGGGATCGAGTAAACATGAACATCACTTGCGGCTGATCTAATAGCTTGTTACGAAACGAGGATACGAGTTCTGCGAAGGGCTTGGCGATTTTAGTCGTACGACATTACATTTTCTCACAGTATTAAGATTTTGTTGTGTCAAGGGGGATATCCGCATTCTTACATCGGCTGCAGCCCCTCGTAATGTTCGGATATCTAAAGTTCTGGATGTTTGCCTTTTGTCTATCGCAATGTTGTTGCGGAGACCGCCAGGTCCTCTTATGGCATTTTATTCCGCAGCGACGGCGGTCAATGCTAGGAAGCAAGTGCGCTAGTTCGTGCTAGTAAAAATCTGTGAACATTTGTTCACTCTAGTTTTAGCTAGAAAACTTGAAAATCAAATGAGTTTTGATCTAAAAAATTACAAACTTGGAAGCATGGACTTACGCGGACTATAGTGTGGAACAAGCTCGTTTTTCGAGCACTAGCACGAACTAAGTCTAAGTTCGTTGCCAGACGTGTCGGGTAGGCTTTGTTTTTCGACAATACTGCTAAACATATCTTCTCTTCCTTCCACTGCATTAAAAACTTCCAGCATGTTTTTAACATTTTACGGAAGTATGATTTTAAAATCGTGCTCATAAGTGTTGTTAAGGTGCTCGTAGAAGCAGTCTTTCGCTAAATCATCTTTTTTCTCCGATGGAGCTTTAGCCCATATAGGCTTATGTTGGTGAGTATGCCCTTTATGTGGATTGTTACATTGCGTTCGCTAATGTCTTGAAAATGTAAGAATTCTTACCTTAGTATGTCATCCGAATAGTGGCTGTTTCTTCTCACTATAACACGGTCCGTAGTGGATTTCACAGTTTTTTTCCTCTTTTTGCCCGGCCCATCTCATCGTATTTCCTGGATGGCAGTAATGTCTGCTTTGTAGTAGTTTAGGGCTTCCGCAAGTTGTTCGCTTGCACCTCTTCTGCTTAATGTTCTTACATTCCAGGTGCAGATACGAACTTCGTTGCCCTTTTTTTCATTTATCAGGGTAATCAAAAATAAAATCAATCCTTTTTTCTGACCTGGCAGTTTAAAGTGTTGCTGTTTTTCGTCGTGTTATGAACACTCACGCTTATCGTTTAGCAAGTTAAATCCGGTTGGATGAGACCAGTACCATTTGGAGGTTAAAAATTATTTTTTTCCAAACGGTATTGAATTTTGAAAAAGTGACTGAACAACATATGTAGTCAATCCCCATATCTATATTTTGTCCCTATAAGGTTTTTCGCCACGCCCACATGTTGAGAATGTTTTCAGTAAAAATTTTAAAATATTCGAAAAAAAACTTTTGGTGCAAAATCATTGGGTTGGAAAAAACAAATATTTGGTCCATACATCATTCAAACCCACGCCCACTTTTTGGAGGCGTTTTCCTACAAAAACGATACCGTATGCAGGACAAAAACGTTTTTTTTTCAGTCGTACAATCCAAGATTTTGAAAAACTGTCTGAACAAAATGTTGCGACAATGCCAATATTAATATTTTTTTGCCATAAAGCCCATATTTTAGGGATACTAATTTTTTGGATGGGATGATATAGATTATAAAAAGACAGCACAGTGGATTGTAGCCTTCTCATATGTTTTTTGTATATCTAATCGTCAAACACAATACTCATCTAAATTTCATGAGAAGTTTGTTAAATTCGTGTCGGAGTTTTTAGTTATGTAAGACATATATGTAGCCTAAAGGATCCATTGATATTACCCAGAAATTGTAAAATGAAATACATATGTTTACGATTCAATGGTTTGTATTTATTAATAATGTTTTATTTTTGTTTTAACACAACTAACACTTCCTTATAGTAATGGTCCTTCCAGATCGTGAGCGTGCCTGAACAGTTCGGCAGGCCATGCGCTTTTGCCTAAATGCTGGAGCATCAACATCATCATTTGACTGTAAAATAAATAAGTTAGTGATTTTGTTTAGACCTTTCTATTTTCAATCGAACTTACATCCAGAACTAAGGTTACTTCACGAACTCCGCCAGTGAAAACGTCATTCAAAAGACCATCAACAGTTTCTGAAGCCAAAAATAATTCAGAGTTTTCAGAGCGATTGGTTGCTGGAAGTCCATAAGACAATGCAACCAACGCGAAGAGGATTACGAGTTTAAGGGTCATCTTTGAATGAGAAGAATAGATTTTGTTGTACAGTGTTAAGCTTGCAAGTGACTGATGATTGTCTCCATATGAGTGCTGACTTTTATACTCTTGTGTCAATTGGAGTTCTGTATATTTTATTATGAGTAAAATACCTCATATGCTAACAAGATTGACGCATTAGATTGACATTGCTCCATTCCGAAGAAAAAGACTATGGATTCAGATGTCGAAAACCGCAATTGTACCTATTAAGGGGGTTTCACTGCAAATTACATGTACATATGTTAAATTCACAAACAAAACAAAACAACGGATTGCCTTTCCTCGATTATAGTGAAAATGGCTTAAACGATTTAGATAATCACCTCTATCGAGTTATCCGTTCGGAACAATCTCCGAAACTAAAGTCAGTTACAATCGGAACCAAATTTGCTTTCGAGGTATCCGTTGCGGAACAAAATAAATAAGAATGCAATCGCGTTCGTTTGATTCCGCAGCCATTCTTCGTCGGACAACTTCGCAAGAAATTAAAAAAAATTCAATGCATAGCTGTCAACAATTATTGTCGACTTAATGCATATCGTCGATGAGCGATCACGTGCGTTACATTTCGTCGGATGATATGTCCGAAATGCTAATCGGAATGGATACCTCGGTAGAAAATTCTCTGATTTCGAACAATTCGGAGTAAAAGTTCCTTCCGAACGGATACCTCGATAGGGGTGCATATTTGATCACATACGTCCTTAGATGTCTTATTCAAAACTTACATCCCCCATCAACTAATTCCTTGCATTTGCTTCAATTATGCAATTTACGTTGTATAAGGTCGCATTTAAGACGAGGTCTTCTTCTACGGCGTCTATCCTAACTTATGAGTTTCCTACCAGTAACCAGTCCTTAAGTGATGGATTGAGGTAGCCGCTTTAATGTGAGTACCGTGAGTACCGTGCCATAAATGAGGTTATGGCAGTGGTCTATGGTCTAGTTTCATAGATGGAGATTATTCCTATAGCGTTGGATATGCCAGGCTTTTGATGAAATTTTCCATTTTTTTCCGTGTTTTCCTTGTGCGGCGATGTGGGACTTTTTTCGGTTGTAAATTAAAATTAATAAGTGCCAGAACTCGGGTGGTAAGGAGCCCATCTGAAAATTAAGCTTGTGGTTGCGCGTTGCATGAAAAATCGGCGGACGGATAGACTCAGCCTTTTAACAGGTTTGACCCCTAGTGGGAGTATATTGGTAATTGTGAGAATCTGAAAACATAGGAAGTCCTTGGAATGGTGGACCTTAGAGTACAACAGGCATATGTTGGACTTTGATATTAAGGAAAGTTTGTGGTCATCCCTTATTAAGGTCTGTTATTTTACGTCCTTAATGACAGGACATATGCTGTGTAATACTCACTTCCTTCTTCTCTCGTTAATTTGAATCAGTCACTTGGGAGAATGACATATAAAGTCTAACATCTATTTTTCAAACTTTAAAAAAACCTCGTTAATTGAGAATAGTCTTAAGTGTTAGATCGGTTGATGCGTATTATCAAAGAGTCAAAGAGTCATACAGATGACGCTTTTCATACAAGAAAAATTGTTCTGGTGGTATGGTGTTAATCGAGAGGCTTAGAGATACGCGTTGCGCGAAGGTATTGGCGGTCTGTTGCAATTGCAGTCTTTCGACATTCATTTTTTTTACAGTATTTCTGGATTGTTGTCGCGTGGTGGATATCCCCATTCTAACCTTGGCTGCAACAAGGTAGTGATCCGAGTCGATGTTAGCTCCTCGGAATGTTCGGACATCCAAAATACTGGATGCGTGCCTCTTGTCTATCGTTATGTGATCAATTTGACTGACCGTTCGTTGATCTGGAGACCGCTATGTCCCCTAATGGATATCGAGGTGCGGAAACCGTAGCGTTCCGTAGCGAAGTCATTTAGCCATAGTCCGTTACCAGACGTCTTGTCGTGTAGGCTATGTTTTCCGACAATACTGATAAAGATGTCTTCTCTTCCTACCTTTGCGTTAAAATCTCCCAGCACGATTTAAACATCGTACTTCGGTAGTCGCTCATAGGTTTTGTGAAGGAGCTCATAGAAGCAGTCCTTTTCTCCGTTGGGGCGTGAGCGCATATAAGGCTAATGTTGGCGAACTTGGCCTTGATGCGGATCGTCACAATGTCTGGCACTCATAACAAATCCTCATCCGAATAGTCGCTGTCTCTGCTCACTATAACACGGTCCGTAGTAAATGTCACAGTTTTTCCTCCTCTTTTTGGCCGGCCCATTACATCGTATTTCTTGAATGGAAGTAATGTCTGCTTCATAGCAGTTAAGGGCTTCCGATAGTTGTTCGCTTGCACCTCTCCTGTTTAATGTTCTCACATTCTAGGTGCAGATACGAACATCGTTGTGCTTTTGTCGTTTAGCCGTGTCGTCAACAATAAAATTAGTCCTTTCCGAGGCTATTGGTTAGATTTTACCCAAAGAACAACCCCCAACCTAGAGGGCCAGTTAAAATTTTGTAGATACCCCTAGGACGCGGGGCCATCAGTATCCACTACGGGATTGAGCGCTGCCGTTGGCCTTTCGGTTCATCCGCCACCAGCTCTGTTCAAGGGGCCTGACTAACCCTTGAAATTCCTAGACAACCTGTTGTCCGAATATGTCGAAGCAGCTTGTATAGGTTCGCCAGGGACAGTAGGCCGGGTATTCATTCCGTGCCATTCTGACCTGGCGGTTTATAGTGTTTGCTGTTTTTCATTAAGTTATCAACACTCGCGCTTATCGTTTAGCAAGTCAAATCCGGTTGGATGAGACCAGTACCCGATGGTTACCACTTGGAGGTAAACAAATAAGCACTTGATGTGTAGTCAGAGTTACAACACTGGACATTGCCAAGTTGAAGCCAATCAGAGTCTACCCTCGTTCTACAACACCCAACCATCAACCATATGACTTTATAATCTCTCTCTCTAGGTTTTGACATTTGACATTTTTGACATATTGGATTGTCAACAATTTAAATTTGCCTTTTGACCTTTGACATTATAGCAGATTTACCTTTATAAGATATAAGCAAATTCCTATATAAGACCCTTATCATCCCAGTCTCGCTCTACGGCGCTGAAGCATGGACCGTCTCAAAAGCGGACGAAGTAATCCTTTGGTCGATTTGAGAGGAAAATTTTTCGAAAAATCTTCGGTCCCATTTGCGTTGACGGGCTAGGGAGACGAATATTCAACCAAGAACTATATGAGCCGTACAGTACAGAGACATGCCCCTGGTCAAAAAAAACTCCGCATTGGTCGTTTAGGATGGATAGGACATGTAAAAGGAACGGACACCAATACTCTGTTTCGCAGAGTCAGTCTTCGCTTCCCAGCCAGACGTCGGACGAGGCAGAGGAAGACCTCGCCTTAAGTGGCGCGCACGACCTCAATCAACTTGTAGTGTGCAACTGGAGTCAGTTAGCTAAGGAGCGGAATGTAGCGACACTTAAGTAAGTACCCCAATACTGGGTTTGAATTTATATTTCGAGCGAAAACACGCCATATTTGCATTTATCTAAAATGGAAGATCCGTTTTTGGTCTCAATTGCTTTGATGAGTTTATTACCGATCTTGATGGAGCATAGAAATTTCTTCTTCGCCGTGATGTAGGTAAGGACGGACCAAATTGGACTTCATAATCGCTGCTATTTGCAGCTCTTCATGCCTTTAAATCGCTTATTGGATAGTGGGTATCGATTTAATCTTCAGTTTTTTTTCCTGTATAAGCTGAAATTTAAAGACTTGATTAGTTTTGGACTTTCCAGGCATAAGCACCGATATATAGGGTCAACCCACATACAAGAAAAATAAATAAAGACCATCAGCAAGGGGAAGTCGAAGAGATGAAGAATCCTGAGTAAAGAAACTCATCGCCGAAATCCACGCGACACCTGAAGCATGCAAAAATAGAGATGGAAACGCCAGTATCTGGAAAGACGTATTGCTAAATTATGGCAACAGATCCCACAAACGTACTGGCCAAGATAGAAAAAATATTTTGTTTTGTTCGGGCATTCAAAACTCTTGGTTTTGGTAGACATCATTACCGTCCGATAGGGCAAGTAGGAGTAAAGAATTCGGAATCCCTTTGATTTGCCAAACCAATGTAGCATCTGCTTCCAAGGGTCAGTCTCCATCTTTCCACTAAAGGTTATCCAAGTTTGTGGGTCACCAATATTTTGCTCATTGAAAGCATATTTTAAGTCTTGTCTTTAAGTGTTCGTTTAGTATCAGACCAACATAATTGCGCAATCGATTCTACAATATCACGATGGGAGTGACCAATGATAGTAACGGGTGATCCAAGTAGAGATACTTTTTACAATAGCCTTTTTTGACAGATCACGTGTGAGTCGTGTCATGCTGTCATGTTATTTTTGTTTAGTATTGCTTGACATTTCATAATGGAAAGACTTACGCGTGAACAACGTTAACAAATTGTTCAACTTTATTATGAAAATTCACGTTCTGTGAGGAATGTGTTTCGTGCACTTCGCTCAATTTATGGTCAACATAATCGGCCTACTGAGCGTACTATTCGCAACACGATCACCCATTTTGAGACCCAGCATTCATTATTGGATAATATTCGACCGAATAGACCACGTCCAGCACGCTGTGAAGAAAATATAGCGGCCGTAGCTGAGAGTGTACACGAAGACCGTAGAGAGTCGATTCGGCGCCGTTCGCAGCAACTCGGACTGACGTATGGAACGAAATGGCGCATTTTACGTCAAGATCTTAAATTGAAAGCGTACAAAATACAGCTTGTGCAACAACTGAAGCCGCTAGACCTTCCCAAGCGACATCGCTTCGCTCTATGGGCTCTTGAAAAGTTCCAAGAAGATCCGACGTTTTCGAGGCAAATTGTGTTTAGCGATGAGGCCCATTTCTGGCTCAATGGGTATATAAACAAACGAAATTGCCGCATTTGGGACGAAGAGCAACCTGAAGAGATTGAAGAACTGCCACTTCATCCAGAAAAAACAACGGTTTGGTGTGGTTTGTGGGCCGGTGGAATCATCGGTCCGTATTTCTTTAAAAAATTGGACTCAACGGATGGACCATCTGCGACGTAGCAACGGCCAACATTTGATAGACATAATCTTCAAAAAATAAATGCCAAAGAATGTTCTTTCAAATGATAATAAACATTCTCCATTAAATTTGAATTTTCTGTGTTTTTTTCTTTAAAAAAGTAGGGAACCTCGAAATGGATCACCCTTTATTATCGACTGTGTAAACCACTGTCTGAACAGATTTTGTCAAAGTAGGATGAAGAATAAAAAAGGTTAATAGATTGCACATCAGTGCTACCATAGGTCAGGTGTCATAACTTTACTCTGTCAAGCGAATTTTAAGATTTAACCCTTACGTAAGTGATTTATAATATGGAGGCAGAGCCTCTTTTTCGTTATCAAGAAATTAAATCAAATCAAATCAAATCAAGCAAATTATAAGACCGCTTTTGTTTATTCGAGAAATCCCAAGACAGACTGAGTTATTGCTAATGAACCGCTGGCTGGCACTTTAACCAAAACTCAAGTATATTTCATTATTTCCAAGTTAAACTATTCAAATATTGCATGCTAATAGGACTCGTTGTCGCTACTGCTTTAGCGAAGATATTTATTGTGTAGATTGCAACCACAGATTGCTCGCTTAAGAATAATTAACTCGATCTCATTTGCAATGAACTCTTCTGAATACAAATGTGGTTTTTGACATCTGAACCTAACGGAGTTTTTCGTCGGAATAGAGGAATGTCATACGTACATGACATGCTTGTCAGCCTATAAGGTATTTCACTTATAATATGCTACTCAGAACTCAAATTGACATAAAAGTATATAAGCCAGCCCTAATGTTGATGTGATCATCAGTCACTTGCAAGCTTAACACTGTACAACAACATTTATTCTTCTCATTCAAAGATGACCCTTAAATTCGTAATCCTCTTCGCGTTGGTTGCATTGGCTTATGGACTTCCAGCCAGCGATCGCTCTGAAAACTCTGAAGTATTTTTGGCTTCAGAAACGGTTGATGGTCTTTTGAATGACGTTTTCACTGGCGGAGTTCGTGAAGTTACCTTAGTTCTGGATGTAAGTTTAATGGAAATAGCAAGGTCTAAACAAAATCACTAACTTATTTATTTTACAGTCAAATGATGATGTGGATGCTCCAGCATTTAGGCAAAAGCGCATGGCCTGCCGAACTGTCCAGGCACGCTCACGATCTGGAAGGACCATTACTGTGAGGAGGTGCTAGATGTGTTAACGAAATTTTGGTTAATAAAAAGAAAAGCGTAATTGTATTGTATACAATTTTGTTTTCATTTCTGGGTAATATAAAAATTTTATTACGAACATTAGGCGTACGTTTTATATAAAAATACGGCAGAGGTTTTCCAGCTTAATTGTGCAAAAGGTTTTTAGAAAGTTCAGTTCAAGAACGTCGTTTTTGGTATTCTGATCGTACAAACGGATAAAATAGTCAATGTTGAGTGTATTTTCATGTTACAATCATTTGGTATTGCCCTTGCTTACTACCTACTTAAGGCGGGATGACATATAGTGACGTCAACATTGTCGTTCCATTTTAAATTCGACAAAATCAAAATAATACACTGTTACACTTTTTGTTTATTTTTTTCAAGGTTCTGACTTAATGTGAAGATTTGTTAAAACTTTCGAGACCAAAACTAGATACGACAGACATATTCTTGTAGGCTATGTGCACACGAATTATTCTTTTAAAATTAGGACAGTGCAGAGGGTCTTTTCATTCAAGGATTAAGCTAACGATTCTTATGCCATACTTTCATCCCCCCTCATTGACTGTATTGATGTACGCTCGTTACTAAGTCACCTACGCTACGACTGCCGGTAGCCTTGTAAAGCGTTAGTCTGGATATTGCTGTCCTTATTTCGGTCGGGTGAGTAGTAGTTTTCACAATCGCTGCCAGTTATAGATGTATGATTCCCTATGCCTGGAAGCAGGAGAGTTGCCGACATCACCCTTTTACAGCCAGCGGAAGTAGAGTGTCTTCATTAACCTCCAAAATCTGCCCTAGTGCAATTGACTTTCTTCTTTGCTATTCATCTGGATAGCAATCTGATCTTCGATCGCAAGTGTCGTCTGTCCACTGAAAAAAAATTATGTGCTTATCAATAGGCGGGTTTTATTTTTCTCTTTACTCCAAATCAACACCTTAGTCTATATTGATAATTATTCAGTCTTACATCCTAAGCCTGGATAGAAAATGTGCTACCAATCCTATTTTCATCAATTGTAATTGGAAATGGTTGTCGAAAATGCTTAAATTGAAATCTATAGCAGCTGTTACCACAACCGGAAATCTAAAAGCTGCAAAATAGGTGGGAAATGAATTTTTTATGCAATAATTTGATGTGAAAATATTTGTATCTGTGCTTTGTATATAAAATCAAAACATTATAGCAAGTGTGGTAGTGGATAAAATGAACAAAATAGATTTTATTTGCAAAAAAAAATTATTGACACATCAAAAATTGAAGCACCAAAATGCCATCTGTTGGCCTTTTAGTGTTTCAGTTTCAGTGGTGCCAGATCTCCGATTAGCGTTTTTTCTCATTTGTATCTAAATGCCCTTAACACATTTGCATTCGCTCTGCATGCAGTGCGGCACGCAACTACAACTTACTCTGGGGCACAGAAAGATGGTTACACTGAAGATTCGCAGTCGGGACGTCTGAAGCTGCTCAAAGTTATACTTTTTATCCGTCGCATGTTGATCGACAATTAGCAAATCCGAGCAAATCCTAAATTGCATTTCCTAATGATTTCCATTTTTGTCGCTCTTTCATTTGTTGTTTTTTATTCGGTATACACGTCATAATTAAATGATGCCAAGTATCTCAAAATTACATTTTTTTCTTTTGTGTTGTGGTGCCCTTGAATTTTTGCAGTGGATTTAGAGACAACTTGCAGAACTGCAACGCTTTCATACTTTACATGTGTTCATCCCCATTAAAAACTGTGTGTTCTGTACTTTCTGCAATTCTGCAATTGCAATTTCTGGACGTGTGTTTCAGGCATAAGCCTATATTAGTTATTAAGAAAAACGCCTAAGAGCCCAGTAACAGCTATCATTGAAAACCCTTATTGGAAATTTTCTTTGACTTCTTGCGGTTTTTTTATAAATGCAACCATTTGTGAGTTGGTTGCAAAACATAGCTTATGAATCTCGAAACATGATTATCCAAAAATATTTAAATTTTTTATTATAGTTTTATCAGAAAATCAATTTTTATTTTTCACTGATCAGGATTTATTTTTGTGAAGTCATGATTGATGTCGTTCCGCCGAAATAAAAAGGAATTTTCCAGTGATTCCTATAAGAAGCTATGGAGGTAAAATTTCAATTCCATCATGTTTTTTGGTCCAATGAAGTCGTTCAATTATAGCTATAACTGGACCATAATACTGAATATAAATTCTGATCTGACCCTGACTATCTTTGCAGTTTTCAGCAGCGGAATCAACAGAATTTTCAAACTTTGTAGATCCTGAATATACATCACCTGCCATCTATTACAACATTTATAGATCCTGGGTACACAGAGCCAAATCTGGTTTTGGTAAATGACATAAACGCATCTGTTATTGTGTAAATCTTAGCTTATCACAGTGCTACCAAACTTTGCAACACTGTAAAAAAGCTGTTCCAGATTTGGTTTTCTGTCAAAGAGACAGAGCTGCAACACAAAGCTTACAGGGGTTTCTTGCTGGTGTGCACTAAAATCTTTATCACATCAGTTGCGGTGGGTCTAATGAATTAAAAGCACGCCAAGCATGCTCTCTTTTTCCTGGAAAAGGACAAAACGAAGAAGTTGCAATCATGTTCCAATTCGTCTAGCAGAGAACACATACCTATACTCAGTCTTACCCTTATTATTGAACCCATTTTTGCCGCTTTCACTTTATATACATACACGAGACGATGAGAATACGTTTGGACCTACCAATATAGTCGGCGTATCATAGTAGTTGAATAGATTTATGAATGATTGTGCCTCTGGTATTGGCTTGGATGTTTTGGTCAATTTTCTCAAGAAATATATTAAAGAAGACACACAATAACCCGTCATCATGTCTATGTCCATTTTGGGTGTCGAATATTTTGGTAGGGACACTGCTGACCCAGATCGAGCAGCGATAATTTCCAATCGTCATCAAACACAGACGAACGAATTAGAGCGATAAGAAAAGCTATACATCTCTATTTATAGTTCGTCTCTATTAATGCTGTCGTATGCCGGAAGGATCAGAAACTGCTGAAGAGTGATTGTTCGATAGTTGGTAGATTTTCCTTCCTTTTTGAAGGTCCTATCAGGTAGTTGGTAAACCGTTTCAGAAGTTCAAATATTACGGCAGAAATGATCCTGTAGTCGATGTTGAGAAGACTATTTACTCAGAACTCTGAACGGAATATTTTCTGAGCGAATTTTTTCTGACGGCATGATGATGATGAACCATGATTAAATATTTTTGCAAAGATTTTTCATGTCGGTATGGCTTGGATGAAATATTTTTTTAAATGGTTAAGCTAATAAAATTTATCTATATGACTTTTATTAAAAATTATCTTCTTAATTTTTTAACATCTTTTTATGGAATATACTTTTCCGGATTTGGTACGGAATTTAATAATTCGGCAGGCTTTGCGTCTGATTCTTCGTGGAAGAGTAACCTCATTATCAGAGGACTGTAAAAAATGGAATTTTAAAAACTTATGAAATTCATGAGAGTCTAAGGAAATTATACAAACCTCAGTGACTAGAGTACCCTCATCTGCGGTTTTTGCAAAAAGGCTTTCCAAGTACCCATCCAAAACATCTGGAATCAAATTGACAGTTGCCAAATCGGAGGAAGTTGCCTCTGTTATATCAGCTGATCCATGCTCGATAGCTATGACAGCTAGAGCAAAAAGGAATACCAGTTTAAAAGACATTTTTCTTGATTTGAAGCTTATAACGCTGGTAGCTTGTTGCTTATTGAAGGTGTTTATCTGACGACCTTTTGTAAGAATTTGAAAGCTGTCGTTTGTATTTTCGTTTTTATAGAAAAATCGAACTGATAAGTTACTGAGATAATGGCCATTGAGACATTTATCATACGCAATTTTCTTCCAAGGAAATCAAATACTGATAAAGTATCTGGAAAGAAAAAACAAAAACAACGGAAAATCGTTCGATTTCACAGTTGGATGCATCATGTAGTATCATGAATTGCTACTTTGGACAAGTTTGTCATAATATTGAGTGCTTTACTAAAAATCAGGTCTAGGGTTTGATAGAACTACATGAGGAAGTCATGACTTTCTGGAATTTCAGCTTGAGATTTAAAGAAATAGTTTTGAAACTGCATGTGACTTTTATAAAGTGGTTCTTATACTGAGACCAAAATAGACTTATAATGAGTTATACCACCAACAGATACAAAATTTATACTACAGACTTAATCTCTGCTTTTGATATGGTCCATACATTTTACTACGTTATGTAGTACTGGAATGATGAGGTTCTTTTAAATCGAAGGTACTTTGTAAGAAGTTCGTGTTTTGACATTTGACTGATAGAGAAATATATTGACAACAAACGGTGGTGCAATACAAATCAGAAAGACCCGGAATTAGAATGACTGCTTATTCAATAAAATCCGGTCGTTATTTTAAATTAGCATGAATGTCGTCAGACCGTCCAATAATCGTGAAAACTACCAGCCACCCTATGAATGCTATAACGATCTTCCTGCAGAGCTAGTAAAGATGGAAAAATTAAAATTAGAAACTCTGAACTGCTCCTTCTAAAGAAGCATAAACCCATCAGGATCGCCAGCAAAATCCAATATGCCGTAATATGTGAACATCTGAAACCATTTACCAACAACCTGTTCGACCCTGTGGTTTTATAGGCCAGTGAAGTCCACCACTTATTAAATTGGAATAAGTGCAAGTAAAGGGTTTTTCAATAAGAGGGATACAAAAGTTTTTTTTTAATAAAACAAAATCAGTTTTGGATATCAATGAAATTTTTTATTCCTGTGAAAGTACGTTCGATGCCATTATGTATGAAACTCGATTTCTTTTGCATGGCCACCACGGGCATGCTTGCAGAAGTCCAGACGCTGAACCCAATTTTCGACGGTTTTCAAGCATTAATCGGCCGATACTGCTGCAATTTCACGTTCGATATTCGTACGAAGTTCATCAATCGTCGCTGGCTTGTTGGCATAGACCATATACTTGACGTAGCCCCACAGGAAATAGTCTAACGGCGTCAAACCCCACGACCGAGGCGGCCAAGCGACTGGACCATTTCGTGAGATAACACGTTCTCCAGACTTGGTTTGCAATAAATTGATTGTGGCATTCGCTGTGTGGCTTGCGACGCCATCCTGTTGGAACCACATGTCCTCCAAGTCCATATCATCCAATTGGGGCCAAAAATATTCGGCTATCATTGAACGGTAGCGATTCCCATTCACAGTAACGTGCCGGTCTTGATCATCATGGAAGAAGTACGGCCCAATGACGCCGCCGACCCATAAACCACACCAACCCGTAATTTTTTCGGGATGCAATGATGAATCATGGAGTACGTGTGGATCGTTGCCTGACCAATACCGCATATTTTGTTTATTGACGAAGCCATTCAGCCAGAAGTGAGCCTCATCGCTGAAGATGATTTTTCGATGAAAATCCCAATCATTTTTAAGTTGTTGCTCAGCCCAATTTACGAACATACAACGCTTCTGGTGGTCAAGCGGCTTCAGTTCTTGCGTCAATTTAATCTTGTAAGGATGTAGGCCAAGATCATTTCGCAAAATTCACCACAAGGACGTCACAGAGATGCCCAACGCTTGAGAACGACGTGTGAGAGACACATTTGGGCTTTTTTCAACTGAAGCCTCAGCGGCAGCAATATTTTCGACACTACGGGCACTTTTTTGTCTCACTGGCACGGGAACATTTTGTACTGTGCATGTGGATTCAAATTTTTCCACTAGACGCTCAATTGTTGATCTACTAGGACGATTATGACGACCATAAATTGGACGTGGCGCTCTTAACGTTGAGGCCACTGACTCCGAATTTCGGTTGTAAATTTTAATAATTTCGACTCGTTGTTGGATCGTATTTCTTTCCACCATGAAATGGCAAACCTTACTGAAGAGAAATGTCAAAAGAGCGGCAAGAAATATGGCGTCGTTTGCTGTCGCTGTCGCTCAACTTTTGTAGCGTCTCTGTTGAAAAACCCGATATATGCTGCCAACATGAAAGGACACAAAACATCGACAAATTGGACAGAACGTCGCCATTGACAGATATAACTTCGAGGTCTATCTCGGCTCCGCTTTTAACTCTGACAACAAAGTAAAGTAAAGTCCCCACTTGAATTGATAACGGAATCCTTTATAAGACCCTTATGAACGCTGCGCTGAAGCTTGGACCATATCAGAAGTGTCCCCCTTAGGGGGCATTCGCTGTGTGGCTTGCGGCTCCATCCTGTTTGATATTCCGTTTAACCCATCGACTGGTGATTTCAAGTCAGGCCATCACTTGGTTTTGCATTCATATTTGTGCGACGGTTTTCATTCGGTTAATGTGTGGCTAGCTAACTGGTGCGATTTGTGCGATGAACTGTCGCGCAGAAGGCCTGGGTTCGATTCCTAGCCATAGCAAGCAACACCTACATTTTTCACTGGCCCTCCTCACGTGATTATATGACAAAAGCTTATCTCAACTAAGCCGTTCGGATTCGGCATAAAACAGGAGGAGTACGCACACATGAATGGTACTAACGAGCCTATTGCGCCAAAAATTTGTATTTGTATTTTGTGTGGCTGACTCCAACCCTCCTTAAGTGGCACTGCAGTTGGAACTAGATCATGGTCTCAACCAATATGCCTGTCCAACAGCCCGATCTCTAGCTAACGTCTTTTTCCTCCACTACGTCCAACGTCTTACTGAGAATTTAAGACTTTGGGGTCCGGAATATTGGTCTCCGTTCGTTCTATATGGTAAATGTGCAATGCGTTAAAGCTTAAAGTTGAATCTTCGTCACCATAGCCAGGCAAACAACCGGGACCAAAGATCCTTAGAAGAACCCATTCGCAATGTAAAATGTTTTCTCGTTTGGAGCGTGACACGGATTGTGACAGTAAATTTGCTCATGTATTCGAAGTAAAGGTGGTAGGTAGAGGTGGCGCGGCGATTCAACATAAACCCAAGTAGCACTGATGTGCCTTTTTGCTACCACGACTCGTGTGACCTATTTAAATGATGATTATTGAGGGTGTGATAGAATCCGAATCTAGATCCAGCATGTGGAGTTTAGACAACCCGAGATGTCGCTAAGATCATCGAAGAATGGTTGGTCTAATGCATGCAATCTGGCTCTTGCTAGTGTCGGACATTTGCAGATAAAATGGGGTTCTTTCTTATATGCGTTTCCGCAACTGCGGCATTGAGGGTTGTACGGAATCCCTAAATTAGTCGCATGGTATCCAATTGGCCAGTGCCCCGTGATTATCGCAGTAATTCTTGTTATATCTGAGCGGGTTCTATTCAGAATGTCCTTTGTTCTGTTCATATCGTAGGTAGGTCATATCTTGCTCGATATTTAGCCGATGGCCTCAGTCGCCAGTGCTGTTACGTGTCTGTAGTTCGTTGCATTCATGTGCGAAATACTGTGAGGTCGATGTCAATGTCGATGTCAATGTCAATGTCCTCGATATTACACAATTAATTAACATCCGAATAGTCTTTTCTCTATTTGGAGTCGGCTTTCTTCAGAAAGTATGACTGGACTTGTCCCTTGTTTTAAGCATCCAAAGCAAACTTGCCCGTATCCGAATAGTTTGTATCTGCTTACTAAAATACAGATGTCACAGTTTTTCATCCCTTTTCGGACCAGTTCATCCCAACGTTTTTCCTTGGTTACAGTGTGCTTTGTGGGAGATAATAGCTTCTGCATTGCATCGTCACATTTAATTATTACATACAAGACATTACCGAATAGGCTCCATTAGCTGGAAACCTTGAATATGGTGTAGCAATTTATGGCTTGTAATTCACCAACATTGATAGGGTGAACAGTATTTATTTCTCTTCTTAAAAGACTTTGTCATAACCAGATTACCAAATGTGTATACTGCACTTGCTAGGAATAATCAGTTCTTGAAATTCCAAATGACAACATAAATATACGACGTTTTGTCTAGCAAGCTCTTGGATTACGCAATTGACTGATACTATGACCATGATATGTGAAAAAGTTATTGTATGACTCACAACGAATATAATTGTTTTGTTTATCAACAAATTATTTACTTAGCCCGGCTTGAGCATGGGACTCGATCAATATACTTACTTACTTGCTTAAGTGGCGCTACAGTCCGGAATGAACCTGGGCCTCAGCCACCATGCCTCTCCAATTAGCCCGGTCCTTAGCTAACTGCCTCCAGTTGCGCACTCCAAGTTGGTTGAGATCGGTTTCTACTTGTGCGCGCCACTTAAGGCGAGGTCTTCCTCTACTGCGTCCGACGTCTGGCTGGGAATCGAAGAGTATTGGTGTCCATTCGTTCTACATGTCCTAGCCATCTTTAACATCCAATGCGGAATTTTTTGGCCAGGGGCATGTCGCCGTACAGCTCGTATAGTTCTTGGTTGAATCTTCATCTCCATAGCCCGTCAACGCAAATGGGACCGAAGATTTTTCGAAGAATTTTCCTCTCAAATCGACCAAGGATTTCTTCATCCGCTTTTGAGACGGTCCATGCTTCAGCGCCGTAGAGCAGGACTGGGATGATCAGTGTCTTATATAAGATCTCCTTAGTTGTTCGAGTGAGGGCTTTACTACTGAATTGCCTTCTTAGCCCGAAGAACCAGCGGTTGGCAAGAGTAATTCTTCGTTTAATTTCTGACGAGATGTTGTTGTCAGAGTTAATAGCGGAACCGAGATAGATAAAGTCCCGTACTACCTCAAAGTTATATCTGTCAATGGTGACGTTCTGTCCAATTCATCGATGTTGTGTGTCCTTTCGTTTTGACAGCATATACTTCGTCTTGCGCTCATTTACTGCTAAGCCCATTTTTGCCGCTTCCTTCTCTATACTAGCAAACGTGGCTATGACATCACGTTGGGTCCTACCAATGATGTCAATATCGTCGGCGTATGCTAGTAGTTGTACAGATTTTTGGAAAATTGTGCCTCTGGTGTTGGCTCGTGAGTTTTGCACAATCCTCTCAAGAATCAGATTGAAGAAGTCACATGACAGCGCATCGCTTTGCCTAAATCCTTTTTTGTTATCGAATGTGTCGGTGAGGTCGTCCCTGATAGAGGTCCGACGCTGATAGAGGTCCGACCCTGATAGAGCAGCGAGAATCGTCATCCTACACAAACGGACGAGTTTGGGCGGTATACCAAAACTAGACATGGCTCTGTATAGTTCGTCTCTATAAATGCTGTCGTATGCGGCTTTGAAATCGATGAATAGGTGGTGGGTATCGATTTGGACTTCTTGGGTTTTTTCCAGGATCTGCCGAATTGTGAAGATTTGATCGGTTGTGGACTTTCCTGGTCTAAAACCACACTGATAACGGCCGATCAGGTTGTTGGTAAACGGTTTCAGGCGTTCACATACTACGGAAGATAGGATCTTGTAGGCGATGTTGAGGAGACTTATGCCTCTGTAGTTGGCGCAGTTTAGAGGGTCTCCTTTTTTGTGGATCGGGCAAACGATGCTGAGGTTCCATTCCTTAGGCATACTTTCTTCCGACAATGTTTGGCTGATGAGTTGGTGGATGTTACTTAACAAGTCATCTCCGCCGGCTTTATAAAGCTCGGCGGGAAGGCCGTCTTTTCCCGCAGCCTTATTAAGCTTCAGTTTAGATATTTCTATCCTCACTTTACTCATGTCGGGTGGTTGGCAGCTTTCGCTGTTATTGCCAATATTGAATGGTTGCCTGACAGCGGAATGTTGTTTGTCATCGCCGTTTAACAGTCTGCAGAAGTGGTTCTTCCAATATGCCCCTCCATTTATCTTACTCCATAGCTATCTGTCTCCGTTTTAAGAATGTGTATGCTATTACGTACATCTTAAGGTGGGACCTTTCTCTACTGTTGCTACGATTTGTCTGGTAATGAATGACTCTTTGGGCTTTTTTCATTAACGATTCTGCTCGTCTCATAGAACCAACGACTATCTGAAGGATTTGTCGCTTAAGACATCCAATGATTTTGAAAACCGCTTTTGATCTGGCCTGTGCTTACCAATACCATATATCCGCCTTTTGGAAGGATGGTCCTCAATTTTGAACCAAAGTGTTCAAAAACCTCCATTCTCGCCCTGAATCCTTTTTTCACCCTTCAACCAACCTCCTTCTCTATTGAAATTGTGACACGATTTTATGTTATAGAAAAATCAATAGTTAGGCACCAAAAGGCCAACGACATCGTTTAATTCCGTAGTGGATATTGATGGACCTATGTCTAGGTGTATCTATAAAAATTTGCGTTTGCCCTAAAGCAACAGGTTGTGTCATAAGTTAACTTTTCAATAGCGGAAAACACATTTTGTTACGAAGCAACCAAAAGCCATTGAAAGGACTAGTTACACGACCATGCTAAATATAAAAACGACAACTACTTGTGTATCTCAATGTGAGAACATTCAACACAAGACGTACAGCTAGAAAACAAGCGGAAGCCTTAAGCTGCTACTTAGCAGACATTACTGCCATCCAAGAAATATCTGTGATTGGATGGGCCAGGGGAATATAGGATGCAAAACTATGACATTTACTACGATCTGTGTTATGTTGAGCAGAAATAAGGCCTTTTCGGATGTGGATTTGTTATATAAAAAAACCGTTTGGCTAGAAGCCATTAGAAAACATATTGTCAGAATGCGTATAAAAGGCATTTGCCAATACTTTCAAACTCATTTTTTATTTATTTAAAATATTAACTTACTACTAGACAAAAATGCTTAAATCTAACTTATCAATAACTGGTTTACTTAATATTGCTTATCGGCCCTTAGTGGGCGCTCTAAGCTTATATTTAGCTGTTTTATTTTGCCTTTAGGCTTAGATTTGTCGGTTTTTTGGTTTTATATTTAATATTATATAAGCCTTATTTGTGCTCACGCTCCGACGAAGAAATGAGATGACATTGTTAAGGACTTTTTCTAGCAGTTGTCGGACAACCTTATGAGCGACTTACAAAGTTCGATTTTGAAATTGTGCTGGGAAATTTTCAGCGGATGAAAGAAGATAAAACATTTTAGCAGTATTGTCGGAAAGCCCTAATGACAACACGTACTCCCACACGTATCACCACCATATCAATGGGATTTACGGTCTCCAGGTTAACAAACAGTGAACCAGATTGATCACATTGCGATAGAGAAGAAGCACACATACAGTTTTTGGATGTCCGAAAATTCCGAGGGGCTAAGTAGCTCGAACCAATTTTGTTCAAAGCATAAGTAGGTTTTCTATTGTGCACATTTCCGTTAAAAAAGCCACAAACATTTTATTAAATCCAATTAAAATATATCAACACCACATTAAACATGATTCAGAATAAAAATTAAAAAATACGACACTTTGTCTAGTAAAACGTCAAAACCTTCCTATGTGAACTTTTTCCGTAAATCCCCTAGATATTGGAATCCCACAATACTGTTTGTCCCCAGGTGCGTGGTATGATTTTCATCAGAATCGATCAATGCGAGAAATACACGAGCTATGGAGGTTGTGTCATTATAGTGCTAACAGTAAACAATGATATATGCATATGGGTTATAATCAAAGTAATAAAGAAGAAACAAATAAAATTAAATATGAAGTCTGTACTTCCAATAATCTTAAGATTTATAAACCAGAATTAGCCCTAAAAACGTATTTCTGTGTGATATGTCAATGGATGGTTTTGAGGGTGTATATAAACCCTCAAAGTATATTGCTATATTGATAAATGATTTAGGGGAGGATAAATTTATGGGATAAAAGGCATCATTTGTTTGGCCATATAGGTTGGCCTTTAGAAGTCAGGGTAGATTCCTTATTATGTGAAAAAACAACCAGTTATTAGAGAGTGGACCAACTAACAATTTCGCTTCGATAAAGCACTATCGAAGCAATTACCCTCCCAGCAATATAACCTGTATGAAGTCTTATGGATAAACGTATGGCGCACTTTTATTTACTTCCTTAAGACTTCTTTAAATACTTCTAAAAAGCCTTACAGAAAAACTTTGTTTGCTTATAAAAGGCCTTTTAGAAGCAAATTATAGGCTTTGCTAAAAGTAATTTCCGAGAAAATTTGCAAACCTTCTCGTTTACATGTTCTTACATTTTACATGTTCTTACATTTTATTATATTATTTACTCTTATAAGTTTCAAACCTGTATAATTATTTAAACCCAACTCATGGAAACTTTTATCTTACTGAAATTAAAACTCCCGTTATCTCGCACGGTAGTCCAACACGCTATACTCTGGAACATGAAAGAAAATTAAGTACAACGAAGTAATTGAATCGTGTTGACTCATTCTCTGTTAGGTGCCTGATCCTTTTACATTTTTACAGATCTTTTCACCTTTTCCCGATCTATCCATCTTTTGCCTGATCTTTTAACCTCAGCTTTTTTAAGCCTTCTAGCTCTATACATGCAGTGATTCGGATTAACTTTTTGTGAAGTTCTACTGAAACATCTTAACGTATATTACATGCTCGAGAATTTTCCTGCATATTGAATTAAACAGGCTTCTACCCAAACAATCGACTGCAAAATGCTCAACCTTCGCGTACACTATATAAGGTCTGCAGAAGTAATTACTTGTGGAAATTAAATTTTATTGCCTGTAGAGGAATAATTTTTATTTGGGGTACAGGGCAGGCATTATCGCGATTCTCTTTCACTGCGAGTTAATTTGACGTTTTTAACAATTTGTCCAAAATACACAATAATACAAGGTGGCGCAAAAGTAATCCTCCTATCAGAAAATGCTATAAATTTTGCGATTGGCCCCTAATGTCAGTTCTGTTTTGACATTTGTGTAGTAAACACATGCGAAATACACGTTAATAAACAATGTTACGCTACACTGCTCCAGAACGCGGAATATTGGTGAATATTTATTTGAGCAATAATCGGTCGGTGGCTTTGGCACAACGTGAATTTCGTCGCAGATTTCCTAGCCCTCCAACGCCTACTGGTGAAACACTGCGACGTTTAGCCGCTCGCCTCAAAGAGACTGGCACAACACGAGATGCGGCAGACCTCGGAGTAGCCGTTCTGCAGACAATATTGCTGCTGTAGCCGAAGATGTCATGGAAGCGCCGTCGACATCGACCAGACGACGTGCCACGCAAATGGGTATCAGTCGACGGTCTTTACAGCGAATTTTAGTGAAAGATTGGAAAACATGTGGTTCCAACAGGACGGTGCAACGGCACACACTGCACGTGCCACAACCGATATGCTGAAGGATGCATTTCCCGGGCGCCTAATCTCCCGTTTTGGCGATTTGCACTGGCCAGCAAGATCGCCTGATTTGACCGCTCCAGACTTCTTTTTGTGGGGCTTTTTGAAGTCACGGGTTTATGTCAGCAAGCCTCAGACTCTTGCAGCTCTTAAAGATAATATCCGTCAAGAATGTGAGGACCTATCGCCGGAAGTTTTGGCCAAAGTGATGGAAAATGCCATAAAAAGGGCTCAAACGACAATCAACTGTGGCGGCATCCATTTACATGACATCATATTCTCGACTTGATGTAAAAATAATTAAAAGACCAAATAAAAATAATCCACAAGAAGAATCAAAGTTTTTCATTTTTTTTAAATTGCAGCCAAAAAACATCGGAAGGTTATTTTTGCGCCACCTGTATTTATTTTGATTAATGGTGCTAAAATTGGTATAAATACTGTCGAAATGTGAATATACGAACGTTTATTCCGCAATTGAAAGTAAGCGGTGTCCTTGTGAATAATAATGATTTTCCGTTATTGGCCAAAACTGAAAATTCCGTTTAGAGATAATTAAACCAAAACCAATTACGTGTAACTCATGATAGTATGAGAATTAAATTTCATTCAATTTGGCCAAATAGCTTGCGAGGAATTGACAATTTTCTTTATATGGCCTATATGTAAAAAACCGTTATATGGATTTCATAAAAAAAACTGGGCATGCAGTCTTGTTGGAACTAATATGCTTACAGCATATTTAATCAAAATCGTTAGAGCCGTTTTTGAGCAAATTCAGGTTATGAATGATTTTTATATGGCAGGTACTAGTAATAACATGGCTAAAAGCAAACAAAAAAAAAATGACCTAGAACTATGACCAAAAAAACGCTGGATACGAAGTTTGAAGAATATCGGTCAAGTCGTTTAGGCTGGAGAGGCTTGTACGGACAGACGGACCGACGAACCGACGGACTAAATTCCAAAAACCACTTTTTTGAGTTACCCTATCATCGTAATGTTAGAATCAATAAAAATCTCGAGGTCGAAAACTTTCACGAAAACAATATCTTTCTCTTTTTAAGAGAAAGTTAATAAAAATGTTTGGCCCAAAAGGCTCGTCAGTATCAAGGGCCTAGCTTTCTCACAACCATTCACGTGTGCGTGTGTAGTTCTTCCATGATGGCGGGTCCTTCTGTTTTATACTGACTCCGAACGGCGAAGTTGAGATAAGCTATTCCTGACAGTTGATACTACTCGGATGATGTAACAAATCATCACGAGGGAGGGGCCAGTAAAGCATCATTTAGGTGTTGCTACGGCCGGAAATCGAACCCAGACCTTCTGCGCGGCAGTTCATCGCACTAACCATCGCGCAACTCAGCCCGTCATGGTAATCTCTGAAGTTAATTATCATCTTAATGGACACGTAAATAAGCAGAACTGCCACTGATGAATTCCAATGAAGCTGAAATTCAAGCATTAGAAAACCCTTCATTTGCCTATTTAAGGGCATTTGCTCCTACTTTTTGGAGATAGAAGCGAATCGTTCAATTACATTGAATTCTGAGCGTCATATGAGGATGCTAGACGACTCCTTAATAACTGACTGAGTTGCAAAACATACCTGGCTATAACCAAGGAATATGGTTCCAACAGGACAGAGTAGATAATGTCATACACGTCTAATACACGTCTCTGACATGAGCTCGTGAAATTTTCCTATTGAGTTGATTCCAGAATAGATGAAAGGTGAATTGCCCCCACGTCGCGTCGTCCTGATTTAACCTCTTTAGATGTTGTCCAGTAGTTCTAATAGGTGTTCCACAATACACGCAAAATGTAAATAAATTATACGGGAATTGAATTATTTCTCTGGCTACATCATACGTGACACCGGTCACATCCATATCTGGTAATTTAGACACCAAAAACAGGGTCATCAGGTCACGGTAAGGAGAAGAACGATCCGTTATTTAAAAAATATTGCTCGTCAATGAAAATCCGATGTTCTTTTGTATAGAGCTCATTTTTTTACTAATCCCGAAATGAAAGCTGTCACATTGTTATTTTTTTTCCGCTGGCAACAAAGAACTACAAAATGGCGCAAAATTAAAATTTCGCTTGATGTGTGGAACACCCTTTATCTCAAATCTAAAATGCACTTTTATGCCGGTAGCCATACAAATAGATTCGTGGTAAAGTTCACATTTTATTAGATATAAAAATCAACTAAGTTAGACATTTGGTTTTATTCAACATTCTTAGAAACACCTGTACCAGCATTTCAATTATTAAGTTCGATATGTCTCAATGCTTCAATGGAACAGTTCCCCCATCATTACTTGGCTGATAAATAATTTATTTATTTAAAATTTTTTTTATTTATATATTTTATGTTATTACCTCAACCGACAATGTACTCCTCGCTTGGGCAGCGTCTCCAAGAAAAATTGATTTAAAAAGCTCAAGAGTCTGGCTAACATCTTTTACATCAATTTGAGGCTTCTGATTGGAAACATCATCGGCTGGAAATGCACAAGATAGTCCCACCAAAGCACAAAGAAATGCAAACTTAAGGGACATTTTCTGTTGACCCATATCTAAGTTCTAATAAAAAGTATTACTGATGACCAACTTCAAGTGAAATGCAGCTTTTATACGAGCCCATCTTAATTGCAATTGAATAATCCAAGCCTTGAGATTATACAAGTTCTGTAATTAAATGATAATGTGGGGTTTAAGTAGAATTGATTGGTAAATATTTACTGCCAGTAGGGTATAACAATGAATTTAGTTAATCAGTGGGTTATAGGTTAGTGCAGTCGATTGCTAAGCGATGGGTTTTGGGAACACATGTTTAATGGAAAGTAAGAATGTCTAAATTTTTATCAGATCTGTAGCATTAACAAAAGCTTACCAAAATGGATGTTTAAAATTAGTGTTAAATGTTGGTTCGGAAAATATTATTTTCCTGAAAATTTGGCTAAGTCCGTTGTTGGCTTATTTATTTCAATATTCTATTTTCATTCATTCACCAAACTAAGCAAACTTAGCAAAAACGAAATAATGTCATTTTTTTAAATTGGAAGAATTTCATTCAGACTTATTTGACGTCACCATCCCAGTGGTAGTAAAGAGGGCATTTTACAATGACAATTACTCAGACAATTTTGCAGATTAGGTTTTTAAAAACCGTTACAGGAGGGAAATCACAAGAAAAAACATTTAGATCCTTTTGAGGAGTTGCTGAATGAAGTTTTATTTGTGTATTGGGATTTCTGAAATCGGTAGTTGGTGTTACTTAGGCTTAGGCTGGAGAGACCATTACGGAAAGACCGACACACAGATCGACGAACCGGCGGACGGAATTAAAAAAAAAAACACTTTTCGGGTTCCGCAATCATCGTTGTGTTAAAATCAATCAAATCTCGAGTTCGAAATTTTTCATAACAACAATACTTGGCTCTTTGTAAGAGAAATTTAAACATTAAAAAAAAATTATTTGCTCACAAAAATATATTTTATTTGATTTCTTAGGTAACTTAACGATTGAAACAAAAAGTTAGATTAGTGCGCTAAATGGACGCCCCCTGTAGTGCTTCGTAGGACAGTGAGTCAATACACCAAATCACATAGAGACTTATGAATTCAGCTAACGCTTCTAAGTCGATCCATATACTTTGATGTATATCTAGCGAAATTAGTTCTCTATGTTACAAACTTAATCTCAACTACATGGGATAGGGTAAAGAAGAGGATGAAATTAAATATAAATTAAAAAAAAAAGTTGTACCTGTTACATTTATTTCAGTTTTTTCTTAAGCCAAAAGTGAGCGAGTTTCCCAAATTCCCGAACATGTAACAAAACATTATTTAGACTGTTCAAGACTTGGATAAGATTTGTTACGATGGGCTTGATGTTTTACAGTTCACCGTTTCTTTCACGATGCACAGCTTGATTTTTTTCACGCAGGCAAAATTTCTGCCCACACCACTATGGAACCTCTCCAGAAATGCTCCACCTGGGCAACTGTTCCTGAAGAGTTATTTCTTATATGACCGTCTCCTCACTCTGCTAAGTCCATCTGGTGAGCGCAGACGACTCATCAGTGAAAAGAACTCTACCTTAGTTGGCCTTGGTCCAACCCTGTTGAAGGGAAGCAAATTTCAATTAACGTCGCTAGTACGGTACATAAGCAGGACTTCTTGATCTCAGTCCACTTTCTACTAATCGCCGCCTTACTGTTTTGACATTCACAGCTGCCCCTCATACGAATCGGAGTCTAAACAATACAGCTTCTCGAAATTGATATTATTAAATGCAATACTACCGCGAGTTCAACTAGGTGTTATGCAATATGCTCGTTGTGTGTAAAAGCAATTAGATATTTACAGTATATACATACCTTTACGTCTTGGAACGTTCAAAGCGAACGTATGGTTCAGAGAATACCTGTCATTGCAGTGAAATTCAATTTCTCAGGCTGATTATTATCATTTTGCAAGCTTCTAAGAAAATTCATTTGTATGCAAGTTTTTCCAGTTATTACATTGCGACTAAGTTTGCATTTTATCTGAGTTTATGCTAATGAACGCAAACTGCTGATATGCACTCACACACGCTAAATATACCAATCGGTGGGTTGCGTTGATATTAGTTGGTTGATATTACAATTCGTGGCTATGGGTTACTGCTGAAGCATGATGTATCGTATCGAGTATTTTTGCTTAAACTTAAAAAACATTGTTTCGTTTTTTTTAAACTAACACCGGTTAATAGGACTCCACATCTTGAAGGCGGCAATCCGAGAGAATAACTTTGGGATGGCTAGCGGACACTACCAAATGTCACCGAGTTCTAATACCTTCATTAAAATTCAAAAACGATTTAAAATGCAAATACAAATTATTGGCACAACAGTTCGTCAGTACCCAGGGTCTAGCATTTTCTCAAAACCGTTCATTTGTGAGCTGCACGGGACCACCTGTTTTATTTCGAATCTGAACGGCTAAATTGATATAAGCTCTCGTTGAACATGGATACTAGGGTGATCCATTTCGAGGCTCCCTACTTTTTTAAAGAAAAAAACACAGAAAATTCAAATTTAATGGAGAATGTTTATTATCATTTGAAAGAACATTCTTTGGCATTTATTTTTTGAAGATTATGTCTATCAAATGTTGGCCGTTGCTACGTCGCAGATGGTCCATCCGTTGAGTCCAATTTTCGATCACTCGTTCGAGCATTTCGACTGGTAACTGGCGAATGACAAGCGTGATGTTTTCCTCTAAGGCCTGAATCGAAGCGGGTTTGTCGGCATAAGCTTTTGACTTTACATATCCCCACAGGAAAAAGTCAAACGGTGTGATATCACACGATCTTGGTGGCCAATCGACCGTCCCAAAACGTGAAATTATGTGCTAACCGAAATGTTCTCTCAATAAGTCCATTGATTGATGCGATGTGTGGGAAGTGGCTCCGTCTTGCTGAAACCAAATGTCGCCGAGATCACGAGCTTCAATTTCAGGCATCAAATAGTCGGTTATCATGACACGATAACGGTCGCCATTGACGGTTACGTTCGCACCGGCATAATTTTTAAAGAAATATGGACCGATGATTCCACCGGCCCACAAACCACACCAAACCGTTGTTTTTTCTGGATGAAGTGGCAGTTCTTCAATCTCTTCGTCCCAAATGTGGCAATTTTGTTTGTTTACATACCCATTGAGCCAGAAATGGGCTTCATCGCTAAACAAAATTTGCCTCGAAAACGTCGGATCTTCTTGGAACTTTTCAAGAGCCCATAGAGCGAAGCGATGTCGCTTGGGAAGGTCGAGCGGCTTCAGTTGTTGCACAAGCTGTATTTTGTACGCTTTCAATTTAAGATCTTGACGTAAAATGCGCCAAGTCGTTCCATACGTCAGTCCGAGTTGCTGCGAACGGCGCCGAATCGACTCTCTACGGTCTTCGTGTACACTCTCAGCTACGGCCGCTATATTTTCTTCACAGCGTGCTGGACGTGGTCTATTCGGTCGAATATTATCCAATAATGAATGCTGGGTCTCAAAATGGGTGATCGTGTTGCGAATAGTACGCTCAGTAGGCCGATTATGTTGACCATAAGTTGAGCGAAGTGCACGAAACACATTCCTCACAGAACGTGAATTTTCATAATAAAGTTGAACAATTTGTAAACGTTGTTCACGCGTAAGTCTTTCCATTATGAAATGCCAAACAATACTAAACAAAAACAACATGACAGCACGACATGACTCACACGTGATCTGTCAAAAAAAGGCCATTGAAAAAAGTGTCTCTACTTGGATCACCCGAGCGCAAAGACAATTTGGGTGTTGCTTCTCCCTTCATTTGTGTGTGGGAATGCAACAAATTTTCGACAGTGACATTACGTTAGGTCGGACCAATGGTCTCAATATCGTCGGCGTATGCTAATAGTTGCACCGAGTTAAGGAAGATTGTGCAATCGTAGAATACACATGCACCTAAAAAACTAAAGTAGCTCCACTAAAAACAATTAGCCTTCCATGATAGGAAATTTGCGAAGCACTCATCCTGGGAACCGATTTTTTTTGTATATTCATTTTTTATTTTAATTCCTCTTAAAACTAACTTACATGCTAGACAAAAATTCATGAAAAAACTGGTCTACTAATCAATTACTTAACTAACTTACTGGCCCTATGCGGGCGCCCTAAATTAAATAATAACAACTTAATTCTAACGCCTTTCGGCCTATTATCTAAATCCTGGCAACCGTTTTAAACTTTGCATTGCGCATTCTTAGGTTACCAAGCGCCAAGGGCCTGGGTCAGAGCAAATCATTCAAAATGGACGACTTTCGTGAGTAACCGGGTTTCAGAGATCCATAGACTAACAAATTTTGGCATGTGGAAACATATTCCAACAGATCCCAAACCAGGTGATTTGGCATCACGCGGAATATCTCCTTCAGTGTTGGGAGCACACGATTTGCGGTGAAAAGGGCCTCTCTTTCTAAGGCAACCATTGAATTTCAATTTAATTCATGGGATCGATGTGGCCTAGCTATTGTAATCGACGTGTTCTTACCTTCTGTATTACATCGACACATTGGTAGAACTCAGTTCACGGTTTAAGCTATTCCTCCAATCGCCTTCCTTGCATCCAGAACCGCAAATTCGACGAAGACTTTTTATTTGAAAGTATCTTATGTTTGCTACACTTTTCTACTTACTTCGCAGCACCCGCTAGAGGATTGGGATCCATTGTTATTTCGTAGAGCCTGCATTCCTACTTTGAAGCCAGCTCAGCTGTAAGTTACGTTACCACTTTAATGCGGTCACCCACAAAAACGTTTGGCAGGAATATCGAGATGCGACGAATCAACTGCCACAGCTTTCGGTGAAACGTCATGCAATTCGGATTTGGAAGAAGAACCTACTAGCTTTAGGTTTAAATTTTAGGCAAACAGTGTAACCTAGACAAGCTGCTTCAAAATATGCCAACCAGCTATTAGATCAGCCGCAACTGATGTGCTAGGTTTCTCGGGCCCACCAACAAGAAACCCCTGGTTTGATAAGGAATGCCGACATATGCCCGCAGTCAAGAACGAGGCCTACAAGGCTAAGCTGCATGTGAAGACGAGAGCTGCCATTGAGCTCTATAGGCAGAGAAAAAGGGAAGAACACCAGCTTTTCAGAAAGAAAGAAAAAAGAGCAAGAAAAGCGTGCAATAGAGGGTACAGAGAGGTGCCACTCCAGGAACGATGTAGTGAAAAATCATTTAGGTGTTGCTACGGCTGGGAATCGAACCCAGACCTTCTGCGCAGTTCATCGTACTAACCATCGCGCCACTGAGCACGACAAGTTTTACCAAAGTAAACATCGCCTTCAAGGTCCTATCAGCCGTAATATGTGAACGCCTGAAATCGTTTACCAAAAACCTGATCGGCCCTTGTCAGTGTGGAATTCGGTCGGGAAACTCCACAACCGATCAAATTTTCACACTTCGGCAGATCCTGGCAAAAAACCCATTAAGCCCTTTTCGAAATCCACCACCTATTCATCGTTTTCAATGCATACGACAGCATTAATAGAGACGAAATATACAGAACCATGTCTAGTTTTGGTATACCACCCAGACTCGTCCGTTTGTGAAGGATGACGATGGATAATTCTCGCTGCTCCATCACGGTCAGAAACGACCTCACCGATAAATTCGATATAAAAAGGTTTTAGGCAAGTTGATGCGTTGTCATGTGACTTCTTCAATTTGACTCTTGAGAGGATTTTGCAACACTCCCAAGCCAACACCAGAGACACAATTTTCCAAAAATCGGTGCAACTTCTAGCATACGTCGAGGAAATGGGTTTAGCAGTAAATGAGGGCAAGACGAAGTATATGCTTTCAACACGAAAGGACACACAACATCGACGAATTGGACAGAACGTCACCATTGACAGATATAACTGTTAGGTAGTACGAAGACTTTGTCTATCTCGGCTCCGCTATTAAGTCTGACAACAACATCTCGTCAGAATTTAAAAGAAGAACTACTCTTGCCAACCGCTGTTTCTTCGGGTTAAGAAGGCAAATCAGTAGTAAAGCTTTCACTCGAACTACTAAGGAGACCCTATATAGGACCCCATCCGAGTCCTGCTCTACGGCGCTGAAGCATGGACCGTCTCAAACGCGGATGAGGAAATCTTTGGTCGATTTGAGAGGAAAATTCTTTGAAAAAGAATCCCGTTTGCGTTGACGGGCTATGGAGACGAAGATTTAACCAAGAACTATATGAGCTGTACAGCGACATGCTCTGGTCAAAAAACTCCGCATTGGACGAATGCACACCAATACTCCGGCTCGCAGATGCTTCAATTCCCAGCCAGAAGTCGGACTCAGTAGAGGAAGCCGTCGCCTTAAGTAGCCCGCACAAGTACAAACCGACTCTCATAGGGTATATTCGGTTTAAGACATAGTTTGTAATATACACGGGCCCACGTAGGCTTATGCGAGTTTAACGACTCACCTGACCGTCAACAGCCCATCAAACCTTACCTTGTAATATACAGATATAAGTTATCAACATATGTTAACCTTAAGTTATATGGATCAACTCAGAATTGCTAAATGAGTCAATTTAGCCATGTCTGTCCATGTTTACGTCACCAGTTTTTGGACCTTAACTTTTTAGGTAAAGTGATGAAATTTGGCACACTTCCCTTCTTCAGAAAAACGTAGTTCTTTTTTTGCAAACCGTAAGAAATTTTTTAAAAAGTATTCGAACAACATATTTAGATAATTTCAATATCTTTATTTTTTCCATATAACGTTTCTCGGTACGTTTTCAGTAAAAAAAAAGTTTTACAGTAAAATTTCAAAATACTCCAAAAAACATTCGATGCAAAATTATTGGGTGTGATAATTTCATTTCAAAATTTATCTATAGATTATTTCAACCCAGGCCCACTTTTTTGAGACTTTTTTCTAGAGAAATCATTTATATACCCTACCACATAGCATAAACCACAGAAAAACGTCGGTTTTGTCGAACCAAATAAGATTGAGATACATTCTGAACAAGATGTGGTGAAATTGTAATTTTCCTTATTTCAATTCCATTTAGTTTTTAGTCAAGCCCAATTTTTGGGGTTACTCTTTTTAGTGATGGGGATAGGGTGGTCATCGTAGCAGATTGTAGCTTGTTTGATTGATTTCTTAAATGATTTTTCGGGATGATCTGACAAATCATCCGAGTAGTATCAATTGTCATGAAAAGCTTATCTTAACTTTGCCGTTCGGATTCGGCATAAAACAGGAGGTCCCGCCATCGTGCAAACAAGTACACACGCACACATGAATGGTTGTGAGAAAAAAGCTGGGCCCTGGGTACTAACGAGCCTGTTGCGCCATAAATTTATTTTTTTTAACCTTTGGATGTTAATGTAGGAACAATATTAACAGAAGTTCCGCGGAGTCGGGAACTTTACTTTACTTTTAATTCATTTTTTTTTATTTACTTAAAATATTAACTTAATATTAGACAAAAATGCTTAAATCTAACTTTTCAACAACATATCTACTTAATCTAACTTATCGGCCCATAGCGGGCGCTGTAAACTTATAACTAACATTTTTCTTTTGCTTTTCAGCCTAAATTTGTCATTTGTTTCTTATTGTTAATATAAAGACATTTAATTGGTTTTTCAAAGAAAAAATTAAAACTTTAAACAGTAACAATTTTTTTTTGTTTTATATATAAAAACTTAATCTAGACTAAAACTAACTTAAACTACTTAAGACTTGTTAAACCCAACTAACACTACTTAAGACTACTTAACTACTTAAACCCAACTTAGTTATAATCGGGGTGGCAAGCACTCGTTGCATATGCCCCGAGGGTTTGCCATTCCGATTGCGTCATTGGGTCCAGCAAGCATTTATGCAACCATATTAAATAATATATGGTGCATAAGCCCAGCCCCAGACCTTGTACCTTAATTTAATTTACTTAAGTACTAACGAGTGGACTAAAAGTCCGCAAAGACCTGAGGAAGTGCAGAAATACTTTCCTCGTTTAGCCACCACAACTCGGTGCGCTGCTTTTCAGCGTCGGTCCTATCGCGATCCGATACCGCCGTGCTAAAGCGGAGGAGCTCCGGAGCATTGTCGACGTACCCATCGCGGACTAGCCGCTTGTCCCGCGCGTCACGGTAGCGATGGTATAAAACCGGGATACCGTTCCTGTCGTGTATTAACCCTAACGAATTGATATAAAAGAATGCCTCTGGTGGAATAAAGCCAGACATGAGCGCACTCTCCATGTACATTTCATTGGGGTAATAAGCCCCGAATATCAGGCTGTTGTCGCTACTCATCGCATTTGAAGCATGCCTTCGAGTCACCTTAATTAGGAAATTGTCAATTCTATTCAACTGAGCCCCATTGCATAGAACCTCGTTGCGATAATATTTTATGTACTCGGAGTCCGGCGTTCGGTACAATCCCAAGCAGGATCGGAGACAACGCCTCTCAAACAGCCGTATCCTTTCCATGTAGGATGGTGATACATTGAACCACACGGGACAACCGTAAGCGATGATCGGCCTTATGAGGGCCATGTAGCAAATGACTTTCACCCTTGAATCAAGTTGAATGCTATGAAACAATCTTCTTGTCAGAGCATAAGCCCCCCTAGCCCTGGCCAGACAAGCATCCACATTTTTATTAAAATACAGAAACTTGTCAAGCCAGATGCCAAGGTATTTGATTTCACTTCTCACCGCCAACGGCCGTCCATGCTGTCCCATGATACAAAATTCTTTCCAGTTTTTTCTGGTATCGTAAGAAGCCCTCTGCACTGGGGTCCTGAACAGAATTTTTCGGTTTTCGCAATATCCCTTAATGCGATCGAAGTCACGTTGCAAAAGTGTTTTGATGACCTCGATTTTCGGACCTGATCTGTACGCCACTAGATCATCTGCGTACGCTATAGCGTGACTGAGAGAACCTACAAGATCACTTGTATAAATGTTAAACAATATCGGGGAGTTCATCGCCCCCTGTTGTAAACCGTTTTTAATTTCAAAGACTTAACTCGAAGTTACGTTGCCACATTTGACAACGAACTTCTTTCCCATAAGCATTTCATAAATCATATATAGCATGGGTTTACGCATGCCCAGTCTGGTCAGATTGTAGAAAAGCCCCTCTAACCATACGGTGTCGAAGGCCTTCTCAAAGTCAACCAGACAGGCCCCTGTGCACTGTTTTTTGGACTTATTCCATTGAATGTCGGACACTAGTTTCGATGCGGCATGAATGGTGTCATGCCTCGCTCGAAAACCAAACTGATTTTCCGGAATAATTTTGTTTTCCTCGACCCACTTAAGCAGAGCCCTATTGAATATTTTCTCAAATACCTTGCTTACATTCGGCAGAAGGCTTATTGACCGAAGATTATCTGGGTTTGTTTTGTCCTTGCCCTTTTTGGGGATAGGATGTACCACCGCCGTTTTCCAGTGCACCGGATAATGTGCATTATTCAGTGCATTGTTAAACAGCGTGGTGAAAATATCGACGGCTTCCACTGGCAGGTGTCTCAATACGACGTTTGGGACACCGTCCTCTCCCGCCGACTTTTTATTTTTCAGTGATACGAAGATTTCCAGGAGTACATCTTTTTAAATTTAACACAAGATAACACAAAGAATTTACTTTTGATTTCAAGCATCAGATACAATGTCAGTTGCAAACGTTTATGTTAGGCTTACACCACACGATAAAAGCAAAATGTTCCAGACTTTGTATATGAAAATCAGAATTTATTTAATCAAGCGATCTATTATAAAGATATTGGTTAATTATAGAAAAAAATTAAAGAGCGTAAAACTCAAGTTCTTGAGTGCAAATCATTGCCAAACATTAGTTTGGCACGAAGGTGCCGTTGCTGCAGCGCTGGTTGAATTTGGTAGATGACAAGTATGCACAGCGTCGCCGTTGTTTCTTTTTAACTCAGGCTATCCCCTGCTCTCTAAGTAATCTAAGCTCACAAATGCACTCCAATATTTGAAAAGCATTCTTATAATGCAAAATATAAAAGTTAATTACTAACAATTAATTATGAACACGACAATAAGTACTATAAAGATAAAAATTGTAATACGCAGTTCACACGTTCAGAATATTAACGATAAAAATACGTAATTGCTTTGTATGCATCTAACAGCGCATTCGACATTCCAACAATAAGTTCTTAAAACGGTTATTTTAACATTTATTGTAATATTTCAAAATGCAAACGACAGAGTCAATGATTTCATTTTTTATCTAGAATTGCAATATAACTACAAAAGCACTGACATTGGAATCCCATAAACGTCTTTTAACTTTTTTTTTGCGTTTGACATAAAAACCAAAACGCATTTAAAACAAGACTCCAGTTGTCAACGATCAGATCTGCTGTTGACAACTATAGCGCCTAGCTAAGCTGCATGAAATGACACTTAAGCTCACTGTCATAATTTTTACTGTTATTACTAACTTAGCAGATTGTCAGCCATCAGTCACTGAGCAGAGAGATGTTGACTTCGATTTAATCGATAATCTAGAGGTACCAGGTGGAGATGACATCAATTTTTACCGGATATTTGCTCCCGATGATGTGGTAGGTCCTGCAAGATGGGTTTTAAAGGTAAACATTTTCAAATTGTCATAGAAAAATATATTTCATAATAAAATAAATTTATCAATAGGAATCCAATGATGTTGAAGGACGACTTTAAGAGTAAGTTAATAGTGGCATCTGCCATAGCCATAAACAATGTGCAGATTCGTAAAGGGTATTTAGATAGTAAAACTCTGGGTATACTTGAGAGCTCTAAACAAATTATTATTTAGTTGAAAATATATGAATTATGATATTGTGGAAGCAGTTTGATTAGGGGCAGTGTCTTCAATGACATGCTCGGGTGTGGTAGTATCCTTTTTTGCCAACACTTAGTGGATAGTCTTAAGATGTTATAAAAAAGTCGCATGGATGTAAATATTGATTTATGTCCTATGAGAAGGCAAAGTCTCCATTGTGGAATTCCAAGCTCTGAACCCTCAGGGAAAAAATGGAGGCAACTTGTCAACAAAGCCTAGAGCTGCAAAGAGACACTTGATTGGGACCAATAGGAGTTGTCTCTCAAAACTTACAAAAGCGGGTTGAGGAAGGAAAAAGAGCATCCTGGCGTACCTCCTGTGGTAACAAGCAGAAAACTCAGAGGTTACTAGACTCCGTAAAATCCTCTCCACCAATCCACTTATATCTAGCTACCTGCTAAAACCGGATGGTGAATGGACAACCTCCAGCATGGAAACGATTGACCTACTTCTAGTCACCCACTTTCCTGGTAGCTCCTCTTACCCCTTGGATATTGAACTATAGTTTTTCGGTACATCCATTCCACATACCAATATTATCATCACAAAAAAACTTCTTTGGGCCATTAAAAGCTTCAAATCATTTAAATCCCCTATACCAGATGGTATCATACCTGCGGAACTCACAACCTTGAGATTGTGCTACGGTGGCTACTTACCATCATGAGCAGCTGTCTACGGTTAGTACATATCTCTAAGACATGGACAGAAGTAGAAGTTGTATTCATTCCCAACGCAGATAAGAGCTCTCACATAAGTCCGAAGGAACTCCGTCCGATCAGTCTATCTTATTTTCTGCTCAAAACCCCCTCCGTACTACGCTAGTAACTCCCAACATGCATGTTACAATGTTAAGTCAGTTGAAACAGTGCTTCACGCACTGGTACGTATCTATGGCTGCCTTTCTTGTTATAGAAGGAGCTTTCAACAAAATCTAAGCAGAAGCAATTACTACTGCATTCAAGTATTTAAATGTTGATGACTGGCTGGAAGTCCTAATAAATCAGCTACCCATAGAAGGAATAATAATCACAAATTTTGGAATCTCATCCTCCCAAACTGGCGTCAATCTGTATTTGGATAAGAAATTGAATTGGATAGCCAATATCCAAGAACGCGTTCAGAAAGCTACCGTAGCCTTATACTTTTGTAAAAAAGCAATCGCAGCTGGACAACTAATCAGGGTGAACACATAAAGATTCTAAATCAACTTAACATTACAGAAAACAACGACCACACCACTACCCAATTCAGTTTTGAGCATCACTTTAGGACAACCATTCCCAGTCGCCTTGAATGGGAATTGGTTATCGAGCGGAACCAATAGCTCGATACACATCAGCACCATAATCGGTGTCCTCAAAGGACACGCAAAAAGACTAGGCCTTTTAAGCAATATCTTCCTCAGAAGCTGCTTGCACGAGGAAGGCGAGAAAAGCATTACTCGCTTTCTATGCCCTTGTTCAGCTCTCTTAGAAAAGGAAGCTTCATCTGGAATACTACTTCTTCGATAATCTTTTTGAGCTGGCTAGTATCAATGTCAGAAACCTCCTCTGAATGGTTTAATTAGGCGAACAAATATAAGAAAGTCGACGAGTCCATGTGGTACCACAACATGCCAAGCAACTTTCATACCCTTTGGCTTTGACATTGAAAGCATATACAGCAAACAGCGATGGTCTAATCTGAGATTTTGCTTTCTTAAGCATATGGAAGCGGTATTCTCAGGGAATATAAGGGCGCTTGTTAAATCACGAAGCTTAAACGATCGAATTTTACTACAAGTTCAATAGGAATATAAAAACTTACATCAGCGGAGCTTAGGAATCTGTAATCTGGTAGTAATATGGGTTTCGACTAATAAATACAACTTTCTACACGGTTCTTTAGCAACTCCCTCCAGTTGCGGACTTCAACTTGGTTGAGGTCGGCTTCTACATGCCCGCGCCACTTATATCTTGCGATGTCTGTGTAGGAATAGCTTTGCCCTCGGCATATAAAATGTCCAAAGGAGAGTTTCTTTTTTGCCTGTCGCTGTATTTTAAATGGGCTCAGTGGCTTTGTAGTTAGTTTATTGGACTACTAGCGTGGAAACCTAAAAGGTTTTTAAATCCACCCTTTCAAGAACTCCACTTCTTGAAAAAATCTGACAAATATCCGAGAGTAACATTGTCGTGCGATTTTTTCAAATTTGCGGATCGGATTTGTCGTTAAACTGAAGGGTGACCTAGGTTAAAGGCTTTGTATGGACCGTAATTGCCAGATATTTTTCTTTTTTTCGATATCGCTATACAGCTCGTTAAGTTCTTCAAATCAAATCATCCAAAGATTTTTTTGCTCAAAATGACCAAGGATTCGATCATAAGTTTCTTCTCCTAAGTTATTCGAGAGAGGCCTTTGTCACTAAATTGGCAGGAGTAATTCTTCCCTTGGTTTCCGACAAGATGCCGTTGTCAAAATGAAAGCTAAACAAAGTCCGTTATTACAAGGTCAACCGATGTTGTTTGGCCTTCAGAATATCGGTTTTGTTGGAACCACATGTCTTCCAGTCCTAATTCGTCCAATTGCGGCAGAAAAAAACTCGGCTAACATGGCCCTATAGCGCGTACCGCCCACTGTTGTCGTTTGACCAGCGGTGTTCTCGAAAAAAAAATGGCCCGGTGACTCCTTCAGCGTCAACAGCGCACCATGCAGTAACTTTGAGCGGGTGTAATGGCTCCTCGTGCATTACTCGTGGATTTTCGGTGCCCCAGAAGCGATAGTTTTGCTTGTTTGCGTACCCGCTGAGGTGGAAATGAGCCTTATCGCTCATTATGATTTTGGTCGAAAAATTGTCCACTTTGGTTATTCCGTGTTCTTGGAAAGTGTATCGCTCTATGGCTTGTTCACTTGTATTCTACAAGGTGGTCATGTAAATGGCCGCCGCCACAGTTGATTGTCATTTGAGCCCTTTTTATGACATTTTCCATCACTTTGGCCAAAACTTCCGGCGATAGGTCCTCACATTCTTGACGGATATTGTCTTTAAGAGCTGCAAGAGTCTGAGGTTTGTTGACATAAACCCGCGACTTCAAAGAGCCCCACAAAAAGAAGTCTGGAGCGGTCAAATCAGGCGATCTTGCTGGCCAGTGCAAATCGCCAAAACGGGAGATTAGGCGCCCGGGAAATGCATCCTTCAGCATATCGGTTGCGGCACGTGCAGTGTGTGCCGTTGCACCGTCCTGTTGGAACCACATGTTTTCCAATCCCAATTCATCAAGTTGCGGCAAAAAGAACTCGTTGATCATTGCTCTGTAGCGCTCACCATTTGTCATAGCTAGGTGGGATGTTCGAAGAGGGTGGTGGTTGACCTAAGTCCCATGGCAGCAGTAGGCACGCTTGCGATCTCACGGCGTTAGCTCGACGGTGGGGTGGGATCTTGCTGCCTCCCTATGTACACATGTATTATCGTGCCTGGTGTTTTTTTAATATTCCGTAAAAGAGAAGAAGAGAAGAAGAGAAAAAAGGAAGATAGGTATTCAAGAGGGAATGGGTGAAATGAGAAAGTCAATATAGGGGTATGAACGAAGATCACTGATGATGTTCCAGGTGTTGCGAAACATTATGGACAATTCCCTCCCCAAAACATCCGACTAGAGTCAAGATGCATCATGACTACTCTTTGTCAATCTTAATTAAGAGTAATCCCAAAGAAACTACCCTTACTCTGCAGTTACACGACCACTACCTTAGAAGCGTACTAATTTAAACACGATCCATTGTAATTATTTTATCATATCCATTCATATGCCTCAGGTGTTTTATTCATGTTAGGTTTTCTTTGTGTTTATATTTAATTTTAAGTTTTAATTGAACAATGTAGGTATTCTTATTGGTATTGTTTTGTGCAATATACGAATAAAGTAGGTAAATAGGGGTAAGGTTTTATAATTAGGTAATTAAGTAAATTTTTGTTTGTATGTAACGGGTGATTTTTTAGCTGGTTTGGTTTTGGCAACACTGGTTTTGACAGCTGACGTGTGTTTAGTACCTTGTGTCACTGTCAAACAGCTTCAGTTTGGCTTGCAATTTAACCATGGATCGTCTTACAAATGAACAACGCTTGCAAATTATTGAATTTTACTATCAAAATTCGTGCTCGCTACGAAATGTTCATCGCGCGCTGCTTCCATTTTATGATCGGCATTCTCGACCTTCTGAGCAGTCTATTCGGAAGATTGTGACCAAATTTCGCACCAAATTTACTTTGTTGGACATTAAACCACCAACACGTTTACGTACTGTGCGTAGTGAAGAAAATATTGCGGCCGTATCAGCTAGTGTGACAGAAGACCGCGAAATGTCGATTCGGTGCCGTTCCCAGCAGTTAGGCCTTTGTTACAGCACTACGTGGAAAATTTTGCGGAAGGATTTGGGCGTAAAGCCTTTTAAGATACAGCTGGTGCAAGAACTAAAGCCAGCCGACCTACCACAACGCCGAATTTTTGGTGAATGTGCTCTTGGAAAGCTGGCCGAGGATCCGCTTTTTTATCGAAAAATTGTGTTCAGCAATGAGGCTCATTTTTGGTTGAATGGGTACGTAAATAAGCAAAATTGCCGCATTTGGAGTGAAGGTCAGCCAGAAGCATTGCAACAGCTACCAATGCATCCCGAAAAGCCACTGTTTGGTGCGGTTTATGGGCCGGCGGCATTATTGGGCCATATTTCTTCAAAGATGATGCGAATCGCAGCGTTACTGTCAATGGTGAACGCTACCGAGCGATGATAACAAACTTTTTTTTGCCCGAAATGGAAGTTCTTGACTTGCATGATATGTGGTTTCAACAAGACGGTGCCACATGCCACACAGCACGCGAAACAATGGCGCAATTGCGAGGCGAGTTTGGTGAACAGTTAATTTCACGTTTCGGGCCGGTCAATTGGCCGCCTAGATCGTGCGATTTGACACCATTAGATTATTTTTTGTGGGGGTATGTCAAGGCTAATGTCTATAGGGACAAGCCCGCTTCGATTGACGCACTGGAAGCCAACATCCATGCATTCATTCGTGAGATACCGGCCGATATGTGTGAAAGAGTATGCCAAAATTGGACTCAGCGGATGGGCTACCTGAGACGCAGCCGCGGTCAACATTTGCATGAAATTATCTTTAAACATTAAATTGCAAGGTTCAAACTATCGATTCAAATAAATATTTCATTAATTTTTTCGAATTTTTTGTGTTTTTTTTTTTAAAAGTTCTAAGCCTCTTAAAAAATCACCCGTTATATAGGTGTATTAATATAAGGTAAAAAGTTATTTATGTGTAGGGACCAAATGAACTTATTATATAATTAGGAAGTTTAGGATAAATTTATAGAAAAAAATAATATGTTGTTTTGCCAGAGAAACTATTTTGTTTTGTACAATGTGTACTTACGTTTGTCCCGTACGCTGAAAGTTGTGGCCACAAGTTTCCTTCGCTGATAAGTGGGATGATTATGATGTGCTTTGCTTTTGGTGAACACAGTTTTTACTCAATAGGTTTTTTTTTTTTACATTAAAATTTCTATGGCAAAATTTCAAACAAATTATGTGTATATATATTTAATCTTTACAATTAACGAAAGGATTTAGCAAACTGGGAAATATTTCGAGTTACACAATTCACAATGTCAATTACACTTTTTGATTAAATGTTCAATTTCAATTAGTTTTATTTTGTATGTTCGTTTGATTCGATTTTTGATTGAAGATGATTTTTGATGGGTTGACGTAGACTACACGGTTGGTGTCTGATGTACGGTGGAGCGTTGCTCGGTTTACCCGGTACACGTGCGTATTAAGAAGGTTCTCTCTCGTGCTTCGAAGCAACTGATCTCATATGTGGATAATAAAAGATGATGACGCAAAAAAAAAGTAATTGCGGACGCTCGCTACGGTTTCTACTTAGTTTAATCGTAGCAAAAAAAACCGGCGATTATTTGGTAAGCGTCCGCAAGTTTCTGTGGACACCAAAAACACTTTAGGTAATTGCCAACAAACTTTATCAATTTACGTACCTTTTTGTTTTCTTTTGGTGGATTTAGGGATTGGTGCACGGGTGTAGACAGTAGCGCAAATACGATTGCGCCTTTGTAAGTTCAGCTACCGCATGCGCTTTTCAGCTTATTTAGCGAGGTTAGTTCTCGTCGCTTTTATGATTGCCCAGTGCAATCGAGTGGTTTTGGTAAATCGTGGTGCGTATTCCCTTTTCTGTGCAATTTTTTTAAATATACACTTTTATGTACAAAATAGAACACAATATTTTTGTACTTACTTTTGAAAGTTTGGATTTTTAGTACCAGGGTTTTTCTTTCAACGACAAGGCAGTACTTATCACCATCACTGTTCGATTGCAAAAGAAATAGCAAGCGTAAACGAGGGCCGTTCACATACACTTTTGCAATGTCAGTTCAGTGTGTATAACGTTAGTTTATCGTTTGATCATAAGGGTGTGTTAATGAAAAGATATCTGGTTTGTGTCATGGGTAGTGAGAGTAGGCAGTTAAATTCAAAATTTAACGACGCAACCTAATATTTAGTTTTAAGGTGTACGCTACACATTCACAGTAACCGTTTGGCCCGCGACGTCTTCGAACAAAAAAAGGCCGATGACTTCTCCAGCAAAAACAGCACACCATACAGTGACGTTGAGCGGGTGCAATGGCTCTTCGTGGGTTACACGCGGATTTTCAGTGCCCCAGAAGCGTAAATTTTGCTTATTTACGTACCCGCTAAGATGGAAATGGGCCTCATCACTCATGATTATTTTTGATGAAAAATCATCTTCCTCTTGGTGGTGATTAAGGATGCCTTGTGCGTATGTTAGACGCGATTGGCGGTCAGCAGCTAACAGCTGATGCACCGTCTGGACTTTGTACGGAAACATCTTCAAATCTTGTACCAAAATTTGCTGTAAAGACCGTCGACTGATACCCATTGTTAGCTCAAAGCTGTAGCTGTCGATATCGAAGTTCTGACCAATTTGTCTATGTTGTGTCTCTCTTCTGGTTTGCAACATTTAGAAATGAGTCGGCGTTTGCTAGTTGCGTTGGTTAAGGCAAAATTGTGACTCGTCATTTTTGGACATTCCTCCCAAGAACTAATCTGGTAGAGCATCGCATTGCCTAAATACTGTTTTTGTAACGCATGTTTCTGTGAAGTCGTTGATGGTTCAGCCAGAATTTTCCATCGTTATCCTGCACAGACGGACGAGTTTGGGTTGCATACCAAAACTAGACATGGCTCCGTATAGTTCATCTCTATAAATGCTGTCGAATGCGGCTTCGAAATTGATAAGTAGGTGGTCGGTATCGATTTGTCTTTGTTGAGTTTTTTGCATGATCAGCGGGAGTGTGAAGATTAGTTTAAGACTTTTTTGGCCTAAAACCATACTGATAGGGGCAGGTCCGGTTGTTTGTATACGGTTTTAGGCGATCATATATTATTCACATTCTCAACATTAACTGTGACTTAACTACGATTTTTCCTTGTTCATCACGGCATGATTTTGTTCGGTCCATGTTTACCTAGCTTGGACGTTTTAGAACTTGGTATAACTTTCGTGTGTTTTCCCTCCGTTTTTGTTAGCTAAGTCCAATGGCGGACCTCATCTTTACAAGTAGCTTGGCCTTGTTTTTGTCTGCAAGCATTTCCCGGGCTTTCTAGCTGCTGGTAAGAGAAACCACGTTTTTGTCTGCAAACATTTCTCGTCATTTTTTGTCAAACCAGGGATTTATTCTCGGTAGTGGGATGAACCTGGTTTTTATCTGCAAGCGTTTCTTGAAACTGTGTTTTTGTCTGCGAGCACCTCTCGACATTCTTTATCAAAGCAGGGTTTTTCCTGTTAGTGGGAGAAACCAAGTACATCAGATTTTATGTCCGTTGTTCTTCGAAATTAGATGCTTTTGATATGGTGTTAATCGGAAGAGCGATACACGTACTGCAAACAAAGTTGTAGGTCTCTTACGATCGCAGTCTTTCGTCATCAAATTTTGTTCACAATATTTCGCGTTTCCACATTTTTTCTTTGACTGCAACCAGGTAGTCAATCAATTTCATTGACCGTTTGTTTATGACTTTTTCATGAAATTGCTACATGGCCTGCTTACCGTATATGTCAGAGCAGCTCATCCAGGTTTTTCACTTCGTCCAGCCTCACTGGAAGTGTAGACTCTAGATTGATAGCATTGATTCCACCCGAGGAAGTTTGATTCTATTTTAGAAAATCGAATTTTCAAATACATTGATATATTCAGTGCTACTCAAAAGATCGATAATTTACCGTTTTTTCTATAGTTTATAGATCAAAACTGAAAAATTGTCTCATAAACACGCCACTTCGATTGTAAGGAATAACTTTGAGTTCGTCATCGAATAAAGATCGGCAACGATAACATCTACACTTTTCGAAATTATTTAACGAATTTATAAAGCTACAGCCCTTTGAAGCCATTTATAGACATTTTTAATGGAACACTTAATACATTCGATGGCTGCGTTTCCCTTCTATCGAGCTTAGCATTGAACTTTGAAGACAATTTTTGTGGATGGTGGATGGCATTTCCTCAGAAAAATTTCATATGACCGCTGGAGAACCTTAAGGATTAATTCTCTCAAATTCAGCAAGAACCATATATATACAAGCTTCATACTTACTAACTGAAGTGGCGCTACAATCCGAAATGAACCTGGACATGAACCAACATGCATCTTCAATTAGCCGGGTTCCTAGCTGATTGTCTCCAATTGTGCAACTCAAGTTTCTTGAGGTCGTCTTTTACGTGTGCGCCCCAATTAAGGTAAGGTCTTCTTACGCTTCCTCCGACGTGTAATAAACACTAGAGCCTGACTTAAAGAGACATGTCCCTACCAATAGCCTTTTGATTTATAGCCAAGTAGCTTATGTTCCCATGTATACCTATGGGAGCTTAACGACTTATGCTGGTAATCTATAAAGTTTTTAAAGGCATTATAAATAATTTGGTTGCTCTATATTGCTGATGCTCAAGCCAATATAACCTTACCTAACCAAACCTATGGGTTTAAAATGATTACAGCTTATAAAAATTTTAAAGATGGTTCTTCAATCCAAAGAGATTATCAAAGGATATCAGATTTCAATAAAAATATCCATTTGCAAATTGGTGGGCATCAAAACAGGAAATACGTATTTCGTAGAACGACTACACTGAAGATCATTCCACGAAATCCATCTACAAAGGTGCTCAGCCCTGAAAACAATTTGCAAGAATATTTTATTTATATTTCATATCAAACTCTTAACATTGAATTAATTCAAGGAATCTTTGACTTTGAAAATTCTTTTCAATTCGTATTCTCAGAAAATAATCTGCATCCGTATAACTTTGCAATTTTCTATAAAAATTGTCTAAAAATTGGAGTCTTTTTTTGGTCATTTGTTCTTGGAAAAAGCATTCTCCAACATAATATGACCGTGTGACAGCGATACACCAAAAAAACTCATAAGCAATATAGCTAGGGACCACTAAAATGTGATGTTGATGTTGATAAGGACTTTCGAAACCACTTAAGTGTTTATTTATATTTTTTGTTTCGTTTATTTGTCCTGTTTGCGTTTCATTTTTTATTTCTATTTTCCTGATACATAAGCATCAAGTCGGACGAAAGAAATTGAATTGAAAATTTAAATTGGAAAAGTTTTGCATCGATTTAAGGGCAAGTACTTTTCGCTTGAGGCAGTCAGTCAAGTTGCAGTTCGTGGGGTTTCTGTGTGTATGTTTTTTTTTAGTTGCTCCTATGGGGGAAGTATTGGTTTCGTGGAAAAATTTATCTCGAGATCCAAATCGATGCAACAGTTGTCATTGTAGATGCAGCGGTTACTAATGTTGCGATTCCGATGGAAACAAGACTTAACATTTGTTCACTGCCCTCGTTCTTGCGAAAGTCGTTTACCAACGTATTTACTGAAAAAATTAAGCATTTGTAGGCAGCCAATCATTGAATCTTATGAACACATCTCAGACATCTGGTTCAATGTTGGCATCAATATGTATATAGTTCCTAATATTATTGACAAAAATTTGACTACACATATATATTTTTAGCCATTCGGAATTGACACACAAATTGGAGTCGCCGCCATCTTGAATATTATGGAATCAAATGGAACAAGTTCCGCAAATCATTTTTATCCAAAATATCTTGAAAAGCCAGATCTTAGATCTTGTGGTGGTGCGTGCAAAAGAATTCGATCGGTCAGTCCTTAGTGGCAAAGGGAGGGAAATAGTTAGTCGAATCCATTTCAAATTTCTGCTATTTTGGGTCAGTCTACAGATAAGTTTTAGAATTGTCATCCAAGATATATTTATTTAAGTTTATATACATGAAACATGGCTTGAACTTTACCTACACATGATCGGAGTCGGAAACTACATGTATGCAAGGCCAAATTTAAATAAAATGGCCACCGATATCGACCCTGTCACACCTACCATCTATGCTTGGGAGGAAATGCTAGACTTTAGGTTCTAACGAGCTCACTCGCGCAATATAGATTCTGTGAGCTATGCATTTAAGAATGATGCTGCCAACGAATGCTTCTAAAAGGTTTTTGTAAAGATGTACAGACAATGTCCTAGATACGACGCTAAATTAATTATAAGCGTTTTCAAGGACAAGTAAAAAAGACTCATTAACTGACCTAGGTACATATAAACTAAGGGCGAGAACTGCTGGTATGCATTGCAACCGAAATCGATAGGAAGAGCATCCGCATTTTTGCAAATGTCAATAGTAAATCCGTCAAACAATTTATTTATACCGGACTAATGGTTGGAATTTGTTTACTCAAAAATAAAGAAAGACTATCGAAAGGCGAACTTCACATCGCTGTCAGAATTCGATTCCCTTTCACACATCTGGATCACCAAGGATATTCCACCAGAGGAATTTTGGAGGAATCAGCAATTTTGACCAGCTCCACAAGTACATTGTGTTACGAACAAGGTGTGACATACTACGGAATGAGCTAAATAAAAATAGTACTCAGGGCCGAGCTTCCTCACAACCATTCATGTGTGCGTGTGTACTTCTTACACGATGGCGGGACCTCCTGTTTTATGCCGACTCCGAACCGCAAATTGGAGATAAGCTTTTCTTGACAATTAATACTAGTCGGACGGTTTGTCAGATTATCACGAGAGGAGGGCCATTTCAAAATCATTAAGGTGTTGCAAAGGCTGGAAATCAAACACAGACCTTCTGTGACGCAGTTTATAGCACAAGCCATCGCTTCACTGAGCCCGTCTGAGGAATGAGCTGTTGCTGGAATTAAGCAAAAGTAACATGCAACATGGCAGACGAACTGAAACAGAAAAGGGGAGCAGCGCTACGATACGTCATGAAGAAACATGTGAAGCATAATGTTAGCCAATGTCCACTAGTACGAGATTTATGACTTGAATTCATTGAATGTCTATGTTCAAGAATAATGTATTACAGATTACGCATTGCGCATGTCCGCCATTTATGTTTACGTTTCTGCTATCTTGCTTACGTCACAGGAGACAAGCGAATATTATTTCCTTCTGAAAGTAGGCATTGATATATCATTTCCGCGCGTTAATTTTGAATTGGTTATACGGAAATTATAAAAGTATAAAAGTATAAAAGATTTTAAAAATCAATATGAGGTGTGCAGTGTTCAATTGCAGTGCAAATAATAATAAAGGCAAGTTAAATATCCTCTTTTATCGCTTTCCTAAGGATGGCGGTATTCAGAAGCAATGGATACATTTTTGTCGGAAGAAAGACAACTTTAATCCTGAAACGTCGCGTATTTGCTCTGCACATTTCACTGCAGAAGATTTCAAGAGGAATCTACAATTTGCTTGCTTACATATTATTAATATATAATTAAAGGATTATGCGAAAGAAACGGATACAAGATGAAGCCGGGAACTTGTCCAACCGTTAAACCACAGTCCACGATGGTACCTTCATCCAGGGATAAGAGAATGATACATAAAACAAAGCAGAATATGATCGCAAGCTTATTGAAAGAAACCCCAGTTCCCCCAATTGTTCCTGAGCCAGCCAAACCTGATGATGCAGATCAAATAGAGAAGAATGTATTTTAGAATAAGAAAATTAAATAAGGAAATTATAGAAAAAATAAAAGAAAGAGAAAGTTTAATAAAATAATACATTGAAAATAAAAAAACAAAATCTCAATGAACAACTTATCTTTTATTCATCATTCCATCATTACAAGTTTTCACTTTTTCTTTCTAGGAATACATAACCATGCAATGACTCAATGTGTTGCAATAAATTATACATTTAAACAGGACACACTATAACATTTTAGAAAATACAAACTATTGAAATGTTATTTCGCTTTGAGAAAATACAATTCTGAGGATATATACGAATGCTATTGCTTTTTTCACAGAATCATTACAATCAGGTAGAAAATTAGTAGAACATCTTAATAATTCAATAAACAATGTATTAAAACGAATCTTTCATGCTGACACACTTTTAAAATAAGATTTTTCTTGACAAAAAGACACATTTTAATTTAATTTCACACAATTCCTATGTAAATAATCAACAATTACAACGAGCTTTCTAATAATATGTCACCTGTGACGTAGCTGCGCAGAACGAGCAAAAATTGAACACCTAAATGCATAATCTTATATCTCTCATTCCTGGTCTATGTTCACATTTGCCAACTCTAATACGTGAAATGGTTGTCAAAATATTCGACATCACTAGAAACAATTAAGTAGGCTGCGCACTGAAAAAGAGAGAACCTGCGCTATATATGGATGATGGATTATGTCGGACGAATAACTGGTTGAAAGAAAGAAAGAATGAAACATCTAGAGATCACCAGTGTATTTAAACCCAATTATAATAAATAAAACTAACAAAAAATCCGGGTCAGGTGAAAATAGCTAAGTGGTAGAGTTATGAACTTTAAGTCCTGATTATAACCCTATTCGTATGGTTCTAGTAATGTTGCAATGTAGCAATGTTCTTGATATAACTGATGTCACTATCAACAAGAGAAACAAAGCCAAGCAAACAAAAAAAAGCAACAAAAACGGACTACCTCAAATATCGTCCAGCTCGATGAAAAAATGTCTTGAGGGCAGATTTCCTAGCCGTCCAACGCCTACTGGTGAAACACTGCGACGTTTAGCCGCTCGCCTCGAAGAGACTGGCACAACACGAGATGCTGCCAGGTGTGGCAGACCCCGGAGTAGCCGTTCTGCAGAGAATATTGCTGCTGCAGTCGAAGATGTCATGGAAGCGCCGCTCCGTCGACATCGACCAGACGACGTGCCACGTAAATGGGTATCAATTGACGGTCTTTACAGCGAATTTTGGTACAAGATTTGAAGATGTTTCCGTACAAAGTCCAGACGGTGCATCAGCTGTTAGCTGCTGACCGCCAATCGCGTCTAACATACGCTCAAGCCATCCTTAATCACCACCAAGAGGAAGATGATTTTCCATCAAAAATAATCATGAATGATGAGGCCCATTTCCATCTTAGCGGGTACGTAAATAAGCAAAATTTACGCTTCTGGGGCACTGAAAATCCGCATGTATCCCACGAAGAGCCATTACACCCGCTCAAAGTCACTGTATGGTGTGCTGTTTTCGCTGGAGGAGTCATCGGATCTTTTTTCTTCGAAGACGTCGCGGGCCAAACGGTTACTGTGAATGGTGAGCGGTACAGATCAATGATCAACGAGTTCTTTTTGCCGCAACTTGATGAATCGGGATTGGAAAACATGTGGTTCCAACAGGACGGTGCAATGGCACACACTGCACGTGCCACAACCGATATGCTGAAGGATGCATTTCCCGGGCGCCTAATCTCCCGTTTTGGCGATTTGCACTGGCCAGCAAGATCGCCTGATTTGACCGCTCCAGACATGTTTTTGTGGGGCTTTTTGAAGTCGCGGGCTTATGTCAACAAGCCTCAGACTCTTGCAGCTCTTAAAGACAATATCCGTCAGGAATGTGAGGACCTATCGCCGGAAGTTTTGGCCAAATTGATGGAAAATGCCATAAAAAGGGCTCAAATGACAATCAACTGTGGCGGCGGCCATTTACATGACATCATATTCTCGACTTGATGTAAAAAAAATTAAAAGACCAAATAAAAATAATCCACAAGAAGAATCAAAGTTTTTCTTTTTTTTTTTAAATTACAGCCAAAAAAACATCGGAAGGTTATTTTTGCGCCACCTTGTAGATATGAACGGCTTTTCATCAGATAGATTCTCCATAAATGCAGTGCCTCAAGGATAAATTCTCCTACCCCCTTTATTTATTCTGCAAATGAATTATATTTTGGGGAGAACCAACAATCGTATTTTTGTTTTGCAGATGTGGCGTTAGTGTCTTACACAAATGCCACGTCTATTAGCAGTATTCTTGCTAATCAGCAGAGATGCAGACATATTCTATGGGTAAACAATTTGCTTTAATTCAACATAAAAAACGCGTTATAGAGCTTTCACAAGAGAAAACAAGTCCCCAGCTCCCAAAATATAGGTATGGAGAAAAATAGGTCGTAGAGTGTTACGAGGTTGAAGTGAAACTTCAGGCATCGAAGTTTCTCAAATAACAGAAGTCTGTCCTCATCAAGAGGACATTATAAATTAAGTAGTGTTGGGTACCTCACACACGAGGAATACAAATGCCGCACATACCGATGTAAAATGTTCGATCACCTCAAAGTAAAAACATACGAGAAGGCTACAATCCACTGTGTAGATTGTTTTGTACCCTATCATATCCCATCCCATCCCATCCTTAAGACAAATATCCCCAAAATGTCAGATTTATGGCGATGAAATATAGCAAAAGTCATTGTCATAACATGTTGTTCAGACTGTTTATCAAAATCATTAATGGTTCGACAAACAAGACCGTTTCTCGCCTGGTTATGCTATGAGGTAGTGTATAGAAATGGTTTTTGTATGAAAACGCCTTCGAAAAGTGGGCGTGGCTTAAAATGATATATTTAAGAAATGTTTATATTAACAGAAACAATAATTTTGCATCACCATTTTTTTTCGAAATCTTTAAAAATTTTCTGAAAACGTTTTTTTCTAAAAACGCCCCCAAAAAGTGGGCGTGGAAAAAAAAAAAAAGTATTAACAAAGTATAGACATTATGATTTTCTAGAAATGTTGTTCAGACTTTTTTTTCAGTATTTCTAACGGTTTGGACTAAAACTATGTTTTTCTGAAAAGGGGGCGTGGCAGTTTGCGGATTTCAAAATTTTTTACACTTGCTCTGCTGGGAGCAACAACAAGCTCGTGTACCAAATTTCATCATTCTAGCTGGTGACGTACAGACGGACGCGGATCGTTTGTTACCCTATTTATACCCTATCCTATAGGGGTATATTAGTTTTGATACATAGTTTGTAACAAAGAGAAATAATTGAGCTTGGTATACCTCAAAGTATATGCATCGATTCAGAATCGATAGCTGGGTCGATTAAGCCATGTCTGTCCGTCCGTCCGTACGTCACCAGTTTTTGGGCCTTAAATTTTGAGCTAGAATGATGGTACACGTGCTTGTTGTTTCTCCCAGCAGAACAAGTGTAAAACATTTTGAAATCCGCCCACTGCCACTCCCTGTTTTCAGAAAAACATAGTTTTAGGCCAAACCGTTAGAGATACTGAAGAAGTGTCTGAACAACACATCTAGACAATCATAATGTCTCTATTTTGTTTTTACAAAGTTTTTGCCACGCCCACTTTTTGGGGGCGTTTTTAGTAAAAAAAACCTTTTTCGGAAAAAATGGTGATGCAAAACCATTGGTTCTGTTAATATAAACAATTCTTACATTTCTTGCATTTTCATACAAAAGCAATTACTACATACTTCCCCATAACATAACCAGGCGAAAAACGGTGTTTTTTCTCGAGCCATAAATGATTTTGATAAACAGTCTGAACAATTATGTTATGACAATGACATTTGCTATATTTCATCGCCATAAATCCTTCTTTTTGGGGACATTTGTCTTAAGGATGGGATGGGATAGGGTACAAAACGATCCACACAGTGGATAGTGGCCTTCTCATATGTTTTTAAATTAATATCGATAAATATGGGCTTTATGGGCATGGAATATAGAAAAGAGCATAATCACAGCAAATTATTCAGAGAGTTTATCATAATCTGTTACGGTTCGACAAAAAAACAGTTTTCCTCCTGCATATGCTATAAGTTAGGGTATACAAATAGTTTTTTTTAATAAAAACGCCTCCAAAAAGTGGGCGTGGGCTCAAATAATTGATGGACAAAAGTTCATATTAACTTTATTAATGTTTTTGAATTGATAGTTTATTTCAAATTTCCATAAAATTTTAACGAAGATCGTTTTTTTTTTACAGAAAAAAATGGTGTGTCGCAAAAAACTCTGTATGAACGAAATAAAGATATTAGGATTGTCTAAACATCTTTACAGAATGTTTTCCAAAATTTATTACCGATTAGCCAAAAAAAAAATATTTTATTAAAGGTGGGCGTGGCAGTTGGTGAATTTTGAAAATGTATACGTTTTTTCCGTAGGCACGAACAAGGATCATATACGCCGAATTCCAATATCCTAGCTCAAAATGATAGGCCTAATAGTCCGTGTCTAAATTTCGTTTCATGTTTGTGTGAATTTACTCCAACGAGCCAGAAGAAGTGCATCACAGTTAGTTCAGATAAATCATGGCAACAATATCAAATATTTATTGAAAAATTAGAGGCGACTAAACAAAGTTAACGTTTTATATCTAAGAGGCATTTTACATAAGCCAAACTTCTTCTTCGATTAAAAGCCCAAGTGTGACTAGGGCTTGAATACTTTTCTTATGCTTGGAGTTTGGCTTCAAAAGATGCAATCAACTTAGTGGACTCCATGCAAAGATATTTTCCGTTACTTGCGCTTGTTCTTTTTACTTCTTCTCTATAAAGCTCGATCACAACCAGGTGTTGAATGATCTTCTCGAATTAGGAGTTTAGCAGCAAAATAAATTGTGCGATCCGCCCAGTAGATAATTACCAAAAAGCATAGAACTACATAGAGTACCCATCTCATACAACGAACATTTACAATGGTACTGATATTGATACCCGAGTGTTCACATTGGTACCCCAGTATCAAACACAAGCATTACGAACAAAGAAACCGCCAGCGTCAGAAACGGCTACAAAATGTTTAGCTGTGATGCATAGTTCTATACTCTAAGATTATTACTTACTTCAAATCTTCTATATTTGACTCGGCGAAGCCATGTAGGAAATCTGTTTATATCTGTTTTATAAGGATTGGTGTTCAGAGGAGCTTACAGAGCCCTTGAAAATATTTCAATGACCTACAGAACACATAGTTATAACTCGCTACTATACATTCCATCTAACAACGACAAGAACAATCCAATTTTGTTACAGTGCATGCAAACAATGTGGCCAAAAGTCATCACCCTATCGGAAGATGCTATAATTTTTGCAGGTATCTTAAAATGTCAATTCTAGTTTAAAATTTGTGAAGTAAACAGAAACAGTCGGTATCCTCGGCAAAACAAAATAAAAAAAACACTCAATCGCGTTCGTTTGATTCCGCAACAATTTTTAGTCGGACAACTTCGGAAGAAATTCAACGCATGTCAAAAGGTGTCGACTTAACGCCTATCGCCGATGTGCGATCACGTGCGTTACATTTCTTCGGGAGAAGTGTCCGAAATGCTAATGGAACGGATACCTCGGTAGAAAATTCTCCGATCTCGAACAATTCAGTAAAAAAATTCTTCCGATCGGATACCTCGATAGGGGTTAATATACGTGTCAAAAAGGCATAAAAATGCGGAATAACTCTTTCGATTTTTTTGCAGAATAATATCGACGGTGCACCAAGAATTTCCGGATAGATTTCCTGGTCAACTGATACCAACTGGGCCAAAACTTCTGAATACTTAACCAAAATGATAACTTGCACCGAAAATTCATGTTTGTCCTACAAAGCTCGTTAAAACCCAATCAAAGTTACAGCATTGTAAGCTGTTTACACTGGAAGCGTCATCGGACCTTATCATTTTTCAAAAACGACTATTTCGGACAACAGCCCGATTTCTCCTTCCTTAATTGGCTGAATTTTGGGCTGGAGAATACATGGTTCTTACATGAAAGAGCAATGGCGTATACTTCACGAGCTAACACCGAAATTCTGATGGCTGCATTTCGAGGTCTCCTAATCTCTCATTTTGGCGACTTGCACTGGACAGCAATATAAAATAAAGCAATATCGGACTAATTTTTGTGGGGTCATTTAAAGTTATGAGTCTATGACAATAAGCTTCAGAAGCTTAAATCCCTCAAAGAGAGAATCCTTCAAAAATTCGAGTACCTGTCGGAAGTTTTGGCAAGTGTGATGGAAAATACCATAAGCCGGGCCTAAATGGTCATCAATTTTCGCGGTGGTTACCTAGCATATATCATTTTCTTGACTTAATATATAAACAAATTAAAGACATAACACCACAGCTAAAGAAGATAGTTTAACAACTTTTACGCCACCTTGAGTAACAATTCAAAATCATTGTCAATAAACATCTGCAAAGCTCATATAATGGTCCTTTCTCATTTCGCCTCATAAAAAAAATACCAAAAATAGCCGATGACTTAGTTCGCCTTAAAGTTTTTCAAAATAACGGGTGATTCTTTAAGCGTAGTTTTTTTTAAATCGAATAAAACACACAAATTGCATCAAATATTCAAAATTCTTATTGTAATCGCTAAATAGGCCTTTGCCGTTCAAATGGTTCATTCGGAAGGTCCAATTTTACGTCACTTTTTCGAGCATTTCGTCCTGTATTCCACGAATTACGATTGTTATGTTATCCTGTAAGGCTTCAGTCGTGTTTGGCTTGTCACCATAGACTATTGACTTTACAAAACCCCGCGAGAAATTATTAAGAGGCGTTAAATCGCATGTTCTTAACGGCCAACTCACAGGGCCATTTGGAGAGATAAGCTGTTCACCGAATTCATCCTTCAACATTTCCATTGTTTCACAAGCTGTGCGGCATGTGGCACCGTCTTGATGAAACCACATGTCAACCAAGTTCAACTCAGCCAACTGGGGCAGAAAAAAAGTGGCCTATCTTGGCTCGCTGTCGTTCGCCGTTGACGGTAACGTTTCTACCACGATCGTCTTTTAAGAAAAATAAACCGATGATGCCACCAGCCCAAAAACCACACCAAACTGTCGTGTGTTTGGTAATTCTTGTATAGCAAGTGCATGTTCATCACTCCAGATGCGACAATTTTGCTTATTTACGTATCCGTTGAGCCAGAAATAAGCCTCATCGCTGAACAAAATTTTTCAATAAAACAGCGGATTTTCATGGAGCTGTTCTAAGGCAAATTGACCAAAAATAAGACGTTGTGGTAGGTTCGGCTTCAATCCTCACACAATTTGAATTTTTTAGGCTTTCAAACCAAAGTTGACATGTAAAACTTTCCAGGTGGTTAGGTAACACATACCCAAAAGCTGAGAACGGCGACGAATTGACGTTTCACGATCTTCATTAACTTTGGACGCTACGACTGCAATATTCACTTCGGTGCGCACTGTACGCATGCGAGTCGATGGTTTAATGTCCAAAAAAGTAAATTTGATGCGAAATTTAGTTATAACAGCTCGAATTGTTGATTCACTAGGTCGAATGACGACCATAATATGGTTGTGAAAAACTGTGCACATTTTTCAAAGAGAACAAATTTTGATAGTAAATTTCAATAATTTGCAATCGTTGCTCGTTTGTAAATCTTTCCATGATTAAATGGCAGAGTATATTGAAAACTTTTCATTTTCAGAGATGTCGCTTGGACGCCATTACTAACCAGTACTGCCAACCTGAAAACCTTAACTCTTATAAAATCATTCGTTACCTACTTAATAATTTCACTTTGTAAGCCAAGCACTGATAAGAAGTCGGGCTCATTGGAACTATGGTAAGTGCGATGAACTGCCATTGAAAAGGTATGGGTTTGATTCCCCGCTCGCCGTACCAACAACTAAAGGATTTTGCACTGGTCCTACTCTTGTGATGATCTGACAAATCATTCAAGTAACTAGCATCAATTGTTATGAAAAGCTATCTCAACTCAACCGCACGGATTCGGCATAAAACTAGATTTCCCGCCATAGTGCAAGAAGTACGCATGCACCCATGAATGGTTGTGAGAAAAAGTAGAAAAGGCAAGTCCCTGATTACCAACGAGCCTGTAGCGCGAAAAAATTGTATATGTACTTATAAGAAGCAAGTACGTACGACCAAGCATGCATCCAGCTTGTGATATTCTACGACGTGTAGCTATCTTAACAAATCATCTTGTCGGGAATTTATTGCAATTCTTAAGGACGAAATGTGTGCATTTGCCCACACTTATGTTCGCTGGCAGGTGGAATGCCACCGTGTGCCAAAACTTTCCAAATTATGTAAGTTTTCAGAATGGACATTTCCAAAGGGCACATAGTAAGTGCATTTGTGTATGTTTTTGTTTTTGTCCGAAAAGTTGCTCCAGCTTTTGAAATGGAAAGACAAGTTTTTGTAGCCGAAGCATAATAGCCGATTACTTAAACGTGAGAAGAGGTCTACAAATTTTGTTTTAAGGTATGTCAGATAGGGACTGTTGAGAGATAACAACTTCCCGATAAAAACAAACAATATGTGTCTGTCAGATGGGAAATTGAATCAATTGCCATGTGTACAGTACAGATTATCTACCATCAAAATTCATCCCCAATTTAGGAGTATCTTCTATCCATCTCCCAGATCAACCTACATAGTTCAAATTTAAATGTTACATTTGATGAAGTGTAATGCAAAGTCTATTCGAGCTGAGAGGGTAAGGGTTTATATGGTTCATCTGATAATGGAATCATCACTTAAATACTTGACTTTATAAGTAACCTATATTCCATTTGTTTGAAGAGCATTTGCAATTCAGTTATGGATACGTTATGTGTACTCATTTTATGGATGAATTTTTGATAAATGTATTACGTACTCAATATTGATATATCTTCCGTCTGTTGGTATACCTATTTTATACCGAGGAAGGCTAATGATTTCTGCTTTCTGTAATACCAGAAGTGTTTAATTGGATATTTGTGTGTGTTTAATAGAATTTCTGTAGCATTTAGAAGGTGTTGTTATACATAAAGGATCCTTATTCCATTAACTTTGGAGTTTGTCTTCAATAGTACTTACGCTAAGTAAATCAAGGCTTGCTCCACATACTTACGTACTTCGATATGAACGTATAGTGAAACAAATTTATTGTTTCAGAACAAATTTTAATTTTTGTTCGTTAATTAATTTTTAATAGGAATACTTCCTGTTTGATGAATGAGTTGTGGATTCCAAGCCCACAACATATAATGTAAAGCAAGCTTTAGGTGAACTCCTGGCCTTACAACCTACTACACTTGGATAGAGATTTACTTTACTGGTGCAATCAGTTATCATCAAAGGATATGACCACCATCACTGCTATGGACCGAGGCTTTTCTAACAGCTCTTTCACTCTAAGGATCTAGTATATGTTCCCTGGATTTTGAGTAACCACAACCATTACGATACTGGTGTTCACCCACTAAGCAGGTTGATTCAAGGGGATCCTTTCTGGTGCAATAAAGCATCTGATCAGGTCTCGAAACACACAATAAAGCTTCCTTACTATCCGAGTTCCAGAGGTTTACTTACATACTTATATAAGTGGCGCTACAGTCCGGGGTGAACCTGAGCCTTGACCAACATGCCACTCAAGTTAGCCCGATCCTTAGCTAACTGCCTCCAGTTGCGCACTCCAAGTTGGTTGAGGTCGGCTTTTACTTGTGGCACTAAGGGCGAGGTCTTCCTCTACAGAGTCCGAAGTCTGGCTTGGAATCGAAGACTCTGCGAGCCAGAGTATTGATATCCATTCGTTCTACATGTCCTTGCCATCTTAAACGTCCATGCGGAGTTTTTTGACCAGGGGCATGTCGCTGTACAGCTCGTCTAGTTCTTGGATGGATCTATGTATACATAGCCCGTCAACGCAAACTGGATCGAAGATTTTTTCAAGAATTTTTCTCTCGAATCGACCAAGGATTTCTTTATCTGCTTTTGAGACTTTCCATGCTTCAGCACCGTAGAGCAGGACCGTGATGACGAGGGTCTTATATAGGATCTACTAAGGAAAGCGCTTTACAACTGAATTGCCTTCCGATTCTTCGTTTGATTTCTGACGAGATGTTGTTGTCAGAGCTAATAGCGGAGCCGAAATAGACAAAGTCCCGTACAACATCAAAGTTGAATCTGTCAATGGTGACGGTCTGTCCAATTCGTCGATGTTGTAAGTCTTTCGTGTTGACAGCATATATTTAATCTTGCCCTCATTTGATGCTAAACCCATTTTTGGTCTCTCTTAACCAGCAACCGTGGCTATGACATCACGTTGAGTCCTGCCAATGATGCCAATATCGTCGGCGTATGGTTGTAGCTGCACCGATTTTTGGAATATTGTGCCTCTGGCGTTGGCTTTGCAAAATCCTCTCAAGAATCAAACTAGAAGTCACATGACAGCGTATCGCCTTGCCTAAATCATTTTCTGGTATCGCATGTGTCGGTGAGGACGTTTTCGACCCTGGTGAAGCAGCGAGAATTCTTCATCCTATACAAACGGAGGAGTTTGGGCGGTATACCAAAACTAGGCATGGCTCTAGTATATGTTTTCTCTATAGATGTTGTCGTATGCGGCTTTGAAATCGATAAATAGGTGGTGGGTATCGATTTGGACTTCTTGGGTTTTTTTCCAGGATCTGCAGAAGTGTGAAAATTTGATCGTTTGTGGACTTTCCCGGCCTAAAACCACATTGATAAACGGTTTCAGGCGTTCACATATTGCGGCAGATAGGATCTTGATGGTGATGTTGAGGAGACTTCCAAAGGTCTATACGGATGAAAATTTTATTATTTTGTTACTTGATTTGCTCACCTTGATATCCATGACGGTCTCCAGATCAACGAACTTTCAATCAAGATGATCACATTGCGATAAACAAGATGCACGCATCCAGTATTTTGAATGTCTCAACATTCCGAGGGCCTAGTATCGATTTGGACTACCTTGTTGCAATCAAGGTAGTGATGTACAAGGTTTCTCTTGCCCACCAGAATAAGAACCTTTGTTTGATGAGAAATGCCGACAGATGCTCGTAGTCAAGAAGGAGGCCTACAAGGCTAAACTGCAGGTGAAGACGGGAGCTATTCATTTAGACGGAATGAACAGCAATACCCCGGCTTGCAGTGCCTGTGTTTCGAAACCAGACGTCGGACACAGTTGATGAAGATTACGCCATAAGTGACCCGCATATGTAGAAACTGACCTCAACCAACTTGAATTGCGCAAGTTGACTAATTACAAAGGCATGAGGTCCAGGTTCATTCCGAACAGTTGCGCCATTTAATTAAGTTAGTACGTATATATGTGTAGGTCCAAAAGCAATATTAACACAAGTTGTAGCCCAGAAGCTTGAGATACCTGAGAGACGCGACTTAATTATTTTTGTAAAGATAGGTTTTGGGGAAAGGTTTGTCATGAATGCCTGTCATGAATGCCTGTCATGAAAAGTTGATAGTGATTGTAGATCAGACAGGTGTAGACTCGATATTTGGATTTGGTGGACAAGTGTTTATATAACAAAACTATTTTTTTTTAAGTTTCCGTAGCACACAAAAGAAGTCTCAAAAAGGTCCCAGATAGGGAGTTTGTTATTGTCATCACTAGAAAAATATTTTGAAATTCAATTTGTTCATTTATTTAACGGAGTTTATCCTTTTCCTTCTTGTGAGCTCCACCACCAACACCACCAAGATGATGCGGTTAGGTGGGGCTGACTATAGTGACCCATTTTCTTGTAAAGCAAAACAATGCCACTAAATTATTTTCCATGCTGAGACTAGACCCCTAAAAGGCTTGACATTAACAAAATAGCTAGCTTTAACGGCTGATACAGCTCCACAAACCTTCATTCATTCATTATCGGGCTCCCGTATTATGAAGAGTCTCTGCCTGAGACACTGCGGCCTTCCATCCTCTACGATCCCGGGCTCGCTGCTCCCAGTTGTTTAGACCAAGCGCCCTGCCATCCGCGATGTCTTGGTCTTTGAAACGGAGGTTTGGCCTTCCTTGCCTTCTCGAACCTGGGCGCTGGGATTCGAAGATCCTCTTCATTATTGCCCGGATGTGGCCGAACCAATATAGTCGATGTTATTCGGCTTTTTGTTTTGTTTTGAACCCAGTTGTTTTGAAGTAGCAACGGTTTCCTAGAGAAATTCTCCGCCGGATCTCCACTAGGGTTTTATTCGTGGAGTCTTTTTTTACTCCGAGGTAGGTGAACTGCTTAACTAACTCGAAATTGCTGCTATCGATAGTGACGGTTTGTCTGTCTGGTGGACAGATGTTTGTTGGTTTGTTAATAGCATGTACTTAGTCTTGTTCTCATTTACTTCAAGGCCAACAGATTTCGCCTGTTCTTCAATCGCCGTGAACGCTTCTATCACGGCATGCAGAAGCGACGATGTATGATGTACTGCGACATGCCCCTGGTCACCTGGTCAAAAAAAATCCGCCATCCGTTTAAGATGGCTAGGACATGTAGACCGAATGGATACAAATAATCCGGCTCGCAGAGTCTTCGATTCTCAGCCGGACATCGGTTGGACGAAGTAAAGGAAGACCTCGCCTTAAGTGGCGCGCACAAGTAGAAACCGACGTCAAGCAACTTAGAGTGTGCAACTGAAGGCAGTTAGGTAAGGACTGTAGCGCCACTTAAATAAGTAAGTAAGAGATATATGGGACCTCCAGTTGAACTCTGATTTCAAAGACAAATTTGGAAAGCTTCCATGAGAGCTGACTTTTGCAAGAAATGATAAATAAAAATGTAGACGTCTTTACTTTCAGAATTTAAGACAGGGACCCCCGGCTTAGTAATCTGAGGCACTAACCAACGCACCCATTGACATTTTCATAAATTAGATAGGTAATGACATTTATAGCACCTAATATTGCATTTTTTTCAAATATCACCGCCAAGTGGTGATTTGAGAATAAGGTGATGCAACATTATACATTTCCACATTTCTATATATAAATATCAATTCATATTTTACAACAATATCCGCTATTTAAGTGACTGAATCTGAAGTCGACGCCAGTAATGCTTTTAACAGGATATAGCTAAGTACTTCTGTAGCACGAAAAAAAGGCTTGACATCGACCTTGTCATGGGTTTGCAAAAACGTGTTGAAAAATTCGTTAGATATATGTACGTTTCGCTGCAAAGAAGGCAGTTAAGTGCCTTAAAAAAAAGAAGACTCACCATAAAAAGTATTTTAATTCCCACTCTTCAAAGCCTGGCCATGATCGTTGAAATGAAAATCACTTTGCTGCGGTTGGAACTGTTGAACTCAATTAATTTAGAAATAAAAAAACCAATCATGAATTATTTGTGAAAATCCACAAAAGGTCGCACTAACAATGCATTGTTGTCCATTAAATTTAATTATCACACTAAAAAAAATCCGCATTATACCTACTCAACGTAAGGTCTTGTGTATTCGATTTTGTGTATAAAGCTTAGCTACCGGATGCACCTAGCAATAGTCAGCTTGGAGCAATAGATCTCTGAATATCATCCAACTTATTTGCTAGGTGTCTTAAAATGTTAATCAAGTGCGTTTTTCTCTTAGGACTTGTAGTCCTTATAAATGGTGGTGCTATATCAAACTACTATACTGCAGAGGAAGATGACTTGCAACTGGAATACATCACGCCAGACGAGCCTTTGCGTTTTTACATCCAGCAATATGACGACCGTGAGGAAGATGTAAGTATCATATACAGACCTAGTTTTTCCTAGCTTACCATATTCATTTGCAGAACTTGGTCGTTCGCAGGCAGAGAGAAAAACGTGAAGCCAGTCCTAGAAGAAGAATGGGAAGAGAACGAGGAAGGGGTAAAAAATACACCCAATGGGAAGTGTAAAACTTTAAATGTGATATCTTAAAGGCCATTCCTTAAATTGTACTTCAATCTTAAATTGGCTTATTAAATATATGGTTTCACTGTAAATAGTTCCTACCTTTATAGATACTTGTAGATGCAGATACATTTGGAGCGCATTTGCACATAAGCCATCCTACTTCGTTTAATACAACCACCTACACACCCAGTTCTCAAAATCCTTTTGACCGGAATCCTTTTTCGAAAGGATTTATCCTCAAAGTCCTGTCATCATTTTGACAAGATACACAGCAGGAATAACCTTCCACCGGTCCATAATCCTAGAGCATTTGTCGATGGCTTCATCTTCGCTGCTGTAGTAGCTGCTGATGAAATCATCTGCGAAACAGACAGTACTGCCACTCCTGTGGCATCAGGTATTCCCTCTTCCTCATCATCATCCCGTAGAGCTTAATCCGAGTCATTGAATCAGAGATATTCAAATGTTGTTGAACTTTTTTTTTTTTTGGTTCTTTTTGGGGGATGATTGGTCGCGGCAATAGAAACATGCGAAACTGCAGAAGCAGGAGCAGATTTCCTGGGGTGTAGAGCAAAGAGTCAACCACATGGATTTTCAAGGATTTCTCAGATTTAACGCTCTTCATTTGTTGTATTTCGATTGAGTTGTTTGTGGGGGTATTTGTGGTGATCCCTTTAGTCGATGGAAGTCCCGAAATTAAGTTCGTTACCTTGGTGGATTTTACATTTTAATGGGGTTGCATTACTCTGCCAAATCTTTATCATCCATCATTCGTAATGGGCAAGCATTTGTTTTGGAAGGAATTACATAGGAAGACGCAATATGTATAACGTCAGAGTCCCTTAACTATAGCCTTAAATAATTCAGGTGAATACACTTATCCTTGGTTTAAAAATGTATTTCGTAAAGGTGCAGTGAATAGCTTGTTCATGATTTTTGAATTTCTGTGAAGAACTTTGGAAAAATTTGAGCACTGCTAAGAGCTGTACGCGAATGAGCATTATGGGTGTTGGATTGAATTTTATGGATTGGTGAAGATGATGTAATTTCAAAGTGTAAAAAAAGTCGTGTGATGGTTGGGTGTAGTAGAGCGAGGATAGACTCTGATTGGCTTTAACTTGGCAGTGCCAAGTGGTTGTAACTCTGACTACACATCAAGTGCTTATTTTTACCCTTCAAGTGGTAACCATCGGGTAAACGATAACCGCAAGTGATGATAACGCGACGAAAAACACCAACACTATAAACAGCCAGGTCAGAATGACACGGAATGAATACCCGGCCTGCTGTCCCAGGCGAACCTAGACAAGCTGCTTCGACATATTCGGACAACAGGTTGTCTAGGAATTTCAAGGGTTAGTCAGGCCCCTTGAACAGAGATGGTGGTGGATTAACCGAAAGTTCAACGGCAGCGCTCAATACCGTAGTGGATACTGATGGCCCTGTCCAACTATCAATCTAATAAATTGGAACTTGCCCTTCAGGTTGGGGGTTGTGATTTGGGTTAACTACCCAATGATGGAAAAAAATTACGATTACGAAGCAACCAATAGCCTCGGAAAGTACTGATTTTATTGTTGACGACCCAGCTTAACGAAAAAAAGGACAACGACGTTCGCATCTGCACCTGGAATGTGAGAACATTAAACAGGAGAGGTGCCAGCGAACAACTAGCGGAAGCCCTAAACTTCATCAAAGCAGATAACTGTTACTGCCATCTAGGAAATACGATGGGATGGGCCGGGCAAAAACCGGATGAAAAACTGTGTCATATTATACGGACCGTATTATAGTGACCCGACTATTCGGGTACCGATTTTTTATAAGTGCCAGACTTGGGCAAGAATTCTTATGTTTTTAAGACATTAGCGAACGCATTGTACTTTCCGCGTCAAGACCAAATTCGCCAACTTAAGCCAAGCCTTACTCGCACCCACCAGCAAGAAACCCCTGTTTTAATGAGGAACGCCGATAGATGCTTGCAGACAAGAACGAGGACTACAAGGCTAAGCTGCAGGTGAAGACGAGAGCTGCCGTTGATCTCTATAGGCAGAGAAAAAGGGAAGAACACCGGCTTTTCAGAAAGAAGAAAAAAGAGCAAGAAAAGCACGTGATCAGGGATGTAGATAGGTGCAACTCCAGGAACGATGTTCGCAAGTTTTGCCATAGTGTAAAATGTCAAAGCCAATGATACAAGGCTCGAACAGAATCCGGTCGAGATGAACAATGAAATTTCGTAGTTGAGACACAGTCGATGCTGATGATATGGAAGAACCACTTCTGCAGTCTGTTAAACGGCGATGACGAACAACATGCCGCCTGAACGAACCATTAAATATTGGCAACAATAGCGAAAACTGCCAACCACTCAACCCCAGTGAAGTGAAGATAGCAATATACAAACTCAGGCTTAATAAGGCTGCCGGAAATGACGGCCTCCCTGCTGAGCTTTATAAAGCCGTCGAAGATGACTTGGTAAGTAACATCCACCAACTCATAAACCAAATCAGATCGCAAGACAGTATGCCCGAAGAATTGAACCTCATGATCGTTTGCCCAATCCACAAAAATTGAGACCCTCTTAACTGCGCCAACTACAGAGGCATAAGTCTCCTCAACATCGCCTACAAGATCCTTCCTATCTGCCGTAATATGTGAACGCCTGAAACCGTTTACCAACAACCTGATCGGCCCTTATCAGTATAGTCTTAGGCCACAACCGATCAAATATTCACACTTCGGTAGATTCTGGAAAAAACCCAAGAAGTTCATCGATTTCAACGGCGCATACGACAGCATTTATGGAGTCGAACTATGCAGAGCCATGTCTAGTTTTAGTTTACCGCCCAAATTCGTCCGTTTGTGTAGGATGACGATGGAGAATTCTCGCTTCTCCATCAGGGTCGAAAATGAACTCACCGACACATTCGATACCAAAAAAGGATTTAGGTAAGGCGATGCGCTGTCATGTGACTTCTAATTTGATTCTTGAGAGGGTTGTGCAAAAACCAGAGAGCCAACACCAAAAGCACAATTTTCCAAAAATTGATGCAAGTACTAAATAGCAGACGCCGATGATATTGACATCAATGGAAGAACTCTACTCGATGTCTTAGCCACGTTTGCTTGTATAGAGCAGGATGCGGCAAAAAGGCTTTAAGGAGTAAATGAGGGCAAGACTAAGTATATGCTGTCAACACGAAAGGACACACACAATCAAAGAATCGGACAGAACGTCACCATTGACAGATATAACTTTGAGCTAGTACAGGACTTTGTCTATATTGGCCCAGCCTCCGCTATTAACACTGACAACAACATCTCGTCAGAAATTAAACGAAGAAATACTCTTGCCCAGCGCTGTTTTTTCGAGCTATGAAGCAAATCATTGCGTGTTTACGGCATTAGGGCCCAGTTAAAGCTATCATTCAAAGCCTCATTGGAATTTTTGTTAACTTCCTGTGACTTTTTTACATTGGCGAGTTGGTTTCAAAACAAAACGTTTGCAGAAAATCAAGAATACTTCTTCGGGAGTATTGACTCTGACAAATGAATGCAACGAACTGCAGACAAATAGCAGCACTGGCGACTGAGGCCATAGGCTGGGACAGAGCAAGACATTACTACAACAGAGAGACACCTTGAAGGAAAACCATATAACACAAAACCTACGTGGCACAGAGGAGGAGACATAGATTTATATTCGCAGAAGTGGTCTCAGATAAGCTGTAGAAAAAGAATGCTGCCGAAGCTGGGGCTTGAACCCGCAGCGTTTGGCTTAGCAGTCAACTACGCATTCCTATGAGCGATGGCCACCTGCTTTTCGGAAGTAATGTTTTTGATTCCGGCCAATTGAAAATAAATTTTTCAATGATTCCTATAACCACTATAGATGTATGGAATTTTTCGGATTCGAAATATGGATGTTTTTTAACAAAAATATTGGCTTAGTTCCCAAAAAAAAGGAATAGCCTCGGTGGAGTACTGCACTATTTTTGATTGATGCCACCTGAACGGATTTTTTGCGACAGTCATTCTATAAAGCGCTGCTATTTTTAATTCTGGGATCAACACTCCCATCTATACGTTTAACAAGCCAACACTGGTTGGATAAGACCATCGCAATTGATGTGCAGACAAAAGTACAGAGACTGTGCATTGCAAAAGTTCACGCCGCCTAATATCTGCCTTCATTCTACAGCACCCAACCATCATTTTTTTTCCAGGGGAAAACAAGAGGTCTCCGGAAATCTGGAGTTTTTGCAATCTACTGAGAACTCTCTCACCAGTGAAGATGATAAACACAAGATGAGAGAGTTGGATTATCGGCTTACAATCTGCAGGCCTATTTTCACGGAAGGTCATTGGCATAAGAAGAACCTTGTAATTCTTGTTTTTCCATTTAAAGGATAAACATATCACCACATCCTTTCCCAATAACCTTACTCCTTCCATTAAATCTTCATATGTTCAGAACGGTAGGTCATGTCGATGTAAGTTATTCACAAACCTCATTCCAACGCGAGAACATTAAGCCACCTTAACACTCATCTAGAGAAACTTCTTCACATGAATTAGAATAGATTAAGACATTTTGTTTAGCTTGAGGCATTTTAAAGCAGTACACCTGTACTTAACGCTTTAATTTCCACTTCAAAGAGGATTGTCTGACTTTATTAAAAAAAAAGAATATTCCTCCCCCATATCAAAGTGTGGTGTTGAAATCAGCTTTTCCAAAAGGACAACAAGCCAACAAAACCACGCGACATTCGAAGAAATGTCAACAGGATTTTAAATTTATTTCTTGTTTGCGTTGGAATACCTCTGAGGTTGATGATTTTTTTTTAGGGAGCAGGCATGACGACGTTCATCGTGGGGGTAGGTATACACTTTTTGATTGCTTGTATGTGTCATGAATTTATCATATTCATCGTCAGGCTACAAGTCTTGTTTCATTTATTTTTGCAGAAAATATCCTTCAACTTAAAAAAAACGAGCTTTTGTGTTCTTGAGATTTCAGGTTCAACATATGTGTGTCAAGAACTCAAAACGCATACAAGACAATACAGTCACCCATTTTAGATTGGAACGTGAACGTTATAATTGTTTTCTCAAGGAGATCTTAAAGTGATTTTATTTTCGTTGAAATTTAGTGACTTCTTGACATTTGATGGACGTGACAGTCCTTTTAACGAGGTTATAATTTGGTGATATAAGCTTTTAAATCCAACAGTTTTATAAGGTCTTGATTTCGGGATCTTAAACTAACATATTAAGTTACTACTTAAAAAAAAAAACAAATTTATGGCGCAACAGGCTCGTTAGTATCCAGGGCCTAGCTTTTTTCTCACAACCATTCATGTGTGCGTGTGTGCTTCTTAGCACGATGGCGGGACCTCCTGTTTTATTCCGAATCCGAAAGGCTAAGTTGAGACAAGCTTTTCATGACAATTGATACTACCCGGATGACTTGTCAGATCATCACGAGAGGAGGGCCAGTGAAAAATCATTTAGCTGTTGCTACGGCTGGGAATCGAACCCAGACCTTCTGCGCGGCAGTTCATCGCACTAACAATCGCGCCACTGAGCTCGTCGTTTCTACTTACTCTGATTAAAAGGTTGCTGCTTTTATATGCGAACTATATCTGTTCATGTGATTGCAGCAAATCCGTTCGCAACGATTGATCCCTTGTAGCCAATTTTCTTCCACTCTTCCACATATCCGCTTAGACGTTGGCAATATCCAGCAACGTGACGTTGAATAGAATGAGCAAGGTTGCCATTAGCCATTAGATCAACCGCAACTGATGTGTGCCCCTCAAACATAAAACTTTGAAGAATGCCAACAGTTGCTCGCATCCAAGAAGTTGACATACAAGGAACGTCCGATATTGAAATCCTTGGCCGGACTCAACACTCTGAAATACACCAACTACAGAGGCATAGGTCTTCTCAACATCGCCTACAAGATCCTATCAGCTGTAATATATGAGCGCCTGAAACCACTCAACAACAACCTGATCGGACCTTTTTATTGTCTAAAACCACACTGAACACATCAACGTCCGATATTGAAATCCTTGGCCGGACTCAACGTAACGTCATAGTCCTGTTTGTTAGTATAGAGAAGGAAGCGGAAAAAGAAGTTTTAGCTGTAAATGAGGATAAGACTAAGTACATGCTGTCAATACGAATGGACACACAACATCGACGAATTGGACCGAATGTCACCATTTCAATTTGAGGTAGTTCGACATTTTTCCTCTATTAATTCTGTTCCTCTATTAATTCTGACAGCACAATCTTGTCAGAATTTGAACGAAGAATCAGACTTGCAAGCCGCTGTTTCTTCGGTCTGAGAAAGCAGATTAGTAGTAAAGCCGACAGTCAAAATACTAAGGAGATCATATACAAGACCTTGATCATCCCAGTCATGCTCTACTACGCTGCAGCATTCGTTCTGAGAAAAATTTCCTCTCCGCATTGGAAATTTAAGATGGCTAATGCATGTAGAGCGAATCAACGTACTGGTGTTCATTCGCTTAGTCTCACAGAGTCTTCGATCTTCAGCTAAACGTCGGACGCATTAGAGAAAGTCATATCCTTATGTGGCGCGCAGGAACCAACCTCAACCAACTTTAAGTGAGCAACTTTAGGCATTAAGCTAAGACTGGTCGAATTGGAGAGGCGCTTGTGGGTTGAAGACCAGGTTCATTCTGCACTATAGCGGCACTAAAGTAACTAAATATGGTGGCCATTGGAACGGACCGACTCCCGAAAAAATAAATACATCAGTATTTTATCACTACTAATTGAAAAGACAATTAAGCCAAAATTTTGCTTCAACATGATTTTAAGATAAAATTTAGGATTCGTCTTCAGTCCTTGAACAATTTTCATCTGTACATCTAATTCGTAGCTAATAGTAGATGATTTCCTGCACCAATCACATAAAAAGCATACAACTAAACCTTCTGGCCGTCAATCCACCGTTTGCTTCGGATCATCATGATTTGACCACAACCGTTCCGCTTGGGTTTGTCATGAGTGATTAATTGTTCATCACCAGTTACCATGTGCTCCAGAAATAAGTCGATTTTGTCAGCTGCGGTTCGCAGATGTAAATTCGGGCCAGGGTTTTTCGTAGATTTTTTTTTGTATCCAGCCTTATTAAAACCGTTCTGGACAATGGAGAAAGTGTTTACTTGAAGGTCATGCTTGAAGATTTCCATCATCTTATCGATATTACTGGCAGTCTTCACATCGAAATTATCGGAACGAAACCAAACCAAAAAACGTCAAAGCCAAAGATGATCAGGGAAATATCATAACTGAGACACAGTCGATGCTGAGGATATGGAAGAACCACTTCTGCAGACTTTTAAACGGCGATGACGAACAACATACCGAAGTCAGGCAGAACGAAGCATTCAATATTGGCAACGACAGCGAAAGCTGGCAACCACCCGACCAGAGTGAAGTGAGGGTAGCAATATCTAAACTGAAGCTTAATAAGGCTGCCGGAAATGGCGGCGTTCCCGCTGAGCACTATAAAGCCACCAACTCAGAAGCTAAATATTGTCGGAAGAAAGTATGCCTGAAGAACGGAACTTCAGCATCGTTTGCCCGATCCACAAAAAAGGAGACCCTCTTAGCTGCGCCAACTACAGTAGCATAAGTCTCCTCAACTTCGCCTACAAGATCCTATCTGCCGTAATATGTTACCGCCTGAAACCATCAACCTGATCGGCCCTTATCAGTTTGGTTTTAGGCCAGGAAAGTCCACAACCCATAAAATTTTCACACGCCGACAGATCCTGGAAATAACCCAAAAAGTCGAAATCGATATCACCACCTATTCATCGATTTCAAAGCCGCATACGATAGCATTTATAGAGACGAACCATACAGAGACATGCCTAGTTTTGGTATACCGCCCAAACACGTCCGTTTGTGTAGGATAACGATGGAGAATTCTCGCTGTTCCATCAAGGTCGGAAACCTCACAGACTCATTCGATAACAAAAATGGATTTAAGCAACGCGATGCGCTGTCATGTGATTTCTTCAATTGGAATCTTGAGAGGATTGTGCAACAATCCTGAGCCAACACCAGATGCACCATTTTCCAAAAATCGGTGCAACTACTAGCATACGCCGACGATATTGACATCATTGTTAGGAATCAACGGGATGTCATAGCCGCATATAGAGAAGGAAGTGGCAAAAATTGGTTCAGCAGTAAATGAGGGCAAAACTAAGTAACTCTATGCTGTCAACATGAAAGGACACACAACATCGACGAATTGGACAGAACGTCACCATTGACAGTTATAACTTTGAGGTAGCACGGGACTATGTTTATCTCGGTTCCGCTTATAACTCTGACAACAACATCTTCTCAGAAAATAAGCGAAGAATCAGTTTTGCTGTTTCTACGGGCTAAGAATGCAATTCAGTAGTAAAGTCCTCATTCGAACTACGAAGGAGATCCTATATAAGATCCTGATCATTCCAGTACAGCTCTACGGCGCGGCGCGGCGCTGAAGCATGGACCGTCCAAAAGCGGATGAAGAAATTCTTGGTCAATTCGAGAGGAAAATTCTTCAAAAATCTTCGTTCCCATTTGCGTTGAGGGGCTATGGAGATGAAGATTCAACCAAGAACTATACAAGCTGTACAGCGACATGCCCCTGGTAAAAAACTCCGCATTGGACGTTTAAGATTTCTAGGTCATGGACACCACTACTCCGGCCCGCAGAGTCTTCGATTTCCAGCCAGACGTCGGACGCAGTAGGGGAACTCTCGCCTTTTGTGGCGCGCACAAGTAGAAACTGACCTCAACCAACTTGGAGTGCGCAACTGATGACAGTTAGCTAAGGACCGGACTAATTGGAGAGGCATGTTGGTTGAGGCTTAGTAAGTAAGTAAGAACAGAATAGCCATTGGAAATTAACTACGGGAACAAAGAACGTGAAAGAACTTCAGGATGCATTGGGTAAAGCGGGTTTCGCAATGGTTGCTCAACAGAAATGCCCTGATAAACATCGGCACACAACATGGTTTGGGGTCTGGGAAAGGCGCTTGGGTTCAATAAAATAAAATAAATATCGGATCCTGCCTCGGTATAAAGTTCGAGAAGAAACATTGCTGAGTGTACTTGACCAAGTTGAAAATATTATAAGTCGGGAATGATCTGCCCTTTCCTTCTGGCACATCGAATGGATATAATCCGTCATGCAACCCGCACATGATTGATGTCATAAGAAACATTAGAAGCATTAGAAACACTCCCCAACCCCCACAGACGGAAAATTGATTCAGAAAAGAAAAGCCGAGCTATGCAGGGAACCTTATTCTAACAGTCGATGAACTTTTTCCAAGAAATTGTTTCCCATGTAAGGGATGATAATTGACGATTTAGTTGCTGATGACGGGCTGGTGAGAGTAGAGACTGTGCAGACTTTAGAAGGAGTCAGCCTGCAGCTAAGCTTACCGTTCTAGATGTTGCATGCGACGGTTAACGTAATGCTGGAATGAAGAATTCAGTCCCGTTAACGGGGGGAGTATCTTATAGCTTTCCTATAGACCACCTATCAGTTTAAATAACACCTATGATAGTAAATCGGTACCATCGATTTATCCGTAAAAAATTATTACTCGAGATTTTAATCAAGGCAAACATTACGATGATGTAGAAGTCAGAAAAAATGAGTCTCGCAATACGTCATTTTATTGATCCATAAGCCAGATGAAGCTAATTAAGGCTCATGGCTGGTGAGAGTAGAGACTGTGCAGACTTTAGAAGGAGTCAGCCTGCAGCTAAGCTTACTGTTCTAGATTTTGCATGCGACGGTAAACGTAATGCTGGAATGAAGAATTCAGCCCCGTTAACGGGGGGAGTATCTTATAGCTTTCCTATAGACCACCTATCAGTTTAACCAACACCTATGATAGTAAATCGGTACCATCGATTTATCCGTAAAAAAATTATTACTCGAGATTTTAATCAAGGCAAACATTACGATGATGTAGAAGTCAGAAAAAATGAGTCTCGCAATACGTCATTTGATTGATCCATAAGCCAGATGAAGCTAATTAAGGCTCATGGCTTCCCACCTTACTGCTGCTTTTATCCAATACCTGTAGCTATTGTTAGTTCGTTGAGAATCGCTTAAATTTACCCACACCGATTAATAACATTAAACAAAATTGTATCGAGTAACTCTAGCCTCTTTGCCTCTCTTTGAATTCTAAGAATTTGAATCCCAATTTTGTTCCAAATAAAGGCCAAGCCAAATTTGCTTTTACGATGGATTATTGTCTTTAGAAAGAACCTTGTGAAACTTTTTTCCAAAGTAAGTAATCCTTTCAAAGCAAAATCAAGAGGATGCCACTTGCCAGAAGGTACACACACCATGTCTCTACGGCTTTTTGAAAACATACGAATTATGAACTTTGCCTGAAATTAGATAGGCACACACATGTTGTCCCGTATCCGTACTCTTACATCACACGAAGATATTTTAGACGCAATCTTTGGCATCGCCCGCATCCTCAACAGGAAAACTTTTATCCGTACGAAGATTTTCTTTTCAAACATTTCAATTGGGTATCCTTGCGAGTTGGTATACTCCTGTTCCAACTCGTAGTAAACAATATAATGTGAGCGAGTCCTCCTTGACACTTGTGATAAGTTCTTCGGGAGTGGGATCAAAGTGGTAACGTTCGATTGTGCATCTCTTGTTCTAGCAAAGGACAAGATAAACATGGTGGCCTTCACAGCTCATGTTTTCAAGGATTATGCACAAATTTATGGCACTAATTTTTCGCAGCAAAGTATAAAGTTTTGTTTGAGTTTACATGCCCTGAGTGTGCGACTACTGAAGGGCAGGATAGCTGCTATCGTTTGGTCGATTTCAATACGATATGGCTAGTGTTAAGTTTTCCTTGCAAGACGAACATTTTTTTTTTGATGAGATAAGGCCCAGCGTTGAGAGGATGCGATATGAAAATATTTTTCTTTGGTAGCAAATCGCAACCATAAGGGAATTTAACGGACAACCTGAGCTAAGTAATAAATTCTATGATGAACATTCGGCGGGGCAGGAAGTCTTTCAAAACTTTAAGTGCTGCAATAAATTTTGAAAGTTGTACACCAGTTGAAAGGTCAGGCATTTTAATGTGAGAAGTGAATCTGACGTGGGTAAAATTGGTGAAGGTGTTGTGAAAATATATGCCTTTGAACTGGTGTATAGGACGAAACAGCATTTAGTTAACTAAGCTAATGTAGGTTCCTTTTTTTATGATGGTGTGTATGAAATCGCTTTGTTTCCATGCATGTGTCTATGATACAAAGCTTTAATCATAGGAAGGGTCGTAGGTGATCAGCAAGTATAATAGTTTAGCTTTCAGCCTAAATAAAAGCACATCTGAGGTAAGATTTCTGTTGTATTTCACCAATTTGCATGTAAAAATCTAAAAGCCTACGAAAGTTATTAATAGGTAACATCCAAGGTCATTCTTGACATATATGATAAAAAGTAGTCTAATTGTTTGTTTGCCTTTCCGTTTGTGACCTGTGGTTTTCATAAAATATAAAAATAATTTACCTTCTGGTAAATCTAGGTATTAACATGGCTATCGTACGTAACATACAAATACGGAGTCGATGATATGGCTCAACCAATATGCCTCTCGAATTAGGTTACTTATTTGCTAGGTGCCTCCAATTGCAAGCTGAGAATTTCTTGAGATAATCAGTTTTCACTTAAAGGCGGCACATTAGATGAAGTATTTCTTTTCTGCATCTTCCAGCTAGTCTGAAATCGAAAACTCTTGTTCTGGAGTACTGCTGTACAGTCTCTTTCCCTAAGCCAATTTATACATACAATACAGAGTCGCAGTACATTGTATCTGTCTTAGCCATCTAGAACGACTAGTATAGAGCCGCTGTTCATATGGTTTTATTTTTGGTTGAATCTTCTTCTCCATAATTAAATTGGGCCAACGAATTAGAGGAGGACTAGCGTGCGCAAGATCTAATACAGGACCTCGTTCATGTTCGGGTGAGTGCTTATTACTAAATTGGTTGCTTAGCAAGAAGAAACATCGGTCATCAAGTGTCAGTCATCGTTTGATTTCTGAGGTAAACAATCTTCTCCATGCTAGCAAAAGTGGGATGAAATTTTGGTTGGTTCAAACGTATGCTGTAGTTGCACAGAAAGGTTATTGTCCTGGTGATGGCTCTAGAAGTTTTAACAAACTTCTGAAGAGCAATATTGAAAAAAATCGGATGACAACGGATACCCTTGCCTTAATCATATCTTGAAAGTGACATTGATGTCTCCTTTGATGGAACATCGATATTTTCCATTATCTCACACTATACATGAATCTGTATAGTTCGTATATAATAACTGCAACTGCAACATAACCTAATTAGCTGCACGCGATGCGCGTGCGCACTTAGATCATTAAGGTCATTCATATTCAGATGGAGCGCTTCTGGTTATAATTTGGCCAGAGTTGCCTTGATATTTTACACGTTCTGCCAATTATTCATCTGCGGTTTGCTTTCTTGTAATTGTTCTCTAATTTACATGTAGTGATGGGCATACCTAATATATCTACTGGAGGTAGAATATCAAGGGAAGTGCCCTGTCTGGCAAGCTCATCCGCCTTGCAGTTCCTTGCAGAAACATCTCTGTAGCACGGCACCTAGAATAAGTGATGGTGAAATACTCTGCCATCTCATTAAGAGATAGTCGGCATCCGTGGGATGATTTCGATTTGGCTGTCGCTGACGATGTTAATATACTTCGTAAATATTACATTCCTTTTCAGCCTGGACAAAGCCTCTTTAGTTGTCACGATTTCCCCTTGGAAAACACTACAATGAACGGGAAGGTGAAAGGATATACTTAGGCTAAGCACGTCAGAGAAAACACCTCCACCCACTCCATATTCTGTTTAAAACCCATCCATATAGATGTGAATCGAGCTGATGGTTCCGATCGAATCCGAATCCCACCCAAGGCGACTGGCAATGGTTGTCCTGAAATTATGCTCTAAACTGAGTCTTGTAGTGGTGTTGTCGGTGTTTGATATAATGTTAAGGTGATAATACAGTTATCGATAAGAAAACTTTAATCAGAGTGACAAATATAATTTGGTGCTGCATCTTCTGCTTCTTTGCCAAAATGTATACCAAACATTTTTCTTTTAAATTGTAGGATTAAAGAAAAAAAAAGTTAGTCGGGCAAACATAAAAATGTCAGCATTTGAGACACAAATTTTGAATTAAAAGGGAACGCTAACTTTCCCGATGACATACAATTTTTAGATACAACACAGGAAGTTTTTAAATCCCTTTTTACTAACGATTTAATAAATATGATCGTGCAGCAATCAAACTTGAAGTCTCCTTAAGATAATATCAATAAGCCTGTTAGTAGCACGAAAAATTAAATCAAACAATTCATTGGTATTGTTCGAATCAACCAGAATGTATTGGGCAAAGTATGTTGGTCAACCCTTAGTCTATCAAGCCATGACATGCAACAGATTAGAGGTTATAAAAAAAATGTACACTTGAATAACAATGAACACTTCAAGCTTCGTGGAACAGATGGTCATGATAAGCATTTTAAAATCAGACCCCTTCTGGACAAAATTTCGTGAACGTTTGCTTTTGGGGCCCAAAGAAACATATTTATCGCTGGATGAGCAAATAATACCAACCAAATACCAATATACTGAAGCAATACAACCCTGCAAAACCTCATAAATGGGGATTTTAATCAAACTTAGATTTTGAAATAAAAGCCGGATTAATCTACTTGTAACTGATTTCTTTAGACTTTATTTTCTCGCGTCTCCTTCTCATCAATCGAAAAACAACAACGGTGGCTTCCGCCTTCTCTAACCAGGGTGCCAACTTAACAATTTTTATATCTTATCCGAAAAGAATGCAGAGGGCGCTTGGTCAACAAGAGGGAAACATAACAAGTTGTTTCTAAGGAACTGCAGAGGGCGTATAGTTCATAAAAATAATAATATTACATACAATGATTACAGGATATAAAAATCATGTTTTGAGTGACATCATAGGCTTCAGCTATGATTTTGACATTACTGCGGGAGATCAAAGCAATTGCTTTCCATTAGATGCACCTTCTCTTGGTGTCAGTTCAAATGTAGTAACAACTGTACCCAAGCTTCAAAAATATAAAATTTTGGTCTGATAATTGGTTCAAAAGTTCGATGCTTCAAGATAATTTATTTGAAAATGGTTTGCTACCATTGGGAACAGTAAGACTTAACCGTGTGCCGAACTCGAAAATGCCTACTGAAAAAGAGTTGAAAAAAGGAGGACGCGGAAGCATGGCAGAAAAAACAGCAATCCTAGATGGTGCTATACTAAGCTTTTATGGTATGATAATAAGGTGATCAATATGCTCTCAGCTTACGTTGCAAGTGGACCTAAAACAATAAAAAAAAAAACGATATTCCCGTGGAGAAAAAAAAAATACATGGATGTGTATTCTCCGATAGCTGTAGATATTTACAACATGCATATGGGAGGTGTAGACTTGCTTGGTTCCATGCATGGCTATTATAGAAATCATCTCCGTTCCTGCCAATAGAACACACGAATTTCCATTTCGTAGATATGAGTCTTGTAAATGCTTGGGTACTTTGGTGCCGAATCCACGAAAACGAATACATGCCGCTGTTCACTTTCAAACTTACAGTTTCCGAACATTTGCGTAAATCAGGAGAGGTTTTCATTATGGCCCGAGAACGTGGTCGTCCGACCGGAACACCGACCTCCAGTTCTGCAATAATAAGTCGAGCAGTTACTCCACACAGCTTGTCGTATGCCCCGGAAAAATCCATACGGTCATCAAGACCTACCTCTTGATATGGTACGATCAGACTGCTTGGATCATTACCCAGAATGCAAGAATTCTCCAACAATAATTTCCGCCTTAGTCACATAATTTCCGCCTTAGTCTTGAATTCATACGAAGCCAAATATGAACCTTTTGGTTTTTTTTTTGTCGTACGAAGCCATAAACGGATTGTTTATAAAATAAAAAAATAAAAACATTTAATATTTTTTCTAATATGACTTACTTAATAAAGTCTTTAAAGAGAAGTTTTCATAAAAAAAAAATGTTTTCTACCCCTTTAAAATTCATGCAATTAATTCATAACAAGATTGGAAAGCTATTGCAAAGCACAATGCCTTACATAGAGCGCTGGCTGCAATTTACCTAGGCAATTATTATTCATTACTAGATTGAGCGCCGCAGCTGCCCTTTCATCCGCCACAATATTTATTCAAAGTATCTTAAGGGTCGAGGTTAATTTTGAATAAAACACAAATAATTTATGAAATTTTTGTCATTTCTTCTTATTATGATAATATTGGTTTGTTTGAATTATGAATGGAACAAAATATCAGTCAAATGGCCGCCGCGACCTCCGTGGCACACCTCCATCCGATGGTCCAAATTTTCGATGACGGTGAGGCCTAATTGAGGTTCTATGCCATAAATGTGCCGAATTATCTCATCCTTTAGCTCTTGAATTGTTGCTGGCTTATTGACGTACACCTATTCTTTCAAATAACCACAAAGAAAGAAGTCTAACGGTGTCAAATCACATGATCTTGGCGGCCAATTGACATCGCCACCACGTGAAATAACACGGCCATTGAATTTTTCGCTCAAAACAGCCACTATTTTGTTAGCTATGTGGCAATTGGCACCATTCGGATGGAACAACATATATTCCACATCCATATCCAATTCTGGGCATAAAAAGTTCGTTATCTTCTCACGATAGTGAACACCATTCACAGTAACTGCCTGAACGTCATCATTCTGGAAAAACTACGACCAGATGATGCCGTCAGCCCATAAACCGCACGAAACAGTCACTCTTTGTGGGTACATTGGTTGACAATCACTTTTGGATTATCATTCGCCCAAATGCGGAAATTCTGCTTATTGGCGAATCCACTGAGGTGACAATGTGCCTCACCACTGAAGATGATTTTCTTCGTAAATTGATCATCCACTGTTGCCATTTCTTGCCACCATTCTGACCATAGACGGCGCTTAAAATGTTCAAGGGGCTTTAGTTTTTGAGTCAATTGCACCTTGCAAGCGTGTAAATGCAAGTCTTAATGCATATTGTTCATCAATAACGAGCGTGAGAGACTTTGAAGTCGACTGCTCTTCAACCACACTATCGCGAACAGCAGCAATATTTTCTGCATCACGAGCTGTACGAGTATTTTCACCTCTCCTGCAGACCCGGTTTGCTCAAATTTTTGCACGATTTTTCCGATTGTACGCACATTTGGACGATCGAATTGACCGAAAAAAATCACGAAGTGCCCGATATGCATTTTGATTTGAACGCCAATTTTCATAACAAGCCTGAATAACTTTAACGCATTTTTCGATTTTGTGTCTTCCCATGGTTCAAATTGCGTTAGTCTGGAATTGAGAAATGTCAATTGAAATGCTGAAAAACGCTTGACGTTTAGGTGTAATTCACATACAACATCGGCCCTTAAAATGTAACCACCCGTTATAATATGTAGTTGAAATTCTTATATGAGCTGTTGTTCGAATATGTCAGAGCATCTTATGCAGATTTTGCAAATGATTGTGCTGTCGTCTAGGAAAAGGAAGTGAAAAGCTGCAAGATGTCTAGAAAAAAATCTTGCAGCAACAAAAAAATGTCCTATTATACTTCTCCAATCCTTAAAGTTTCAACTAGATATTACAAAAATTGAAGAATTTTGTTTGTTTTTTTAATCGAACTTATTGCTTTCCGCTGTTCATAAAAAGCCTAGATTCGTCCGCATTAATTAGCTTTATACTGCAGTTTGGTCTGTGGTGCATAATACCTTAAGCATTGCGCCAACCAACCACATCAACCTCAATAACAACAATCAATTTAACACCCCTCACGATATGGTAATCGAACGTCAGAATTTACGATGAGGTGAAACATTTAAATGAGTTTACATTCACACGCCTGATTGGTCGTCCATCGATACCTGAAATTACTTCCTTATGACCTGCTCTCGTTTTGCTGGCTTCGCGCGTCCTTTAATATTAAATCACGCAACTAATTACTATAATTTACCCCGTGTAGCCCCGGGCGTCGGGGTTACATCTTTACACCTTGAAACCTTCATAAGCAGGTATCATCTCGATCCGTGCCAGCACGGCAGTGTGTAGAACGCGCTTTGCACCAGTATGCTGTGGCAGCTTCTTAATCCTTGTCATGGATGAATCGTTTAGTGTTACCACCAACCAATTATACTTAGCCGGATCGAGGTGTGTATGTGTGAGGGGGGTATAAGTGTCGACATTATATATGAGTGGCCCACTAAAACACGGATGCAGCAGCTAATTAAGGCAAATAATTTAAATCTTTTCGGCAGTACTGCAGCGACAGAGAATGAAAATCCGGCACACACAAAAATGAAGACCAAGCTTAATGGGGGTGTAATTAGCCTCGGTGATTAAGTGCTTCGAATGTTTTTTTTTTTTAAGTAGGTGCAAGTGGTAATGCGGCTCTTGGAATTATAGAAGTGTACTGACAAAGATTAGAGTTATTCATGAGCTAGGTTCTCATGTGCTTATAAAGGTTGAGTGGAGGAAGTATAAAGAAAATTTCGTGTCAGAAAGTTGATTTTGACCTACAGACGAAAAGGGAGTGTTCCTGGGAATTTGTTGAATCTAATTTCAATTATTTATAGAGCGTCCTGCAAAAAGGTAATTTATTTCCATCGGCATACATTTCAGAATTGCGGATTGATTCATGTCAAGTGTTTTAACTTTGATCACACTAGAATTGTGTTTATTGAACCTTCCTGTGGTAACCATCGCACACTAGTCTCACCGAACCGAATGTGACTTGCTAATGCTATATATAGGAACAAGTTTTCCGAGCTGTCCGACAGTTAAAATAAAGGCCAAAAGCAACGAACAGCTTCGGAAGTGATGGATTTTGTTGTAAGAACATATAATATGGCTTGGTTGGTGAAAATTAAGCCACTTTAACAAATCTTAGAACTCAAAAATGAGAAAAAATATCAATTTTATAAATTATAGAGACTAACAACATAAAATAACATTATGGGGGTATGAAAGAAATAAGAATGGCTGGATAAGGAAGTACGATAATGTCGTCTCGCAGTCATAGTCGTCGTAGCAACTGTAAAAAAAGACTGGCATGCATTTTAACTTTCTCTTACAAAGAGAACAATTTTTTTTGTGGACATTTTCGACCCTTAGATTTTGATTGATTCTAACATTTCGATGATTGCGGAATTCAAAAAAGTGTTTTTCGGAATTCCGATCGTCGGTTTCGGTCCATCTGTCCGTACACGTCTCTCCAGCATAAACGACTTGACCAATTTTCTTCAAACTTCGTATCCAGCATTTTTTGATCATAATGAGGGCTCAGTGGCCTTTCGGATTCGTCATAAAACAGGAGGTCCCGTGCTAAGAAGTACACACGCACACATGAATGGTTGTGAGAAAAAAGCTAGGACCTAGGGTACTTACGAGCCTGTTGCGCCATAAATTTATTTTATTTTTTTTTATTTAATTCTAGGCCATTTTTTGTGTGCTTTTAGCCATGATATTACCGTTACCTGCCATACAAAAATTAAACATAACCTCAATTTTCTCGAAAATGGCTCCAACGATTTTAATTAAATTTCAAATATATGATAAGCAGATTAGTTCCAACTAAACTGCGTACCTAGTTTTTTTTTCGGAAAATCCACATAACGGATTTTTGCATATATGCCATTTTATTAAAATTGCCAATTTCTAGCAAACCATTTGGCCACTACTATAACTGTTTTCATGGCCCAATTATCCCCAAACGCAATTTTCAGTTTTGGCCAATAACGGAAAATTCGCATGGAGGTGTGGTAAAACACCGCCCCTTTTCATTATGGAGCCTACAAATAACGCAGTCCGGGAAATGAAGTTACAAAGTCAACAAGGTAAGTTATTAGCAGCAACACAAAGTAAATTTTCCCATAGATCATTATTGAACACATTGTTTATACCCTATCCTATAGGGGTATTATTATCGCTCGCTGAGTCGATTAAGCCATGTCTGTCTGTCCGTCCGTCCGTCTGTAGGCAACCGGCTTATGGGCCGGCGCACTGCCACGCCTCCTTTTTAGAAAAACGCAGTCTTAGGCCATAGCGTTAGAGATTTTGAAAAATCGTCTGATCAGGATATCTAGACAATCCAAATGTCTATATTTCGTCTCTGCAAAGTTTCTGCCACGCCCAGTGTTTGGGGCGTTTTCAGTTAAATACGTTTTTCGGTAAAATTTAAAATATTTTGAAAAAAAATTTCATGCAAAATAATTGGTTTTGGTAATGTAAACATTTCTTCCATACATCGTTTTTACCCACGCCCACTTTTTGGAGATGTTTTCATACAAAAACCATTTCTATACCATACACCATACCATATGCTGGAGAAAAGCGTTGTTTTTGGTCGAACATACAAGGTTTTGTTAAACTGTCTGAACAATATTTTGCGACAATTTCAAATTAAATATATCTTTCCCATAAAATCCACTTTAAAGGGATATTGATTTTAAGGATGGGATGGGATAGGGTATAAAACGATCCACACAGTAGATTGTAGCCTTTTCAAATGTATTTTAAACGTCTTTATTAAATATAAAGAGTATCTGACTACATAATGCTGCCAAACATCCGTTAATACTGTTTAAAAAACTTCTTCATTTAGAAAAAGAGCCTGACTTCATCGCCTTATCGAATAAAATTTATTCTTTTATTATTTCCACATATAGAGGGTTTGTATTGGCCCATTGTAAGGATTTTACAGTAAACTGGCCTAATTCGTCGGAGACCGCTTAGTAACGAATGAACCAAACTTTGCTTTACAGCGGCTTCCTCCCAGGTGCCGAGGACGCGCTTATTAGAAACCCCACCCCAAAATGAGCCAAAAAGGCACAGAACGTCTAAGCTACAAAAGTCATATATTGCGACATAACTACTTAGTGGCTGTTGAAACTTATCGGGTTTTTCATCAGGAACGCTACAAAATTTGATCGACAGGGACAGCAAACGACGCCATATTTCTTGCCGATCTTTCGACATTTCTCTTCAGTAACGTTCGCCATTTCATGATAGAAAGATATACGATCCAACAACGAGTCGAAATTATTAAAATTTACAACCGAAATTCGGAGTCAGTGGCCTCAACGTTAAGAGCGCTACGTCCAATTTATGGTCGTCATAATCGTCCTAGCAGATCAACAATTGAGCGTCTAGTGGAAAAATTTGAATCCACAGGCACATTACAAAATGTTCCCGTGCCAGTGAGACAAAGAAGTGCCCGTAGTATCGAGAATATTGCTGCCGCTGAGGCTTCAGTTGAAGAAAGCCCAAATGTGTCTCTCACACGTCGTTCTCAAGCGTTGGGCATCTCTGTGACGTCTTTGTGGTGAATTTTGCGAAAAGATCTGGGCCTACATCCTTACAAGAATTAATAGACGCAAGAATTGGGCTGAGCAACAACATGAAAATGATTCGGATTTTCATCGAAAAATCATCTTCAGCGATGAGGCTCATTTCTGGCTGAATGGCTTCGTCAATAAATAAAATATGCTGTATTGGTCAGGCAGCAATCCACACGTACTCCATGAGTCATCATTGCATCCCGAAAAAATTACGGTTTGGTGTGGTTAATGGGCCGGCGGCGTCATTGGGCCGTACTTTTTCCGTGATGATCAAGTACGGCACGCGGTTGTGAATGGGAATCGCTACCGTTCAATGATAACCGAATATTTTTGCCCCAATTGGATGATATGGACTTGGAGGACATGTGGTTCCAACAGGACAGCGCCACAAGCCACACAGCGAATGCCACAATCAATTTATTGGAAACCAAGTTTGGAGAACGTGTTATCTCACGAAATGGTCCAGTCGCTTGGCCGTCTCGGTCATGCAATTTGACACCATTAGACTATTTCCTGTGGAGCTACGTCAAGTCTATGGTCTATGCCAACAAGCCAGCGACGATTGATGAACTTCGTACGAATTTCGAACGTGAAATTACAGCGGTATCGGCCGATTTATGCTTGAAAACCGTCGAAAATTGGGTTCAGCGTCTGGACTTCTGCAAGCGTGCCCGTGGTGGCCATGCAAAAGAGATCGAGTTCCATACATAATGGCATTGAACATACTTTCACAGGAACAAAGAATTTCATTGATATTCAAAACCGTTTTTGTTTTATTTAAAAAAAGCTTTTTTAGCGCTCTTATTGAATAACCCTTACTGCATGAGGGGTCGCCTTAAAGAATCTGTTAACATGTATATTTTGATATTGATTACGGTTAATTGTTTTAAATTATCAACTTTGAAGACTCAAAATTTTATCGATTTGTGTTTTTGATACTTTTACTCATGACAATATTTCATATATGGATGTCAGGATGCTGTGGGCTCAGTGGTGGGTGCGATGAACTGCAGGGCAGAGGGTATGGGTTCTAGCGAGCCTCTTGCCCCAACAATTTGTTTTTTTTTTTTATAGTCAGGATGCTGTAACTTACTTTTGGATATCTACAGTAGTGTATCTCTCGAGATACGATCGCAATCGGTGTATGTTTTGGTGGCATAGTGATAATCTATGCTGATTTCCAAGTATTATAAGCTTTCAACTTTTTGGATCAGATCTCCTCTTCTTGCTGTGGATCTTCTTTATTGCGGTAGAGGTTTGTTGCTGCTGTTGCTTTATTTGGAGTACGTATATGTTGTTATCATCCTCATTGATTGTTGAAGTTGCGTTGTCAAACAATAGCAGAGTCACCTAAATATGCGAATGTCGTATTTTTCTCAAACACAAGCATAAACTCTTGAGTAAACAGAATGAACAGCATTGGGTCCAATTATGGACCTTAAATTACATCATAATGGCTCTGTTCTACTGCTAGTTACGTTCACTTATACGGCTCTAGGCAACATAAGGGCAGGGGTCGTTCGCGTTTAAGTTAAGCGACCTTTAAGCTAAGTTGCGTACATTTGAAAATCCATTAACGATAACAATTTTGTACCTAAGTAATACTTAGAGGTGACGTAAAATTTGGCACAACCCCTAAAATGCATTTTAGGCTGATGAAGTTGAAATTTGACTTCCATAGCTGCTTATAGGAATCATTGGTAAATTCCGTTTCATTTCGGTGAAACGACTAACAATTCTTCACAAAATAAAAGTATGATTAACAATTAAAATATTTTTGAATAATCGTGTTCTAAAATTCTTAAGCTTTGTTTTGACACCAACTGGCTGTTGATTGATCTTATAAAAAAGCCGCAGGAAGTAAAAAAAAAAACTTTCCAACGGTGGTTTTTAATGATAGCTATAACTTAACCCTTAGAAACAAGTACTCAATGAAGATTTATCTCTTTTACTTCTTTGAATTATGGTTTCATGTATTCTAGCTGGGCTAACCGGCTCCACCTTTTGTTATTATGATTACATTATGCCAGCTGTACAATGCTCGTTTTCTATGAAAGGACTCATCGAATAGCTAAGTGTCTAGTCTACAAATGTTTTTTTTTTCAAATCAAAGCCATTTTCCATTTAAACGAGTCGTTTAAAATTCGGATAAAGATCCTCAGTTTGATATTCCTGGTGAACATCAAGGTTAAATAACAGCTTTAACTGCATGACGTATCTCTGCCTTTCATTGTTTTCTCAGCAGCTTAATTTTAATGATGTTCATGTACAAATAAAAACACTTACAACGTGCCAAGTGTATATTCTTGTCAAAGAATGTCTCAAAATGAACTTAATAACCAAAAAGTAATTCAAATGGTTTCCATCGTCACTTAAACAGGTGTACATTCAAACATATCAATAGGGGCACACATTGATACATATATTCCTTATAAAGGTCGTTTACAGTGAAGTGCTTCCATGAAAACCTACATTTGATTAAATGAAATAAGAAGTTCTTGCTCAAGACACAAAAATGTTTCACGTATCTCCACTGAAATCATTTAAGGACGATGATAATATTTTAAGTCGGTGTCTTACCAACCGTTGTCAAGCCGACTGGAAAGTCAATGACATGTGTAACGTGATTATGAATGAATACTTTTATCCTTATATGTGTCGATTTGAGTGATTTAAAAAGGTCGACTATTAAAACGACGAACATTAAGAAATTTTGTTGAAAAGTAACGGTTTTCGCGCGTTCGGAAATCAAGGTTTATTAATGCATTCTTATAAAAAAAAACATATGAGAAGGTTACAATCTACAATGCAGATACCCTATCCAATTCCATCCTTAAAATGAATGTCCCCAAAAATTAGACGTGATTTAAAACTGACTGGGAATGAAATTAAGAAAATTACATTGTCAATACACCCTGTTCCGATATTATCTTCAATATTTTTTGGTTCGACAAAAAACGACGTTTTTCTATGGCATAACCTATGAGGTAGGGTATACAAATGGTTATTGTAAGAAAAAGGCCCCAAAAAGTGGGCGTGGGTTAAAATGCTCTAAAGACGAAATGTTTATATTGACATTATGGAAGTATTTGCATCGACTTTTTTTTCTATTTTTTTTTTAATTTTTACCGAAAAATGTTTTTTAGCTAAAATCGTCCACAAAAATAGGCGTGGCAGCAAAATTTGATTGGACGAAATATAGATATTGAAATTGTCTAATTATGTTGCTCAGACAATTTTTCAAAATTCCGAAACGTTTGGCCAAAAACATCAAAACATCCGTTTGGCACGGATTTCCAAGGATTCTATGTACGAAATCTCATTATTCTTTTTCAAAATTTAAGGCCCAAAAATCGTTGCCGAACAGTAAGATGGACGGACGGACAGAAAATTTCACCAAAACTAATGTTGTGGAATGGTTTCAAAAATTCAATTTTACAAAACAGCTTGCGAGAAATCGACAATTTATATGGCCTAAATGCAAGAATCCGTTACATGAATTTTCTCGAAAATCGTAAGGACGTTTTTGAAAATATTGAGGTTATGTATAATTTTTATATGGCAGGCACACTAAGTAACATGGCTAAAATCAACAAAAAAAATTGACCTAGAATTATGACCAAAACTAACTTGAGTACGTATTTTTCAGAAAAGAAGTTTAGGCTGGGGCGACAATTACGATCAACGACCCGACGCACGCACGGAGGAAAATTATGGGTGCTTGTACGACCTTATGGACGAAATATATAAGAGCCTTTACGATGTTAAAATCGTGCTGGGGAATACTACGGAAACGAGAAAATCTTAAGCAGAATTTTCGAAAAAAAAAACACATACATGACACAACCTTTGGTCATGGAATATAGACTTCGCTGAGTAATGTGAAATGGCGGTCTCCAGACCAAAGAAGGGGCAAACAGGGCAATTTTACTGAGCACATTGCAACAGAAAAGAGGCACCCTTCCTGTATTTTGGATTTCGAGCTGCAATATCTACTCCTACCATAAGTGCGTTGCTGGTATCCATCACGCAACAACAAAACGTGAAATACTATACAAAAAAGAGCTTTTACAGAACGCGTATGTCCTAATCTTTCGACTAATACCATGCCACCGTCATCTAACGCCAAAGATCAAAAGCCGATCTCATATTATTCGATTACGTCCACCCACCAGCTAGAAACGTTGGTTTGACGAAAAGGCCGGCGTTTGATCTCAGCCAATAATCAGGCCTATTAATCAAAGTTGTTTACGTGGACAAGAGCTGTTGAACAAGCTCATTGAAAGCTTCCAAAGGAACGGATATGACAATTATATGGGCTTTTGAGAGATACAAGGCGGGGACAACAATAGAGTCGTTTCAGTTCGAATGCTTAAGCTTACGTCTAAACTGAATTTCGTCGAAATAGGTAGAAAACGAGTAGTGGGAGGATGATTGGGTCGTACGCAAATTTCTCTTTCATAGCGAGTTCATTTGAAGTTTTTAATAATTTGTCTTAAAAGATAAAAATAATTTCGAAATCTGATTATACGAACGTTTATTCCGTAATTGAAAGTAATCGGTGTCCATGTTAGTAATAATGCTTTTCCGTTCTTGGCCATAACTGAAAATTCCATTTAGAGATAATTGGGCCAAAACCATTATATGGAACTCATGAAAACAGTAATAGTAGTATACAAATTAAATTTCATTCAATTTGGAAAAAAAAGTTTGCGAGAAATTGACAATAAATGAAAAAATCCGTTATATGGACTTTCTCGAAAAAAAATGGATACGGAATTAATTTCCTGATAGTATATGAAGTTTAATCAAAATCGTTGGAGCGCCGTTTTGGAGAAAATTGATGTTATGTATGATTTCCATATGGCAGGTACCAGTAATAACATGGCTAAAAGAAAACAAAAAAATGGCCTAATCTTACGACCAAAAGCACGCTGGGTACGAAGTTTGAAGAAAATCGGTCAAGTCGTTAAGGCTGGAGCGACGTGACAGACGAACCGACGGACGGAATTCCAAAAACCACTTTTTTGAGTTCCGCTATTAACGTAATGTTAGAATCAATCAAAATCTCGAGGCCGAAAATTTTTACGAAAACAATATCTTTCTCCTCATAAGGGAAAGTTAAAAACCGAGCTAGAATCAGGCTCGATGCTGTGAATATGGAAGAACAACGTCTGCAGATTCCATTTGGGCTAAAAAAAACCCCTTAATATTAGCGAAAAAAAACTGTACTTCCTATCGAGCTAAATGTAGTTTGTGGAGATAATTTGCTTAGCAAAATTTACTAACAAATTAGTAGCATTTTCTAGGACGGAAGAATGCCTGAAGAATGGAAACTCAGCAGTGTTTTACAGATTTCCAAAAAGGGGGTTCAGTCCGCTACTGTATCAAGTTCGGAAACTGCCTTACCTCCCCACATTCGCTAATGAAAAGGCTTTAGGCAAGTCGATGCACTCTCATCTAACTTCTTTAATCTGATTCTTGGGAGTATTGTGCAAAACTCCAGAACCAACACCAGGCATAATATTAAAAAATTCGGTGGGTAAGACATATGACACCCAACAATGACGGATTGGACAGAACGTAACCATTGACAGATATAACTTTGAATTAGTACGAGATTTTGTATACCTCGGTTCCTCTATAAACTTTGACAATAGTATCTCGTCAGAAATTAAACGAAGAATTACTTTTCTTCTTCAGGCTAAGGAGGTAATTTAGTAGAAAAGCCCTCTCGACTTACTAAAAAGATAATACGCCAGACCCTGATCATTCCAGTCCTGCTCTATGGCGCTAAAGTACAGACCGTTGATTCGAGAGAAAAATTCTTCGAAAATTCTTCGGTCCCGTTTGCGTTGACGGGGTGTGGAGGCGAAGATTCAACCATGACCTATACGTACTGTACATTGACAGTACACGTTTGAGGCGGTTATGACCTGTAGAGGAATGGGCACTTATAGTATAGTATATCAGTATAGCAGTCTTCAATTTCAAGCCAGACGTCGGCCGCATCAGATGAAGACTTCGCCTTAAATGGCGCGTACACAGGTTCATTCCGGACTTAAGTAAATGAGTGAGAAGTTAACCTAAAGCACATTTTTCTATCTGGTTTTTCAACAGGGACGCTACAAAAGTTGAGCCTCAGGGACAGCAAACGACGCCATATTTCTTGCCGCTCTTTTGACATTTCTCTTCAGTAAGGTTCGCCATTTCATGATGGAAAGATATACGATCCAACAACGTGTCGAAGTTATTAAAATTTACAACCGAAATTCCGAGTAAGTGGCCTCAACGTTAAGAGCGCTACGTCCAATTTATGGTCGTCATAATCGTCTTAGCAGATCAACAATTGAGCGTCTAGTGGAAAAATTTGAATCCACAGGCACATTACAAAATGTTCCCGTGCCAGTGAGACAAAGAAGTGCCCGTAGTATCGAGAATATTGCTGCCGCTAAGGCTTCAGTTGAAGAAAGCCCAAATGTGTCTCTCACACGTCGTTCTCAAGCGTTGGGCATCTCTGTGACGTCTTTGTGGTGAATTTTGCGAAAAGATCTTGGCCTACATCCTTACAAGAATTAATTGACGCAAGAATTGGGCTGAGCAACAACTTGAAAATGATTCGGATTTTCATCGAAAAATCATCTTCAGCGATGAGGCTCATTTCTGGCTGAATGGCTTTGTCAATAAACAAAATATGCGGTATTGGTCAGGCAGCAATCCACACGTACTCCATGAGTCATCATTTCATCCCGAAAAAATTACGGTTTGGTGTGGTTAATGGGCCGGCGGCGTCATTGGGCCGTACTTTTTCCGTGATGATCAAGTACGGCACGCGGTTGTGAATGGGAATCGCTACCGTTCAATGATAAACAAATATTTTTGACCCCAATGGGATGATATGGACTTGGAGGACATGTGGTTCCAACAGGACGGCGCCACAAGCCATACAGCGAATGCCACAATCAATTTATTGGAAACCAAGGAGAACGTGTTATCTCACGAAATGGTCCAGTCGCTTGGTCGTGCGATTTGACGCCGTTAGACTATTTCCTGTGGGGCTACGTCAAGTCTATGGTCAATGCCAACAAGCCAGCGACAATTGATGATCTTCGTACGAATATCGAACGTAAAATTGCAGCAGTATCGGCCGATTTATGCTTGAAAACCGTCGAAAATTGGGTTCAACGTCTGGACTTCTGCAAGCGTGCCCGTGGTGGCCATGCAAAAGAAATCGAGTTCCATACATAATGGCATTGAACATACTTTCACATCAACAAAGAATTTTATTGATATCCGAAACCGTTTTTGTTTTATTGAAAAAACCTTTTGTAGCGCTCTTATTGAAAACCCCTTTATTTGCGATATGTGTGAGGGTGAACTAATACTATGAACTAACAATTAACGAAATAATATTACGAAATGCATAATACAATGATAAACATAGGGTATTCCATAAGTATTTAACCAACTCAACCTAATAATAATAATAAAATGCAAACAACAAATTAAGAAGGCACATTTCTTAACAGTGTTAAGCATCGATAATCTGGTTCGATTGGAATTGTATCTATCGGTTTCCACTTAGAGGTAAGATGAGATTAAACTATTTGTAGTCAAGGATTCAATCTTCGTTTTTACTTTGACTACAAACCTTTCGACTACATATCGGTGAAAATTAACGCGGATAAGTGTCAACATGCTTTCTACTTGACTTTCTAATGACTTACCATGAACATATTTTTGATCTAAGAGAAGTGTATTTTGTGTTAAAAACCAGTTAACTGACATGCAGAAGATCCTGATACTATACTCAGTCTTCATCTCGCAGGTGGTCTGAAAAATGGCCCGAGTATAATGAATCGTAATGGAATATCTTAGCTCAACTCAGCCATTCAGGTTCGCTATAAAACTTTAGGTTAACGGAGTAGTTAAGCAAAAGTACACAACATCACATAAGTGGTTGTAAGACAGGACATTTATATTTTAAATCGTAATTCTTGAATTTCTTAAAAAGAAGATATGTAAACAGCTTCAAAGCTTTCTAAGTCCCTAGAATTCATTTATAGTAAACCACTTCATATGATTAAGAATTTGTCAAATAGTAGCAAGTCATTTCTACTGTTTAATCAAACAGTAGATACTCACATGATGCACCCACCTGTGAAGTCGAACGTTTTCCCATTGTTGTTGGTTTTTCACACACAGAAACCAGACACCGTTAAAATGCAATGGGTCTGATAAATATCTCAAGTGGTATCTTTTCCGTAACTAATGAGTTCGATTTATCTATACAAGAACAATCGATAACTAATTTTCAAATGGGTATAAAAGCTAAACACTTTCAACAAGTAACAATATACCTTTGAGAGCTGAACGTAACCCTTAGTCTTAATGTGTTTTAAATTCGTGTTTTGTACATTAGCTGTCATAGCTATCGGGCTTGCAACAGCTAAAACTGGAGAGCCAACTTCATCAGATTTGACAATTGTCAATTTAGTTCCAGATACTTTAGTTGGGTCCTTAGAAAAAATATTTGCAGGAAACTCCGATGAGGATACTCTGGCCATTGAGGTTTGTAACTACAACTTATTAGGATTTACATGAATACTTTTATTTGTTTTTTTAAACAGTCCTCTGATTATAAGGAGACTTTTCCAATTAGGTTCAGAGGCAAAGCCTGTCGAGTTATTACATTTCGTACCAAATCCGGGAAGGTATATTCCATTAAAAGATGCTAGAAGATAGAGTTTATTCTAAATAAAAATTAAATAGCTTGAAGTTATTTATGTATTTAAAAATTTCGTTTTTTTGTACTTTTTGTTTTTTTTTTATGTACATAAGAACCTTTTGCTGTGTCCTTAAAATCTTACAGGGTAATACCCTCTCTAATGATCGCACTGTGGTAGGGCATTTAAACCCCTTGAGTGGAAGCAACTTTAAAAATTTACATAGGCTCAGTCGTTATTTCTTACTGGTGGGCGTGAGAAAACTAGCACATCAATTGCGACTGATCGATTGGCTTTTTGGCATCGTTACCACTGTTCTTCGACATTCGATGTTGGTGGTATAGTGTTAACGATACGCGTTGCGCTAAGGTCTTGGCGGTCTCTTGCGATTGCAGACTTTCGACATTAAATTTTTACACAGTATTTCTGGATTGTTGTTGCGTGGTGGATATCCGCGTTCTAACCTTGGCTGCAAGAAGGTAGTGGTCCGAGTTGATGTTAGCTCCTCGGAATGTTCGGACATCCAAGATACTGGATGCGTGCCGCTTGTCTATCGCTATGTGATCAATTTGATTGACCGTCCGTTGATCTGGAGACCGCCATGTCCCCTTATGGATATCGAGGTGAGGAAACCGTGTGCTGGCTATAGTGGCATTTCGTTCGGTAGCGAAATCAATTAGCCTAAGTCCATTACCAGACGTGTTGTCGTGTATGCTTTGTGTTCCGACAATACTGCTAAAGATGTCTTCTCTTCCTACCTTTGCGTTAAAATCTCCTAGCACGATTTTAACATCGTACTTCGGTAGTCGCTCATAGCTTTTGACAAGGAGCTCATAGAAACAGTCCTTAGCTATATCATCTTTTTCCTCTGTTGGGGCGTGAGCGCATATAAGGCTAATGTTGGCGAATTCGGCCTTGATGCGGATCGTTACAATGCGTTCGCTAATGTCTTGGAAACATAAGACTTCTTGCCTAAGTCTGGCACTCATAACAAATCCGCATCCGAATAGTCACTGTTTCTGCTCACTATAACACGGTCCGTAGTATATGTTACAGTTTTTCATCCTCTTTCTGTTCGGCCATTCCATCGTATTTCCTGGATGGCAGTTATGTCTGCTTTGTAGCAGTTAAGGGCTTCAGCTAGTTGTTCGCTTGCACCTATCCTGTTAAATGTTCTCACATTCCAGGTGCAGATGTGAACGTCGTTGTCCTTTTTTTCGTTTAGCCGTGTCGTCAACAATAAAATCAGTCCTTTCAGAGGCTATTGATTGCTTCGTAACCGTTATATTTTTCCATGATTAGGTAGTTAACCCAAAGCACAACCCCTTAACCTGGAGGGCCAGTTTCAATTTTTTAGATACCCCTAGGATACGGGGCCATCAGTATCGACTACGGGATTGAGAGCTGCCGTTGGCCTTTCGGTTCATCTGCCACCAGCTCTCTTCAAGGGGCCCGACTAACCCTTGAAATTCCTAACCAATCTGTTGTCCGAATATGTCGAAGCAGCTAAATCTATCTTCGCCTGGGACAGCAGGCCAGGTATTCATTCGTCGTGCTATCAACACTTGCGCTTATCGTTTGGCAAGTCAAATCCGGTTGGATGAGACCAGTACCCGATGGTAACCACTTGGAGGTTAAAAATGAACACCTGCTATGTAGTCAGAGGTTATGTAAAGGTGGCAATTCAGTCACCAAGGATACTTGTATACTAGATGCAATGTCGGTGCAATGATGACCTGTACCTTTGGAATTCTAAGGAAATGATCCCTAGTAGAGTTTTCCTTTTTTTATTACATTCGACAGTATGGCAAACGTCCAAAAGTATAAGCTGTCATATAAAGCTTCTCACACTTGCCCCTCTAAATCGGCGTTAAATTGTAACACCAAATAAATGTGGAAGCTGTACTCAAAACCCTGCGTGTGAGACCTTAATGCATAGTTAAACTTTTTCATTAAATGTCGAAGAGGAAATCAGCTGAAGGCAAAGTTTTTCATCTCAATCCACCTGCCTGTGCATAAATCACAATTTGGCCATCTCCCTTCCGACCCAAATCAAAGCCAGAATGCGTGTCATAAGATGGATCAATTGAATCAACCATCTTCGAATTTTCCCACTTCTGAAACGAATTGGATATCTCTCGAGTATTGCGTTTTCGTTTGTATAGTTTATTTGTCACACGTAAGTAATGTCACAGGAAGAATCGGAAAAGGATATCCAGCCAGTCATGGAAGGCAATTGAAAAACATTTCATTTGCCACTCCCTTCGAAGGGGTACCAACTCTCACATACTTGTGTGTTTCTGTTGCGTATCAATTTATGGTAAATACACCTGAGTCCTGAACCTGCTACCTGATAGCTCGTTTTGTTCATTTCTCATTCTACTGACACTTTTTTTTCTCGTTCCTGCGAAATATCTTTGTACCTACGTGGTCGTAGGTATAGACTTAAGAACGTTCACCTTGTGTCTTTGTGCGATGTTCAAAGTTTTCTTTTTTTTTGTCGTCTTTTGATTTAAACTTGACACGGGCACAAGTCGGTAGGTACCTTGTCTCATTCCCTCCTGACGATCCTTTGTAATATTTGAAAATTAAAGAGTTTCGGGCAAACGAACGTCGAACTTAAGCGTACAATTTATATCAAAGGTTTATCAATGACGAAGCATTGGGCTCACGTGCGTCTTATAGATTACATTTCGCTTTTTCGATGTTCTTTTGTTGTTGTTATTTGTCTAAGCAAAGAGGATAAATCCATGATACGCGATGGTAGGATAGAAAGTTTCATTCTCTATGCGGTATTTTTGTCACTGAGGATAATACTTCAGGATTAAGCGAAGAACAATACAGCAAACACCAAACAGATGGTGGGGTAAGCTGCTTAGGACTGAAAATGATCCTTTAAATGACTTCGCAAAAGGACAACAAGGACGATGACAACGACACACCAACTCACAACAGCAAAGCGAAAGAAGTAGAAACTTTGAATTGAATTTTGCTAAAGCAGAGGCACGTTCTTGATTTATCTTTATTGGTGCATTCGAGTGCCTTTTCTTTTTTTTTTTCGTTTTGTCTTGTTTCGCTGCTGCGAATTACATCCTTTTCACGATGCGGTGTTTTATAGATGTTTACGGGAAAATTGAAATACGTGAGGCGTAAAACCAAACCCACTCTTCAGCTCCTGCAGCGCAACTCTTACGAGTTGGCTATGAAGCTTGTTACGACTTTACCGTGGTACTTGATGTCAGTTTTATATGATCAGGGAGGGGAAAAAGCTGTGGCTTTATTGGAGGCACTCTACTAATTGAAGTTATTCAAGGAGCGAATTATCATATAATGGTGCAGCTGTGAACGCTCCAGACGTACTTCGTCATTTGATTCCAATGTCATGGAAACGATAGTAAATGAATGGGTTCTTTGACCAAGCTATCAAAGTCTGGATTTTACTCTCAGCCCCAAATGACAGTGATGAATAATTTGTGCGACGATATACTCTAGCAATCTCATAAAAATATATGTCACTTGGAGTGTATGTGTAAATGCAGAAAAAGTTTATATGTCCCACGTATACGTATGATTATGGTAAATTGTTTTGAGCATCTGGTGTTAAAGTATGTGTTTGTAAACTGGGAACACATGCTTCCTACAGTCTTCACTGAGCATAATATTAGACATCAAGCGTTTGATAAGGGGCTATAAAATGTACAAATATTATCCCAGTTAAATGCATGTTTTGGGGTCGAATTGTAAGCATAAGAATAACATTCATGGTTGGTATTAACTTTAGTAATTGTGAGAAATTTGGTGAATGTAAAGTGTCCTTGAGCTATATGTGCCTGTTCGCCACGAATGTTGGCTTCCAAGTCCCGACTTCACATATCCCCACAGAAAAAATAATTCAATGGTGTCAAATCAAATGATCTTGGTGGCCAATTGACAGGTCCATCCCTCTAAATTATGCGCTCATCGGATGTTTCCTTCAATAAATCGATTGTGACGTGCGCTGTGTGGCATGTAGCGCCGTCTTGTTGGAACCACTTCTCATCCACATTCATGCCATCCAATTCGGGATGAAGATAGCCGGTTATCATGGCTCTATACATTGTAACTTACTCTCCAGCATCATTTCAGAAGAAGTATGGCCCAATGAATCCACCATCCCATAAAGCACACCAATTGGTTAGTTTTTGTGGAGGTTATGGCGTCTCAAGGGTCTCATGTGAATTCTCTTCACTCCAAAATGCCATTCAACCAAAAATGAGCCTCATCACTGAACAAACTTTTGCGATGAAAATCAGCATCGAGATCAATCTCATTTTCGGCCCATAAATTGAAATCACGACGCATTGTATGGTCTACTCACCTACTTAAGTGGCGCTACAGTCCGGAATAAACCTGGGCTTTAACCAACATGCACTCCAAGTTGGTTGAGGTCGGTTTCTACTTGTGCGCGCCACTTAAGGCGAGGTCTTCCTCTACTGCGTCCGACGTCTGGCTGGGAATCCAACGCTCTGCGGCCCGGTGTATTGGTGTCCAATTCGTTCTACATGTCCTAGCCATCTTAAACGTCCAATGCGGAGTTTTTTGACCAGGGGCATGTCGCTATACAGCTCGTATAGATCTTGGTTGAATCTTCGTCTCCATAGCCCGTCAACGCAACGCGGGACCGAAGATTTTTCGAAGAGTTTTCCTCTCAAATCGACCAATGATTTCTTCATCCGCTTTTGAGACGGTCCATGCTTCAGCGCCGTAGAGCACTACTGGGGTGTTCAGGGTCTTATATCATATCTCCTTAGTAGTTCGAGTGAGGGCTTTACTACTGAATTGCCTTCTTAGCCCGAAGAAACAGCGGTTAATTTCTGACCAGATGTTGTTGTCAGAGTTAATAGCGGAACCGAGATAGATAAAGTCCCGTACTACATAAAAGTTATATCTATCAATGGTGACGTTCTGTCCAATTCGTCGATGTTGTGTGACCTTTCGTGTTGACAGCATATACCTCGTCTTGCCCTCATTTACTGCTAAGCCCATTTTTGCCGCTTCCTTCTCTATACTAGCAAACGTGGCTATGACATCACAATGATGTCAATATCGTCGGCGTAGTTGTACAGATTTTTGGAAAATTGTGCCTCTGGTGTTGGGTCGTGAGTTTTGCACAATCCTCTCAAGAATCAAAACTAGACATGGCTCTGTATAGTTCGTCTCTATAAATGCTGTCTTATGCGGCTTTGAAATCGATGAATAGGTGGTGAGTATCGATTTGGACTTCTTGGGTTTTTTCCAGGATCTGCCGAAGTGTAAAGATTTGATCGGTTGTGGGCTTTCCTAAAACCACACTGATAAGGGCCGATCAGGTTGTTGGTAAACGGTTTCAGGCGTTCACATATTACGGCATATAGAATTTTGTATGCGATGTTGAGGAGACTTATGCCTCTGTAGTTGGCGCAGTTTCGAGGGGCTCCTTTTTTGTGGATCGGGCAAACGATGCTGAGGTTCCATTCTTCAGGCATACTCCGACCAGATTCGGCTTATTAGTTACTTACCAAGTCATCTCCGCCGGCTTTATAAAGCTCGGCGGGAGGGCCGTCATTTCCGGCAGCCTTATTAAGCTTCAGTTTAGATATTTCTATCCTCACTTCACTCAGGTCGGGTGGTTGGCAGCTTTCGCTGTCGTTGCCAATATTGAATGCTTCGTTCTGCCTGACAGCGGTATGTTGTTCGTCATCGCCGTTTAACAGTCTGCAGAAGTGGTTCTTCCATATCCTCAGCATCGATTGTGTCTCAACTACGATATTTCCTTGTTCATCTCGACAGGATTCTATTTGAGCCTTGTATCCTCGGCTCTGACGTTTTACACTTTGGTAAAACTTGCGAACATCTTTTTTGGGGTGGCAGCTCTCTATATTCTCGATCGCGCGCTCTTGCTCTTTTTCCTTCTTTCTAAGAATCCGGTGTTCTTCCCTTCTTCTCTGCTTGTAAAGCTCAATGGCAGCTCTCGTTTCACCTGCAGCTTAGCCTTGTAGGGCTCGTTCTTGCCTTCGTGCATCTGTCGGCATTCCTCGTTAAACCAGTGTTTCTTGCTGGTGGGCGCGAGAAACCTAGCACATCAGTGAGGTTGATCTAATGGCTTGTTGGCATCGTTGCCATAGTTCTTCGGCTTTCGATGCTGGTGGTATGGTGTTAATCGAGAGGTTTAGGGATACGCGTTGCGCGAAGGTCTTGGCGGTCCCTTGCGATTGCAGTCTTTCGAAATAAAAATTTTTCACCGTATTTCTGGATTGTTGTGGCGTGTTGTGGCATTCTAACCTTGGCTGCAACAAGGTAGTGGTACGAGTCGATGTTAGCTCCTCGAAATGTTCGGACGTCCAAAATACTGGATGCATGCCTTTTTTCTATAGCTATGTTATCAATTTGATTGACCGTTCGTTGATCTGGAAATCGCCATGTTCCCTTATGGATATCGTGGTGAGGAAACCGTGTGCTGGCTGTAGTGGCATTTCGTTCCGTAGCGAAGTCAATTAGGCTAAGTCCGTTACCAGACGTCTTGTCGTGTAGGCTATTTTTTCCGACAATACTACTAAGATGTCTTCTCTTCCTACCTTTGCGTTAAAATCCTCCAGCACAATTTTAACATCGTACTGCGATAGTCGCTCATAGGTTTTGTCAAGGAACTCATAGAAGCAGTCCTTAGCTATATCATCTTTTCCCTCCATTGGGGCGTGAGCGCATATAAGGCTATTCTTGGCGAATTTGGCCTTGAGCGAACGCATTGTAACTATCCGCATTGCATGGTCTCGCGGCTTTAATTCTTCTACAAGTTGGATCTTGTTCGGTCGTAAGTCAAGTGCTTTGCGCAAAATATTCCATAAAGTTGATGGGCTAAGCTCCAATTGCGGTGCACGGTGGCGAATCGGTTCATTCGGATCCTCTTCATTACTTTGCTCTACAGCGGCAATTGTTTCTTCGTTGCACACTGTTGGACGTCTCTGCGGACGCGTATTAACACATACAGTAAACGTTGTACGAAAACAATAAAATGGACGGAGCTTGCGGTAAACTTCGCGAACTGAACCATTATTTTCGAAATAAATTTCACGATTAGCAAGCATTGTTCATTTGTCATGATGAAATGACAAACCAAACTGAACATAAATGACATTAGAGTTTCCCGATTTTACCACAAAATGTCAGTTTTATATCTATTGGAAAAACCAACCTCTTAAAAAGGCGCCCGTTACTTCCCTTTAAGTAGGCAACATTATGATTATCGATCCTACATTTAGTTGCAGATTGCGAAGTGTTGATGGATAGTTCCAGCGAGCTTAAGAACTCGGTTGTATATCTGACGATATCATCTTCGGAAGTAACGGAATCCATCGATTTTTACTACTCCAATTCGTGAGCGAATTCAATTTATATCTAAAAATTCAATTTATCGACATCAATGATTTTCGCAGTTTATAAAGCACGTTCGCTTAACCAATCATGATTTTTACAATTTTTTGCAATGTTTGGAAGCACCATTTGGATGAGTTCGGATTTTGATTCGGTAAGCTGACAGAAAGCGACAGGAACGAAATTACAACAGTGATTTTGCCGTTGCTGATGTCCAGCAATTGCTTTGAAAATACTTCTTCAGATTGGTCGATCTGCAGGTCGACATGCATGTTTGAGTTTTTTTAAGTGTTTCGACAAAACGGTCGACTTCAAACATGCATTAGGTTTATTGGCTGGCGTTGACAGTGGAATAACAGGCAATGTTTGCCGAAAATCACCAGCTAACAGAATCATCGCAACCAAACGGTGCAGTGATATAGGGCCAAGCATCACAATGCCAAGTTTATAATTTTGGCGCTTTATATAAGCGACAAAAGACCAAATACTACCATTTGATATTATGACACATCGATAAAGCAACATAAGGCCAAATTAAGAAAGTGACATAAATCCAAATCGAGCACAAATCGTATCGTATCAGGGAAGTTAATATAATACGCCATCGAAAGTCCAAAAAGCCAAAATGGCCTTTTGACGCTTCATCAAAGTGTAATGATACCAAATGACAAAGATACATAAGACAAAATTTATAAGTGGCCTCATCTTGTATCGTTTTGTCTAATACCTCTAAAGACTTTTTATGTGCCATTGTACACTCATCGCAAACGATCAGTTTGCTTTGATGCAAAATCGCGTTATTCTCTTAAATGTTGCACGATGGATTTTCATTTATTTGCATTTTCACTTGAGTACTGAATGAGCAGTTCGACCACTTTCAAAAATGTAGATGCAATTCCAGATAAAGCAAGTGCAAGTGCAATTCCATTCTGCGAGCGTATCATTGCCAAAGATAATTCAACCAAAAGTCCGTCCAGTTCCCTTGCGCACAAATTCCATGAGAGTGTCGTACACTTCTTGTTTTTCGCGTTTCAACCCTTGACTTAATGCATCGAACGATTGGAAGCTGTCATGCCATACCATGTCATAAAGGGTGATCCATTTCGATTCAAATTTATGGAGAATGTTTATTATCATTTGAAAGAACATTCTTTGGCATTTATTTTTTGAAGATTATGTCTATCAAATGTTGGCCGTTGCTACGTCGCAGATGGTCCATCCGTTGAGTCCAATTTTCGATCACACGTTCGAGCATTTCGACTGATAACTGGCGAATGACAGGCGTGATGTTTTCCTCCAAGACCTGAATCGAAACGGGTTTGTCGGCATAAGCTTTTGATCTTACATATCCCCACAGGAAAAAGTCTAACGGTGTGATATCACACGATCTTGGTGGCCAATCGACCGGCCCAAAACGTGAAATTATGTGCTCACCGAAATGTTCTCTCAATTAGTCCATTGATTGATGCGATGTGTGGGAAGTGGCGCCGTCTTGCTGAAACCAAATGTCGCCGAGATCACGAGCTTCAATTTCAGGCATCAAATAGTCGGTTATCATGGCACGATAACGGTCGCCATTGACGGTTACGTTCGCACCGGCATAATTTTTAAAGAAATATGGAACGATGATTCCATCGGCCCACAAACCACACCAAACCGTTGTTTTTTCTGGATGAAGTGGCAGTTCTTCAATCTCTTCAGGTTGCTCTTCGTCCCAAATGCAATTTTGTTTGTTTACATACCCATTGAGCCAGAAATGAGCCTCATCGCTAAACAAAATTTGCCTCGAAAACGTCGGATCTTCTTGGTACTTTTCAAGAGCCCATAGAACGAAGCGATGTCACTTGGGAAGGTCGAGCGGCTTCCGTTGTTGCACAAGCTGTATTTTGTACGCTTTCAATTTAAGATCTTGACTTAAAATGCGCTAAGTCGTACCATACGTCAGTCCGAGTTGCTGCGAACGGCGCCGAATCGACTCTCTACGGTCTTCGTGTACACTCTCAGCTACGGCCGCTATATTTTCTTCACAGCGTGCTGGACGTGGTCTATTCGGTCGAATATTATCCAATAATGAATGCTGGGTCTCAAAATGGGTGATGGTGTTGCGAATAGTACGCGCAGTAGGCCGATTATGTTGACCATAAGTTGAGCGAAGTGCACGAAACACATTCCTCACAGAACGTGAAATTTCATAATAGAGTTGAACAATTTGTAAACGTTGTTCACGCGTAAGTCTTTCCATTATGAAATGCCAAACAATACTAAACAAAAATAACATGACAGCATGACACGACTCACACGTGATCTGTCAAAAAAGGCTATTGAAAAAAGTATCTCTACTTGGATCACCCGTTATAATACCTTGTCCGACATCAATCAATTTATATCAAAGCCTCGCTCGCTTAGTTGTAAATTTATATGCAATAATGTAATACGCATCTGGTGCCATATTTCATCAGTCGGTTTGAATGGGAAGCATATTGAGATAATTATCGAAAAAAAAATTCGTATTTAATGAGCATTTGACGAAAGCACTTTCAAGGGGTGTACATTCCTTACAAATCGCATCGATAGCACGCTTCTCTATACGTGCTACACAATTCACCATAAGTAGTTCGAAAATCTTTGAATGATGTTGAACTACGAACTTTAACTAATTGTTAAGGTAAATATTAACACTCGTTATTTTATACGGAGTTTTACAAACATTTAAAAAAAAATATCCAAATCGGTTAACGAGAATACGATACAAAATTAGGCGTCCAAATGAGCGTGGTCAATTTTTTTCCCTTAAAACTTATAATGGATTACCACGAACATTTAACAAAATTAGCCAATTCAGTGCACCTGTTATCCGATTTTAGATTAAAAAAACCATAGTTTGGATATTACGAACTTTAAAAAAAAAAATTTGCATAATCGGTGCAGCCGTTTTCAAGTGATGCGATTCTTAACGAAAGACATTTGATTTCTTTTATATACAGGGTGGGCCAAAAGAAGTCATCCGATGTAGTTTGGCTCTAATTTTTTTTAAACGAAAAACTTCGATTCTGTTTTTTGCTTATGTCTATTTGAACTTTTAGAATTTTATTGGTCAAGTCGAGAAGCAAAATTGGCACCGTCACAACTGATTGCCATACGGGCTCATTTTATGACACTTTTCATCACTTCGGCGAGAACTTCTGGCGACAGATATTCGCACTCGTGTCGAATGTTGCCCTTTAGGGTTTCTAGGGTCTCGGGATTGTTCACATAAACACTGGACTTCAAAAAACCCCACAAAAATAGTCTGGAACGGTTAAATCGGGCGATCTTGCGGGCCAGTGCAAATTGCCAAAACGAGAGATGATGCGACCAGGGAACGCCGCCTTCAGAATATCGGTTGTAGCTCGCGCAGTGTGTGCTGCTGCATCGTACTGTTGGAACCACATGTCCTCCAGTCCTTATTCGTCCGATTGCGGCAGAAAAAACTCGGTTAACATAGCCCTGTAGCGGGCATCGTCCACTATTGTCGTTTGACTAGTGGCGTTCTCGAAAAAAAGGCCGAATGACTCCTTCAGTGTAAACAGCGCACCATTTAGTAACTTTGAGCGGGTGTAATGGATCCTCGTGCATTACTCGTGGATTCACGTACCCGCTGAGGTGGAAATCGCTCATTATCATTTTGGTCCAAAAATCGTCCACTTCGTCCTAGAGATTGAGGACAATCGACAAGCAGCAGCTGATGCACGGGCTGGACTTTGCACGGGAACATGCGCAAGTCTTTGACCAACATTCCCCTTAGGGACGACCGGCTGATAGCTAATTGCGAGGCACGGTGTCTGGTGGATGTTTCCGGCGACAGCTCGACATCCTCAGCACAACGGGCACTCCGAAGCCGGCCACTCTTGGAAACGTCTCGTGTGGTCCCATACTCTTCAAGGTTGCTGGCCAAACAGCGCAGTGTTTTCGCAGTCGGTGTCGGACGGCCGGGGAATTGGCGACGGAATTCGCGCTGCGCCAACACTACAGATGAATTGTTACGTAAAAAATAGACACGATTATTTCGCGTTCTTGGGGAGTGTATCACTCCATGGCTTGTTCATTTCTATTCTACATCTATCTAGTCCACAAATATCAAAACAGATTTGACATTGGCGGCCATTTGCAAAGATAAGAGCTTCTTCCAATAGGGTGATTTCTTTTGGCCCACCTTGTAGAATATTTAATGTGTGACAAAAAAAAATTTGCTACAAAAACAAATGTCACAGAAATTTAGTGCAAAAACAACCGTCGCAAAAAATTTTCATAACGTTACGTTAATATAAACATGTATGGGAAAATTTATTTTCATCATTATTTTGTTTTTCGGGAATTTTCTTGGATATTCTTACTGTTTGTTATACTGGTCTCCGAATTTGTTTTTTTTTTAAATTAATTTTTATTTTATTTTTCTTAAAACTAACTTAACAAAAATTCATGAAAAAACTAGCCTACTTATCAACTACTTAACTAACTTACTTGCTCTATGCGGGCGCCCTAAATTACTCGATAACTTAATTCTAATGCCTTTCGGCCTATTATCTAAGATATAAATATAAAAGTAACAAAATGTTTACCAAGAAAACTTTGAAAAACTTGGTTCCTTGTCTTTTTTTTTGTTTTATATAAACTTACATGCTAATTAAAACTACTTATCGACTAGCTACTTAAAATTAATTAAAACTACCTAAAACTAACTTAAAAACTAGAACAGCCACAGCAAGCGTTTTTTTTTTTTTTTTTTTTTGTGCCACCATGACTGCTTAGCACCTAAACCTTAGACTATAACTATGTAAGTCGGCCATAAAATAACAATTTTAAGTCAACTATCTTTAATAATCTTCAACCACCACAACAGGTTCTCCTGTTGTGACCTACTCCGACGGTCCCAATCGGACACACTCCTGCTGAACCGCAGGCGCTCTCCTCCGCCCTGAGCGATGACGTCTCGGTCGTATAGGAGCCCCTATCCACAGTTCGTCGGAAGACGTGGTAGATTAGCGGAACCGCCGATCTATCCTGTATCAGCCCTCGACTGTCCAAATATAGGAAAGCTTCGGGCGGAATAAAGCCGCTTAAACGCGCACTCTCAAAATATTCATCATTGGGATAGAAGGCCCCAAGGATGAGACTATTGTTCGAAGCCATCGCTCTTGCAGCGTGAAACCGAATGAGTTTCACCAGGAAATTGTCTATTCTGTTTATGTTGGCCCCGCTGTATAGGACCTGGTTGGAATAGTATTTTGTGTAGTCAGATACTGGTGTTCTGTGAAGTCCAAGGCAGCTCCTCAGACACTGCAAGTATCTTTTCCATTTGAGATGGGGCAACGTTGAACCACACCGGGCACCCATAGGCAATCATCGGCCTAATGACGGCCATGTAGCAAATCACCTACACCCTGCTGTCAAGACGACTGCTATACAACAATCGTCTTGTCAGGGCAAATGCTCCCCTAGCTCTAGCCAGAGTAGCATCTACATGTCTTCCGAAATATAGATACTGATCTAACCAAATGCCAAGGTACTTTACTACACTTTTACTCGCCAGTGGCTGCCCGTTTGGTCCAACGATCACCAGCTTGCTCCAGTTCTTTCTCGTATCCCTAGAGGCCCTAGGCAACGGTGTCCTAAACAGGATAGTTTCTGATTTCTGAAAGTTGATTTTTAACTTCCAGTCATCACAATATCTCTGGATCTTGTCGAAGTCCCGCTGCAAAAGAGTTCGAATGACTTCGACAGTAGAGGCAGTTCTGTACGCGATAAGATCGTCCGCATACGCAATTGCCTGAGTAAGACTACCTATCATATCACTGGTGTAAATGCTGAAGAGAATCGGCGAGTTTACCGCTCCCTGTTGCAGGCCATTCTTAATGAAAAATTCTGTGGTAGAAGTTACATTGCCACTTTTGGCAACAAACGTTCTACCAGTCAGCATGTCATGAAGCATATATAGCAGTGGTTGACCTATGCCAAGTCTGGTCAGCTTTAGATAGAGGCCCTCTAACCGTAAGGTGTCAAAAGCCTTCTCTAAATCAACCAGACATGCACCCGTGCACTGTTTTTTGGCTTTGTTTCATTGTATATCAGAGACGAGTTTGGAGTCTCCGAATTTGTGCGAATCATCGAATTAACCTAGTACCTAATATTACTCATAGATATAAGTCTATTCATTCAAATTCAAAGACGATCTATCCGCAAGTCTTTTTTTTTTGCTACAAATCTGCCACCTTTATCCCAGCAAAGACTTTTAAAAGAAAAAAAATCCTTGGATGGCCAAAGTTTCCCTATTTATTTATATTTCATGGCAATGAAGTTGTTGTCCAATCAAAAACCACTACCTACCACAATGTTGGTTTCTCGCCACAACAACCTACCCAACCTTTGTTGATTTACCATAAACACAAGTATTTCCATAACTAAAAAAAACATCGTCCATCCAACCTAACACACGTACACAACACATGAAAACCACACCGCAAAACTAATAGTCCCACATTTCGTGGTTAAGACTTTCGCTTTCAATTCCAACCTAAAACATTTAATCGTTTTGTCAACCGGTGATTAAATTAAATTGCAACAATTGTGCAATTTAATCCGATTAACTGGGATCTCGTCATGTCCTCTATGACAAATGACATTCAGAATATTTCCATTGTAAGTTCCTAAGGATACAAAACCCCCTGATCAGGATTCCAAAGAGACAGACAACCAATCGTGATGCTCACCAAAAGAAAGGATTTTTCATACCGAAAAAGCAAACAACTAGGCTTCTTTCGTCATTATCCTTGAGCGTAGTCTAGACGAAATTTCAATTTTAAAGTATTTGAAACTTTTCTCGAGAAATCAGGTCAAGGCATAAAACATTATGTTCACGCAGATTTGATTTTCAATGTAAACAATCTTAAAATGAGATCCCTTTTCCTTGAGGCCCTGGCAACACTGACAAGATGAAAAATGCGTCCGTAAGTGTGAGAAATTAAATGAATTTTTAATGAAATTTCTCGATTGTTTAGTTAGGATTTATTTGTGGTTGCCATTTGTATTAGCATAGTCATTTTAAGGTCATTTTTCAAATTGAAATTTATTCCAAGTAAAATGGTTTGTTATGATGAAGGTCCTTTGAAGAGGACATTGCACTCTGAAAACGAGGCATTTATTGCGATTGATGATGGTGGATTTGGGTAAATAATCATCTGTTTGTCGGAAAGGCAAATCAATTTGAAAGGATTCGGGTTGATGGTTATAGATATTAAAAGGTTGTATCTTATACTAAAATGTCCTTAATAGCATGTTTATTGTTCCTGAGAATTTGTTTGGTTTATTATATTGATTAACATTTCCGAATCCTTACTGTCTAGAAATTGAAAATTGTATGGTGAATGGAAAGTTATATAGGAACGCGAGATGAGAAAGGGTGTGAAATTATTAGCAAACCTATAAATATGGCTTAAGAAGCATACAATGAATAACTGAGTATCACTTACGGATCACCCCGATATGTAAGTGGAAAGATGTTCCTCACCTGTGAAATCGTGCGCAATTATGTGGCGCTACGTTCCTGGGTGAACCATGAGCCTCAACCATAATTCCTATTCAAGCCAACCTATAACGCTTAAATTGCGCCCATGGCTGCTTGCAGATGTTTATTGCGTATATGTCTTTGAAATCGATGAATTGGTGATGAGTTTATTTCAGGATCTGCAAAAGTGTAACGGTTTGATTAATTTTGGAATTCCCTTTCGGTTAACCCTCTCACGATATCAAACACCATTCACAGTAACTGCCTGTCCGGCATCATTTTGGAAAAATACGGCCCGCTGATGCCGCCAGTCCGTAAACCGCACCAAGCAGTCAATCTTTATGGGTGCATTGGCTTTTTGACAAACACTCTTGGATTATCTTTCGCCCAAATATGGCGATTCTGCTTATTCACAAATCCACTGAGATAAAAATGTGAATCATCACTAAAGATGATTTTCTTCGAAAACTGATTATCCACTGTTGCCATTTCTTCCCACCATTCTGACCATTGACGACGCTTGAAATGGTCAAGAGGCTTTAGTTCTTGAGTCAATTGCACCTTGTAAACGTGCAAATGCAAGTATTTATGCATAACGTTTAATTTTCATAATAATCCTGAATAACTTTTCCTGATTGTGTATCTTTCCCTGGTTCGAATTGAGTGAGTCTGAAATTGAGAAACGTCAAATGAAATGCAGAAAAAAATTTGATGTTTAGGTGTGGCTCACATTCAACATCGGCCCTTAAAATTGAACCACCCATCGGGCAAGTGATGAGAAGGTTCTACGCATCAGGCATAATCCACTTGATGAAAATATTTTCACCCGCTTTATATAGCTCGGCAGTCGACAATATTGAATGAATAAATCTGCTTGAAATCGGGGGATTATGGCAGATTTTGCTATTCCACGACGAAAAACCACCAAGTCTAAAGGCGGAGCACCCGCCAATACCTGCGCGCCTCAATAGATACGGTATTGCAAGGTCAATTGACTTTGGGGTTTATTTCACCAATCATACATTGAGACTACGCTTATATTAGGCTTCATCCCTCCAGAATGGTACGGTATGCCGCCACCGTGGCGCGCGTGACAAGCGGCTTTGGAGCTCGTTTGCTTCTGCGCGGAAAAATTGGAGCGCGAAAATATAAGATTACTAGCAGCTTTAAGAAATTTTACAGGAGACTATAATTACTTCCTAGGTTTGAGTGCATTTGGTTAATTTTTAGCTATTTTAAGGGCAAACGGTTAGAAGGTTCTAAGCATCAGGCATACTCTACTTGATGAAAATATTTCAGTAGATATAACGTTAGGCTATCACGATGCAGATGCCCAAAATCGCAAATTAGGATGGCGACCACCCGGGGCATATACCAACAAATTATTGCCACCCTGGTTAGATTTAAGTTAGGTTTGAGTACATTTGGTTAATTTTTAGCTAGGTTAAGAAGAAACGGTGAGAAGGTTCTAAGCATCAGGCATACTCCACTTGATATAGCTCGGGAGTCGACAATATTGAATGAATGAATCTGCTTGGATTCGGCAGATTATTCATCGCTGTTTAATTGTCTGCGGAAATGATTCTTCCATATTCTTTGCATCGATTAGACTTACTACGATCTTTCCTCATTTATCTTGATTCTGTTCGTTCCTCGCATCCCTGATTATGACATTGACCGCTTTCGTAAAACTTACGGACAATATTCCTGGAGTAGCACCTTTCTATATATTCGATTGCGTGATTTTTTTGTTTTTTTTGCAAAGCTGGTGACCTCCTTTTGTTATTCTTCTCATCAGCACATGCTTGTAGGCCTTCTTTTTGTCTGCGATAATTTGTCGGCATTCTTCATCAATCAGGAGTTTCTTGCTGATGCGGGCAAAGAACGAACCACATCCGTCAATCTAATGACTTTTTGACACCATCGCTATTGTTCTTCGGCATTAGATTCTGATGGTATAATATAAATCGAAAGGTGAATATATAAACATTCTGCAAAGGACTTGGCGATCTTAAGGCATTGCAGCATTTCGATATTAAGCGTGGTGGATATCTGCATTCTTACCTTTGGTACCTAGCTTTTCCTCACAACCATTCTTGCGTGCATGCATTCCTATTAAATTCCCACGGCTGAGTTGAGATAAGTTTTTCTTGACAACTGATATTTCACTGACGACTGAGTTGAAATAAGTTTTTCTTGACAATTGATACTGCACTGATGATTTGTCAGATCAGAAGGGAGTCGAACCTGGAGAGAACATAATCAGAAGTGGAAATTCATCGCACTAGCCATAGCTACGGTCATCCAAATTATTCGATGAATGCTTTCTGTCCACCATGATGTAACCAAGTTGATTGACCGTTTGTTAATCTATAGACTGCCATGTCTCTTGGTTGTCGAGGTGAGGAAATATTTTGCTGGCTATAGCAACATCACGTTTCGCAGTTATGCAAATTAGTCCGTTGCCATATGTAGTGTCATATAGTCCGAGCTCTCCGACAGTACTGCTTAAGATGTCCTCTTGCTACCTTTGCATCAAATTTGCTAGCAATATTTTAACATCGTACTTCGTTGGGCGTTAGGTGTTCGCCTGCACCTCTTCTACTTAAGGTTTTTACATTTCAGATGCAGATTCGAACTTTGTTGTTCTCTTTACACAAATCCCTTCCAAGGATTTTGGTTACTTCTGAACAAAATGCTTTTAGGTTGTTGCCCTAACAAGGAATGCCAGCTCCAATTTATGAGGTACCCCTAGGACACTATGGGATTGACTGCTGCCGTTGGTCTTTCGGCTCGTCCATCAACATTTCTGCTCAGAACACAGAATACCCATTGAGACTTCCAAATAACCTGTTGACCGAATTTGTCGAAGCAGTTCATATCGGCTGACCACTTTTTCCATCCTAACTGGGACTGTAGACTCCACCGTTCACTCTATCTTGGGAATTCTTCCGCTGTTATCTCGAAAAAGGAATATGTGTGGACACGTCTTCTCCACCGCACTCATCTACCAGCGCAAAGACTTTACACAAGTTACCATGTACTCAGTTTTAGCTATTAGAAGGCTGAGAGATGAAGTTGGTATGGTGGTGTGAAATAACGCCGAATTCCACAATTCGGCATTATTTCACTTTACGAAAGCGAAACAACGCCACGTTCGGTGTTATTTCACTTTGCATACATCCAATTTCGCACCCACCCCATATCCAGCCCATATACCCTAAGAAGGGGGTTCATACTTGTGAGTTTGGGTGTATGCAAACCCTCTGCTTTGGCTCACTGTTGCATTTGGTTTGCGTGTGAGGTTGGATGTATGGAAAAACAAGTTTCAACCAACTGTATGCCCAACCGGGGGGGTTGTAGCTAAATTCACATAAATCCAACCTCGCAGGGAACTTAAATCCAACAGTCAGTACAAGCATGGCGGTTGCAGGGGTAACCACCCACATAACAACTTTTCATACACCCAAACTCGCACTCGGATGTATGATTACCTCTCTCTGAAATCGGCCTTATTTCACAAACAATATGCGGCGTTATTTTCCTTTGTTATTGCTTTTACAGAGTGGTTTCATATTATAACACTGCGAACCCTTAACCTAGCCAAAAATTAACCAAATGTACTCAAACCTAATTTAAATCTAACCAGGGTGGTAATAATTTGTTGGTAAATATATGCCCCGGGTGGTCGCCATCCTAATTGCGATTTTGGGCATCTGCATCATGATCCAAACTGGCCAGCTCCTACTAAAACGCCCTCAGCTATATTTTGACCAATCGAAAAATAAAGAAGTAATTATAGTCTCCTGGAAAATTTCATAATTAGCTGCTAGTAATCTTATATTTTCGCGCTCAAATTTTTCCGCGCAGAAGCGAACGAGCTCCAAGCCGCTTGTCACGCGCGCCACGGTGGTGGCCTGATATAAGCGTAATCTCAATGTATGATTCGTGAAATAAACCCCAAAGTCAATCGACATTGCAACACCGTATCTACTGTGGCGCGCAGGTATTGGCGGGGGCTCCGCCTTAAGACGTGGTGGTTATTCGTAGTGGAATAGCAAAAGGCAACAGCAGTTATCTGCCACTGATTGGGTAGGAGTATCTCAACTTCTCGGCCATGGATCCACTATGAAGGAAATGGGAACTAAGCGAATGCGTTTTCTCTAGATGGTGAACTAAATGGACAGTGTCATGGAAAGGGTAACTTTTTGTTTCTTCCCGATGTTGGGTAGGCTAGCGATAGGATCAATCCGCGACTCTCTCTTCACATGGGATTTCTCCTGACTGGACATTGCTCTTTAGATGCAATATTTTTGCATAAAAGGAACTTGTCCGAAACAGCAGAAAGTTCCTTTTGTAGAGCGAGAAGAGAGGATTGGTTGTATGTCTTTGTACTCCCATCTTAGGTACCTCCCTGTATGGGCTTTCGTTCGGATCCTTTTTTTAAGGGAAACAACCGATATTTTTGCAGTTTTCTCTAGCTACTCTCCCAGGAGCTTTTTAGTAGGCTTGGTATTTTTAGTTGAGTTTTTTATCTTTTTTTTCCCGCTACTATATTTTTGTCTCCCTACAACCGATATTTTTGCAGTTTTCTCTAGCTACTCTCCCAGGAGCTTTTTAGTAGGCTTGGTATTTTTAGTTGAGTTTTTTATCTTTTTTTTCCCGCTACTATATTTTTGTCTCCCTATCTTCTTTTACTATTTTCTTTTCAGCGTTCCTTTCTTTTTTCTTATTTCATTTCAGGCTATTCCTTATTTTTCTTCTCTTTCCCAGCTGTTTTCTTCAGTCTATTCACTGGTCTCCTGCTTCTGCGGATGTTTGGACTCAGAAAACATATGGATTGCCAGGCCTCGGGCTATAAGGAGCCCATCAGGAAGTGACTACAGTTGCGAAGCTCCGCCGGAAGCTATATTCTGGTACGATGGGTAACAGGAGCACCTGAGTCATGTCAGGTTTTCTGATGTCGTTCAGAGTCTGACACCAGTCTGCTTGACCCAGTCTTTTAGCGAGGTATGTTCCCTTTTGGGAGTATCGTGGTGGTTATCCCAAAGTCGCGGGAACGGTTGGTGCTCTAGGATGTCTGTGTCTAAGACACTTAGAGTGCAAGAGGTATTATATAGGTTTCTCTCCTCAGAAAAGTGGGTGGTCATGCCTTAACATGACTAACAATTTTCACCAGGAGAGTACTTGTACAATCCTGGGGTGCTGGGTACCGCCAGTTAATTATGGTTAACGTCCACCTTAAGCATGCATAACATTGTCTGGCCTTGCAATGTGCATACACCCAAATGAGTAAATCGCCAGTCCAATTCAACAGAACCATATCGTATATGAACATTCTGCGATGATATTTCATGCACTCGGATGCTGGCATTCGCTAAAGTCATAGACAGGATTGTAGACATAAAAGCGCGGTATCATTTCCATCTAGAATGAGTAGTCCAAAGCACTAAGCACTAGGACACTTCCACTAGCAATGACATAAGTCATAGCATTTTGCCACAATTTAATACAATCGCGTCTTTATACCTTGATCCAGGTATCTTCTTATTATAGAGATAATCAACACTTCCATAACAAACTGCTTGTTGTACCCCAATCATTCTTCATTAAGCTGCTTATCATATTCAATACAATAGGGGAAATCAATTTCACCTCAAAGACAAAAACACAACTGTCGCTCTATGAATAACATCGAACATGAGTACTCTCCCATGCATGGCATACATCCGTATACTAGACAAGGACAAACAATCTATAATCATCCACTTCAGCCAGAACTATTCATTCATCTTGGATGCCTTTGTCTACGGTAAAGGACTGTATTCTGAATTGAATCGAATGTATTGGATGAAGATTTACGATCTACTTCGGGATAGTCTCCTTTCATGTCTATGTGAGTGCATATACACAGGAGATGGTGTTTTATTCTTCTAGTAGTAGATTCCCTCAACTGGCATGTCACCGAGTGACCAAGGAAACGCTTTGAAATAGACCATTCACATAATTTATTCGAAAGAGCGAGAGACAGGGACAAAGCTTGTGTGATGTCTCCCTCTGAATACCTAATATTGATGTCATGGTCAGCAGCAGCAGCAGGAACATCCTTTCTCTTCGATTTCGACGCCCACCCTGACTACCCCGACCATCCTGAACGATAGTTGTTTATGCTTAAGAATAACAATGCATTTGCCTTTGAAAGTTCGAACTCATTCAAGTTCGATTCGGTATGTCAAGCTGTCGAGGATTCAAGGATTCTAGGATGGAGAATGGCATAGCCAACTGCTGTAAATAAGAGATGATGAATTATTGTTTTGTCCTTGGGATGCAGCTATTTGTCTTTGATGCTACTGCGCTGCAGGGAGACAAAAGCAATTGCTGGGGTTTATCCCTACTGATGGTGTGCTTCATCAGCATTACCAGCAAGAAGGCAATTCATGTGATAGGGGATATTCAAGGCAACTGCAGACTGAAGCGTTGTTACAAATCTATGTCCAATAGACTGTCGAAAATGAGCGGGCTATGGTGATGCCATTATCAGTTTAATACTTGGCCAATGATTTGGCAGTATTGGCGTAAATGGAATATCCTTAGGGTTGACTGAGAAGTTGCACGAATTTATAAAAATGTTGATGAAACACTCTTAACAGATGTGTAATGTCGGATCCCTTCGAAGGCCGGAAATGAATAAAATTCTTCTCCCAACGACCGATTCATGTGACACGACGTTAATGTCCTCAAGTAGTTACATCCGGAGCATTATCTGTTGTCTCGTAACTTTTACTGCATTTGTTCATCTGGAAATCACTTTTATCCGTCAGTTAATTAGGTGGTTTCGTCATGTTCGTTCCAGACTGCCAATAACCATATTATTATATGTACTCCTTGTCCTTTCTCCCTGCAGGACATTTGTTCATATTTCCATTATTAAAGTGAATTAAAATCACTAGACTGTAAAACGCTCAGAGAGGTTATAACAGGGTTACTGACCATTGAAGTTAATTCGAACTATATATTCCGATGTGATGTTATAGACATGTAAAAACCAAGACTAAACCAGAATACATATCAACAAGTTAACTCTGAGGTTCATCACGTACTGCAGTGCCACTTGAGCAAGTATGTAAATCAAAAGTTTTTTGATGGTAAACCATTCTATTTCGAAGGTTGGATAAATTGAAATTGATAAATACATTGAAATGATTTTAATGGTAGTCTACCTGAACCTTTGATATCAGCCTCCAGTAGTTTAGTTGAAATTGGTTACGGTCCATGTCTTGTTTTTCGTACTACTAAAGACGAGGTCGTCCCCTACTTCGTCTTACGAGTATATGGGAATCATAGACTCTGTTTGAGTAATGGCTTCCTTTCGCTCTACATGCCCTAGTCATCTAAAACTTTCAATGAGGAGTTTTTCGCCAGGACTTTGTCGCTGTACAGCTTACAAATTTATTGGTCATTATTTGTCACATTAGAACGTCAATGCAACTGAAACCGAATAATTTTTCGCTTAAAATGACTAAGGATTTCATAGACCTTTCATCACGGTCTATGAAATCTTTGGTCATTTTTAGGGAAAAATTATTCGGTTTCAGTTGCCTTGACGATCTAATGGCTTACATAAAATCCCCATAGTTGTTAGAGTGAGGACTTCGAAAATTCCTTGCCTTGCTAAGCACCCACATTAGCGAATGCATTGTTACAACTTGCATCAAAGTCAAATTCGCCAACATAATCCTTATATGCACTCACGCATCAACGGAGGAAAAAGATGACAACGGAGGGTAAAAAATGATAGGATAAGCTAAGGACTGCTTCTATGAGCTCCTTGAAAAAACCTATGAGCGACTACCGAAATACAATGTTAAAATCTTTCTGGGAGATTTTAACGCAAAGGTAGGAAGAGAAGATCCACAAAAATGGAGACCCTCTAAATTGCGCCAACTACAGAGGCATAAGTCTCGCCTGAAACCGTTTACCAACAACCTGATCGGTCCTTATTAGTGCAGTTTTAGGCCAGGAAAACCCACAACCGGTGAAATTCCAGGTATTCCTAAACCTGTCCAGTTATACCATACAACCAGCATCGAATGTCGGAGAACAAAGGCAACGATGCCAACTAGCCATTAGATCAGCCGCAACTGATGTGCTAGGTTTCTCGCGCCCACCAGCAAGAAATCCCTGGTTCGATCAGGAATGCCGTCAGATGCTCGCAGCCAAGAACGGGGCCTACAAGGCTAAGTTGCAGGTGAGGACGAGAGTTGCCATTGAGCTCAATAGGCAGAGAAGAATGGAAGAATACCGGCTTTTCAGAAAGAAAAAAAGAGCAAGAAAAGCGAGCGATCGATGACATAGAGAGGTGCCACTCCAGGAACGATGTTCGCAAGTTTTACAAAAGTGTAAAACGTCAAAGCCAAGGATACAAGGCTAGAACAGAATCCTGTCGAGATGAACAAGGAAATATCGTAGTTGAGACACAGTCGATGCTCTGAGGATATGGAAGAACCACTTCTGCAGACTGTTAAACGGCGATGAAGAACAACATTCCGCTGTCAGGCAGAACGAGCCATTCAATATTGGCAACGACAGCGAAAGCTGCCAACCACCCGACCTGAGTGAAGTGAGGAAAGCAATATATAAACTGAGGCTTTATAAGGCCGCCGGAAATGACTGCCTTCCCGCTGAGCTTTGTAAAGTCGGTGGCTATGACTCGGTAAGTAACATCCACCAACTCATAAATTCAATCTGGTCGAAAGAAAGTATGCCTGAAGAATGGAACCTCAGCATCGTTTGCCCAATCCACAAAAAAGGAGACCCTCTAAAATGCGTCAAGTACAGAGGGATACGACTCCTCAACATCGCCTGCAAGGTCTTATCTGCCGTAATATGTGAACGCCTGAAACCGTTTACTAATAACCTGATCGGCCCTTATCAGTGTAGTTTTAGGCCAGGAAAACCCACAACCGGTCAAATGTTCAGACTTCGGCAGATCCTGAAAAAAAAACAAGATGTCCAAATAGATACCCACCACCTATTCATCGATTTCAATGCCGAATACAGCAGCACGACGATGGAGAATTCTCGCTACTCCGAATTTCTCGATACCAAAAAAAAAAAAATTTTGAAAGGCGATACGCTGTCATGTGACTTCTTCAATTTGGTTATTGAGAGGATTGTGAAAACCTCACAAGCCAACACTAGAGGCACAATTTTCCAAAAATCTGTACAACTACTAGCATACGCCGACGATATTGGCATCATTGGTAGGACCCATTGTGATGTCATAGCCACGTTTGCTAGTATAGAGATAGAAGCGGCAAAAATGGGTTTAGCAGTAAATGAGGGCAAGACAAAGTATAGCGCTCACCACGAAAGGACACACAGAACGTCACCATTGACAGATATAGCTTTGGGTTAGTACGGGACTTTTTCTATCTCTGCTCCTCTATTAACTCTGACAACAACATCTCGTCACAAATTAAACGAAGAATTACTCTTGCGCACCGCTGTTTCTTCGGGCTAAGAAGGCCATTCAGTAGGAAAACCCTCACTCGAACTACTAAGGAGATCTATATAAGGCCCTTATCATCCTATTGCTGCTCTGCGGCGCTGAAGCGTGGACCGTCTCTAAATCGGATCCGTAGTCGATTTGGGAGGACAATTATTCGGTCCCGTTCGCGTTGACGGGCTATGAAGACGAAGATTCAACCAAAAACTATACGAGCTGTACAGCAACATGAATCTGGTCAAAAAACTCCCCATTGGACATTTAAGATGGACGTTTAAGATGTTGACCGAATGGACACCAAAAACTCCGGCTCGCAGAGTCTTCGATTCCCAGCTAGACGTCGGACGCAGTATAGGAAGACCTCGCCTTAAGTGCCGCGCACAAGTAGAAACCCACCTCAACCAACTTGGAGTGCGCAACTTGATGCAGTTAGCTAAGGACCGTGCTAGTTGGAGAGGCATGTTGGTTGAGGCCCAGATTCATTCCGGACTGTAGACCTATATGCAAAAATTCGTTACATGAATTTTTTTCGAATTGTTGGAACTAATATGCTCATGTATGAAGTTTAATCAAAATCGTTAGAGCCGATTTCGAGAAAACCAAGGTTATGTATAGTTTTTATATGGCAGGTACCGGTAATAACATGGCAAAGAGTAAACAGAAAAAATGGATCAGAATTATAACAAAAAAAATGCGGTTTTCTATTCTATTAGAACCAGTGGTGGTTTTAAATTAAATAGTAAAAAAAGGCAGACATCTAACTTTCAAGTTTCGTAGAAGTTGTGGTTGCATGCCTGGCAAATCCAGCTTTACAGCTTCGTTGGCATTGCAAACTGAAGCGAATTGTATGATACTTATTCACCTGGCAAAGACTGCTGTATCATGAACTTCAAAACGTTGACATTCACATTTGTTTGGTGCCAAATTTGCTCTTTATGCTGTTCTGTGAGAGCATTTGGCGTATGAACATTTGTGCAGAAATCAAAGGGTGTGCAACCTGCATCGCCGATGTCTAACAATTGTTTCGAGAAGGTGTCAGCGGATAGATCATGTAGAATTTTGACTCATGTTTATTTATGGGTAGACTTTTCCAACATCGTTGAACGTGGAATGTTAGAAAGTGTTTGTCTAAAATCACCTGAGTACCGCTGAATAGTTTGTCGTTGGTTTTTGCATGTCCTTGAGTTTTCTGTTCAACGCCGCAACAGAATGTTTGTGTGCAATAGTACATATTTATCCCAGATGATAACTTTGCATTGCTTCAGTACTTTGACTCTCGAAAATTGTTATTTGGTCGTATTTCTGCAATAATTAGCGATATGAGAAATGTTGTGCAAGTTCCATCTGGTGTACAAAAAAAAGAATCCACCTTGTCCAGCCGAAGCTTTCAGCATGGGCGTGGGTTAATATGATCTATAGACGAAATGCTCATAGAATTATTCTGAAAAACTTTTCATTGAATTTACTTAAAACTGCACCCTAAACAGTTTTTTTTGTGGAAAACGTCATCAAGAAGTAGACAAAATCCATTGTGGTGACGAAATATAGATATTCAGAATGTCTAAAAATCAATTTTTCAAAATTTCTTACGGTTAAACAAAAAACACCGTTTATTTGTAAATTGTGAAAAAATAGCTCCTATATTCCTTCTCATTATTTTTATGAATTGTTTAAAAGTAAAACCAAGTGAATTTGTTGAAAAATACGTGAATCATACATAAAAAGACTGCAATTCATGTGTTTTTCCATGCACACAAATACGCTTTTCGATTCACAAAAACCATATATACACACAAAGATGTGTCAAAGTTAAATTAATGTTTAAAGTTTAATTACAAGCTCCATACAAATGCTTTGAGCCGAACCTCCAGATGAATCCGTTCACCAGCTTGGTTTAATAGTTGGTTGAGATGTATCATGCGGAAGATATCATGATTTTCCTTTTTCCAAAAGAGAAGGTTGATAAAGATGCGTTAAAAGCCGTTCTAACAACCTTTTGTGTCCTTCAAAGAGTTTTTGTTTTTTTTTGTACATATGCCAATAAGTCTTCCGATTATTTCGTAAAGTTGGTTTCTCTGGTCGGAAAATAAGTCTTCACTAAATACCTTCCAGACTTTCAACATGTGCTATCTGTAGATTTCGTTTCCATGTTCGACGTCGAGCGCATATTACAAGGAGATAGATTTGATCTGGGAAAGTTATGTCCCTCGGATGGGAAAGAATCGCTACGTTATCTGTCTTGCTCTTTCTGTACACACAAAGTTTGAGTTGAAGCCATGACGAAGTCAATTGTGTCCCTGCCCTTAGTATATCTTAACCACCTTCAAATTTGGAAATGGAGTGTGTGAAATCCGCGTGCCGAATACAAATACAAATTTTCGGCCCAACAGACTCAGGACCGAGCTTTCTCATAATCATTCATGTGTGCGTGTGGACTTCTTGCACGATGGTGGGAACTCCTGTTTTATGACGAATCCGAAGTTGAGATAAGCTTTTCATGACAATTGATACTAATCGGGTGATTTGTCAGATAATCACGAGAGGAGGGTCAGTGAAAAATCATTTAGGTGTTGCTACGGCTGGGTATCGAACACAGACCTTCGGCGCGGCAGTTCATCGCGCCACTGAGCCTGTCAAATCCGCGTGCCATACGACTTTAATCTCAGGAACATATAATCTGGTAATGTCATACGATCTCTCATCGAATCAGAGATCAGTAATGCACAGGTGGCTAGGTATTTGGATACTCCTTTCATGGTTTCTTTTTCTTCGAAGATAGGTAAGAATCTTCCACAGACACAATTAGAGTAGTTTCAGATTTTTCTATTGAATGATCATGATTGTTGCGCATCAGTATACCACGGTATGTAAGATAATGTTATTGGCTTTCTCGGTACAATCCCATAGTTGGTTAGTTGTATACCATATATCGTGTATAATTATACGCCAAAATCGACTCATGCTCTCGAGACACCATAACCCAGGCCATTACCCAAATTTAGCCGATTGTTTTAAAGTCACAGATCTATCCGAAATAGACCGATGCCCTGAAAATGAACATAAGAAACCCCATTTTTCAAATTATTGTTTTTCAAAAGCAGAAGGTTCCGTTTTCGTTGATGTGTCTTTATGTACCTTACCTGCTACACTCCGTCACAGACTTAATAAACAAAAGGCTCCCATTAGACGGCCTTTATTTGTCCGATTCAATATGTTGTTGATTCCTGCCCAAATGGTCAACGCAGTTTGGGAAACCTATGACATAGCTAAACAGGTAAGAACAGAGTAAACAAAAGCATCAACTCATCAGCCTTTTACATTGAGTGATAATTCCTAGAATTACCTTCCACGAACATAGTGCCTCCATGAAACAAAAGTCACATATTGAAGTTACCTCTGAAGGCGGTCCCTCAATTAAATTCAACTTCCAAACTCAAAGCAAACTCCATGAAATGGTATTCCTGTTGGAGCCCCATCCTGTTGTGACTACATCCAAGGCGTAAAATTGTGCACTCACTTAAATGAAAAAAAAAATTATTTACGACGCGACGGCTGTTCTCTCTAATTGAGTAACCATTACTGACACATGGATGAACTCGTAACTTCTGTCCATTTGAACGGCAAAGCTGTGCTGTAGTTCGGGACATCACTGACACTCTATCCTTCTTCTATCGCAACTTCAGTGTCAAACAATTCCTATGTATTACTACGTGCTCTTATTCGTTTCGTTTTTTGATGGCGAAGTCCTCGGGGCAAATATTAATGGCATTCCAATGAGCGCTGCTGGGCTGCTATTCTGTTGACGAAATTAACTCACTACTGTCCCCAAACTCGGATCCTTTGGTCAGCATAGCAACGGCGTGGTGTGTTCTGTTGCGATGAAGAAGTTGCAAAATGAATATAAGTTCATCAACAAAATCAAATTAAAAAGGATCAACTTTGTGATGAGCATAGTTCCAACAGCGACAGGATGTGTGATGTATGGGAATTAGAAAATATATCCATTTAGTTGTTTACGAGAGTTTATCTGTTATGAGGAATGTCAATTATTTCTTTAATGCGGCTGGGAACACTTGAAAGCCTTGATGGCTTGGTTCAGCAGAATATTCTCATTTGTAGACCCCATCAACATATTTTCATGATTCACTGCGGACAATCTAAATTCATGATGACAAATTGTATTCAGTCACAATGAACCGAGTACGTACCTTTCGTTTGATTGTGAGTTTCTTTATAATGAGGTTCCTAAGGGCGTCTTTCAATAGGCGGAGGATTTGTTTGTTAACTGGAAATAAAGACTTAACGACGTCTCCATTATTTAAATGAGATTGTTGTATGTACACAGAGATGTAGTTCCGAGAAAATTGAAGAAATCTGGATCGATTTTATTGAAACATTTTGGAATATGCCTTGCAAAACAATAATATATCCTGCACTTGACAGGTAGGTAAGCTTTTTAAATAACATCATGTGGTAGAGATATAGGACCTGAAAAGAAATAGAAAATGATGTGTTTGAGTGAAGTCTCGGGAGAATTCTTTGATATAATGGAACCTAGAAGCAACATTTTTCATTATGGCGGGTCGTACTGGCACAGCCGGCCATATATTTGGATTTCGTTACCGCCCGCCCGTACCGTGAAGCTGGTGAGAAAGATTTTTTTTCCAGTGCGTCATCTGTATGGCTTTATAATCCTTGCTAATATGTAAATGTAATGGTCATATAATTTTTTACCAAAAAACATTTGAAAAAACTTGGTTTCTTATATTTTTTTGTTTTATTTAAACTTACTTGCTAATCGACTAACTAAGACTACTAACTACTTAGAAATTAATTACAACTACCTAGAAATAACTTGAAAACTAGAACAGCCACAGCAAGAAATTTTTTTTGGTATTTTTTTGTATTTCTTATATTATTTTTTCGCCACCACGACTGTTTACCTTAACCAAATGGTTTATACAAGTTGGCGCAAAAATAACCTTCGGAGGTTTTTTGGCTGTAATTTAAAAAAAAATGAAAAACTTTGATTCTTCTTGTGGATTGTTTTTGTTTGGTCTTTTAATTTTTTTTTACATCAAGTCGAGAATATGATGTCATGTAAATGGCCGCCGCCACAGTTGATTGTCATTTCAGCCCTTTTTATGGCATTTTCCATCACTTTGGCCAAAACTTCCGGCGATAGGTCCTCACATTCTTGACGGATATTGTCTTTAAGAGCTGCAAGAGTCTGAGGCTTGTTGACATAAACCCGCGACTTCAAAAAGTCCCACAAAAAAAGTCTGGAGCGGTCAAATCAGGCGATCTTGCTGGCCAGTGCAAATCGCCAAAACGGGAGATTAGGCGCCCGGGAAATGCATCCTTCAGCATATCGGTTGTGGCACGTGCAGTGTGTGCCGTTGCACCGTCCTGTTGGAACCACATGTTTTCCAATCCCAATTCATCAAGTTGCGGCAAAAAGAACTCGTTGATCATTGCTCTGTAGCGCTCACCATTCACAGTAACCGTTTGGCCCGCGACGTCTTCGAAGAAAAAAGCTCCGATGACTCCTGCAGCGAAAACAGCACACCATACAGTGACTTTGAGCGGGTGTAATGGCTCTTCGTGGGTTACACGCGGATTTTCAGTGGCCCAGAAGCGTAAATTTTGCTTATTTACGTACCCGCTAAGATGGAAATGGGCCTCATCACTCATGACTAATTTTGATGAAAAATCATCTTCCTCTTGGTGGTGATTAAGGATGGCTTGAGCGTATGTTAGACGCGATTGGCGGTCAGCAGCTAACAGCTGATGCACCGTCTGGACTTTGTACGGAAACATCTTTAAATCTTGTACCGAAATTCGCTGTAAACACCGTCGGTCGAATGACACCCATTTGCGTGGCACGTCGTCTGATCGAAGTCGACGGCGCTTCCATGACATCTTCGGCTACAGCAGCAATATTCTCTGCAGAACGGCTACTCCGGGATCTGCTACGCCTGGCAGCATCTCGCGTTGTGCCAGTCTCTTCGAGACGAGCGGCTAAACGTCGCAGTGTTTCACCAGTAGGCGTTGGACGGCTAGGAAATCTGCGACGAAATTCATGTTGTGCCAAAGTCACCGACCGATTATTGCTCAAATAAATAGTCACCAATATTCCGCATTCTGGAGCAGTGTAGCGTAACATTGTTTACTAACGTGTATTTCGCATGTGTTTACTACACAAATGTCATAACAGAACTGACATTAGGGGCCAATCGAAAAATTTATAGCATTTTCTGATAGGAGCATTACTTTTGCGCCACCTTGTATCTATAACAACTTTAACCATCATAACAGTTTCTCCTGTTGTAACCTACTCTGGCGGTCCCAATCGGAGACACTCCTGCTGAACAGCAGGCGCTCTCCGCCTTGAGCGACGACGCCTCAGTCGTATAGGAGCCGTCTGTCCACAGTTCGTCGGAAGACGTGGTGGATACGTAGAACCGCTGATCTGTTTTGTATCAGCCCTCCACTACCCAAATATAGGAAAGCTTCGGACGGAATAAAGCTGTTTTAAGGTGCATTTTCAAAATTTTCATCATTGCGGTAGAAGGCCCCAGAAATGAGACTATTGCTCGAGGCCATAGCTCTTGCCGCGTGAAACCGAATGAGTCCCACCAGAAAATTGTCCATTTTGTTTATGTTGGCCCCGTTGTATCGGACCTGGTTGGAATAATGTTTTGTGTAGTCAGATGCTGGTGTTCTGCGAAGTCCAAGGCAGCTCCTCAGACACTGCCCGTATCTTTTCCATTTGAGATGGGGCAACGTTGAACCACACCGGGCACTAATAGGCAATCATCGGCCTAATGAGGGCCATGTAGCAAATCACCTTCACCCTGCTGTCAAGACGACTGCTATAAAACAATCGTCTTGTCTGGGCAAACACTTCCTAGCTCTCGCTAGAGCAGCATCTACATGTCTTCAAAATAAAGATACTGATCTAACCAGATGCCAAGGTACTTTACTACACTTTTACTCGCCAGTGGCTGCCCGTTTGGTGCAACGATCACCAGCTTACTCCAGTTCTTTCTCGTATACCTAGAGGCCCTAGACAACGCTGTCCTAAATAGGATAGTTTCCGATTTCGGAAAGTTAATTTTCAACTCGGAAGGAGACATTTCGACCGAAAATTTGTCGCGACTATGGCGCATCGCCATTTCGTTTCGGAGATAGATATGGCGAATGGTTTCATTAACCTTATACACTTCTTGAAAGACAGCCCCTACTGCCTCCACTTTCTACTGAGGATCTTCAATTACATAGAAATCGTCTTCGAAGACGGCTTCCCCGGATCAATTCCTGCTGTCAAAAGTATGTTTGTATTGTCAGTTGTTCGTTGGAGCTTAATACACGCAAGGTCGTTATGACCTTTTCTCCTAAAGATCTTATTACTTTGTGGCCTGTTGTTGGTTTATTTTGTTTGTTTGAAGTAAAAGTAATTTTCGGACGGCTCTGTTGTGGTTGTAAGATCGTGTGTATTGAACGGATGGACTTGTAACTCGTGCAACACGTATGTTGGTGTGTAAAAAGCGGGATGGTTTCGTATTGGCATGTTGTTTAGAGAAAGGACGTTGCTGCACCGGTATGCACCATGATAGTGTGTTGGCTGTCAAAAAGTAAATTTGGGTACATGGGATTGTACATGCGCAAGATAAAATTATGAAAGTCACCGTTGAGTCCAGGAAAGCAATATGCATTGTTGTAAGGTCAAACGAAAGTTGCTAGGTGTGTAGATGTGACATTTGGAAACATGTAGGTTTCTAAAATGGTCATTTGCCACTGAATATTGAAATGACAGCTAATAGATGGTACTGCTTTTCTTTTGCTGTGATAAATGTGTTTTGGCGAAGGTGTGTGCCTGACGTCTGGAGTCTGTCACAGAAGCTTGAATCCAAACTGGTAGATTTGACTCAGCTTTTGGGACGTCATAATTTCGATTTAATGAATCAAAAAAGTGTTGCGAAAAAGAGATCAAACTAATATCGGTTGTCGTGCTATGAACTGCAGCGCAGAAGTTCTAAGTTCGATTCCGTAGCAACACCTTAATGATTTTTCACTGGACCTCCTCTCGTGATGATTTGACAAATCATCCGAGTAGTACCTATCAATGGTCAAGAAAAGCTTATCTCAAATTAGCCGTTCGAAGTCAGCATAAAACAGGAGGTCCCGCCATCGTGCTAGAAGTACACATGAATGGTTGTGAGAAAGCTCGGGCCTGGGTACTTACGAGTTTAGGGAAAATTCCTTTAATACTCTGATTGTATAGCATTAGATTCAACCATATGCATCTCCTTACATGCATTGCCAGGTGCTAGGTTAGGGGTTGTTGTGTGATAGGTACCGCAGGCGATATAGGTTTTTAGAGGAAGATGAAACAATACTTCATCTCCTTCGCAAGCTTCATCTTGGATCTTACTACTTTCAAAATCTCAGCGATTTGAGAAGAATGGAAGTGAAAATTCTCACTTACACTTACACATAAGCACCTCCTTACGTGCATTGCCAGGTGCCAAATTATGGGTTTTTGTGAGGTAGGTACCAGAGGCGAAAGAGATTTTTAAATCGACTGGGACTTGAGGTGACAGCATTGTGACTGCAAAAACAATTTGTAAGGTACTTAGTAAAATGCACACATCAATAGTTGCGACAAAGCCAAGTCCTGGGTCCTTATAAACCCCTGGATGTCGTTGCCGTTAACAAAGCGGATAGGAAGTTTTGAGTGCTCCAGCTTAATCGCCAGCATTCTTAGCTACACGACTATATACAGTCCTCGTTCATTGTCCTTTTTTTCTCCGCAAATTATTCGGCTGTAAATGAAAGTTCTGACATTCAAATATAAATTTCTCTCACAACCATTGATGTGTGTGTGTACTTCTTGCACTATGGCGGAAGGAACCTCCTGTTTATGCCGAATTCGAATGGCTTTATTGAGATAATTAATACTACTGGAATGTTCTGTCTGATAACCACAAGAGGGTGCCCAGTGTTTCTACATTTGGGGATCGAACCTTCTGCGTGGCAGTTCAACTCAGCACAAACCATCGCGCCACTGAGCCCGTCCAAGTTCCTTGCGTACTACTTTTGTATCGCATCAAACACTGTTATACACTTTTCAGATACAACATCCTTACAGTCAATGAATTATAAGATTTGGTCCATTGATGTTAGCCGATCAGTCGACTCCTAATGCTTATTATAACATGCCTTACTAATCTCTTGTCCTTACTATCCACGAATCGTTTACCATTTCCATTTCGATTCCAATCACAAATCCTAGCTTTGCATTCAGGTCTCCCATTAAAAAAGTATCTCAGTTCGGCATTCTTTTATGCACGAAGTTAAGCCTTGTGGTAAACGAATTCCCCAAAACTCGTCAACAGCTATCTTTACATCACGTTTTTTGCTTACTAAGCTGAAAAAAAAATCTACGTAAGCTTCCCACGACTATTCGCAACGCATATACGAAAAAAAAATCACCCCGACCAGAGAGGAAATGTTCCACTTACACTTCCCATTTAACAGGAATCCTGCCTTTGCATAGCAGGGTGCGGCATTACCTGGAATGCCATTAAAGAAACATGAACGCTCAGCTATTCATTTTGTGCATTTGATGCCATTTAGACATGGTTACACACACTACTACCCGAGTGAAAGTGCATCAGTCTGTTAGAGGAATACAAAGTAAAACCTCATCGTTAAGGACGGAACCTCAGGACAAGGTTTGTTGCATGACCAGTGTATGTTTACAGTAATTACACAGAATCCATCCAGAGTGGGAAAATTAATGTATGCATTACGTCCAAGGGTCCAAGGCAGGTGAAAAGGATAAACTCTGAAAAGAAACCACCTGCGAATAGGATGCTCTCTTCGGCAAAGAGGGTTAGAAGTTCACCAGGTATAGGTATATCGACCAATACACACCAAGGATTAATGGTGGTCTGGTTTGGTGTCTCTAAGGATTTTCATTTCTCCTTCAGTTTTTTTTCGTTTGTATACTTAACTGACCCCTGCCCAAAAGGATGGTGGTACATGACATTCGAAATGGTGTTTTATGTTTGGACTATATATGTGAGTGTTTTTGATTTTTTTTTTCACTTGAAGTTCCTCAGTGTCATTATTGCAGGGTAGGATTTTGGTTTCTTGTTGACTTTTGACAACTTGACAAGTTGAATGGAAAGGCAACTTAGTGGTACAAATTAGAGTGCAACATGATCAAAGTTACCTTATTCCTGTTGCAATTCAGGTGGATAGTTTTGGATAAGATTTAATTGACCCCTTCAGATGGACTAATTGGCTTCATTTAAAAATGTATAATTCTACGCAACTAGGAAACACTTCCCCATAGATATATAAGAGCAAGGCGTATGAAAGGTTCCGATATATTTTTTTTGTAGTATAACATTGCAAGTGAAGCATTTAAAAGTACCAGCGCTAAAAGGTGTTCTGAGATAATTTCGCTATCGAACATCTGACATCTACCAATCATTTTTCAGGAAAACAGTTTAACGAATTTTTAAGGCTTGCTTCGAAGAACCTCACTGTGCAAATGTGCAACTTATAAATTTGGCTAAAATTTGATGTCCCATTTTCGGAGATGGGTAGACTCTGATTGGCTTTAACTTGGTAATGGCCAGTGGTTGTAACTCTGACTACACATCGACCTGGATTTTACTTGCTAAACGATAAATGCGAGTGTTGTTAACAAGACGAAAAACAGCAACACTATAAACAGCCTGGTGAGAATGACACGGAATGAATACCCTTGCTGTCCCAGACGAACCTCATCCCGCTGCTTCGACATATTCGGAAAATAGGTTGTCTAGGAATTTCAAGGGCAATTCAGGCCCCTTGAACAGAGATGGTGGCGGATGAAACAAAAGGAAAACAGCTGCGCTCAATCATTTAGTGGATACTTGTCCTAGGGGTATCAAATAAATTTGAACTGGCCCTACAGGTTAGGAGTTGTGCTTTGGGTTAACCTAATAACGTCTATGTTCTGTTATGTCCCACTAACAAATGCACTAAATGATGAGCTTGTGGATGCATAATTTATGCGGTGGCAAATCTCTGCTCGTAGATGCTGCTTGTATTAAGTGCGCTACGACACAGATCTGATAGTGTTAACCACCCAAACATTAAATAAATCCACTAGTTACGAAACAACCAACAGCCTCGGCAAGGAATGATTTAATTGTTGACGATACTGCTAAACGAAAAAAACGACAACGACGTTCGCATCTGCACTTTGAATGTGAGAACATTAAACAGGAGAGGTGCAAGCGAACAACTAGCGAAAGACCTAAACTGCTACAAAGCAGACATTACTGGCATCCAGGAAATACGATGGTTTTGGCCGGGCAAAAATAGGATGAAAAACTGTGTCATCTAATAAGGACCGTGTTATAGTGAGCAGAAAAAGCAACTATTCGGATGCGGATTTGTTATAAGTGCCAGACTTAGGCAGGAATTCTTATGTTTCCAAGACATTAGCGAACGCATTATAACTATCCGCATCAAGAACAAATTCGCCAACTTAAGCCATAACTTACTCGCACTTACCAGCAATAAACCCTTGTTTTGATGAAGAAAACCGACAGATGCTCACAGCCAAGAACGAGGACTACAAGGCTAAGCTGCAGGTGAAGACGAGAGCTGCCGTCGATCTCCATAGTCAGAGAAGAAGGGAAGAACACCGGCATTTCAGAAAGAAGAAAAAAGAGCAAGAAGAGCTCGCGATCGAAGATATAGAGAGGCGCCAGCCTATATCTTCGCAAGTTTTACCAAAGTGTAAAACGTCAAAGCTCGAACAAGGCTCGAACAGAATCTCCTCGAAATGAACAAGGACATATCGTAGATGAGACACAGTCGATGCTGAGGATATGGAAGAGCTGCTTCTGCAGACTGTTGAACGGCGATGACGAACAACATTACGCTGTTAGGCAGAACGAACCATTCAATATTGGCAACGACAGCGAAAGCTGCCAACCACCCGACCTGAGTGAAGTGAGGATAGAAATATCTAAACTGAAGCTTAATAAGGCTGCCGGAAATGACGGCCTTCCCGCCGAGCTTTATAAAGCCGGCGGAGATGACTTGGAAAGTAACATCCACTTACTCATAAGCCAAATCTGGTCGAAAGAAAGTATGCCTGAAGAATGGAACCTCAGCATCGTTTGCCCGATCCACAAAAAAGGTGACAAATTTTCACACTCTGGCAGATGCTGGAAAAACCCCAATATGTCCAAATAGATACCCATCAACTGTTCATCGATTTCAAAGCCGAATACGACAGAACGACGATGGACAATTCTCGCTACTCCATCAGGGTCGGAAACGACCTTACCGACACATTCGATACCAAAAAAGGATTTAGTCAAGGCGATGCGCTGTCATGTGACTTCTTCAATTTGATTCTTGAGGGGATTGTGCAAAACTCACGAGCCAACACCAGAGGCACAATTTTCCAAAAATCGGTACAACTGATAGCATACGCCGACGATATTGACGTAATTGGTAGGACCCAACGTGACGTCATAGCCACGTTTGCTAGTATAGAGAAGGAAGCGGCTAAATGGGCTTAGCAGTAAATGAGGGTAAGGCAAAGTATATGCTGTTAACACGAAAGGGCACACATCATCGACGAATTGGACAGAACGTCACCATTGCCAGATATAACTTTGAGGCAGTACGGGACTTTATCTATATCGGCTCCCCTATAAACTCTGACAACAACATCTCGTCAGAATTACTTTTTCCAACAGCTGTTTCTTCGGGCTAAGAAGGAAATTCAGTAGTAAAGCCCTCACTCGAACTACTAAGGAGATTTTTAATAAGACCCTGATCATCCAAGTACTGCTCTACGGCGCTGAAGCATGGACCGTCTCAAAAGCGTATGTAGAAATCCTTGATCGATTTGAGAGGAAAATTCTTCGAAAAATCTTTGGTCCCATTTGCGTTGACGGGCTATGGAGACGAAGATTCAACCAAGAACTATACGAGCTGTACAGCGACATGCCCCTGGTCAGAAAACTCCGCATTAGACGTTTAAGATGGCTAGGACATGTAGAACAAATGGATACCAATACTTCGGCTCGCAGAGTCTTCGATTCCCAGCCAGACGTCGGACGCAGTAGAGGAAGACCTCGCCTAAAGTGGCGCGCACAAGTAAAAACCGGTCTCAACCAATTGGAGTGCGCAACTGGAGGCGCAACTACAAGTTAATGGATTGATATTAATGTGGATTCCAATAAAACCGCCTCAGCTGTAGTCTTAATAAGCTATGATTTTAAAAACATACAGGGTCAAGAGCAGGTGCCACAGATATTTTCGAAGCTAAGAATCGATTTTGGCACTGCGCATTGCTAAGGAAATTGACAGGATTTAATACTTTGCTGTTAGAATACCTCAATTAACGATGAAATCAAAAAGAATGTGACTACAGCATGTGATGCTTTGATGGTCCGGATGACTTAATACTGGTGGAATGAAGAGCAAGCTTTACTTCACAGAAAGTGCCATAAAGCCAGAAAAGTATTCGAGTGATCCAGGGAGTTTTTTTATTTTGTAATTTACACACACCCAAGGGGTTGTGAATATCCTTTAAATGTTTTACCGCAGTGCGATCATTAAAGAAGAAGAAGAAAGAGAGTGATATTAAAAATTTTGGTTGAAGTGGAGACCCTATTCCATGGGTGGTGTACGAATAACCTACGGAGAGTCACTGTTTTTTTTTATGTTCGTTAAATTCGAAGAACTTTCAAAATGGTATACACTTTTAGAAGTAACCTCCGACCTTTGTGGGGTACTTTATGGAAAAAACAATGTGTGGTGCTGCGGCCTCAAGGGAATCAGATGGACCCTAATTATACCGTCAGTATGTCTTTTAAACATAATAAGTAAAATACGCGGATCATATGCAATCGATTCGAAGTGGCATATGATAAAGCCGGGTGGCTCTCCAACCGACAGTATGGGTTCATAAAAACTCGTTCTACGGTATACGGAGGATAACTACAGCCCTGGAAGAATTCACTGTGATGCCATGGTTTTAGTTTTTCACCATTTCACCATTTTTAGCTACTCGGACAACCAGTTTATACTCTTTGATACCGGCCGATCGCTTGAAGCAGTTACACATATTTGGCGGAGTTCCACATAGATCGGTTTTAGGTCCTATCAAAGATTTTAAAGCCATACAGATGACGCACTGCGTACAAGAAAAATGGTTCTATGGTACTGGCACAGCTCGCCATATGTTTGGATCTCGTTCCTCATGTGTGCACGTGCACACCGCCCGCCCGGATCATGAAGCTGGTGAGCAAAAGTTTTTGTTTTTTTTTCAAATGTTTCATCGGTATGACTTTATAATCTTTGGCTTTATTTTATGGTGGATGACAGCTGTCGGGTAACAGCTTGAAAAAGGAAACAAGCACTAATCGATGCGATGTGAGGTTTATATTCAAGTAATACGCTGAAAGTATTTGCGGCAAAGCAGCTAGTTTAAGCAGAGGTGGTGCAATCGCTCTTAATGTTTGTGGCACCCATATGGGCATAATCAATGACAATTAAGTCTAATGCAAGTTGGAACAGACAGTGTGATGAAAAGACAGTGTCAGATGATGCAGGGTGTAGTTTAGTACGCAGGAGCATTCCTGAAATCAGGCACTCAGGTCTGTAAATCATGCGCTTGATGCTTCGAAGATTGCAAACTCTCTAGGACAACCATAAAAAAACATTTTTAACGAAAGATCCTTAAAAGTAATGGTAAATGATATTTACTCAGATAAATACTTTATAAAAGCAAGAGCATAACAGCATAGATGGGAATAAATCTGCTCTATAAACAAACACCTCGAAAAGATTATAATATAGGGATGAGAAATCCGGTTAAAAGAAAATGCAGTATACAGAATTTTACAAGAAATAACAAGTTCACAGTTATCTAAATCGAATTGCACAATACAGTAACATGTAACCTCTATTTCCAAATCGAAAGCGTCTCAAGGCTAATAGATATTTTACATCAGCCCAGCTTCTAGTTCTCTATAAAGCCCAAATACTACTAGTTCTTTCACAATGTTCCAATTCTTGAGGTTCGGCCTCGAAACATGCTCTTAACATACTGGAATCTATATGTATAATCCGCTTTATAGACATCAGTTCAAAGCTGCAGCCTTTGCCAGAATAAAAAGACTTGTATAACTGCAGATGTTCGATGTAGCTCAAAAAATCATCCCTAAACTCATTACATTGCAAAGTCCAACAAGAAAACATGGGAACGTACTTTCAGAAGATATAGTTCCACCAATTTACAATCTACCACAATTCTAGCGCAGAGTCAATAAACATCATCCAAGGGTGCTACTTTAGCAAAATAAGTTACTTACGACAAACCCAATTCCAAAAAATCCTTTCAGAAATAATCCAAGACATACCTACCTTTCTCAAAATTAAAGCCACCGACAGATCTATAGACCGACAGAACCGCCAGACCTGTTTTTTCAAACTTCTTTATCATCATAATGTAGGTGGGTAGGTGGAAGTGTCGGTTCAGCATGAACCCAAGTAGCATTTATGTGCCTTTTTGTTACCACGACTCGTGTGACCTTCATTATGACGATTGTTGTGGATGTGATACAGGCGGTCCTTAGATCCAGCCTGTGAGGTTTCGAAAACGGATAAGATCTTGTATCCCTTTACCCGAGATATCGCTAAGGTTCTCGAAGAATGGTTGCTCTAACGCACGCAATTTACCTCCTGCTAGTGCCGGACATTTGCAAATGAAAGGTTTCTCTCCCATTTGTGTTCCAGTAACTGCGGCATTGGGGGTTGTATGGGATCCCTAGTTTGGGATCCCTTTATTCCGTTCTTTTCGTAGAGCCATATCTTCCTCGCTATGAATTTGTTAACCTTCTCCATTTGGACTCGGCCTTCTTAAGGAAGTGTGAGTGGGTTTGTCCCTTAACCGTACCTAGCGGAAAACGGACCCATGTCGAAAGTGAGTTGTGTAGACCTGAAATTTGCCTGGCCAGTTCGTCTGCACGCTTGTCTCCCTCAATGTCACCGTGCCCTGGAACCCAGAGAGTGTGACCCTGAAGCGTTCGCCAAGGTGGGAAATTTCGTTCCGGCATAGCCGAGTTGATGGTCTTAATGTCCGCTTGGCTAACTATGAGCATAGAAATATTTTCCTTTTCGAAGTGTCACGTACCAGTAGCGTGCAAGAGCCTCTCGGATAGTCAGTAGTTATGCATGGAATACGCTGGCAAAATCCGGTAGGCGGTATGAAGCTGATATTTTCGGTATTTCCGAGTAGACTCCGGACCCCCAGCCACAGTTAATTTTAAGTCCGTCGTTGTAGACGACCGTGTCGAAATCTTTTACTACTTGGTTTCTCTTCCACTGAGTTCTAGTAGGAAAGCCTACGTGGAAGCCTTTCTTGAAGCTTGGTATGGGTGTGATGTAGTCTGTTGGAATCGTGACACCAAACGGCATGACGAGTTCAGGCTATTATTGTGGTCGAGGGGCAAGAGATGCAATAGTAAGGGCATCCGTTAGCCTCGACCTCAGTGCGCCCGTGGTGCCTATACTGGATTTACTTTGCAGCCTTTTTAGTTTTGTGATATTGTAGCCTTTACTCAATGTGGGCCACCATTATAGTGAGCCGTATGTCAGAACTGGACGTACCACTGCTATTTGCTTCAAGCATAGAAGTCAACTCACGCTTTCCTTACTCTATGTTCGGTGTTGTGTTTTCAGTAAGGTTTTGGGTCAAGCATGAAACACAAATACCTAGCGCTGGAAGATAGTGTGAGTGGTTGGCTAATACGATGGTGGAGGGTTGAATCGGTTATTTTGGTTTGGTTGCGCAATCCACAAGAAAACCAAAATACACGATTCAACTTCGTTAATTCATTTAATTCCGTTTTTCTCGGTTTTACACCGAGGGAACAACTTGCAGCCCAGGTGCTAACCATGAATAGAGCAGCTTCCAAGATGTCGCTTATCACAGAGGGGAATTTTCCTGATACTAGTATCACCGAGTCATCCGCATACGGGAAAACTTAGACCCGTTCCTCCTCTAGTTTACCTGGAATTGTTATTCATAACCTTTAGCCCCAGAAGACCTCGCCCTTTGTCGTTCCTCTATTGGCAAAATCGTTCAAGTTACTATTGCCAAGTGTTGCTTGGATAATTCTTGTTCCGCGCATTTAGACCCTCCATAGGCTAATAGATTCGTAATGTAAGGCTTAAATAAAATTCCGAGTTCCAATTTTTTTTGCACAAACCCAATACTTGTGAGTTATTCAATAGGAAAACGAAAATCTTAACATCGTTTATAATATCCTGAAGTTTCATATCAATAAACTTATACAAAGGAAAACAAAAATCGTAACACCCGTTATAATATCCTGAAGTTTCCTATCAATTAACTTATAAATTCATTGAAATGCATAACATAAGAACCGGAGTTGGAGTTTCCGGTATCCCAGCGGCATGGCACAGCACCCCAAGGAGGTGTGAAAGGAATAAGATTTCACACCGTCGAAGAAAATCATTGAAGGCTGCAGGGTGGTACACTTTACCTACAAACTCACTGCATTAGCTAATTACGATTCCAGTCAGAAAC